>CM034305.1:48795963-49540791 GCA_019925795.1 Dendrobium chrysotoxum | reverse complement strand
TGCTATGTCTAAGATACTTTAAATTGCAAGGTTCATCTCAAGGTGAATATTGTACATTTAAAATATTCTTTAAAATCTTAAAATAAAATTGAAATCCCAAATTCCTAAAATTCAAATAAAAATTATAAATACTAAAATTTTAAATTGAAATCATCCTTAGATAAAATTAAGTAAATCCAAAATCGAAAAAAAAAAACAAATAAGCAAATAATAAAGTGATACTCTCATAAGCTAGCAAAACTAGATGTTGGATAGGATACTACCCTTAGACTTTCTATGATAGTTCATTTTTTAGCATTTTATTATAATATTTTACTATATTGTACTTAAATTTCATTACATAGGAATGTATTGAATTATTAAATGCAAAATCATCATGATTATAATATTTTGACTAGAACTCCAATTTGAAATCTAATTAGGCAATGAATCAATAAAAACTCAAAACTTGACCAGAATTCAAAATATCTAATTTATAAATACCCAAACCTTAATTTATACACAAAAACTAAAATTGGTCTAATATATATAATATGCATGCTTGATTTTAGAAAATCCTAGTTTTCTTTTGAATAAAAGAATTAAATAAAATTGACTAAAAATAACATTTAAAAATCAAAAGAAATAAAAATAGAAATGCCCCTAAGAATAATAATAATACTTTTGCATTAGTTAGAAGCATATGCGTACTTTCATATTTAGGTTGCTTAGCTTCAGTAGCTAAGATGTAAGTCTGAATTTCTAAAATAATAACAACTTAGCCTATTTTCTATTGTATAAAGACTTTTACATCATGGTTTTTAAGGTGATTATCTTGATTTAGCAGGCAGTCCTCTCTAGGTAGGATTATAAGTCTAGTATAATTGAGCTTTTTTATACTCTTAGTGGGGTGAAAGCTATAAATTCCATTACATTTATTTAAACATAGGTTCAAGTTACTACTTTATAGTGCTCACCTTAATTTTTGGATGTAAGAATGGTTTGCTACATCATAAGCCCACACATCTTGAGCTTTACTCAATCTTATGTTGATGAAATATAATCCCTACATTTCTTATAAAATGAATAAATTACATATTAAATTCAAATTTTAAAACTTTAAAGCATAATATAAGATAGGTTGGAGTACTTATGAGCTTCTTAGAATCCAGTGCTTCTTACACTTCTTTTTTTTTACTCTTGAAAAGAATTTTTCCAATTTTAACTAATCCCATTTAAAATTCTACAAGAATATCATTGTCTAAACTTTAAAATCCTATAAATATTTACCACCATTTTAATTAAGAGTGTTCCAAAAAAGATCACCTCTCTTGATAGATAACTAACCATAAATGCTTGCATGTATAAAGTACATGTACTATAGAATAAAATAAATCATATCTTACCCATACGAGATAAGAAAAAAATCTTTGGGAATGTAGATATCTTTCTAAAATTCTAATTGTTTTAGATATATTATGGAATATAATTTTCTTTCGAGATGATATGATATTCTCTATGTAATATTTGATTATATATATATATATATCCCCATTATGCCACTTGATGCTTGGGTTTGACCTATTGAAGCTACTTTCTCAAGTTAGATAGAGTTAGCTAAACTTAAATTGGGTTCCTTAAACTTTACTAAGTCAACACCCCTTGTTTGATCCTCTAATCTGTTCTATAGAGGAATCAAGCCATTCCTCTTCTTTTAATTCCATAAAGTTCAAATTATTAGCTTATTACTAGGTTTGGCTCCAATCTATCTTAACTAGAAAGTTCACTCTAGCCCAAAACATGGTTTGGCTATCACTAAATCCTAGGAGGACTACAATCCCCCTCCCCCCTACATTGGACTTATTGAAGCCCATAAAAGGAAACTCTTGATCATTTTATTTTTAATAAAAATCCTTACCTTGATTAGGTTTGAGCAAAGCTATCCGTAGTTTGGACACAACCCTAACTTAATCTTAATTAGTATAGGTGGACCTTCTTGGTGATATAAATATTTAACATTTTCTCCATTAGTTTATCACATGCATGTGCGCTGTGATTAACTACTAGATCCTTTGAGCTTGAGTTGTGGGCTCATGGGTAGTAAAAAATCTACCTAGCTTTGAGCCAATTGATTTAATTAAGTATCCAAACCTATTTCATAGGGTTTCAATAATCAAACTATACATAAATTGACCTGAATTTACCATTAAATAAAGTAAGAACCCCTTATAGCCTAGTTCACTTGATTAAGACCAATTAGATCAATTGAATCCAAACTCTATGATTAGATAAATTAACCTTAGTCAACTCTTTGAATAGATCCCAATATGTTAGAGATGAACTAATTAAGTCAACTAGACTTTTGGACTAAACCAATTGTACCCTTTGGCCCAAGTTAGCCTAGATATACCTAATCGAACCAACCTTTAAGTTAGATAGCTTCAATAAATATGTAGCCTCAAACCAATTTTGATAGGTCAACCATACATTAATTAACCCTAATTTGTTGCAAATCTGGATTCAAAAAGTATAGTTTTGATGATGACAAATATGTTTATATTCTGTTTTACTTAGCTAACCCATTTCAGGTACAAAAAATCAAAAGCAACTCAAGCCAACTCAAGATCGGGTCCATGTGTGTCTAAATGTAATATTTTTCCTTTCTTGAGTCAAATGTAATGTAACTAATCTCCTAGCTAAGTAACCTTGCACACACACACTCAGGGGGAGAGCTTGAGTGAATTAGAGTTTCTATTCAATTTTTATTCAGATCGTCCTGGATGATAATCACATCGTCCTGGACGATCCAGTGAAAACATGAATCCTAATTAGGGCGACTAAGTTAAGTCTGTCTGATTAAGCCAATCGTACTGGATAATCCATCCATCGTACGGGACGATAGGCTCAAATCAAAAATTCTCAGCCATTAGATCAAGTTAGGCAAGTTTTATTTTTAGAGATTTGATATGATAGTCCTGAACGATATGTATATCATCCTAGACGATCCATTACAATCATGCCTAAATTACTCTGGTGATTAAGGAAAGTAATTAAGGTCTGCTTAATTCGATTATATCATCCTAGAAGATTGCAGGATCGTATGGGACGATGTGTTAAAAATCTTGATCGTCCAGCATATTTCACCTATACATCCAGAGCAGTGCTCAAGATGATTTTGATACTTTTTGAACTAATCATACAATACGATAGCAATATCATCCTGGATGATCTAGTCATTTTTAGGTCGTCCAGCACAAGTTCCTCTGGACAACCAGAGCGGTCTTCTGGATAAAATTCCTGAATTTACACTAATTGTCCCGAACGGTTGCAAAATCGTACGGGATGATCTGAATAACTTTTTCTACTAATCATTCAGAAGAGCCAGATCGTTCAGACTGAAACAAGTGATTTTGAACTGATCGTACATGACAATCTATTGATCATCCTGGATGATATTGGCAGACCAGTTGAGATTTAGGGTAAATTTTGAGCCCCCCTATAAAAGATCTTTTTCTTCCAACAAGAAAAATTTTTTGCCACTTTCCTTTCCAGAGAAACCTTGAGAGAGAGAGAGAGCTTGGGAGAGAGAGAGGATCTTGTGAGGGGGAGTTTGTGAGGGATTCACAAAGGTTGCTCCAAGTAAGGATCAGAGTCGTCTTCTCCGTTCATCGTCTCTCATCTTATCGGTGTTTTTTGTGGGAGGATCGTTCGTAAGAAGATCTGGGTTCTCTGCCCGCTTCAGGAGGAAGCGAAAGGAGTTCGGGTTCTCTGCTTGCTTCAGGAGGAAGCGAAAGAAGTTCGGGTTCTCTGCCTGCTTCAGGAGGAAGCGAAAGGAGTTCAGGTTCTCTACCTCACCGGATTGGTGGAAAGGAGTTTTGTATAGGCTGCTCTGCCTTGCTGTGGGAGCAGAAGGAGAGTCACTTTTGTGTTAGTGTAATACCTGGAGGGGAGGCTCCGAGGAGTGGACGTAGGTCAAGTTGACCGAACCACTATAAAATCTGGTGTGCTCTTTCTGATTATTTTCTACACTTTATTTTTCTGTTATTATCTGCTTGGGTGAAATCTGTGATTGATCTTTTTATTTCTGTATTTACTTATTTCTGCTGTAAATTATCGAAAAGATTTTTCCTGTTGCTCACAAATTTTTAAATAACCAATTCACCCCCCCTCTTGGTTAGCCTCGGGACTAGTTCATTAGGGCTTAACATCCCTATCAAACTTTTAAGTGGTATCAAAGAGAGATTCAAAAATTTAAGTTTAAAAACTTTTGAATTTGATCCATGGCTAACTTTGGTAATCGTAATACTATTGAAGGTTATTCAATTACACGACCGCCATTATTTGATAACATACATTTTGATTTTTGGAAAACTCGCATGTCCACTTTTTTTCAATCAATTGATTATCATATGTGGATGCTTGTTAAGGATGGCTATGAGCTACCTTTTAGAATGATTAACAATGTTAAAACTAAACTACATTTCACTGATTGGACTTTTGATGATCGTGACTTAGCCCAGCTGAATGCCAAATATTTGAACTATTTTTTCTATACCTTAAAATCTGAGGATTACATGCGTGTTTCTACTTGTATAAATGGTAAAGAAATTTAGGATAGATTGTGCATTACTTATGAAGGTACAACTAAAGTCAAATAGTCTAGGCTAAGCATATTGTTGCATGACTATGAACTTTTTCGCGTGAAACCTAATAAATATATTTCTAAAATATATACGAGTTTCACTCAAATTGTTACTTCTTTGCATGCTTTAGGAAGAGAACTTACAAACTATGAAAAAGTGAATAAGATTTTGAGATGTTTGCCTTCTTCGTTTGATGCTAAGATAACTACAATTACTGAATCGAAAGATTTGAACAATTATTCTATTGACAACTTACTTGGGTCACTCATTGCTTACGAGCAAGGGGTGAACCAAAGACAACTTGATGCGGGTGAGAAGAAGAAGGAGAAAATTGTGGCGCTGAAGGCCAACGATATTGACACTAATTCTTCTGGGTCTGATAGCGATGATGTTGTCTTAATCACTAGGCAATTCAAAAGCTTTCTAAGGAAGAAACATAAGAACTTTCAGAAGTGGAATAAGGGTAAGTCCAGTAAAAATTTTAAAGGCTCATCTAATACTGTTTGTTTTGAATGCAGGAAGCCTGGATACATTAAGGCTGATTGTCCTACACTTATAGCTCACCAAAGTAAGGAAAAAGGGTGAAGAGAAATCAAAATTCAGAAAGGATAAGAAGAGGATTCAAAAGGCATTCTAGGTAGATTCTGCATCTGACTCCTGTGAGACTGAAGCTGAAGAGGAGGAAACCAACTTATGTTTGATGGCAGATGATCATCCTGGTCAGTCTGACCAGGAAGAGGTATGTGAGCTTACTCACGAGCAATTATTTGAAGTGTCTGAAAGAATTCATACATCGTATAGGAAGCTTAAGAAAACTCATGCTAGCTTGAAACTAGAACATCTAAATTTACAAAAAGAGCATGAAATTTTGATTAAGGATCATTCTACTGTTGATTACAATCACATGTCACTACTTGATGAATTCGATGAGTTGAACAAAAAGCATTCTGATTTAATTATTAAGCATGATCTGTTAAAAACATCACATGTTGAATTAAAATCTGCATTTAAAGAATTAGAAACTCATGCATCTGATTTAGATAGTAGTGAACACCATCTGAAATTTGAAATTACAAGTTTGAAAAAGAAAAATAAATTTGAGGAATTTTATGCACCTCCACCTTTTGAAGAATTTGTTTCAAAATCATCAAAGTATGTTTCATTCAAATCTAGGAAGAGGCACAATCACCCACGTAGATTAGTTAACCCTTTTCCTGGTGTTAGATATTTTTCTTGTGGCATGTTAGGACACATCTCCCACACCTGCACTGTTCACCATAGTACACATTGGATGTGAAGGCCACAGCACAGCACACATGCATTGCATTCTTATTTTCATAAGAAGGAACTCAAACCTGTTTGGGTTTCTAAATCTGACAGTTGATGATTTTGTAGGTATGCTCTCACACACGACCTCATGAGAGCATGTGGTACCTAGATAGTGAATGTTCAAGACACATGACTGGAGATGCAAATCAGTTCATTTCGCTGGAGGCTAGGGCTGGAGGCAAAGTTACACTTGGAGACAACACCACTAGGAGGGTGGTAGGTTCAGGTATAATTGGTGATTCAAAAAATTTTATGTTTGATAATATTTTGCTTGTAGATGGATTGAAACACAACATACTAAGCATCAGTCAGTTCTGTGACAAATGATACAACATCAAATTCCTGCTCACTTGCTGTATTTTAAGCTTAAATGACAAAATTATTTTACAGGGACAAAGGATCAATAATGTCTACATGCTGGATGTAAGTTGCTTTAAAGCTGATGTTTCGATTTGCTTAAAAATTGCTACTGATGAGTCTTGGTTGTGGCACAGGAGATTATGTCATGCCAGTATGAAAACTCTTAGGAGAGTTACCCAAAAGGACTTAGATAGAGGTGTCCCAAAGCTTAAGTTCACTAAGGACCACCTGTGTGATGCCTGTCAATTAGGGAAGTATGTCCAGTCCTCCTTTCACTCTTTAAGGACATTAGCACCTCTAGACCTTTAGAAGTCCTTCACATGGATCTCTTTGGACCCATTAGCACTGCCAGCTTAGGGGGAAAAGTCTATGATTTTGTGATTGTTGATGATTACTTGAGGTTCACTTGGATTAAATTTTTGTCACATAAATCTGAGTCATTTGATGAATTTAAGTCCTTCTCCACTTGGATTCAGAGGAAGTTAGGTTGTGAGATCTTGACTATTCATAGTGATCATGGTGGAGAGTTTGAAAATGTAAAGTTTGGAACTTTCTGTGAGGAGCAAGGGATTAGTCACAATTTTTCAGCTCCTAGGACCCCCCAGCAGAACGGGGTAGCTGAAAGGAAGAACAGGATCTTAGTGAAAGCCGCTAGAGCCATGTTTGCTGAGTATTCACTTCCAAAATACTTTTGGGCTGAAGCGGTGAACACTACCTGTTATGTGCTGAATAGGGTGAATGTTAGATCAAATCTGAACAAGACAGCTTATGAGATCATTAAGGGTAGAACTCCCAAACCTGTCCCACCTCCATATCTTTGGCTGTAAGGTTTTCATTTTATATAATGAGAAATCATCCTTAGGAAAGTTTGACCCCAAATCTGATGAAGTAGTGTTCTTAGGTTATTCTAGTGTGGGGAAATCCTTTAGGGTGTTTAATAAGAGGACTTTGGTGGTGGAAGAGATAACTCATGTGGTGTTTGATGAATCTGATCCTAAGGTGACTAGAGTTGAGGAAGAAGAAGAGGTAGGGGAGATTACCCAAGGAGTTGAAAATGCAAATTTGGAGGAAAGGGTAGATCCTCAAAACACTTTGTTTAGAGATTGAAGATATTCTTCGAGTCATCCTAAACAACTGATCTTAGGAGACCCTTCTGAAGGTGTTAGGATTATGCATGGACTTAGGAAGGAAGTAAACCACTCTGCCTTTATCTCAATGACTGAACCCACCAACATCAATCAAGCCCTTTCTGATGAGTTTTAGATCTTAGCTATGCAAGAGGAATTGAATCAATTTATAAGGAACGATGTTTGGGAGCTAGTAGAAAGACCTAAAAATTAAAGTATAGTGGAACCAAGTGGGTCTTTAAGAATAAGATGAATGATTCTGGTGTGGTGGTTAGGAATAAGGCAAGATTGGTGGCTAAGGGATATAATCAGATTGAAGGGATTGATTTTGAGGAGACCTTTACCCCTGTAGCTAGATTGGAAGCCATTAGGGTGCTACTAGCCTTTGCATGTTATAAGGGATTTAAGCTGTTTCAAATGGATGTCAAGAGTGCCTTTTTAAATGGGTAATAAAAGAGGATATTTTTATATTCTGACCACTTACAAATTCTCTTCTCCATTTTAATTCTAAACCCATTTAAGGGTAATTAGACATTACATGACTTACAATTGATAAGGAGAGGGAAGAAATTACTTAAAATATTTTATATAAAAAAACATCATTTTAGGTCCAGCGCTGTAGTGCTCACCTCCCTAGTGTCACTGCACTCAATAGAATATTCCAAATCTTTCCAGATTCTCAAATCCTTGAGTTGAGCACCGTGACGATGCTTAACATCATTTTATATGAAAAACATCATTTTAGGTCCAGCGTTTCGGAGCACACCTCCGTAGCGCCGCTGTGCTCAATATAATATTATATATCATTATAGATTCTCAAATTAGAGAGTTGAGCACCACGATGATGCCACCCGACACCCAATACTCCCTCAAATCCTCCTCCCAAATAAAGAGGACATTACCACAACACTCTAAGTTCCAATGCTGTAGTTCTCCAAGGAGCATTCTGACCACCTACAAATTCTCTTCTCCATTTTAATTCTAAACCCATTTAAGGGTAATTATACATTACAAGACTTACAATTGATAAGGGGAGGGAAGAAATTAATTAAAATATTATATATAAAAAAACATCATTTTAGGTCCAGCGCTGTAGTGCTCACCTCCCTAGTGTTGCTGCACTCAATAGAATATTCCAAATCTTTCTAGATTCTGAAATCCTTGAGTTGAGCACCGTGCCGATGCGACCCAGCGCCGCAACACTCCCTCAAATCCTCCGCCCAAACAAAGAGAACATTGCCATGGCACTCTAAGTTCCAATGCCATAGTTCTCCAAGGAGCATTCTGACCACTTACAAATTCTCTTCTCCATTTTAATTCTAAACCCATTTAAGGGCAATTGGACATTACAAGACTTACAATTGACAATCAAATCAATACTAAGCAAGAATTGATATAAGATCAAGTGAAATACCTGGGTTTAGAAATGATAGGTGTTACAAAATCACAAGTCGGCATCATAAGCTTGCCATTTATCATAAATTTCATTCATTTACACCACATAAACTCATTTGCTAAAGTGAACATTAAAATAATCTCAAATTGGAAAAATTTTGATATTTCTTCCACCAAACTCCATTAAAACCCTCACATTTCCACCACAACTTAGGAGAACTCATTCTTAGACATTGTAGCAAAGGCCATTCTTAAGCATTGAAGTAAAGGCCCATAACTACTTTTAGTTATTAATCTCACTTAAAGTGTATCCACTACCTTTTTATCCCCTCTTGGGACAATATATATGAAGATGAATGAAAATCTTAACATGTTATATTCCATAGTTCATGCATTTAAGTAACAACTTAACTTTCATAGAGTTGACTTGCCATATGCTTATGTGACACTTTATATTATTTATTTTTTCATATCCAAAATGAATTTCAAATCTCTAAATAACTAAGGAATTATACAACATAAGCATCGTATGTTGAATACAATCTGAAAATTTTTCCCTTTCTCCATATTTTGTTTTGGTGAATAGTTTGCTTGACTCTAACATTGATGAGGTCAAGTAATATCCTTCCTTTGATGAGGAAAATGCAATTATCCTTTACTTTGTTAGCTAGTTGTGTTTTTCCCATTCACTGCTCTTATAACCCTCAGCACTATTATATCAATAGGATAACATATTATTGAAAATTCTAGCATATATGTCAATTCATGCATGAATGTAAAACGTTAAAAGTTCAAGATGATTTTGCCATGTATTTATTTAAGCTAACACAATTTTTTGAGCTATGCCTTTTTTGTTTCTAAATAAATTGCTTCTAATCATCATTTTCATTTTCTATTTTTTTTTTTTGCTAAATTTCATATTTGGTTTTGAGTCTTGTGGCCTAACACATATAGCTATGCCAGCCTCAAATGCGAATCCACATATTATTTATGCAGAATTTATTATGCTAATTTTTACAAATGAATGATAGTTCACAAGTATATTTTGTGTAGTCAAATAATCTTTTGCATATAAACTTGGGAAATACATTAACAGTTTTTCCTTTTATGCTAAAATAACAACAACCATGAGTTTCATCAAAGAAGTAATTAATTATTTCTAAATTCAATCAACATAATAGCATATTTAATTATTGAAAGCTATTTCCCACTCAAAATTTTTTTTTTTGAAACAACAAAGAAGTTGCCATCTCGTCATGGTGAGAACGTCTCTTCATTCATCTTTGAGAATGGCTCCTCAAAACTCCAACTTTGTGGTCTAGCTACTTAACCAGACTCAATGCTTGGGTCATTTGCTAACACTAGACGCTGAAGTTGTGTTGGAAAGGGACCATGAAAGGTTAGACAGGGTGCCTGCGAAGTCAGATCTTCAGCATGTTGGGTGATGTTAGTCTGTGAAGTGTTGAAAGCTTGAGAAGAAACTCTTTACTTGCAGCAATGCTCGGTCATTGTGGATTTCGTTTATATTTTTAGGTCTTTTTTCAGTGGAAGGGTGGGGGACTGTTAGTGCTTGAGTTTTCGGGGAAGAAGAACAGAAAGGAGGAAGGATGGCTGGTGGTGGAGGTGCAGCGCCGGCGCCGAAGGCCGATGAGTTGGTGCCTCATCCCGTGAAGGATCAGTTGCCCAATGTCTCTTACTGCATCACTAGCCCGCCCCCATGGCGTCAGTTTTGCCAACTTCTACTTTTATCCTGAACTTCTTTTTTCTCTACACCGCTAATATATCTTTTATTTGGTTCTTGTTTACCTCTTAGAAATAAGTCGATCAAATTGAAATTTTCTACTGTTTGACTGTATGCTCAATTATAGTTTTTGTTGGTTATTAAAAAGAAAATCAGTTAGAAAAAAAGATCTTTAGATACCTCCACCAGATCCAAGTTTGACTCACTTTTTCTCATGGAAATACTTCTTCAATGTTGACATTTTTTTAGCGCTGGCGACTTATGCAATAATACATATTTTTAATAAAGAATAGGTTTTTTTTTGGTCTGCAGCGGAGGCTATTCTGCTTGGTTTTCAACATTATTTGGTTGTGTTAGGCACAACTGTGATCATCCCCACCGCACTTGTTCCTCAGATGGGAGGGGGTAATGTAAGTTTTGTCCCGTTTGGAAAACTTCAACTTCTAGTAATTTTGAGTGGATATTCATGCATGGATTCATTTTTATGTTAGTTGATTAATTCTATGGGTTTAAATACATTTGTTTTCTTATGCTAGGATGAGAAGGCTAGAGTAATTCAGACGTTGCTCTTTGTGGCTGGTATAAACACACTGTTACAGTCTTTTTTTGGCACTCGCTTGCCAGCGGTGATTGGAGGATCTTACACTTTCGTTGCACCAACCATCTCCATCATTCTGGCCGGTCGATATAGTGACATTGCTGATCCTCATACGGTTGCGACCGGACTTTATGCCTATCTATCTAAGTGGTATTGCATGATATCTAGAATCTGATGGGCTTATTGCTTTTGATGATTAGAAATTTCTACGAATCATGAGAGGGACACAAGGTGCCCTAATTGTCGCATCAACACTTCAGATTATTGTCGGGTTTAGTGGCCTTTGGCGCAATGTCACCAGGTTGGCCTACATCAAATATGATTTGAGTTGTTCTATTATGATATAAATTGTTTTCTTATTACTATTATTATTATTTTGCTATCCTTGGCGTTGTCTACCAGATTTCTAAGTCCATTGTCAGCCGTTCCTGTAGTCGCACTTGCTGGGTTTGGGCTTTATGAGTTAGGCTTCCCTGCGGTATGCTATAAACTAGTTGTTGATATGCAGTTTTGTTGTGCTCTAAACTAGTTATTCATTTGGAGTGTATTGCTTTTTCATCAATTCATTTCAGTTTGTGCTCCTTGGCATTGTATATACTAGGTTACAAGCATTGCTGATATATTTTACAATGTATTGCAGGTTGCTAAATGTGTTGAGATTGGGCTCCCAACAATAATCATACTGGTTTTTATTTCACAGGTATCATTATGAAATAAATTTCACAAATTTGAACTGCTTCAGAAATAGAGAATCTAACAAGTGTGATTATGGCGTGTTAGTTGTTTGCCAAACAAATATCTATTTGAGTATCTAAAGTTAATTGATGAAATATTTGTTTCCTGTGCAGTACATGCCTCATGCTGTACGGGCAGAGAAGCCAGTGTTTGATTGGTTTGCAGTCATCTTTTCTGTGGCAATTGTATGGTTGTATGCATATTTTCTCACTATCGGTGGGGCCTATAAGCATACCCCACCAAAAACACAATCACACTGCCGTACGGATCGTTCTGGCCTTGTTAGCTCAGCTCCCTGGTAACTTGAGTCAGTTGCTGTGCTTATTTTGTCTGATTTGGGTTAAATGTTCAGCGTGAAGATAGTTCCGCTACTTGCGATTTGTGTATTTTTGTTTTTAAAACTTTTTTCTTGTAGGATTAGAGTTCCATACCCTTTTCAGTGGGGGGCACCATCATTTGATGCTGGGGAAGCCTTCGCGATGATGGCAGCTGCATTTGTTGGTTTAGTAGAGGTCTCTTATTACACTCTAGAAGTTTTGAATTGTTCTTATTTCTTTTTGTGTATAATGCAAAGGTGCAGCTTACTATTCTTATTTTATTTTACTATTTTCTCTGCTGTTGTGATACTGATTGCTTACGTCTGGAATACATACTATTGTGCAGTCTACTGGCACTTTCATTGCTGTGTCTAGGTATGCGAGTGCAACTCCACTGCCTCCATCCGTTCTAAGTCGGGGAATTGGTTGGCAGGTTCGGAATTGAGTTGGTGCTGCCTAAATTTGGTTCCCTGGATTTTGTACCAATTATTATATTGTTGCTTCTGGTTCCAGGGAATTGGCATCTTGCTGGATGGTTTGTTTGGAACATCAAGTGGCTCCACTGTATCAGTGTAAGACATGTTTGATGTATTGATGTTCATTTGCACTCTCTACTAAATACAGTGAAAATTTGTTTGTCTTGTTGCTCTTTCATAGAGAAAATACTGGTTTGCTGGCTTTGACGCGAATTGGTAGCCGAAGGGTAGTTCAGATTTCAGCAGGATTTATGATTTTCTTTTCTATTCTTGGTAGCTTCTTTTCCCCATATTTGAATCCTGTTATGTTTATGAATTTTTAGTTCATTGTTAATCTTGTAAACTATGACATGAATTCTGATTCAATATAGTAAAAGTAGACATTTATTGAGGATGATGCTATAAAGGCACATCAAGTCCAATTGTCTTGAAAGGTTATACTGTTTTAGTGGTGTTTTATAACATATGAAAATCATCTACTCAAATTTATAAACCGTGTAACTTGATGTGCTCCTTTGGATTGAATGTGGAGCTTGTATGACTGCAGATGCATTTATTTTTGTGAAATGCTTTTCTATTATTTTTGGAATTGGCTTCTTTAGATTTGATTTATATTTGTTACCATCTCAACTACTCCATGCAAATTTATTCATTGTTGTTGGTCAGTATGAGAAACTGTATTATTTTTGGAATTTTCATCTATGCAACATCCCAAACTTTCTATATTATATCTAATGCACCCAAATGTTTTTAACTATGATATATCACATAGGTTTCTTTATTCTGTTCTCATTTAGTTTAACCAAAACGTAGTTACTCCTTGAAGCAGTTTGATTTTGCATTGGTGGCTATACTGATGGAGATTAGATCTGTCCGGCTGTTAAGAACATTTTGTATAGGGTTGGTAAGGTTGCTTCTTACAGTTAAGTTACATGGGGCCCCAAAGTAGGTCTTCTTGGGTGTTTGTGGCTTTGCGTTGGGACTTTGGCTTCCTAGCACAAGGCACTAATAGGCTAACATGGGTCTTCGGCAGCAGTCTCATCCAGCCCTTTGACCGTGAGTTTAACCCACAAGAGCTTTACTGCACCCTATGCAGGCTACAATGTCTGTAAGGGTTTGACAATGATTGGAACAGCTGCTTTGAACTGTGGATGGTGATAACTGGCTCGGATGCAGCCTGCTGTGTGTAGCTTGGATCATTGTACGACAATTTAACATTTTTATATTTGAATATAATATCGGTGGCTCTATTCTTGGATTCCACCAACCATGATTAATCCATGTTTAAAAGGTGAAAGACTACTCTTGTAAGATGGGAATGGTTTGTTGGCGTGTAGTTGATGATGGAATTTTGGGGTGTAAGATGAATGATAGAGACATTTTTTAGGTTGAGGAATGAACATGATCCTTTAGTCAGATGGTAACTTCCATTATATAGATTTTATTGTTGTCTTCATATTCGTACTGGTGTTAGGCTTGGCATTGTCCTGATGCGATTAAGTATTGATAATGCCCTCATATGATGGAGATGATGGAGCATTAGCTAATTAGAAGTATTTTGAGTAAACAAGTAATTTCCATTTGTAGTTGGATTCCATTAAAGATTAATGATAAGTTTGAATCTTGTATTCACTAAATAAATACATGTAAAGGACATTCAAAGTGAGTTATTGATGCAGTATATCATGGAAACATCATAAGGTTTATGAGGAATTATAAAATGAGATCCATTTTCAAGTGACATTGCTTCGCTCAGTAATTTTTAGTTATACTCTCAATGCATTGTATATATTTTTTTGTTAGTTTGTATTTGCTTTTGTATCTTGGAATTATAATGCATATATGGGTGCATTATGGATCCCTCAATCAACGCTGGGTGGCCATACCACCAAGGGAAGCAAGAAGTTTTCATGAATACAAGCCAAAGGAGTGGATGACCAAAACATGTGAAGTTTTTTCAAATTATTCCAATTGCAAGCTAGTTTTGTAGACAATTATAAGATGACTCATCCAATAACTTCCCTACATTAAGGAGGTGTTAGGAAGTACTTGAAGATTTCAAGTAAACCCTAACAATAAAAGCAAAAACAGCGAGAAAACTCCACAAATTCAATGGAAAACCAAATAAAAACAGTAGTTCTATTGCAAGAATCAAACTAATGGAAGAAAAATAGCAAGATACAATTGATCCTCAATTTGAGAGGAGGATCTATCTCTCTCAATCCCTAGATGCCGCTAGAGCCCAATACACCAAACTCCAAGAACATGAACAACCCAAATAATTTGCATAACCCTAACCCTAATCCTCCCTCCCTATTTAAAGCAAATAAACCACCTCCCTACCCCTAGTCGCCCCCCTTCTTTCCTATTTGAAATAGCTAGTGGACCCCACACTCCTTGTGCGGCAAAACAAAGGGGGTGGATCCCACCCTCCGCCTCCTATAGAATTGGAGGCCCTTTGTTCAGGGCCGGCTGGACTGGTCCATGTTGGACCGGTCTAACTATACCCCATTCCCAAAGAATCACCTTGTCCTCAAGGTGAAAGGAGGGAAACTGATGCTTCACCCTCTCATAAGGCTCTCCCACGTGGCATCATAGTTCGGTAGGCTCTTCCATTTGATCAGGACTTCCTTAATTCCCCCATCTCCCTGGCGAACCACCATAAACTCTAAGGGTTCCAATATCACCTCCAAGTTCTCTGTCAACATCACTGGTAGCTCAAAAATCATTGCATGATACACAATTGCCCTCCTCAGTTGTGATATATGGAAAACAAGATGTATGGTTGCTGTTGATGGCAATTTCAGTCGGTATGCCACTGCTCCAATCCTCTCTAGCACTTCAAATAGCCCAAAATACCTAGGTGCTAGCTTCTCATTCCTCCTGTTGGCAATTGTCTTCTACCTGTAGTGTCGGAGCTTTAAGAACACCATGTCCCCTCTCTCGAATTGGATATCCTTCCTATGTCCATCTACCTGTTTCTTCATAATCTGTTGGGCCCTCAGTAGATGTCTATTCAATTCTTCTAACACCCGGTCCCTCTCCTCTAAATACTCCTCTATTAAAGTAATTGGGGTGCTATTATGCCCAAAATGCACCAGGTGAGGAGCATCCCTTCAGTACAATATCTTGAATGTGGTCATCTGAGAAGCAGAATGATATGTAGTTTGTACCAATACTTTGCCCATTCCAACCACTTGGCCCACAGCTTGGGTGTCTCCGACACAAAGCATCGTAGGTATGTTTCCAAACTTCTTTTGATCACCTCAGTTTGGCTATCTGTCTAGGGTGGTAGGCGGTGCTCCTTTTCAGTACTGTCCCTTGTAGTCTGAATAACTCCCTCTAAAAATGACTGAGGAACACATTATCCCGATATGATACTATAGACTTTGGTATCCCATGCAAGCGGACCACCTCCTTGATAAAAACTGATGCCACTGTTACAGCTGTGTACGGATGTCATAGGGGAATGAAATGTGCATACTTGCTCAGTATGCCCACCCACCAAGATCACTGTGAACCCTTCTGATCGGGGTAATCCATCTATGAAGTACGTAGATACCTCCTCCCACACTCGACCTGGTAAAGCTAAAGGCTGTAGTAATCCTCTTAGAGACATGACCATGTACTTGTTCCTCTAGCAGATCTCACATATGGCTACCATCTCCTCCACATCCTTGTGTATTTCTTTTCAATATAACTCTGAGGCAAGTCTCCTGTACGTCTTTTGCACCCCCGAATGATCCCCAACAGTGCTTCCATGGAACTCCTGGAGCAGGTGTGGCAAATCTTCTCTGGTACAACAGCCTCTCCCCTTCTAGAGAATACCCTGGGTGGCTGCTCCCCTCCTTCAATAAATCAGCCCTAATCTTCCCCAACTCCTCATCTTGTGCACTTTCCTCCTTAATAGCCTCCCAATCCAGCATCAGTGGTGTCGACACTGCCATTGCCTGTAACTCCCCCATACATCTGGATAAGGCATCTATCGCCTTATTCTCCACTCCTGGCATGTAATGGATTTCAAAATCATATCCCAACAACTTGGACAATCATCTCTGGTGCTCCTCAGTCATCGTCCTTTGCTCCAACAAGTACTTCATGCTTCTCTGGTCTATCTTGACGATGAAATATCGGCCTAACAAGTAGAGCCGCCACTTCTGGATGGCTAACACAATGGCATCAACTCTCTTTCATAGACTGATTTCAACTTGGCCTTGGCTGTCAATACTTGGCTGAAATAGGCAATGGGTTGACGGTTCTGCATGAGTACTCCCAATCCATATCCTGAGGCATCTGTCTCCACTATGAAGACTTGAGTGAAGTTTGGTAGGGCCAAGACTAGTACAGTAGTTATGGCCTTCTTCAAGCTCTCAAAAGCTGTTGTAGCCGCTTCTCCCCACAAGAAACCATGATTCTTCAGCTATTTTGTTAGTGGCCATGCAATGGTTCTGTACCCCTTCACGAACCTCCTGTAGTATTCCGTCAGTCCTAGAAATCACCTCAACTCCTTGAGATTTTTCGGCACTGGCCACCTCAACATAGCTTCAATTTTGGCCTGATCTGCTGCCAACCCTCCTTAAAGACTATATGCCCTAAGTATTCCACATTATCCTAGGCAAAACAACACTTCTTCAGATATGTCCTCAACTGGTGCTCCTGTAACACTTCTAAAACTCTCCTTAAGTGCCCCTAGTGCTTCTCCTCTGATCTGTTGTAAATCGGGATATCATGAAAAAACACCAACACAAACCAACTGAGATAGGGCCTGAAGACCTTGTTCATGAGGGCTTGGAAAGTGGCTGGGGCATCAGTGAGGCCAGCTCCATTTCCTCTCCCAAGTCACGAGGCCTTATGACTCTCATTGCAGCTTTGATCTTGGATTTAAGTCCATTCATGAAGTTACCTTCTAAAGTAGTCTCCGATAGTCGCTCCACTCGACTGACCAAGTGCTCAAATCTCTCGCGATAGTCTGCCACTGATCCGTTCTGCACTAGTGCAAAAAACTGCTCATAGAAGTCCCCTACCCTGTCGGTTCGAAAACGTTCCAATAAGCATTCCTTGAATTCCCTCCAACTCCGTATGGGTCTCCTCTGGTCCCTCCACTGGTACCAAGACAACGCCTTCTTCTCCAAACATAAGCCTGATGTCGTCAAATTTTCCTCCTCCGTCAGCCTATTGACTGTGAAATACCTCTCCACCTTATAAATCCACCCGTGTGCGTTCTCCCCTTTAAAAATGGGCATCTTCATCTTCCACACCTTTGAATCTCTTCCTTTTCCCCGTGTTCCTCCATAATTTCCCCATTCCCAAGTGCTTGGCTCTATCCAAGTCTCCCGATCTTCCCTTCCACGCTCATGCCCAAACCCCTCTTCGCTTTCTCCCCTCCATTCTCCAAAATCAGCCCCCTTCCTACCATAATCCCCTTCTTTTCTCTCCCAACCAGCACCCCTTCGTTCATTATCCCCCGTAACCACACCTCTCTCCATACCTCCCACCTTTCTCCTCCATGATTTCCATAGCATTGTCCCACCTACGGAATTCAGAATTCGTAGTTCTCCCCACTGGTCCTTTTGTCTACAATGTTGCTGTTTGAATTTCATTTTCTAATATCTTCTTCACTATCTCATGAAGATCGAAAATTTTGTCTTCCACGGATGAAATTTGATCTTCCACCGTTTCTTTTATTTGGCTCATCTCCCCTTCAAGGCGTTCCTCGAATGCATCTACCTTCTTGGCTGCCATTAATACCCAGATTTTTGTAGGTTCAAAAAATCTTGATATTGACCCAAAACAACAAAAATCCTTTCCTTCGGCCAGAAAATAGCCGCTGAGTTTCCAAAAACAGCCCACAAACAAAAATCTTTGATACCAATATGTTAGGAAGTACTTGAAGATTTCAAGTAAACCCTAACAATAAAAGCAAAAATAGTGAGAAAACTCCACAAATTCAATGAAAAATCAAAGAAAAACAGTAGTTTTATTGCAAGAATCGAACTAACGGAAGAAAAATAGCAAGATACAATTGATCCTCAATTCGAGAGGAGAATCCATCGCTCCCAATCCCTAGACGCTGCTAGTGCCCAAGACACCAAACTCCAAGAACAAGAACAGCCCAAATAATTTGCATAACCCTAACCTTAATCCTCCCTCATTATTTAAAGCAAATAACCCACCTCCTTAGCCCTAGCCGCCCCCCTTCTTTCCTATTTGAAATAGCTAGTGGACCTCACCCTCCTTGGGCGGCAAAACAAAGGGGGTAGACCCCACCCTCCACCTCTTATAGAATTGGACTGACCCTTTGTTTAGGTCCTGCTAGACCGGTCCATGTTGGACCGGTCAAACAAGAGGCATGCCATTGTGGTTCCTGAACATGCTCCATTAGCCAAGGTGACATATTCTTCCCACTTCCCACTAGCATGAGAGCCGTATATGCCACCAGACTCCATGATCGATAAAATAGAGGGAACTATATATTTCTGTCTCTTCGATTTAAGTTTCTAATTATGCAGCCATCATATTCAACCTCACTAGCACTTTATCTTCATTCTTCTAACACCTCTCGTAGCCACGCAACTTCATCTCTTTGAACCTTTATTCCCCTTCTCACTTAAACCCTTCAGCTCATGCTTAAGCCCCCAAGCTATAAATTTACTCTTAACACAAATCTTGGGTTTTTCTTCTTTCTTGGAAACCCTAGTCTCCACCATTACCCTTCCCTTCACCTACAATCATCCTAGCATCCTATGTCTTCATCACAACTTTCCTAATCCCTTTCACATCATTCTCACTACAAGTAGCTACATCATTGTAGCTATCTTAGTTACCTTTGTTCATGATATATTTCTAATTATTGAGATTGTTGAAAGAAAAGTTGAAGTAATGGAGGACAAAATTAGGGGATAAAGAGCTTATAACTATGATACATCGATATGGAACGCGATATGACATCAACACGGGATATATTTATTTTCGAAAATATAGGGCACAAATATACATTAGAAATGACATTATAATATTATATCTTAAACATTACAAACAATTATTTAGTACTTATATATATATTAAATAAATATGAAATAAATTCATATAATAATAAATCTATTTCATAGAATAAGTAATATATTAAATTTATTAAATATCTTAAATTCAATTAATGAAGAAATAGTCACATGATATCATAAATTGTTAACTAAGTTGAAAAGATTGATTGTTTTGTGAAAAAATAAAATAACAAGTATTATAAGAAATCTTAAAAAATAGAGCAGAATAAGAAAAAAAATAGTGTTAAATGGCTATTAAGTTTTTTAAGTAATATATTTAAAATGAAAAAGAATAGGTGGCTTAATTTAGGCTATTATTTAATATACTTTTAAAGTTAAAATTTGTTATTTATGAAACATATAGAGGACATATATGTCAATTTGTTTTTTTAAATTTTTTGATTGAACAAGCGAATGGTGTATCTAACATGTGTCATGTGAGCATCAAGAAGTGCTTGTCTTGCATGTGTCTTATACGACATGCTTCATTATTATAAGTGTCGGTGCATCATTGGCTTATAATTAGTAGCAATAAGCCAAGTGATTCAATTTAGGCTTGAACTCCAGTTTTCCCTCTAGAGAGAGAAACTAACTGAAAATTCAAATTTTCTTCTTCCCGGTTCTTGATCGCCACCACCGGCGCTTCACCGGCGATGGCGGCTGATAGCCGCCGTCAACCTGTGGCAGCTACTACATCTGTTGATCATCAGTCTGCGGGAATGAGCGGACGTTTTCGAGATGACGGACATCGACGACGACCCAATCCTCTGTTAGGTTCAAATGTTTCGGGTTTGCGGGTTACATCACGTCCTCTGGTTATCAAAGAACCTTCTGATTCTGTTCCCTGAAAGAAAATTGAGTTTGTTGATGGTAAGGGAAAAGGTATTCTGAATGCACCTACTTGTTTGACTCCTAAGATTTTAAAGTCTTCCATTGAATCTACCCGTTATGATTGCGAAGCGTCTTCGTCAGAAATGAAGATTTATGTTAACAAGTTTGGATGTTCAAATGCAATCCATGGCCCATGGTCAGGGATAAATGCGAACGTCTCAGACAAGGATAACATTGATCTTCATTGTAATGACGAGAGTCGTCCTCAGTGTGATAATATAGATTCAAACGTTTCTGTCATTGGTTTGGAGAATGCTGCAGGAAGTAATGTAGATGTATCAGGTAATCAGCACGGTGCACAGATAATTGATGAAATTCCTAAGAAGGATGTTGCTGAAGGATCGAAAGACAACTTCTTGAATGCATGGAGAAAGACTCAACATATTAAATTAAACTATGATGTGAAATCAACCCAGATGACTAAAGATGGGGTAGCTGTTGTCTTAAACTCTGAAATGGAAAAATCTAATTCTATGGTTCTGAAGAATTCGTTGGTAATTAAGGTGCTTGGATTTAATATCCCTTTTTCAGTATGTAGCAGGGAGCTTCGGAGACAATGGCCGAAGTATGGCACGTTCCACCTAACTACTTTGGGCGTGAACTGGATTCTCTGTTCTTTTAACAATTCTGAAGCTTTGGAGGAAGTCTTAGATGGCGGTCCCTGGTTTATTGGTGATCATATTATCAGAATGGATAAATGGTCACCAGCGTTCTCCCCTGAATCTCTAAAAGGTCTTATTACCCCGGTATGGATTCGAATACCTTGTTTACCATTGCATTGTTGGGATGAAGAAAATATTTCTATAATTGCATCTATGATTAGACAGCCATTGTATATAGATGGAAATTCATTTAGATGGGGCAAGAGGGAATATGCCCGTGTTTGTGTTCGAATTGAGTTGGAAAAACAGCTGCTTAGAGGTGTTTGGATTGAAGGAATCCATGGTAGATCATTCCAAAAAGTTGAATATGAAAAAATCTCACCCCTATGTTATCATTGTGGGAAAATTGGCCATTTGAAAAATAAATGTCCTTCCAGTTCTCATGTAGAAATTGCACAAGAATGTGGAGGTCCTGCTCAAGGTGGTAACAACGTGGAGAAGCCTGATTTGGCTAAGGAGGTTATGTCAGTTTCTAAACCTCCCTTGATTATTGAAGAATATGGGCCTTGGATGCAAGTTAAGTTTAAAAATAGATCATATAGAAGTGGAAAGTTTGAGAGGGAATTCAGGAGTGGAAGAACAACAGATATGAATCCCAAGTCTATTGAAGATGTCGTTCAGGAAAATATGCAGATCGATAATGTTGGAATGAAAAAATTGGATGCAGGAAAGAAGACTTTGATTGATGATGCTTGTTGTGATAAGGTAAATTTTGTTCATACCCGAGATAAGGCTTTTGTGGTTGCCAACAAATTTGATGTTCTGAATTGTGAGATTGAAGAGGGGGAAATTGAAGTCCCGGCTCAGGTGGATATGAATTCTGCTCACAAGAATTCAGTTGGTGCTCAGGAAATCTATGCTTCTTTGAACTCTGCGGTTGCTCCAGAAAAAAGAATGACTGCTGATTCTCCTATAGGTAATTCTGTCAAGATCAAATTGGCTAAGGAGTTGAAATCTTTAGGCCCTGTGGAGCCGGAGCATAGGAAGAAAAGGCGTGATGGTAAGGGAAATACTATTGGCGGGGACGGTTCCCCTTTGAAAAATTAAATGTCTTCCTTGGTGTTTTGGAATTGTAGGGGGGCTAGGAAGAAGGAAGCCTCTTTGTTCCTTAGGGAGATTGTAAGAGATTATGATGTTTATTTTATTGGGCTGTGTGAGACTAAGCTTATGAGTATTGATAGGAAGGATGTGGATTGCATTATTGGAAGTGATTGGGATTATTTCTTCCATCCTGCTGATGGTACTGCTAGTGGCATTCTTGTTGTTTGGAATAGGAAGATGGTGACTTTTGAGGTTATGGACCATTCTTCCCAGATGGTGGTTGGTATCCTCTCCACTCCTTCTATGGGGCATTGGAATGTTGCTACTGTTTATGGGGATAAAAGCTATCATGAAAGAAGGAAATTATGGGATGGGCTTATAAAGTGCATGATGAATGATGTTCCTTCCATTGGGGAGGGGGATTTTAATTGCATTCTGAGCAAGGAGGAGATGAAGGGTGGGAAGAGATTCATTTTCTCTAGGGGGCCTAGAGAGATGAGAGATTTTATGACTAATAATGATTTTCATGATGTAGGTTTTATTGGACCAAGTTATACCTGGTGCAATAATAAAGATAGTGCTTCTAGAATTTGGGAGAGGCTTGATAGATGCCTGGTGAACTCTGCTACCTTACAGATGATTCCTTCAGCAAGTATTAGACATCTAGCCAGGGTGGCTTCTGATCATAGTCCTATTGTCTTCAAATTGGAAGCAGGTTGGCCAAATAAATTCAAGTACATCAGATTTGAAGATACTTGGAGATCCTATCCTGCTGCATGGCGTATTGTCTTTAATTCTTGGAGGAAGACCGACTATGGCAATGATGGAGATGTGCTTCATAGAAAGCTACGGAGAACTTTAAGGTCTCTATACTTCTGGAATAAGAACAAATGCAAAGATTTATGCAAGGCTAAGGAAGACTTGAAGGGGGAAATTTTGGAATTACAAATGAAGGAGTCTTCTGATGGCGGCTTGTCTGAAGAGGATCTCCTGGTTCTGAGGAACAAGGTGCATGATCTCAATGTTATTTTGAGGAGGCTATCTACTTGGTGGAATCAAAGGGCAAAAGTTAGGTGGCAAGATGAAGGTGACACAAACTCTAACTTTTTCCATAACTATGCTTCTGCAAGAAGGAATGGAAATTGGATTAGACAAATCAAAGATAGCAATAATAATATGGTGGAGGATGATGATTGGATTGAAGAGGTTTTCCTTAAGTTCTTTATGAATAAGTGGAAGCCTAGAGAATGTTCAATCTCTGATTGGCCGTTGATATCTGAGAGCCAGAAGTTATCAAATCATGAAGTTAATATGTTGAGTACTGATTTCACAATGGAGGAATGCAGGGAATGCAGGGATTCGATTTTCCAGCAAGGCAACAACAAGTCTCCTGGTTCGGATGGGGTAACTTCCTCCTTTTTTAAATTTTATTGGACAATTGTTAAGGAGACCACTTGGAATGCTATTAATGTGTTTTTTAAATATGCTGTTATGCATAAGGATTGGAAAGATACTCTGATTGTATTAATCCCAAAAGTGGAAAATCCTACCACCCCATCTAACTATAGGCCTATTAGCCTTTGTCAAACTACTTACAAGATTGTTGCTACTATGTTGGTTAATAGACTGAAGAGGTGTATGTACAAAATGATCTCTGAGGAACAGGTGGCTTTTATACCTGGGAGATCTATGTCGGAGCATTGTTTACTTTCTCAGGAGATCTTTAACAAGTTTAGGCTATCAAAAAGCAAGAAAGGTTTGATGGCTGTTAAATTGGATATGGAATAGGCTTATGACAGCATGGGATGGCCAACTCTGCAACAAATTCTTAAATGGTATGGCTTCCCCTCTATGTTCTCCAATCTCATTATGGAATGTGTGGTGGTTGCAAGGTTTTCGGTTATCTTGAATGGGAAGAACTCAAAATGGATTAGTGCTCAAAGTGGATTTCGCCAGGGATGTCCACTCTCACCTTATTTGTTTATTATGTGCTCTCAACTTCTTTCCAATTCCTTTCAGCAAAAAGGACATAACTTGGGTATTCAATTATCTCCTAAAGGTCCAAGAATTACACACCTCCTTTATGCAGATGATGTAATTGTTTTCTCTCAGGCTACGACTACTATGGCCCGTTTATTGAAGAATATTGTGGCGGATTTCTGCAGATGGACAGGTCAAAGAGTAAACTTATGTAAATCTCAAGTGATCTTTGGTAAGTTTGTCAGACGTTCCACTATAAACAAGATTGCTAGAAGACTTGGCTATAAAGTGGTCAAGGAGGTGTATTATTTGGGAATAAAAATTGCTTTGAGAAGATTGAGGATGAGTGATTATCAAGATTTACTATCTAAAGTGGTGGAAAAGCTGAATGTGTGGGGAAAGAAGTCACTTTCTTTGGGTGGAAGAATTACTCTTCTTAACTCGTCTTTGTTAACAATGCCAAACTTCTTAATTACACACTCATTGGTACCTAGAAGACTGATGTCTGAAGTGGAGAAGGTGTGTAGAGATTTTGTGTGGCACAACTCTAATGGGAGGCAAGGACTGCATTATGTTGCTTGGGAGGAAATGTGTAAACCGAAGTCTGCTGGGGGGCTGGGTTTACATTCTTTATTGCTTAGAAGCGGACCCCTTCGAGTAAGACAAGCTTGGCAATTTGTTCATAACACAGATTCATTATTACACCGTACTTTGAGTATGAAATATGGTGAGAACATCTTCAATGGGGTTTATAAAAAGAATGCTTCTAATGCTTGGAAAATTTTGATTGATGGTGGAAACCACTTGAAGAACTTAGTTAGATGGAAAGTGGGAAGAGGAGATAAGATCAATGTGTTAAATGACATTTGGTTGCTTGACAAATGTCTTAACAGGTGGCCTACGTTTGCTGATTGTGGGGCGTTGGATGGCATGATGCTTCAACATTTCATTTCTTATGATGGCAGTTGGGATAGGCATGAACTGCAGAAATTCTTTCATAATGAGCTTGTCCTTATGATTATGCAAATTCAATTGGATCCAATCCGTCATGATGATCAGGTGGAATCTCTATTCCAGCACTCAGGCAGAACTTTTTCTGCATTTGCATATGACTTGGTTATGCAAGGTAGAAGTAGAGAAGATGATAATGGATTCCTCAAATGGCTGAAGAAGCTTAAACTCAATTTGCGAGTGGAGCTTTTTTGGTGGCGCTTAAGCAAAAATGCTATCCCTACCAATCAGTTTCTCAGGTATCGTAGGCTTTCCAATGACGAACTGTGTCCAAGGGGATGCCATATGATTGAAAGCTACGAACATATAGTGGTACATTGTAAATGTCTTGTGGACATTTTGTTAAAATTCAGAGAATGGGGGTTTGCCATTCCTATTTTCCAATCTTTGGACAGCTGTTTGGATGGAATGAGAAGGTTGGCTCTTCGGAATCCCAATGTGGTGAAATTATATTGTGTTGTCGTCTACCTGTCATGGAAGAACCACAATTTGGTGAAGCATGGTAAGTTAGCTACATCTACTACTATGGTTGCTGCTAATGCCTTATCGTTAGCATTTGTAAGATCTAGTCCTCTTCTAGACAGCTGGGGTGCTAATCTCCGTTTGGAGTTTCAAAGAACTTGGCACCCTTCACCGCTAGAGTGGATTAAGATTAATGTGGATGCTACAATTTTGGAGATGAATCTGGCAGGGATTGGGGGAGTTTTCCGTGATGATAAGGGTAGACTCCTTTCAACATTTGGGAAGAATAAAATTCATTGGGATGCGGCTCAACTTGAGATGGAAGCGGTCATAACCACAAGGGAATTCATACAAAGGTGGATGCTAGATAGCAAAGGTGTGATCATTGAAAGTGATAATCTAAACATTATTACCTTCATACAAGACTCTCTGAAGAAGGCAAAGTGGCAATTGAATAAGTGGGCAAACAAGGAGCTCTTCTTCTTGAATGACTTCAACAAAGTTGTTTTTCATCATGTTAATAGAGAATGTAATAAAGTAGCGGATTTATGTGCTACTTTGGCTTTAGAAAATAACTTCTTTTTTGATAGCTTTTCGTTTGATTGCATTCCTTCCTCTTTGGTCAATCTCTTAAAGGAGGAATGTGTTTTGTTTGACAATTGTAATTAGCCTTTTTTTCTTATTAATAATGCATATTGCTTTCTTCAAAAAAAAAAAAAACAATGTAATAGTATAAAATTTTCTAGTATTTTTTATTAATCTTTGAATTATTTTTGTTTTATTATATATAAATGTAAAGATTAACACTACTGTTGTCAAGTTCTAATTCCTGGATGAGAAAAGTGGAGGGTTGCGTTAGGTAGTCGACAGCCAGCGTAAAACTTGTCGAATAATCATGACATGAATTCTTTAAAAAATTATGTTAATGTTAGGGCATCCTTTGGAAGCGACGTGCTGTATGGCCTGAATACAGCTACAAGTTTGGAAGGGCTGCTGCACCGGCGCCCGGGTACAGTGTTAAATAGGCAAGGGTTCCACATCAAGGACGGATGTGGGCAAAGAAGCTAGTCCATGAAATTAAAATTAGGATATGAACTTATAATATAAGTTTCTTTGCAGGAAAATTAATGGAATTAATAGATATTATGATCTATAGAAAGATAAGTATTCTGTGCATTCAAAAAATTAAATGGGTTGGAGAGGGCTAAGGAGATTGATAGTTTAGATTTTAAACTATGGTATTCAGGTAGGAGTCGTACTAGAAATGGTGTAGGTGTGATTATAGATAAAAGTTTGAAAGATAATATTATAAAAATTAATAGAATTGGAGATAGAATTATAGCTTTAAAGATTATTGTTGATGCTAAGATTGTTAATATTAGAAGTGCTTATGCTCCTCAAGTAGATTTGGATATGAGTTCAAAATTAAAATTTTGGAATTACTTAGAAGAATTAATATAAAAGATACCTTTTGAAGAAAGAGTTTTTATTGGACGAGATTTAAATGGACATGTTGGTAGAGAGATAGATGATTTTAAAAACATTCATGGTGATTATGAGTTTGGAACAACAAATGAAGGTGGGAAGATCATATTAGATTTTTCTTTTGTTTATGATTTTTTAATTGCTAATACCTTATTTAAGAAAAGAGATGAGCATCTCATCACTTATAAAAATGGATATAGTAAAATTTAGATTGATTATTTTCTTATAAGAAAATTAGATCGTTTAGATTGCAAAAATTGTAAAGTTATTCCGAGTAAAAATTTATGTATCCAACATTGATTATTAGTTTTGAATTTTAAGATAAATGGGCAGAAAATAAAAGATAAAGTAAAATAATATTCTAGGATTAGATGGGGGCATTTAAAAAATATTAACAAAAATATTTTTGAGAGTAAGATTTTAGATCTTAAGATTTTGTCTGTGCATGAGGATGTTAATGTTATGTGGAAAAAAGTGGCTGGTGATATTAAGAATATTGCAAAAGATGTGCTTGGAGTATTATAGGGAAAAAAATAGTTGGTGGTGTTATCCAAATGTGCAAGAAAAGATAAAAAATAAGAAGATTTATTATAAAAATTAGTTTAGATATAAAAATTCTGATAATTGGGAAAGATATAAAGAGGCACGTAAGGAATCTAAGAAAGCAACATGCGATACAAAGATCTTAGCTTTTAATGATTTATATAATATATTAGATACTATGGAGGGTGAAAGATATATGTATAAGTTAGCTAAATAAAAAGATAGGAGTAGTAAGAATTTAGTTCAAGTGAAGTGTATTAAGGATGAATATCAAAAAATACTTTTCTTAGAAGATGATATTCAACAAAGGTGGATGAGATATTTTGCTAAACTTTTTAACGAAGAATGTGAAAATACGATTGACTTTAGTGATCTTAGCACCCTAATGAAAATAAAGATTTCTATTTTTATCGGCGTATTAGTAAAACCAAAGTTAGAGAGGCTTTAAAAAAAATGAAGTATGAAAAAGCTGTTGGAACTGATGATATTCCAATAGAGGTGTGAAAATGCTTAGGAGATGAAAGAATTTCTTGGCTTACTAAACTTTTTAATGCTGTTATGAAGACTAAAAGATGCCAAATGAGTGGAGAATGAGTGTGCTTATTTCTATTTTTAAGAATAAAGGTGATGCACAAGATTGTGTGAATTATAGAGGAATTCAGTTAATGTGTCATACTTTAAAACTATGGAAGCGAGTTATGGAGCGTAGGTTGTGGTATGATAATGTTTCTCAACATCAATTTGGATTCATGTCGGGTAGGTCTACTATGGAAACCATACATTTATTGAGAGGTTTGATGGAGAAATATAGAGAGAATAAGGAAGATCTACATATGATATTTATTGATTTAGAGAAAGCATATGTTAAAGTTCCAAGAGAAGTGCTATGGAGAGTTCTTGAAAAGAAATGAGTTAATAATGCTTATATTCAAATCATTAAAGATATGTATGCAGGAGTTATTACTAGTGTTCAAACACAAGGTGGTTTGACCAAGTATTTTCCTATTTCGGTTGGATTACATCAAGGATCAACCTTAAGCCAATATCTTTTTGCTTTAGTCATGAATGTTCTCACTAGACATTTGCAAGAGGATGTACCTTGGTGTATGTTTTTTGCTGATGATATTCTTCTTGTTTATAAGGCTAGAGAGGGAGTTGAAGGTAAACTTGAATTATGGAGGTCAACCTTAGAGTCTAAAGGTTTTCGCTTGAGTAGATCTACAACTGAATATATGGAGTGTAATTTTAGTAGTAATAGATCTAGTGAGGGGATTGTGACTTTGGATGATCAAGTCATTAATAACAATACACGTTTTTGATATCTTGGATTTATTGTTTAGAGTGATGGTGAAATAGATGGGGATATTATCAGCATAATTCAAGTTGGATGGTTGAAGTGGAGGAATGCATCAGGCTTGTTGTGTGATAGAAAAGTCCCCCTCAAACTCAAGGGAAAATTCTATAAGATGGTGGTGAGACCTGCAATGCTTTATGGTGCCGAATGTTGGCCATAAAAAGAGAAGCATAATACTAAGTTAAGTGTTGCATAGATGAGGATGCTCAGGTGGATGAGTGGCTTTACCCTTAGAGATAGGATACGAAATGAGCATATACGTGAAAAGGTTGGAGTAGCGCCAGTGGAAGATAAGATTAGAGAGAGTTGCCTTAGATGGTTTGGTCATAAAATAGCGTCCTTTCAATAACCCGGTTAAGAAAGTAGAGGCATTAGATTGACTTATGTTAAGAAAGGTAGAGGTAGACCTAAAAAGACTTGGTTAGAAAATATTAGAAATGATCTTTCTTTATTAAATTTAAACGAGAATTTGACTTTTAACAAGACTATGGAGAAAAAGGATTCATGTAGCCGACCCCACGTAGTGGGACAAAGGCTTGATGTTGTTGTCGTTATTGTTATTATATATTTAAATGTAAAGATTATATTTATTTTGAACTTAATGATAGGATGTTTAAGCATATTCTAGATTCAAAAGCAAATTAGTTTGATTGTCTTAAAACTTCATTTTTGTAAGTGGCGGCTGAATGGATGCTATTTTGATCATGAATGCATTTTGAGTAAAAGAATGACAACATTGTACTCTTTGGTTCTCTCTTCACCTCTCTATTGCCTCTGCTAGATCCCAGTCTCATGGTTTATCATGAATTTGAATACTTTCTCCCTTCTTGTTTGTCTCTCGACCTTTTTGATTCGTCTTTCTCTTCTATTATGCAAGGCACAAAAATTGAGGAATGCAAAATGGCTTGATTTTCTAGGAAATATAAATTTTGTAGCCCTGTAAGTGAATTCATATAGTTTGTGATATATCTCCCAGGCATAATCTGCATATTGCATGCGTCAATTTTCTTGCTTAAAAAATGTCATGGTAATGGACAAAGAAATGCATATTATCTAAGGATTTGGCTAGGGTTTTGAATTTTTTTTTCTATTTTTTATTTGGGACTTTGTGGTGTTGTGGGATTGTTAAGGGTAAAGGGTGGTTATGTGGCCAGGTTTTAAATGCAATTACCTTTAGGAAATATGCTATGTCTAGTATTACCGTCGGAAGTTACTGTCGAACTATCCGTCGGACGTTCCGTCGTATAAGCCGCCTGAAATTTCGTCATATCGTATTTCCGGCAAAGTTACCGGCGGATAATCCGTCGGAAACCTGTAGCAGAAAAAAAAAACCTTCCTCACTTGAAAAGTGATTTCCACATTTATACCTGCATACAAAAAATTACAACACCATATATATTCCACAAAATCAACAATTACACAAACCAGACGAGCATCAACTAGATAAGGAATAATTAAACATGTATAAATAAACATATATAAGAAGTGTCATAAACAAATAACTAAACATGTTCAAACAGCAAATAGATAAATTTGTCCAAAAAACACAATAAAACATATGTCAACATCAGTTAAATAGATTAATAATGTCTACTCTGATTCAGTTTCATCCTCAGGTGATGCTGTACTTCTAACACTACTCATCTGCTCCCTCATCTTTCTCATTTCTTCTAACATTTGAGCTTGCTGCTGCTGTATCTGCATCTGCTGCTGCTGTATTTGCATCTGCCAATCAGCTTGGGCTTTCTGTACCTGTTCTAACTCGGCTGTGAGGGCAGCTATCTGTTGGGTATATAAAGATTCCTGGGTACTAGATGAAAAATTGCCCCCACTAGATGACTTCCCTTCATATGCATAGGCCTGCGAGCTTAACCCATATACTCTGCCATGCTGCATTCCTCCTGCCGCTTGCGACCAAGTGCGGTAGTCAGAATAGTCTGTTGATCCAGCAGAAGAACCTTCACCTGCTGCAGCCTGACTCTCTTGAAGCCGTGTATACTCCTCCTATGAAAGTTAATAAAAAGTTATGCTATTTACACATAATATCACCAAAATTAACTTATATACTTACATAGGCTCTCCTAGCACGCTCGTCAACCCATTGCTGGTCCTCCTGCCGCTTGTGGGTATGACTATGCAATTCAGCAGGAGTCGGTTCTCTACCCAGCACCTGTTTCTATAATAGACATATATTAGTATTCTAATTAAAGTAAATTATTAAAAGATTTTAAAATATCTTTACAAACGTCTTCTGTGCTCAGTATGAGGAACATAACCTCCTGTATGAAGGGAACTACCCAAGCCCCCAACATCAGAAGCTCTGTTCTGTCTATTTTGATCTCTTCTTCTGGTATAATCTGGGCTTCCCCAAGCACTGCTCAACTCTGCCCATACACCCTCACCAATCCAGAGAGGTCGCTGGCCTGACTTTTTAATATCAGTAAACATGTCTCGCATACGAGTCGAGCCACGTTTCTCAAAGTTCTTTCTAATTTTATCATTATGTTGGGAAAGCCAACAAAAATCTTTCTGCAATTAAACACATACAATAAAGAATAAATAATTTTTTTAGCTTATATATATTAGATATAATAAATTTTTTTTTATATAATAACATACCTCAAACTCTCTAAACCACATGTCCCGTACTTCTTTTGGGACATTCTTCCAAGAAATATAAGGAGCATCGTATCTGCTCCGTATTATGTCCCGAATTTTATGCGTAGGATCTTTTCACGGATGAAACCTGAAAGCAAAATGTTAGCCAAAAAAACTAATTCAATTCTATTTACATGACTAAAATTAAATTAGTACTTACGTGTCACCGTCAGGTTCAATCAACATGTGACCCTCTGTCGCCTGCTCTGCTGCAGCTGGGTAGGAAGGTCCGGCTGTAGCGGGCTGAGGTGGTGCTGTAGCGGGCTGAGGTGGTGCTGTAGCGGGCTGAGGTGGTGGTGGGACATATGACGGATATGGAGGATATGCACCATGATAAGGTGGGGGTGGGTAATAGGGGTAGAAAGGAGTGGTCTGTGTAAGGTCTGGTGAAGGTAAGTGTGAGTCTGGTGAGTAGAACTGTGGGCTACTGGCTGCAGGAGTAGGTATAGGCGGGCTAGGCTGACTCTGAGTAGCAGGATGAGATGAAGAGGTGCCCTCAGTACGTACAGGCCTGCTAACAACAGCCTTCTTGCTGCGCCTACCAAATATATTCTTGATCAGTCCTCTCTGACGGTCATCACCTGAAGCCATCTGCACAAATATTGAAAAATATTAATAACAGATATTATGACAAAAAATGTATAAAATATAACAGGAATTAAATAAATACAAGTACAAAAAAATTTTAAATATAAAATAACACAACAAATAAGTAAATAGAAATACAAGAATTTTAATTTTAGTCCAAATTCATTTACCTTATGTTGATTCACTTTCATATGATGAAACTTCTGTACCACTGTCAAACTCGTCATGAATATCCTCTATGTTTAAATCCACTTCCTCTAACTGCAGCTCACTCTCAGTAGTTGTAATTTAATCGTCCACATCGTTAGAAACATCTTGTATGTTTGACATAAACTCTTCTTGATGTGCTGGTGGTATTGGAGTAGTCTTTTTAATAACTCCCCCGGGTTTGGTCTTCATAACTACGAGCCAATCTTGTTTGCCTCGTACTCTACTCGGGTAGTTAGCAAAATAGACTTGGTGCGCCTGACTAGCAATAATGAATGAGTCATACTTTGAATATTTTCTACCCCGTTTGACTTCTGTTATACCATACAATGGATGTATTCTTGTACCTTTATTCTTTACTGGATCAAACCACTCACAATTGAATAGATACACATTATTCCCAACACAAGGATATTCCAACTGTAATATTTCTTCTAATACCCCGTAATACTCAGACTCATCACCTGTATGGGTATTCCCTCTAACACATACACCAGAATTATCTGTTTTTCTATCTTCACACCAATATTTGGTTTGGAATTTATAACCATTAACTAAGAAATTTTGATAACACTTTACCGCTCTATTTGGTTCCCAAGCTAGATCAAGTAGTCCATGATATTGCAAATTACTACCTTCAGCGTGGACCTAGTTATTAGATAAAGTATGTTATTAGTATGCTTAATAACTAAATAAAAATATATTAATTGAAATGAATTGTCGAAATATGTACCGCATTTTTAAACCAAATAGAAAAATTTATTTCCACTATCTTCTGGACTTTTACTTGTTATGTTGTATTCAATCCATCAATGAAACTCCTGTAAACAGTAAGGTTTAGATTGAATGAAAGTGTGAGTAACAAATTTATGAGCAAGCTTATTCAAACTTACTCGAGATATGACTCAACTTCATCACAGTTAAGCAAGACATATAAAGTGGCAACTCGCATCTCTTTATCAGTCAAATACCGTATGGTATTAGCGCCTACGGGTTCACCACAACCGTTGAATACAGATAAATTTGAGGATTGACCCACTTTTTTAGGTGCAGTGCTCTGACTTGATTGTGACCTTGTTTCAAAGTAATACGACCAGAACTGAGTTGTCTCGTACATTAAATATGCTTCGCATATTGAGCCTTCAGGATGCGCTTTGTTCTTAGCAGTCTTCTTAAGTTTATTTAAGTATCTCTCAAAAGGATACATCCACCGATACTGAACTGGTTCACCGACTCTAGCTTCATATGGTAAATGTACCAGCAGATGCTCCATAGAGTCAAAGAAAGCTGGAGGAAATATCTTCTCAAGTTTACACAGAATAAACGGGATATGCTGCTTCATAAGAATCAGTTGCTCTATATTTAATTTTGAAGAGCATAAATTTTTGAAGAAGATACTCAGCTCGATCAAGGGCTTCAAAATTTGATCCGGCAGATAACTAAAGGCAGTTGGCAACAGACATTGCATGAAGATATGACAGTCATGACTCTTCATACCAAATAATCTCCCAGTTCTAATGTCAACACATCTGCTTAGATTTAAAGAATATACATCAGGTACACGTAAACTCTTCACTCATTCACAAATAGCACGCCTCTGCTCTAAAGTCAAAGTGAATGGAGCTTTTGGTTTGAAATATTTTCTACTTCCACCATCCCTCAATTCTAATGCTTTTCTCCTACAAATCTCCTTTAAGTCCATCCTTGCTTTTATGTTGTCTTTGGATTTATCTTTGATATCCATAACTGTATTGAATATATTATCAAAGACATTTTTCTCTATATGCATCACATCTAAGTTATGTCTGATCAAATTTGTCCTCCAATATGGTAATGTCCAAAAAATACTTTTCTTAGTCTAATTGTGGTTGACACCATATCCTGGCAATTTGTAATCAGCTAATGATGGAGATTCCACTACTGTGGGGCTGGAGCTGACTCTTTCAAATATTTCTTCACTAGTTAATCTAGGAGGAGGCGGCGACATTACCATTTTATTCTTGACAAAACTATCCTTATTTCGCTTAAAAGGATGATCTGTAGGTAAGAACATGCGATGACAGTCAAACTAAGTGTTCTTTCCTCTGTGCTTTAAAGTGAATGACTTTGTATTTTCCATGCAAAGTGGACAAGCTAATTTTCCCGAAGTGTTCCAATCTGAGAGCATACCGTATGCGGGAAAATCACCAATTGTCCAAAGTAATGCTGCCCTCATAATGAAATTCTGTTTGGTGGAGATGTCATATGTACTTATTCCCTCTTCCCATAATAGATTTAAATCATCAATTAACGGTTATAAGAAAACATCGATCTTTGCTTTTGGATTATGTGGCCCTGGAATGATAAGCGTCAGAAACATATAAGGAGCAGTCATACACATCTCTGGTGGAAGATTATATGGTGTGAGTATGACGGACCAACATGAGTAAGGTGAAGCAGACTGACTAAATGGAGTGAAACCATTTGCGCATAAACCTAATCTTATATTTCTTGATTCTGAGGCGAATGTGAGATATGTACGATCAAAATATTTCCAGGCATCTGCTTCTGATGGATGTGTAATAAACCCTTCCTATGAGATATGTTCTTTATGCCATCTCATATGTTCAGCAGATCTCATTGATGCATATAATCGTTACAGTCTAGGAATTATGGGTAAGTAAAATAACCTGCTGGCTGCTACATCCTTCAGCTTTCTTTTCGTGATAGATTTTTGGTTTAAATCTCGGTGCGTTGCAATGATGGCATGCAATCTCTGATTGGAAATCTTTGTAGAATAACATGCAACCGTTGACACAACAATCTATCTTTTTGTATGTCAAACCAAGCTTTGAAACCAACTTCTTAGTCCGATATAAATCTGTGGGAATTATGTTATCTGCTGGATTGGTTTCCTTAAGCAGTCCAATAAATTGATTAAAACAATCACGGGCGACATTATATTCTGCCTTGATATTTAACATCTTAAGAGCAACGGATAACTCTGAGTGAGTGGTGCAACCTGTCTGTATTGGTTGTTGGGAAGCATGCAATAAATCATAAAAATTTTGTGCTTCTTTATTAGGTGACTCTTCTGTATATTGTTCAAAATGTGCTCCACTTGCATCATGAATTAAGTCCTCAAGATTAGGTATGATATGCTCTTCATCATCTCTAGTAGCACTTGTCGATGGGCAGCATCGAGAATCCAAATGTGGTTCATACTCACCATGAGAAGTCCAATACCAGTAATCTGGCATGAAACCTCGACGATATAGATCAACAGTTACGTCATCTGGGCTAAGGTGCACCTGATTTTTATGTTTAGAACATGGGCAACGAAACTTCCCATCTGAGATGAAGCTGGGTAGTTGAGAAGCTGTGTGAATAAAAATATGCACCTCTCTAATGAACTCATCAGTTAATATCTTCCGTCCTTGCGCCAATCGATTATACATCCAACTTCTTTGAGTTCTGATATCCATAATATATAGCCTACATATAATATTGACAATAAGGATATAAGTTACGATTACTTGCCAAAATAGTTACATACTACCATTGATAAAAAGATAGCAAGGTAGTCCTATCTAGGTTTGATGGAGAATTATGCTACTCTTTTATTGGCCAACATTCGACACCATAAAGCATTACAGGTCTCACCACATCATTAGGCGCGCGGTACCGAGCTTGGTACCCAGCGCGGTACCACTCGGTACCGACAGTAGTACCGCTCGATATCGCTATCCGGACAGAATATTTTTTCAAGTTTGAGGGGTACTTTTCTATCACACAATAAGCCCGATGCATTCCTCCACTTCAACCAGCCAACATAAATTCTGCTGATAATATTCCCATCTATTTCACCATCACTCTGAATAATAAATCCAAGATATCTAAAATGTGTATTCTTATTAATGACTTGATCATCCAATGTGACAATCCCCTCACTAGCTCTATTACGACTAAAATTGCACTCCATATATTCTATTTTAGATCTACTGATGCGAAAGGGATATAGGCTTAAGGCTGATCCTTGATGTAATCCAACCAAAGTTGGAAAAAACTTGGTCAAAGCACGTTGTGTTTGAACACAAGTAATTGCTCCTGCATACATATTTTTAATGATTTGAATATAAGCATTATTAACTCCTTTCTTTTCAAGAACTCTCCATAGCACTTCTTTTGGAACTTTATTATATGCTTTCTCTAAATCAATAAATATCATATGTAGATCCTCTTTATTCTCTATATACTTCTTCATCAAACCTCCTAAATAAATGTATGGCTTCCATAGTAGACCTATCTGGCATGAATCCAAATTAATTTTGAGAAATATTAGCATCACACCATAACCTACGCTCCATAACTCACTCCCACAGTTTTAGAGTATGACACATTAACTTAGTTCCTCTATAATTCGCACAATCTTGTGCATCACATTTACTCAAATGAAAGCTTTTAGACTCTAAGGTTAGCCTACACAAATCAAGTTTACCTTCAACTCCCTCCTAGTCTTATCAACAAGAAGAATATCATAAGCAAAAAGCATACACCAATGTACATCCTCTTGCAAATGTCTAGTGAGAACATCCATGACTAAAAGCAACAAGAAAAAAGAAATGCGAAAGGGAGAAAGTTACCTAAACAGCAAGCGATCGAGCTCCCGGCGCGGCCAATGTCGATCGAGCGAGCGAGCGAGGGACCTAGCGAGCGAGCGAGGGAGGTCGTCGACGGAATTCTAGGGCAAGGTCGTCGTCGAACGAGCTCGATCGAGGGAGGGAGGGACGTCGCCAACGGAGATCGAGGGCTGGCACGCGTCGTCGGTAGCGGCGACCTAAACAGAATGAGCTGAAGTCGAGGGCACGGGGTCGATATATTGAAATTACCGGCGTAATTTCCTGTGGAAAATACGCTGGAGGTATTACCGGCTGAGTATCCGCCGGTAATACTTCATCGGGTTTTAATTAATCGACGGTAAATCCGCCGGATACTACCGGCGGAATATGCGTCGGTAGATTGAAAACACCGTCGAAATTCCAGCTGTTTCGCCGCCGGAAATGTACCAACGGTTGATCCGCCGGAAAATACGCCGTAAAATTACCGGCGGCACCATCCGCCGGAAATGCCGTCATTGATTCCGGCCAAATTTCCGCCGGTATTTCATTGTTTTCCTGTAGTGTTTCTCTGAAATTTATAAGCCTGTGATCAAGGAGAAAATAAGAAGCGAACAATCAGCTATCCCTTTTGATTACAAAGCTAATGAAGCAAATAAGGTATGACACAGCTCTTCAAATAAGCTGAGCATGAGGAAGAAGAAGAATTCCTTTATCAGCCTAGAGGCAATACGGAGCCGCATAATGAAGAGGATCCTGGGACTAGTTCCCTAGCTAAGAAATTAAAGAAAGTGTCAATTTCGATGATAAGGGTATCTGAAAGTCAGACGTCTACAAACATCATCAAAATAGTGCCCATGCTGGCGGCACATTATAAAACTTTTACTTCCTCATTGAGTACATATGTAGAAATGTTAAAAACATTTTATGTTCCCCGAGGAGAAATTATAATGGGAGTGGAATCTTATTCTATGAAGCAAAGACTATATTAAGTCATATTTTTCACGAAATTGAATGAGAATGGGGAGAAGAAGATCAGTGGACAATCGTCCTTTGATATCTGGCACCCAAGCAAAGGCTTATTGAGAAAAAATATCTTCTTCGTACAAAAAAATAAACAAGCCCGCTATTTCAGAAATCTCTGGCATAATGAACATGCACAGAGGCCTATTGAAAATGGTTTATCTACGACATGGGATCTTGGATATGCTCGACATTTATATCTTGAGTATCATCAACATTTATATCTCATATACGCAACATCCTATAATATTACAGATAAGGATGAAGAATCACCTGAGTTTGAAACACAAGCTGAAGATCTAATCGTGGATCTGAAAGAAGCCCCAAGAGAACTTGAAGAGGGTGGCCAAGCCACTGTGGATGAACTCAAAGAGGTGAATTTGGGTATCGAGGAAGACCCAAAGCCAACATTTCTTAGTGCAAATCTTCCGCACGATAAAGTAGAACTGAAAATGTTACTTCTTCAATACAAAGATTATTTCGCATGGAACTATATCGAGATGCCTGATTTATCACTAGAGGTAGCAGTGCACAAACTCTCTATCAATACTAAAATGCCGCTTGTCAAGCCAGCACCCAGACAAATGTAACTTGAGATTGAAGAACAAGTCGTTACTAAGACAAAGAAGCTCATAGAAGCTAGCTTTATCTAGGAAGAAAATATGCTGACTAGATCGCTAATATTGTCCTAGTAAGAAAAATGAACAATCAAATCCGTGTTTGCATTGAGTATGGTGATTTGAACTAGGCATGCCCAAAATGTAATTTTTCATTGCCTAATGCAGAGCTTATGGTCGATAATACATCGAACAATGATATATTCTCATTTATGGATGGATTGTCCGGCTACAATCAAATTAAAATGAATCCTAAAGATGAAAAGTGCACTTCATTTTGAACTCCTACCGGCATATACTTTTATAAGCTATGATGTACGGACACGGACTTGGCAACATAGGCACGACATAGACATGTGACATGGTTTTTTTTGAAAATATAGGACACGGGTACGACGCGAACATGACATTACAATTTTTTTATATAGTGTATAGAAATTAATTTAACATCATATTAAAAATGACAAATAATAATAACTTGTCTAGCTTATATATAAAATGTTTAGTATAAAATGTCTAGTATAACTACAAAATATATGAAAATAACCATAATATCATTAAATTCCTTGTAAATTCGGCAAACAAGGGAGGTCAGTGGATGGAGGAGCTTGCATTTTTAAAGAATTTTAATCATTATTTTCAATTGTGTAAATAGGAAATGTAATAAGTTAGCAGATTTATGTGCTAACTTTGCTTTGTTTGGAGATTTTTTTTTGGGAGGATTTTAGTGATAATAAGGTTCCTCCTTCGTTTACTAGTTTGTTAAAGGAGGAACTGGAAACTTTTGCTTCTTAGTTTGTAATAGCTTTTCTCTTTTATTAATAGCAACCTCTTTGCTTCTTAAAAAAAAAAACACTACAAAATATATGCAAATAACCATTTATTACAAGATCAAGCATTCAAGCTTCAAATATTCAATAAAGTGAGTAATAGGATTAGCTTCGGAGGTTTGTCTTTGGCCTTCAATATCATCATTATTGAATATCATTGCTTCAAACTCTGATTCATCTAGAGAAAAATTTACAATCTCCAATATTCCCATATCATTAATGGACTTGAACCTATCTCCAGCAACATCTCACATCTTGTTATCACCTGCCATATAAAGTAGGGCTTTCTTGATAGAAGATGATTTGTATGCACATAAACTAAATCATCAGTCCGTTATGGAGTAATTTTGTTCATCTTCATCGAGTGAATAAATAAGTACGTGCTCCAATTTCTCTAATAACAAGAGGAGGATGAAACTTGACCATAAAATTTTATTGCTGTTGTCTGAAGTAGCGATGTTGAAGCTCCATGAATCAACTACAACATCTTTGGATCAATCCTCTATCTATCAACCAAAGATTCTTGATCACTAAAGTCTTTTAAATATCCAAAGAACTTTGCAACTTCTATATTAATCCTTCTTCTCTCCTCATTTGAGAAATAATGTTTCAAACATATTTTTCTCATATTTGAAACTTCTAAATCTTTTTGTGGTGAGACACGTTAAGAGTCTTCTTGAGATCATTCTTTACTTGAATGTCTTCAAAGAACACAAAGAAAGTAAAAACATTAATTCATTAGCCAACAAATTAAAAACTAATTTAAAAGATATATTCAAATATACCTTAGATTTAATGAGTGAGCCAAATAATGAAGAGGTGTGTTATATTTGCTCATATTCTTATGAATAGTATAGACAATGCTCTAAAAACTTGAGTCTTCATCTTGCTCCTTTCTTTCATGTCTATATATAATTTCTTTCACTTTAGCTAATATGGAGTCCTATATCTCAGAAATTAAATGTAGGCATGATTTATCTATGTCAGTCTCTTTGAACATCTCATAAATTGGATCAATAAATTTCAAAATATAACTGATATTATCCCACCACAAATCATCTAAGATCTTACGTATCTTGCCTTCCCAACATCATCTTCCCAATAGCAAGACCACTTCTCACTATTCACCCTAGATTGAAGAGCATTTTTATTTGCTTGAATCTCTCAGCATGATTATTATAGAGGCAAAATAAGTTTGAACAACAGCTAACATGAAATTAAAGATGGACAGTCTCATTGAGTGGTTCATTATAACATTTCTAATCAGAATAGCGTCATTTGTAACCACTGTTATCCAATGACATTCAGTATAGATGATTTCATTAGCTTCTATATTTTTGGATGCCTAAATATTTTTTTAGAGCAAGATTTAAAGTGTGTATAGCATATGGTGTCTAGCTGTATAAACTGGTGCATTAGCAGTGATAACCTGCACAACATTTGATGGCCTAATCATCACTATCACCTCTTTAATCAAATTGGAAATGAAATATTTATTCTTGTATTGCCCTTCACAATTTATAACTTTGATGAAATTTGAGTAATTCTCTATAACAGCCATAAAATTGATAAGTGGTATTCTTTGAGGATCAGTCCAACCATCGCACACCAAACTTTCGCCTTTTTCTTTCCACACTCCTTTTCATAGGTTCAAGTAATGTCTCAATATTTGCTCTCTCCCTTTTTAATAATTTTGATCTTAATGCATTGTATCCAGGTGGAATATAACCTGCAAGGTTGTTATTGCACGCAAAAGTAAATGCATTCTTATAATAAAGATTCCTTGCAAGGTTGAAAGGAAGTTTAGGTGAAAAAAACATCATTGTAATTTCACCATCAAGTTGTCGCATCTGCATATTAAAAGCTTTCTCTAAAGAATTAATAGCAACTCCTTTTCTTTTCTTAGATTCATGTCATTCACTTCTAAATAAACCAAGATTATCAACTCTAATAGAGGAGGAAGCAGTGTGGGATGAATCATGAGTAGAGGGCAAATATATTTCTTTAGGAAGTATCCTTTTGATCCTTGATTTAGCTTCATTAACCTATTTATTCAATGCTATCAACTATGAAGTAGTAATCTTAAGACACATTTTAATTTCATGTCCACCAATTTTAAGTAGATGTGTTTTCACCCTAGAGTTTGATCCTTTGTAGGTGACACCACAGTAATTGCATTTGAATGATACATTTCTTCCACCTTCAAATATTTTTCCTTAGTAACATGATTCTATAAGGACTTATTAGCTTCAACAGAAGGCTCTGTTGAACATTCACCACTTTCAGTTCCACCACCACTAAAGCTCATTTTGCTTATATAAAAATTGATGGAATGAAAGATAAGTCTTAGCATTAGGCAATCATACACTCTAAGCCACAGAAATTGCATTAGAAATGAAATGGCAACCTAAGGCTATCACATGGATCGAGTAACCATTGACATGATTCCTAAGAAGAATACTTTGGGAAATCTCACACAATATTTTAATGTCTTTCCTAAGCAAATATCTTGTGTTTATTGATGCATGCAGAGAACAAAGAATTTGGGTGAATTTTTACTTATACACTGTTTTGTTAACATCCTTAGGCTTTCTTTATATAGAGTCCTACAGAAACAGGGATGCTTGCATGCATGAAAACCCATCATTATTTGAAATATGCATACTCAATTTTATCTGAAAAATGCAATCAATCATCACTTGCTTGCGGAAATAAAGAAGCTGACAAGTTAACAGGGATGATACCAATTAGCCTTTGAAAGAATGAGCACATAGAGGATAAGCATAGAGATATTTTCACTAAAAAATGCAAGTAGGACATATCATTCAAGGAGGAAAAAATTATTTACCTTCACTTGCTTGTGGAGATACAGAAGCCGATAAGGGAACGAGGGACTGTAAACATAGTGAAGACCAACTTGTTAGATGCCTGTGCGTAAATAAAGAAAACTAATGAAGCCGGACATGCCGGACTTCAAATTGAGTAGCCGCCTGTTTGGTTGGACTCAACTCGTCGTAGAAATGACGAAGAGTCGAAGAGGAGACGAACTGAAGAAGACGACAAGGAAACATGGGACAAATCGGGTTTCTATCGTCGCTCTCTCCGCTGAGTAGGCTCGCCTGGTTGCATAAACGAAGAAGACGAGGGAGAAGGATTGTGAGAAGCGAAACCCTTGAGCTTACAGGCACGTGAACACGGGACGAGCGCGTATATGCGATGCATTTTATTTGATCAAAAGAGTTTTAAAATGTTAAAATTTTGAATTAAAAAAATATTATCAAATATTATGACATGCATGTCCGACGCTCCGTTTTAATTTAAATATTATTTTAATCGGACACACATCCATCGTGTCCGACACGTTGCCCAGCCGTGTCGGGCACGTGTCCATGTTCCAAACGTGTTGGACACTGCATTCCCTCTGATGGAGGTGTGTTGGTGCATCATAGGTTACAAGGTTATGCCATTTGGTTTAAAAAATGTCGGGGCTACCTATTAGAGGGCAATGACTCGAATCTTTGATGATCTGATTTATAAACATGTTGAATGTTATGTTGATAATCTAGTTGTGAAAACATGAACATGTAAACGATCTCAAAATTATATTCAAAAGAATTCACAAATTTAATTTGAAAATGAATCCACTTAAATGTGCTTTTAGAGTTACATCCGGAAAATTTCTTGGATTTATTATACGTCATAGGGGAATCGAAATTGATCCCACTAAAATTAAAGCGATTGTGGAAATGTTACCTCCAAAAATTTAAGACAACTTTGTTCATTATAAGGAAGATTGACATATATCCGAATATTTATATCTAATCTTTCAGGTAGATGCTAACCCTTCACACGATTAATAAAGAAAAATGCTCCTTTCGTGTGGGATGATGCTTGTCAGGAGGCATTTGATAGCATAAAACAATACTTGCTGTATCCTCTAATTCTTGCTGCTTCCGTCCCAGGAAAACTATTAATTTTATATACAACTGTTTTGGAGGAATCGTTCGGAGCATTGCTAGCACAAACTAATGCTGATAGCAAAAAAAATGCCCTTTACTATATTAGTCGTTGGCTGATAGGGGCTGAATCAAAATATTTGCCAATTGAAAAGCAATGCTTAGCTTTAATTTTTGCTACATAAAAATTACAGCATTATATGCTATCACATAGAGTAACTTTAATATCAAAGGTAGATCCACTAAAATTTTTAATGGCTAGACTCACTCTCACGGCTCGTCTAGCTAGATGGCTGGTATTATTAATGTAATTTGACATAACCTATATGCCACAAAAGGTTATGAAAGGACAGACACGAACTTATTTCCTAGCTGCCCATCCTTTACCTACAGAATCTCCACTTATTGATGAGTTGCGAGATGTGCAAATACTTAAAGTGGAGGAAAGAGAAAACCTGCAAAAATGGGAGCTCTATTTTGATGGAGTTTCATCAATAAAGCAGGCTAGGCCACCTAATCTCCCAATAATTTAGGTTGACATCGGTCTTATATTCATAACTCCGCAAGGAGGTATACTTCGATACTCTTCTAGCTTAATAGAACCCCGCACTAAAAACGAAGCTGAATATGAAGCCCTGATAGCGGGTCTTAAGCTAGCAATTAATATAAAAATTTAGAAACTTCACATATAAGGAGATTCTCAGCTTATAATAAAGCAAATAGCAGGTGCTTTCAAAATCAATAAGCCCGAGCTAATTTCATATCATGAGTATGCTTTGAAGCTCCTACAACAATCTCCGAGGTAACTCTAATTAGAATTACACGTGGTGAAAGCGACAAAGATAATGCGCTGGCAAAGCTAACTAAAGAAATGATAAATTCTTAAGATGATCCAATCATTATAACCATCCAAAGTAGACATGCATTGGCTCCGGCCTTACAAAATGATAAAGAAAAAGAAACACAGGAGAGCCTGCTTATATCAGATAAAAATAATTGGAGGGAATCACTCATTATATATTTTAAAGAAGGTAAGATTACCGGAAGATAAATCTACCGCTTCACAAATATCTAAAAGGGCATTAAGATATGCTTTTGTAAATAACACACTATATCGTAGATCATTTGACCAAATGTGGCCCCAATTTTTGGGTCCTGATGAATCCCAGAAAGTCATAACTGAAGTCCACGAAGGGTTTTGTGGTGCACACCAATCCGGACTAAAAATGAAAATGAAAATCAAGTGCATGGGATATTATTGGCCTAGTGTGGTTAAGGACTGTCTCGATTATGCTAAACAAGTGCCATCAATATCAAGTGCATGCTGATGTTATATGTTGGCCATCTAACTCGCTACACCTTATGGTAGCATCACGGAGCTATTCTTCAATATACAATCTAAGAGCTAATGGTTTAGCCAAAACTTTAACAAAACCTTTGGTAAAATTATTTAAAAAAAATTCTCGCTAAATATAAGAGAGAATAGCATGATAAATTGACAGAAGCCTTGTGGTCATATCGTATTACTTATAAGACTACGACACATGCTACTTCGTATTCGTTGGTCTTCGAAACAGAGGCAATATTACTGCTTGAAGTAGAATTGCCATCACTTCGTATTGCTATACAATACAAACTCACTAAAGAAGAAAATGATCATTTATGACTCGCAGAGCTCGAGGCCCTAGATGAAATTCGTCTTCAAGCCCAACAAAATTTAGAAATCTATAAAGCACGGATGATTAGAGCACATAACGGAATGGCTCGTCCTAGAAGCTCTAAGGAAGTGAAACTTGTACTTGTTCGTCGAAGACCCATATTCCCTCACTGCCACGTTGGCGATAAATTTAACCCAATATGAGAATGACCCTTCATTTTTTAAAGAACATAAGAAGGAGGAGCTTATCAACTTATTGACATATCGAGTCAAAGCCTATGCCATCGATCAATGGTCAATATTTTAAAAAATACTATACATAACAATTCAACTGAAAAGATGTTATGTTTGAAATTCCTCCTGTAAGACAAGAGGCAGTTTATATATATTCCTGCAATATAGGAGACATTCGTTATGTTCACCTGCAAGGCATGAGGTAACTTTTACTTTCTCTTATAATATGGGAGGTGATTTATATATATTCATGCAATGCAGAATGTAATTATATATTCTGCTGCCATACAGGAGACACTGGTCAAATTCCTCATGCGAAACTGGAGATAATTTTTAATTTCTTCTATAACACAGGAGGCCACTTATGTATATTCTTGCAATGCAGGATGCAAATTTGCATATTCCCCTGCAAGGCAGGAGACATCTGTCATATTCCCTTATAAAATGGGATGTGGCCAATACATACTCTTGTAATGCTAGAGTTAATTTTCATACTCTTCTGTAGGGCCAAAGATAATTATATATATTCTCTTGCAACTTAGAAGGTGATTTTCATATTCTTCTGCAATGCAGGAGATAATCATATACATCCTTTTGTAAGGCAAGAGATATTTATATTCTCCTGTAAAGCAGGATGTCATCCGTATATTCTCCTGTAATATAGGAGGCAACTTATATATAATTCTACAAGATAGAAAATATATTTCATACTCTCTTGTAATACATGAGACAATTTATATGTACCTGCAATGCAGGAGGCAATATTATATGTTCTTCTTCATGGTAGAAAATATCTTTCATATCCTCTTGTAAAATAGGAGACAATTTTTATATATTCCCCTATAAAGAGGGACACTCAATATATCCTCCTGCAATGCAGAAGTCTATTTTCTTACACTTATAAAATAGGAGATAAGTTTATATCCTCTTATAAAGTAGAGGACGCTTGCCATCTATCCTTGTAAATCAGGCAGCAAATTTTGTAAAACAAGATGTGATTATCATATATATACTTTTGCAAAGCAGAAGGCAACTATACAAAATTGCCCATTAACTAAACAATCTACCTATGGTAGTATCCAAATCAAATATTTAGAGCTCATAAATTTAAGGGTTGAGCTGTTTTTATCAAACTAAATGGTTGAAACGAAATTTAGATTCACCGGACCTTGCAAATCTTGTATGCTCATAAAACTTAAAGGTCAAACTGTTTTCATCAACCTATCTAACGGGTTGAAAATTAAATATAAGTTCAACAAGTCTAAGGACTGAACATTTAAAAAAAATTAATGTGGTTATAAAACCTAAGGGTTGAGTTACATCGATAATGTTTAAGAGACTAAAAGTCTAGACATATCAAACCAACACCAACAAAAGAAGAAAAAAATATACTGAAATACATATGTACTTACCAGAAAGATGGTAGAGAGGCTATCAAAGTCTGAACTGGATGCTGCGTATCTGGCGTCTAACTCTGATCAAGTGATTTTGCAGCACTATCTGTCTTTCCTGAACGGCCTCTACCTAAGGATGTACCAGGTCAAAGTCATCAGCAGATATAGACAAAATATGCTATAATCTGTAACCTTCTCAGCTATCCACTCAAAATCCTCCTTAGTATGGGCAGTTGTTGCTCGGATCCCTGAGCGTCTCTCCAAAAGAATCTTCTTCCTCTGCCTCAAAGCTTTAAGTTTGGTTGATATAGATAGAAGCCCAAACTGCTCCTAAAAATATCTCGCTGACAATGCCTAAAGGTCTATAGACCAAAATTCAGATCAATGCGAGCTCTCCTCATTCTATCCTAGGCAACTCTAGCTCCAGCTTCTAGCTCAATAAGAATCTCAGATGATAGCTCTTGAGAGATGAAATGTAGCTGGAATAGTCCAAACACGATCGTACGGTAGAGAAACTCCTAGTCCTATAAAGCACTATCATGGAGACCACAGGTTGTAACGCAATCCAATAGTAAAATGATCTCTATGCAGAGGATGAACATATTTGGTAGAACGTCACTCTTAACAGTAAAACCCGTAGTGCAGCAACGACACATTGGACTCCTCTCAACCACCGCTGACAAAAGATCTGTGGGCTTGGGACACTTATCTCGAAGTAAAGCATGATAGCTCCAGACCTAGAAAGGGAAAGAAAGAGGGGCTATTATCAAAGAAAAAAAAGAGAGAATAAAATATACTAATACAAATAAAATAAAATAATACATGAGGGACGAAACTCCTCTGAAAAATCTGCAGAGTGGTAGTCACCTAAGCGAGAGGTAACACCCGATGAAGAGCCCCCTGATGAACAACTTGGGATCACCTGAGTCGAAGAATGATGAGCAATTAGTTCTATCACAATGCCGCCAGCATTGCTCCCTGGTAATATTTGGGTAGAATCGTTATAAATAAGCTGAGCATCCGGCAAAGGCCCTCTTGATGAATCACCAACGATTACCCAAGTGGAATTTGAAAGGGTCGGAGATGAAGCAGTTAGCTCTGTACCAATGTCATCAGTGCCATCATTAGCGTTATAAGCAAGCTGAGGAGATGCTGACTGAGTGCCTACATAAATGTACATAAAAGAAAGGTGAAAAGAGAGGAATAATGATAAATGAAATGCCAATGAATAGATAGGCATGTAAGGAATATTTACCTCCAACATCACCAGAGGGAGTAACAACAACAGGTGGATACTCAGTAGCTGAGTGATCTCTTACATCCATATCGCCTAATGATAACATGTGTGTAGGGCTAGTCAACATAGGCTCTGGCTCTACATTCAAATTGATATATGGTAAAGTAATATATATGCATACATACACAAAAGAGATAATCTGCTACGAATTAAATCGCACATGGTAGTACCTGGTGCTGGGCTTAAGGCGGTATCATGACCTGGCGAAACTGGGACGAACTCTATATACTGCATCTCAGGGAAGGGCCTCTTACCCGAGTAAAAGGCAACAACGTGATGCATTGTTCAAATCCAAGTAGCAAAATTAAATAATATGAACTAGTACCTTCATCACTATGATGGAGCTCATGCAAGCCTAAAGGGGCTTGTGAAGCATCCGAACCAACTGGATCTAAAAGGGGTGAGCCTAGTAGATCAGCAGGTGTATGTCTGGATGCTGAAATCTAGAAGAGAAAAATATCCAACAACAACGACAACAACAACAAGCCTTTGTCCCACTATGTGGGGTCAGCTACATGAATCCTTTTTCTCCATTGTGCCTTGTTAAAAGTCAAATTCTTGTTTAAATTCAATAAAGAAAGATAATTTCTAATAATTTCTACCCAAGTCTTTTTAGGTCTACCTCTACATTTCTTAACACAAGTCAAATCTAATACCTCTACTTTCTTAACCGGCTCATCGGAAGGCCGCCATTTTATGTGACCAAACTATCTAAGGCGACTCTTTAATCTTATCTTCCACTGGAGCTACTCTAACCTTTTCACGTATATGCTCATTTTTTATCCTATCTCTAAGGGTAAAGCCACTCATCTACCTGAGCATCCTCATCTCTGCAACACTTAGTATTATGCTTCTCTTTTAATGGCCAACATTCGGCTCCATAAAGCATTGTAGGTCTCACCACCATCTTATAGAATTTTCCCTTGAGTTTGAGGGGGACTTTTCTATCACACAACAAGCCCGATGCATTCCTCCACTTCAACCATCCAACTTGAATTCTGCTGCTAATATCCCTATCTATTTCACCATCACTCTGAACAATAGATCCAAGATATCTAAAACGTATACTGTTATTAATGACTTGATCGCCCAAAGTCACAATCCCCTCACTAGGTCTATTACTACTAAAATTATACCCCATATATTCAGTTGTAGATCTACTCAAGCAAAAATCTTTAAAGTCTAAGGTTGACCTCTATAATTCAAGTTTATCTTCAACTCCCTCTCTAGCCTTATCAACAAGAAGAATATCATGGAGAAAAAGGATAATATCAACTTGAATTCTACTGATAATATCTCCATCTAGCTTTATTTTTTATTTTCTGCCCCTTTATCTTAAAGTCCAATTTAATAATCGATGTTGGGTACATAAATTTGCACTCGGAATAACTTTACAATCTTTGCAATCTAAACGATCTAATTTTCTTATAAGCAAATAATCAATCTGAGTTTTACTATATCCATATAAGTGATGAGATGCTCATATCGTTTTTTAAATAAGGTATTAACAATTAAAAAGTCATAAGCTAAAGAAAAATTTAATATGGTCTTACTACTTTCATTTGTAGTTCCAAACTCATAGCCACCATGAATGTTTTTAAAATCATCTGCCTCTCTACCAACATGTCCATTTAAATCTCCTTTAATAAAAATTCTTTCTTCAAGAGGTATCTTTTGTATTAATTCTTTTAAGTCATTCCAAAATTTTAATTCTGAACTCATATCCAAACCTACTTGAGGAGTATAAGCACTTCTAATATTAACAATCTTAGCATCAACATTAATCTTTAAAGTTATAATTCTATCTCCAATTCTATTAATTTTTATAACATTATCCTTCAAACTTTTATCTATATTATCTATAATCACACCTACACCATTTCTAGTACGACTCCTACCCGAATACCATACTTCAAAACCTAAACTATTAATATCCTTAGTCTTCTCTCCAACTCATTTAGTTTCCTGAATGCATAAAATATTAATCTTCCTATGAATCATAATATCTATTAATTCCATTAATTATCCTGTAAGGGAACATATATTCCAAGTTCCTATTCTAATTTTAATTTCATGGACTAGCTTCTTTGCCCACATTCGTCGTTGATGTGGGAACCCTTGCCTATTTAACACTGCACGCGGGCGCCGGTGCAGCGGCCCTTGCACACTTGTTGTTGTATTTAGGCCATACAGCACGTCGTTTCCAGGGGACGCCCTAGTATTAAACACAATTTTTTAAGGAATTCATGTCATGATTATTCGACAAGTTTTACGGTGGCCGTCGACTGCCTAGTGCAACTCTCCACTTTTCTTATTTAGGACTTGGGACCTGGCAGTGACAGTGTTCTAGAAGAGAAAAATATCAAAGACATAAAATTGAAATTTAACATATGCTGCAAAGAGAGATGTCTAACCGGGCATGTCATACAACGTCCTACTCCTAGGATAACCCCTGTCGAAAGGAGAAATTGATCTATATCCATGTAAGGGTGCTGATACATCAGCATATCATTGTGTGTGTGTGTGTGTGTATATATATATATATATATATATATATATATATATATATAACACAAATTATATATACCGGGTCCACCACATCTAGAAGCATGTTCAGGACTTCTTCCTTGTCCTGCTACGAACTCTAGAGGACCCTGCATATACCGAGGCATGATCTCTCGATGCTAAAGAATGTCTCAGTCGTCTAGATCACTTGATCCTCCTGCTGTACCTCTGGATACCCAGCTCGAAGGAGGAAAACGTATGTTGAATCCTGGACACGTGTAAGTGTGCGATGCTAGAATCCAGGATAGTCGTAAGTGTGCGATGGTAGTAGGAGCATCTGCAGGCGCTATGTTGAAGCGAGATCTTGTCCCGAAGTGAAGAAGAAAGGCCAAAGTCATCGAAGCTACCTTGAGGCGAGTGGAGGAAGGGAGCTCAGGTGACGAACGTTTGTTACCCCTGGAAGTACTGGAAGCCCATCCAGAGGTATGGCATTGAGAAAACGAAACTGTGGCGCTGCTTTGTTAGGGTTATACCCCTCCAATCTCATAGAACTGTCTCTCCTGTAACAGAGCCAGCCCGGTCTCATGTAGAAAAAAATAAGAGGCAATGAGCGCATAGGCACCTCTAGAAAGCAAAGTGGATCCTCCCCTCTCGTTCTGAGAATTTTCATAAGCAAAACACCCAAGTACTGAGGAGGTAGCTGTCCAACTGGAGATCTATAAACTAGTTTGAAGCAATCAACCATATGTAAAAGGGAAAACATGAACAACCTGATCTGAGCTCGGTTTGTGGTTGAAGTAGCTAGAAGCAGGGAAGGAAAGAAATGATCTGCATAGTAGTCTAGTAAATCAGCACAACTGAATTCACCTGCTACATGAATATGCACCCACCTATGAATATAGTGCCAAGGTTACTCGAGGTAGCGCTGACGACGACCATAAGAGGTAGTAATCTGTCCGAAGCTGTGGTATATCTGCGCCAACACAGCTGGAGCCAATGAAACCTGCCCCCCATTGGCAATTAAACAGGCCATCAAGAGGGTGCTGGGGCGGAAGCCCTATCCTAGCCAGGAAAGACAAAACCACAGAGCCATGTGACTATAAAAGCCACTAAAAACATCTCCTTTGAGATACCACTGGAAGAAATGGATCGTGCTCTGGCTACCAACCCAGGCTCCTACAAATTAGTCTAAAATTTGGCACTAAACTGCAATCCTATGTCGAATGGGTCCTATAGCTGTGCATAATGTGCAATATATGCCTCTGGAACTAGTAAACTCTCAATCCAGTCATCCATAAAAACGACAACTCGACGATGGCGGCTCCTTTGCCGCTCAGTCATCCATAGAAACGACAGCTCGATGATGGCGGCTCCTCTATCTCTGCATGTGATAGTGGTAAGCTAAGCTCTACTGAAGTCCGATAGGATATATAAACTCCCCCCGCCTCTGCTGACCAGCTGGCTGACGACTGAATAAGTCATAGTCTAGATGAACACACTTCTCATAGGGAATGCTCAAATGAAAGGCTAGAAATAAATGGCAGGTCCTAAAGTGTCATAGCCATCTCATTTGGTCCAATCCAACAGGTGTTGGTGACATTGTCCCAATGCTCAAATAATCCCTGAATCTAGCATTAAGACAACGGACTATAATCAAATAATGATGTGTAGACGGCTCTGTAAACCCCTACCTGCTTGAGCACTCCCTTATGTGCTCTCAAAATATGTCGGGCCCAGTAAACATAGGTCCTTAACATCTGAAGGGGGCTACCAAATACGGAGTGATACTACTGCTCCTCAACCTCATGATGTGACAGACTGTAGCTCAACAATTTGATGGTACCAGTGCGCTCGGCGAGGTCTGCAACAGGCTGCAATACATCCTGTTCTTCATAACTCAAGCCCTCCCTGATTCAGATCAGGGAACTGTCATCACTATAATGCAATCTAAGGGTAATAACCCAATCTGCAGGATTATACCTCACTGAAAGCTTTGAGTCAAAAATAGGTAGATGACGAGAATGAATGAACAGCCTGGTGTATATGCCCCGGTCAATCAACATCTCATGATGCCACGATACGCGATTACAAATAGAAGCTGAATGGGAAGAATCAAACCTGTCGATCTCCCTCCAAATATAGTCCTCTAAGGGCTCAGTGTTAGGCAATACTGAGACCTGACCCAATAAAATGCCATGACCTGGGGATAGAAAGAAAAGCGAGCAAACTAAATTGTTAATGAATGTCACAACAAATTCATTGCGCGAAATGCCCAACGAATTCGTTGGGAGGCAATTTGTTGAAATTTAAATTAAAATGAAAAAGAAAATAATATAATATGAAATAAATAGTATGTTGGCAAAGCCTAGAGGACACGTTAGCTACATCGTCCCCACGTTTATACGATCTTAAAATAACCATAAGCTAAAACTCATATAACATGACGAAAGAAATGAAGAGGAGGTTATGAGAAGTTACGCTCATTTTGCATTCGAGATCTTGGCAGTATTGCTTAACTTCAGGACCAACTCGTGCAATCTCTCTCTTTATCTCGATTTGCTTCCCGTTCGTCTACAACCCAAGCCTGAGTGGCCGTTCTGAACAAACCTCCTACAATCGACCTGGTGAGCCCTGTCTCCCATTCGTGAGAGAAATCCGGCCTGAGCGGCCCTTTTCGCCTCCGTCAACCACATCGAACCGAACCCGGCGTCCGACTCCCACACGTGAGGTACCCGTGTGCCTGAACCTCCTGAGCCTCACCGCCCCTTCAGTCCCGTATAGCTTCCCAGGCCGCTTGTTCACCTTCTCCAAGGCCCGACCGCTGGTTTCCCTCTCCGTCTGAACCTCCTAGATCCCAATAAGCCCGACGTCAACAACCTCCCTTCGGCCTGCCTCAACTGTACTGCAAGAACCCACACGTGAACAGAATCCTATCTGTCTGAACGACACCTGCTTGAGCCATTTCTTTCTACATACAAGCCTTCTTGTTTGATTGAAATTGTAGGTGAGAGGAGTGAGAGGAAGTATATTTATATAATAATTATATAATAATAATTATAATTGTAATGATAATAATAATAAATTAGAAGGCTGCAATCACTCAATCAAAATGTCAAAAGACCTATTTCGGGGTTGATGTCCCCCGAAGCCTTTGATCGTTGATTTGATTCAGCCGAGTGGATTAAAAGGGCGGTGAGTGCCCCTCCCAACCTCCCCTCGCTGGGAGGGGGTGCCGAAGGTTGCCGAAATACTGGAGAAAATGCCAAATTTTAAAATAGGTACCGCGATCGTCAAATTGGAGGAGTTGAAGACTAAATTCGGGGTCAATTCCCTCCCTATAATCCCTTGACCGTCGATTTAATCCGGCTAGGCGGATCGAAAGGGAAAGTGCCCTCCTGACCTCCCTTCGCAAAGAGGGTCGTCGGGAGGCTATCAAAATTACGCAGCGACATTGCCCTAGGAGGTTTAAAAAAAAATTGCCTGAAAGGGCTTGGAGAGCTTTATCAATTAATCCAAATGATTAATTAATTCAATTGAATATTAAATTTAAATTTAATAAATTAATAACTAATTATTAAAAAATACATTTGAAATATTAATTAAATTAAACTAGTTAATCAAACTAATTCATTTAAAATTAAAATTCGTCTAATTAACTGATTAATTTAATTAATAGACTGTGAAATTCAATTTGAAATTAAAAAATCTCCTAAATCAACTAATAAAATGATTAATCAATTAAACTGAAAAGTTTTTAATTGAATTAAAATCTAATAAATTGATAACCAATTAATTAAACAAAATTTAGATATTAATTAAAGTAAATAATTGATTTAAATTCAAGTTAAAGCTTTGGACAATTAATATAAAGTTAAGACTTTAAAATTTTAAATTAACTATCCTAATTTAAAATATGATTAAATTTAATTAAACTAACTTATTACAAAATAAGATTAAAAAGCTTTTAATTAATAAACCATTAATTGAATTTAAATCTCTTGAGAAAATAATTTAATTAATCATGTATTTTTTAAAATACTTTTAAAATTCAAAATTTTAATTGAAGATCTGACGAATTAATTTTAAGTTAAGATTTAACTTTAATTAAAAAATTATTTAATTAATACAATTAATTCAAAATTAAATAAAATGCATTAAAACATAAAAAATAATGTTCACAGTAAATCAACACTGGGTACAACTCACACTAAAACTCAAACTCCTAAAAAATTAACCAAAACATAAAAAATTCTAAACTAAGCCCCTCCAACTCCTGGTAGACTCCAACTCCTGATAAACCTTGCAAGCTGTAGCTCCTGCAACTGCTAGCTGCATCGTACCTGCAAGTAAACAAATAAAGCATTAGTATGGTGTACTAAAGCAAACTGGTACTTGTAAAAAAAAAAAAAAACCAAATAAGTACTGGTAAAACAAGCAGGACCTGAAAGAACAAAACTAGTATTAGTAAGAATAGAACTGGTATTAAAACAATCAGGTATTTAAGTAGAATTGGTACTGAATGTAAAGGGGCAGGTACAACAAACACCGCTACTAAAGTAAAAGACAGGCTATTGAAGTAGGACAGCTATGAACACTACTACGAGTAAAACCAGAGTGAACTATCAAAAGCTAGAATAGAAAGCACAGGTGTTAGGCGGTAAGGTGTGTAACTATTCTAAAGCCAGCCTAATAGGCAACTACTAGCTGAAATAGGGTAAATCCTAGCTAAATTAATGCACAGAACCTCCCTAGGGGAGTTATAAACCCACCCAAGGGGAGCAACAAATCCAACCATCGGGCTACTTTTAAGCTAGGCCGTAATACCTACTATTTGGCCTACTTCTAATAGAAGCAATAAGACCCACTTAAATGTAGAATTACATGTCATCTACCAACACCCCGTTGCTAAAACCCCGCTAACCTAAAATTCAATCGATAACTTCTAATAGAAGCCGTAAGTTCGATTTTAGGAAAAATTTCTAGGTAAAAATAACCTAACCCTAAATCTCTAATAACCCGAGCCACTTTTAATAAAAGCCATAAGTCCCACTTCAATTAGGGTGTTAGAGAAAACATTTTAGAATAAACGACGCATCCCTGATAACATCGGTTGCTTTTAATAGAAGCCGTAAGATCCGCTATATGGGCTACTTTCAAGCGAAGCCGTAAGACCCTCTACACGGTTGCTTTCAATGAAAGCCGCCGTAAGTCCCCACCCAAATTCAAACATACGGGCAACTCCTAAACGGAGCAGCAAGACCCAATATAAATCTAAACTACATGCAATTCCTAAATGGGGCCATAAGATCTAACCTAAGTTTAAATTACAGGCAACTCTTAAACGGGGTCGTAAGACCTAACCTAAATTTAAACTACGTGTAACTCTTAAGTGGAGACGCAAGTCCAAACTCAAACCAAATCAACCTACATCTATCCACTTTAGTTTACTCGGAATTCCTGAGAGGAGGCAACCCATGGTTGTTAATCAGATCCCCTCGATATTGCAATCAATGGTTGTTAGTGTTGGTAGACTGAAATTTATAGTATACCTGGGACGACGGAACCATGGGATTTTGATCGGTTTTACCTCCATCCCCATAACTCAAATTTAAAACTGTTGCACATTTTAAAATCGATTCATAATTAATCGAGAATTCTCTTCCATGCGTTAGGAGGGCTAATTAACTATGAGGGCTTGTGCTCAAAGGAAGTGGAACCTTAGAATTAAATAAATCTTGATGCCGTTCATCAGGGAAAATCTAGCTAATTTAAATTCTAATCCACCTCAGGAAAAATGAGACCTTAAGCTTGCGAAACCAAGGTTCGAGCCGCAGCGCAACATTCCTTTCCCGAGTGAACAAAGAGATGGTTGATTTCTAATTTTTAATATTTTTACAAGATTTTTCTCTAGATATGCACATTGTTCTATAAGTTTTAAGGTTGCTGCCTACTTTCTCATAAAAAATATACAGTGAGATCATGTTATATTTTTTCTATTATCATGTGACTATGGGTTTTTTATGACGTTGTTCCTAGAAAATAATATAATACATAACACTATTTGAATCCAGTGCCTGCATATTTTATTTTTTCTATTATCATGTGACTATGGGTTTTTAATGGCGTTGATCCTAGAAAATAATATAATACATAACTCTATTTGAATCTAGTGCCTGCATATTTTACTTTCTATGCTCAGATTTAACATATTCGTCCAGTTAATGTTCTTAAAACAATTCTTCCACTAGTCTTTGGGGAGTTGATGCAATACAAAACATGCTTCAAAACTAATATAGCTTTTTTAGAATTTTACACCCATTTTAGATTATTTTTAGGATTTTATTTCAGTTTTATTATGCTTATATGTTAGAATTATGCTTCTTTTAAATAAGATGATGAGATTTGAATATAAATTAGTTTGATTTTATCTTGTAAGTTTATTTTTATTAATAGAATTTAAATGAATATTATTTTTAGCATGAATGAATTGTGAGTAAAGTTTGATTAGATTTGCTCCTTTATTTTCTAACTTTTATCCCTCTCTCTGCTTCATCTTTCCTCCATCAGATCCTGTCTCCTCATATTTCACCTAAGCATCGAATACTATCTCTTTCACTTTCTTCCTCTCTTTCAATTTCTCAAACTTGCTCTCACTTACCATGAATGGCACAATTTGAAAGGAATTCAATGTGGTATGATTCACATAGGAATTATAAATTCTCCCCCTTTCTCATGTTTCCCAAGCAAAATCTAAGACACGAGTGATGGATTTCCTTTTCTTTATTCTTTGTTATAATCATAGTTGAAAATATTTTAATCATTTATTCTCAATGCTTTATCCCTCTCTCCTCTCTTTCCTCTGATGGATCTTCTCTCTCCTTAGGTTTTATCAAAACACCAAATATTTTCTCTTTTGCTTTCTCTCTCTGCCTTTTTAGTTGTCCCTCTCTCTTCTTATCTCTCTACCCCTAGTAAAAGTAGAACTGACTTTTAATTATTTAAGCAAGAATGAAATTTGCAATTAGCTAATAAATGAAAATAAAGTGAATTGCTTGAATTGAAATTTGAAAGAGACCACGCACAAAATTTATGTGGTTTGGCTAACCCATCCACTTCAATGCGTAGTTCCTTCAATTAGATTAGGGACTAGGACTCCTATTAACCTGGAGCTTGCATCTACAAGCTCCCAAGTTCTCAACAGAAGCCTTGGAACCTATTTGCTCTCCTTAATAGGAAAATAATACTCAATTTAAGATACAAGAAACATACAAAACCTCTCTCTAGTCTTAGCGAATGAAAAGAAAAGCAGACCACAAGATCTTGCAAAACTCGGTCTGAAAAAAATGTATCTATTACATCTTAAAAACTTAAAAAAAAAATGAAATGTCAATTTGAAAGCTAACTTTCAATTGCTCAAACAACCTCCTAGTGTTTGCAAATGATGTGGCCTTCGATTACTCAAGCTTTGGAATGGTTCTTTCAGCCTTAAGAAAATTCTGAAAGTTTTGCTTTTAGAATTTTCAAGGAAGAAAAAAAAATCAGAAAATAGTTTATCACTAAGCGAAGTTTTTAATATTTATAAACTTTCAAAAACAATTATTTAGCTAAATTCATGTTAAATCAATGATATTATGTTTTAGCTAAAATTCATTAAATATAAGTTAAATTTATAATTAACATGTAATTAAGCTTAATTAACCAAAATTTTCATGTTTTGGAAAATTCAATGTAATCTTTGAAACATGAAATTATGTAAAATTTTCAACATGAAAAACACATAATTAAGGAATATTAATGATGTTGTAAACTATAATTAAGTATTTCTTCTCTTAAGTAGGTGAATAATGACATAATTATCATATTAAACACAAGTAAACAAATTCATTCATATAGAGAAACATATGAAATCAATTGAACTGGCTAACCCATATAGGTGATCGGCATTATAATGAACTAATTAACCATATGATTACTAAAATGTTATAATGATTAAAGTAATTTTTGCATAATAATAAATGGAAAATAAATGAATTAAATACAAAATCAATCTAAGCAGTTCCTTAAAACTTATAAGAAAATTTCATAAGTTTGAAAATGTGTTTTAGATATTTCTAACTAGTTTAATTGAATGTCCATCATCCTTGAAGCTATTTTGTAAATTATTAAATCAAATACAATTGATGTCACCTAGGGATTTTCTATAGGAATCACTTGAAAATGTTAAATGTATGTTTAAGTTATAGTTCTTGAATTAGTGATGAGGTCCCAAAGGATTTTTATGGTAGGAGTGGATGCAATTCCTGAACTCGGCCAAATCTGTCATAGTTTGGTTGATTTACAATCTGAGTTTAGTGAGGTGAATAGAATGATGGGAATAGGTTGAGGGATGTTTCTAGTTATGATCAGGAGCATTTTGTAATTTTCCAAGAAGTTTAAGCGATTTAACAAGGGTTTGAACAGGACTAGTAGTGTGGAAATCATCGTTGGCCGACAACCCTAGGTGTTTTGGGCTTTAGTTGAAGGGTTTTAGAGTTAGGATTATGAACTTGAAACAATTATAGTTGATTGAGAATTGTGTGTAGAATATTTATGTAGATTTTCGTAATTTTCTAATAGACTAAGGTTCCCAAATGGAGGCTAGAGTAAGACTAGATCTTGTTTATTATATATATATCCGATGGCTTCCAAAGGTTATGGGGTTAGGGTTTGTGTGAATTTTGTGATGGAAATGCTAGGAAATGATGTGGGAAAGATGGGGGAAGAGTACTAGAACAATTATGAATCAAAGTTATTATAAAATGCAAGACTTGCCACTTACTAAAGTGATAAGAGCTGCTGGAATCACCCGATTCTTCTAAGGGCTGAAGTTGGCCGCCAAGCTCTTCCTTCTCGGAATAAAGTCCACTAAATTTTACAAACACATCAATCCTTCAGTTCTTATTCTAGCAAACATATATAGTCTTTAATACTAATCCATTTCAAATACATGGAGAGGGAGAGAAGGGGGAGGGGGGGGGGGGGGGGGGGGGGGGGGGTGTTATTAGAGTGAGTAGAACAGAGTAATCACCATTGTAACTACCCCTCTTTTTTGTTTTGGCTGGCTAAACATGTATGGATAATGTTTATTTGACTTCTTTTATGCAAATAAACATTTTCACATTAATAAAGATCAAAGTCCTCCAATATTTGTAAACCTAAACATCAAATATTTGAAATTCAAAATTCAAATTATACTTGCAATCATAAAATTTAAAAGTACAAACATATAGTCTTAAACAACAATCGTCACTCACATAAAATTTGAATTCTAATCAATATACTTTTGTCTTGCTCCTTATCATGGAACCTTGATTATTTGCAGTTCTCTTTTTTGCTTTGAACTCTAGTGGTTGATCCACCTCTTCTTGCATTGGCATCTTGTGCTGCATCAATGTTGATCTAATTATAGCACACACGCTTGAATAATTTCGTTCTGGAGCTTAAATCTTCACTTTTGTGTTTTATAATTCATCTTTGAGCTCTCCTCCAAGTTAGCCCTACTAAATCCACACATCAAGATGGAGTGAAGTGTATGATACTAATAAGAGGAGGGGTGAAGTGATGTATGATTTTAAAACTATGCCAATGAATTTCAAAGACAGAAATTATTTGCTATTTAAAATAAAATAAAATTTGTGAACAAAAGTATTTTGAGCTTTTTCTTTTTCAATAAAACCATGAATTTTCTATAGGTAAAATATTTCTAAGGTAGTAGAACAAACAATAACCAATTCTACTTTATACTACACAACTAGTTCCAATTAGAATAAGCTTGCAATATTAAAAGAAAAATAATATTATCATTTTAAGCATTCCATCACATGAGAGATTTATCATAGGGCCAACTTCCATCATATTATATGAAGAAAATAAGAGCATATAAAAATAGCAGTGCTATAAAGTAAGTAGAAAGAATGTTGCAAATCGATTTGTCATGTCCACACTTCGAGTACTTCACTTGAGATTTCACTACTCTCTCATTTGGTCACTACCATGTGGAGGAGCTTCTCACCTAACCCTATTCCTCTTTTCCTCTTAAAAGTAGGAAGTTGCTACGCCAGCCCACCAGCTAGCCAACCAGATTAATATAAGCTATCTGAAATCACAATGTTCTCTCAAGTATACATCAAAAGCTCTCTCAATATCACAAATATCAATCTGGAGGATATAAGGTTTTAGAGAAAGTAGAAGATAATATAAAGTGGACACTCCAAAGGAAACATCTTACCAATTTTTTTTTTTAATCAAAGAGCAAATGATCTCTGCAGGAAAAATTCTTCTCTCTCATTGATTTCCTAGCTTTCTCCTTAGTCACTCATATTTTAGGGTTTTAAAATAATATTTATATTCAGTGCCTAAAGCAAAGAGAATCCTAATTCTGAAAAAAATATGTAGTAACATTTGATATTATAATAATAAAAAAACATTTGATATTATAATACAATTCATGTTGTATTGTACGATTAGTTCAACCAAAATTGTACTTCATTAGCTTGCAATCCTAGCTGTTAAATTAGATTAATTAAAGAAACCTATCATGCATTAGGATATTCATCACCATGTATGATCAATTCAAAACTTGAATTAATTTGCTAAGGTAAATAATTAGGTTGTTTAACTATTTGAAATAACATTGATCATATGATATGATCATATTCATACATTAGATTAGTTGAATGTTAGAAAATGATAATTAATACAAGCTAATCTTATCTTTTGAATCAAATATTAAGTTAGATCATACGGTACAATTCATATCATATAATACGATTCATTATGATAAATTTGTAATAATATTTTTTCAAGAATTTCAAATTTTAGCTTTAAACTCTCATGTGTGTGCGCGTTGTCTTATAATCTGTTCACCTAAACAATGCAATAAAGACTCGATTAAAATGAAAAATACAATTCCTGACTCTTGTAGCACTATGCTTGATTTATCCAAGTCAATTAGATATTTTGGACTTAGATTAATTTACACCCGCTTTGGTTATTGACATGCTTTGCTAAACTTGAGCTATGAATAATCATAAAGTCTTATGTGTCTTCTTTGAAATGCACTTAGCATTCTCAATTCTCTATTAGTATATACTTTCAATGTTAGTACTAAACACTTGAAAAAAAATATTAGTAAATGGCAAATCAATCAAATTATATTTGTGATTATCAAAACATGATAGGCTTGTTCTAGGCTCATTGGTCAATAGCTAGAAAAAGATTAATTTGAAATGCACACATAGCAAACCATTATATGAAACCACATGAGGTTTGTTATCTATTGGTGAAACTTAAATTTGCTTTTAGGCCCATAGAGTTAATATTCTTCTCCTTATTTGATGATAATAAATTGATGATACTTAGAGGGATAAAACTGATTAAATCCCTTATTAGATGCATAAATAAAATTTTTAATTTAAAATTTTTGCTCAAGGATAGTATTTACCTGACATTACAAGTGACATACACCAATATTGTAATTCCTCTCTTTTGGCACCATGAAAATGGTCATCATAAATTTCATTTGGCATAACCACTAAAGCTTCATGATCAAGGTGCTACCACTTATTCTGAAAGCTTAAGATGATTAGCAAGGTGCATACCTAATCTTTATGAATTATGCAATAGATGCATGTGCTTTTGGATCCAAAGGCAGCTCAGTTCCATCTCTGAACATATTCAAAGGCCATCTCATAGTATGACTTGCCTACACAGGGATGCAAGTTCATGCGAGCTGATCCAAGAAAGGAATTATCATATGACAGGACTCGACCCCCACTAGGCCTACGTCACTATAGTTGAGGATAAAGTAAGCAGATGACTGCTCTCACATAGCCAACCCCCCAACATTACAGTTGGGATTCAAACCTACAACTTGCTTTGATAACAACTTTATGACCAACAAGCTACCAATTATCCTATTGAAAGGTGATAAGGAAGGCGTGTTGGCTTTATCAACTGTGTACCAGATGCACACACCTGTGGATTCGAATGTTACTTGGTCTCATTCTTGGGCCTAGTTAGGGCTACTTCATAGTATGACCCACTATGATAGGGACAAAAGTTCATGCAAGCCAGTTTATGGGTGACATTATCTTATAATTAGACTTAGTGCCATTAGGCCTATCATGTCATTATTATGATGTATATTTAGGGTGAAATATATGCTCTGTCTTTACAAGCCTCAAATATTTTATATTATGCTAAGTTGTGTCAAGAAAAATATCTCATATAGTGATGGGTGGAAATATTTCTTGAATGTACTAGATGAAGAAATTTAGGATGCAAGCAATATTATGCATATTTGCTTATAATTAATCATATAAATATGATAACTACAATGAGCATATTATGATGGGTCTTATTATTACAATTTGTCATTTTACAATTGTGACTATCATTTTAATAATTTCTTGTCTCATAGGCATTTTAAGTAATGTTAATGCATATGAATGTCGATCTATGTAATTATTATCAACACTCTTATGATGGTTATGCATCTCTTGATAACCTACACATGACAACCAAGAATTTATTAAAGTTCTCTAAGGTGGAATGACCAAGAAATCACCATAATTGCAACCAAGCAAAACCATACTTCATTCATGAATTCTTTGAGTAATCAAAGGTACATGGATTGTGTATATATATATATACATATTTGAAGAGGTGGTGGATCAGAACCAAATAATAAAGGAGAGTGGTTCAATGTGATTACAATCTTCCAAGGAGTGGCTGACCAAGTATTTATGGAAGGTCAGTGGCCTTGATTTTTGTGACATGTTGCTTGCATGATTAGGCAAGGGGAAGTTAATGCTTGTTGGAAAGTGGAGTGGTCTTGAATTCTAACACATGCTAGAAAAATCATAATGAATGCAAACTAAGCTTGATCAAGTTTTTCTTTGCTTTAAGTTTTGGAATGCTAATGAGGATTATGATGTCGATCCTCAAGTTTGATGCATTGCTCTTATTTGTTATTTGCTCATTAGCTTATGGACATGTAATTGTGTTGTATCATCTCCCTTTGTATGGGTCTTAGTCCCAACCATCTCCTTGAAGCTCAAAATCACCCACTGTTGCTTAGATCAATACAAAAGAATATATTTCTGCCCCTTTTAGCTCACATACACAATAAATAAAAGCATGATCGACACTAATGTCCCTACCATGTCCTCATCCTTAGAACTATTGAACCAAATTGAGTATATTGACACTCATTATGAGGATCTTAAGAACTATGATTCTGTTCAAGTGATGAGGTCCTTAACTACTTAAAGAGCTATATGAGCAAGTGATGGTTATAAGTGTAAAAGCCCAAACTTTTAACTATCTAGATATTATCCTCTTTGACCTAAGGGCCTCACGGTTTTATCCTGTTGGTATAACTTCCTAGGAGGCTACCCATCTCAGGATGTCTCCGGGGAGCATGCTTAATGAAATTTCAACCATTACATCAAAAGTCGTATCGATGTTTAAGAGTTTTGCTTTTTTTATTTAAGGGGTTTCATAATCTCCCCCACTTAAGTAATTGACATCTTTATCATTATCATTATCATAGAATCATCCACCAGGAACATAAGATTCTAGAGGTGGCCCTTATAAGTTTAAGTGGTAACTCTTGCTACGTAGCACTTTGTCCCATAAAGGTTTCAAGAGGTGGCTCTCATGGCGTAGCAATTTGTCTTGTATGACACTTAGTTTCATCTTTCGGTTGGTGTGTTGCTTTGATATCAAATAGTGTGAAATCCCTTAAGTAAAAAGAAGCTAAACTCTTAAACTTCGATGCGCCTTTTGATGTAATAGTTGAAATTTTATTAAGAAGCTCTGCTGTTAGGCATGCTCATCTCGGGAAGATCTTGGGATGGGTGACCTCTTGAGAAGTTACACCAACATGACAAAATCGTGAGGCCTTTAGAATAAAGTGAGAAATATCTCAATAGTTAAGAGTTTGAGTTATTACAAATGGTATTAGAGCAATACACCAGCCAGAAGATGAAAATTAACATATAAGACAAAGTGATACGCCATGAGAGCCACCTCTTCAACCCTGTATGGAACAAAGTGCTATATGGCGGGAGTCACTACTTGAACTTGTATGGGCCACCTTTAGAATCCTATTTGCTTGGTGGATGATTCTTGGATAAGGATACTGATAAGGATGCCAGTTACTTAAGTGTGAGAGATTGTGAAACTCTTTAAGTAAAAAGAAGGTAAACTCTTAAGCATCGAGACGCCTTTTGGTGTAATGGTTGAAATTTCATTTAGAAACTCGCTGTTAACAAGACAAAACCATGAGGCCCTTAGGCCAAAGCGAACAATATCTCGATAGTTAAGAGTTTGGGCAGTTACAATAAGTATATGAGGATTTCAAGAACTAGAATTTGAAGCAATTGTAAGTAAATTTAATTCTTCCTCTTCCCTATTTTGTATCCTTTCTCTTTGATTGGATTTTAGTCTTGATCTTTTCCTGTGCTCTTGGGTACATCACATTTTCTCTCCTTGGTTCCGATTCCTTTCTCATATTTCTTTTGGCTCATCTCTCTCTTACCAAGAAAAGCACAATTGTCGAGGAATTCAAGGTGATATGATTTCCACGGGATTTTTAATTTCTTCCACTTCTCACCTACAGTTCCCCAATCAACCCTTGAGAAGACAAGTTGAGGAATTCCTTTCTACCTTTTCTTTGGGTATCAAGAAGGAAGAAATATAGACTTGAGTGTCATCATCAAGTCCATTATTAGATTGACGTCGAATCAATTCTTCATTCTACAATATGGTTTTTAATTTCATCTGCTTCAAATTAATAATCTAATCAATATTATCAGACAGTCAAGTTATTCCTATATGTGAGGTTTTATTCGCTTGGCTCTATCACATTGAAAAATTATGATATATATAATGATAACTTCTGGTGCGAAGGCTGGATGATTAAAATATAGAATTGTTGTAGGAATATTATAATTTATGGGAGCTTTTTAGGAATTAAAAAAATGTGTTTTATAAAATTTCAATTATATTCACTACCTTATTTAGGAATTAAAAAAAAATGTGTTTTATAAGATTTCAATTATATTCACTACCTTATATGAATATGAGCATTAGGCTTTGCATTGATATTGAGTAGGATAGAAGTAGAATGTTTAGATGGGTGTATGTTAAATAGACGTAGAAATAATTATTTTAATGAAATATGCGAGCAAATCCTATTGTAGATAAAAAAAGATTTAGCCATTGGCATTTATGATATAGCCGTGGGTGTGAAGTTCCAAAAAGACCAAATAGATAAATGTGAATGTGAAAGTATTATGAAGTAAAAAGGATATACCAACATGGTTAGAAGCTGTGAAGAAATATTTTACAAAACATGGTTAACATCACATGTAGCATTTAATAGGGATGAATGGAGAAAGGATTCCTAATGCTGTTCCTAAATAGTTGAGATGGGCCAATTATTTCAATGATAATACATGGTTAGCTCTTTGATTGTTTGAGCTGCTTGCTTAGTCAAATACTTGTTTGGAAGCTACCATTGACTGGATAAAATTTTCCTGTTAATATTTTAACCATATCTTTTTTGATGTCAGGCAAGTTTGGAGCAGTTTTTGCATCCATTCCATTACCCATATTTGCAGCTCTATATTGCATTTTCTTCGCCTATGTTGGTATGTACTGGAGTGTGCAAAAGCAACCTTTGTATGATTGTTGACCAGTTGTACTATAATTTAGTATAGTTTTTTGATCTCTTCCTACATTCGACACATAAACAGGTTCTTGCGGATTAAGTTTCTTACAATTCTGCAACCTGAATTCATTCAGAACCAAGTTTATCTTAGGATTCTCTCTCTTTATGGGCTTATCAGTACCTCAGTACTTCAATGAGTATACTGCGGTTGCTGGTTATGGTCCAGTTCATACTAGTGCAAGATGGGTATGAGAATAAAATTTTGATTGATGCTTTACCTATAATCAATATCTGATTAGTATTTATCTTAATGGAAATTTGTTCTTTACAGTTCAATGATATTATCAACGTTATATTCTCATCAAAGCCATTCATTGCTGGTCTTGTGGCATTCTTCCTGGACAACACACTTCACCGGCACCACAGTGCCATCAAGAAGGATAGAGGTTATCATTGGTGGGATAAATTCCGATCCTTTAAGACCGATAACAGAAGTGAGGAGTTCTACTCCTTGCCATTCAATCTAAACAAGTTTTTTCCCTCTGTGTGAGCGCAGAGCTATGCTATTATTTTGGCATTCCTATTTGTTTTCCTGTTTCGCAGTTCTGAATTTTAGTGATAAGTTATTTAAAATGCTTTAATATTTTACATTTTTTGCTGAATATATATATATATATATATGCGCTTAATTTATATATTACATGTTTTATGGCATGCTTCCGGTTTGTCTTCTTTTTAATCTCCAAACATTTATAGATATAATTCTTTTTTTTTAATGTTTTAATGCAGTGCTCGTGCTGATTACTTGCGATACAATTTTTGTATGATTTTTTTGTTTTGTTCTTTGCTTGAATTATTTAAGGCCTATTTGGGATCACTTTTGATTGTTTTTTGTTTTTATAAACATATATATATTTTAAAATTAACTTAAAAAAAAAAACTCAAAAGAACTTTTAGGTGTTTTGAGTGTTTTTAACATAACTATTACTATTGAATGTCATCTCCACCACCCCGGCCTCCGCAATTGTTGTCATCGACTACCATATCCGTTGGCATTGCCAGTTGTTGCTGACTATTGCCACCATCCCACCGGCGATCGTCGTCGCCACTGCATAAATAAACAAATAACAATTTTTTGAGATGTAAAATGTGCTCTATTTCATGTAAAGAATAAATAAAATAAATTGAAAATATAAAATAAAAAACAAAAAGAAAAATGATCTCAATAACTCTTTAGCAAATTTAGTTATCATTTTCATTGTCGACTGCCCAAATACAAATTACCACAATTATTGATAAATAATAGGTGGAGTTACATAGCACTTAGAACATTAGCATTTATATATTTCACACTTCAACTTCAGTGTTTATGCTTTCTACCACACCATTAATTGTGTTAATGGATCTCGTCGGGCATTATTTGGACTCTTCCCTTGGACTCGTTGTCGTGTAGTTGGGCTTGCCACCACTTGGACTCGTCGTTGCCACTTGTGTTGACGTATATTTTCACATCGACTCAGCCCCGATCGAGCCGATTCGAGTCCGAGTGGGCTCGATCGACTAAATCGATCATCGTCGAGCGTCAATTAACTCAAATTAATCCCAAATCTAATTTAATTAAATCCGTTTAATTAAATTAAAATCAAATCAATCCAAATCGAGCCTCGTCCAACCAAATTCGATGCAATTCGACGTCGATTCAAGTCTAATTTCACAAAATTGACTTGATCGGATCCAATCGGACCCGAACCGACCCAAATCGGTTCGGGTCGAGTCCGATTCGGACTCAATTTCAGCCCTATTTGATCAATTGGGGCTAAATTAAATTTCCCAAATCAAATTTCTCGATCAAGGGCTGAGATTTCACTTGAAATCCCATTCAATTTCTGCCATTTTCCTTCGTTTCGCGTGAGAGGGCTCTGATTGGGTCCTTTGGGCAGGCGGGGCCTGCTGGCCTTGCGGTCTCCAAGAGAGCGAAAAGGAGAGGGAGAGCCCAGGCGTGTTCGCCCGTCCCAGACAGAGCGGGAGAAGGAGAGGGGTGGAACCTTACGTTCGTTCCTAGCCAAGCGGAAGATAGAGCGGGAGAAGGTAAGAGTCGCTCGGCTCTTGCTTGCGTGCACCTCCTGCGTCCATCCAGGTGAGAAGAAGAGGGACCGACGGGCGACTTCCTGCGTGCGACCTAGCCAGGAGGGAGGGCCGGCCAAGTCCATTCTCCTTGCATGCGTTTCTTGGAGCCGAAGCTGAAAGGAGAAGAGATTTTGTATTATCTAGTTGCTGTCTCTCCTCCTTTGAGCTGAAAAGGAGTTCTCTCTTGCTGCCATTGTTTCTTTCCTTCAATTCAAGAGCAGAACTTCCCTCTTGCTGCTGTTGGTGGTCTTTTCTTCCAAAGTCTAGGGCAAAGGTATGCTGAAATCAGCCCCCGCTGCAGTCAAAGGAAGGTAGGAAGCATCTACTTCCTTCCAAATCATCTCCAGTGACCTTTTGATGGTAAAATCAGCATCCGGGAGCCTTCAAACATCAAAGACAGCAATCCGGAACATCTTGGACAGCAGTTTTCCTCCTCCGGAACACCCTGGACAGCAAAGGAAACATCCGGAACATCTTGGACAGCAGCGGCGACGTCCGGAACATCTTGGACAGCAGTTTGGAGTCATCAAAGGAGCTTGGGCAGCGATCCGGAGCTTGCATTGGAGCTTGGGAGCACTTGGAGCTTGGATTGGAGCACTTGGACAGCCCAGGTGAGGTAAATTCTTGGCCACTCAAAGCCAATGATCGTGTGGTTGACGCTCCCCTTGCCTTAGGTCCTTTAGAAACTTAAATTTATGCTCCCCAAAACCTATGTTTACTCTCCACTTCGTAAATCTATGAGAATCTCGTGATTTTTCATGGATTGCTCTCATGTGAGAGCCCGTAGGGGACGGTGATGCGCGTAGGATTGTCGGATTGGTGTTTGGCAACCTCCCAATGCATGTTCATGCACTCATGTTGTGTCCAATCCATCACCTACAATCATACCCTAGGATAGATGCTATCATTTGATCTCAAGATCAATGATGATGCATAGGTTTTGGATTGTCATTAGTTGCATGCACTTCTCATTTAAATGCATTGTCATGACAAAATTGACATTCAAATTTAGGAAAGGTTGCATGCATTGAAATCGATAATCTCTAGAGTTTTGTTTAATGCATGTATTGAATTTAATTGACTTGGGCTTTCTAGTCATTGTGAGACATAGACTTTCAAATGTCTATGTAATAAATCTCCCAATATGAATGATCAATTGAATTTGTATGGCATCATACAAAACTTGGAGCGTGGAGTAGCAATCTTGAAACTTACCCAAATTGCATGCGCCCTTCTTTCAAGTACAAGTCACGGCAAAAGTGGCCTATGAGTTGCAAGAAGTGTGCAGATGTTGAAGTTTTGTGAACTCTAGTGAGCTTTTGTGAATGCTTGAATATGAATTCAATCAATAATTCGGAAATATCAAATCATTGTGGGGTCCCCCATAGGCTTTCCAAAGTCTATGTTCTAGATCCCACAAATATATTATTGATTAAGTTTATGTACGATATTTTACAAAACAAACACTTGATTGCTCTCAATTATCAAAATTCATCAATTTGGAGAATCATCTACACATGCATACTCTTAGGTTTCTCCTAGATCTTGTCTTTAGGATATTCCTAGAAGCTTCCAAATCCCCTAAATCATATCAAAATTGATTTAGGAAAACTCTCCAAGGCGTTAGAAAATTGATCTTCCTTTCTCTAAACAAATCCTAAACATGCATACAATGAATAGGAAAACCCTTTTCATGTACTCATCTTTAGGGCATACCCATAGGCATTCAAATGATGATTCTATCTCATGCCTTAGGTTCTTTAGATAACGCCATGGGTTGTCTCCCAAACCTCTTGGAAGTTGTAGGGATAAATTCTTCCTACTCAAATCTTCTAATCATGACAAAATTGATTTGGGAATCCTTCTAAAACTTTAGGAGATCAGTCCTTCACCTCTCCGAATGAGTCCAAAACATTCGTAGGGGAGTAGGGAATTCTCTTTCTCATCTCATTGTCCCTCATGCAAGATAGTTGAAGCGTCCTCAAGGCCCCAATTATTGTGATGCATGGATCATGTGAAGCTTGAAACCAAAACTTTCAAGCTCCCTTACTTTGTTTGTTGGAGCACCTAACCAACGAGCACTACCTCCATATGTGATATTTTGGAGCCTCTCCAAGCTCCAAATGTCCTATTACATGGATCATTATGGCTTTAGGAACAAATCCTAAGTCTCTCTTTCATTTGCTAATAACACAAAATTAGTGGATGAATCTTCCTACCCATCATGAGTCTAAAACACTCAAATCAATCTAGGAGGCTCTTTTCAAAATGTGTCTCCCTCCCATGTATGATATTTGGAGCCTCACCAAGGATCTAAATGTTATATACATGAATCGTGGATCTTAGAATCAAACTCTAAGTTACTCATCCCTTATGTTGTCCCAAAATCAACAACCAAGCATCTTCCCTCCTTGTGTATATTATCTTGGATTTCTCTAAAAATCTAGATACATGCTATGAGATCTTGTGAGCTTGAGACAAATTCCAAGTTCTTCCATCCCTTGTTTGTGTGAGACATAAAATCAACAAACAACCATCATTTCCCCTTTCATGCATGGTGGTCCGAAGTCTCCTAAAGCCTCAAGAATACCATTGCATGGAGATTTTGGAGCTCAGAGTTAAATTCTAAGCTTCCTCCTTCATTTGTTGAGACACAAAGTCATCAAATGGATATCCCTCCTCTTTGCATGATAGCTTGAAGTCCTCCAAGACTTCAAGCATATCACTGCATGAATCTTGTGAGCTTGGAGTCAAATTTCAAGCTCCCCTACTTTGTTTGTTGATGCACAGAATCAACAAACACACATCTGTCACCTTTCCCTTCATGTATAGTAACTTGAAGTTTATTCAAAACTTCTACTTATTATTACATGAGGTTATTGAACTTAGAACCAAACTCTAAGTTCCTTCTTTCAATTTGTTTGAACCTAAGGTTAATAATTGAACATCCCACTTAGACTTAGGACCTAAATCCTAGTCTTCCTTCTCTATTTTTTTACTTAACCTAAATTAGGTGAATTATCCTCTCTCTTTGAATACCAAATATTCAAAGAACATTCATGAAATTTTGTAGCTCTTAAGTCACATCTCCTTCCATCAACCCCAAAGTCATAGGGAGTTTATCAAACCATTTATTCATTAGAACACAAAACTAATGAATAATCTTCTGGACTTAGGATCCAAATCCTAGTCCTCCCTCTCCATTCACTCAACCCCAACTAAGTGAATGATATCTTCTCCTTGAATACTAATTGCTCAAGAGATTTCCCTCAACATGCAACCCATAAGTTGCTTGTTATTTCTCCCTTCCACAACTCAAAAGTTGTAGGAAATTATCTCATCCTCTTAAGACTCAAAATTAAAAGAATGTACACCCCTCTTTGAACACCAAATGCTCAAAGAATGTTTATGAGCTTGCAACTTCTAAGTTGCACACCTCTTCTCTCCATTTACCTAGCACAAATTTGGTAAATGGTCATGTATCATTGAACACATGGTTCAATGATTTATTCTCTCATATGCAACCCATAAGTTGTGTATCTCTTTATCTTTCTCCACATTCCAAAGGTTGTAGGAATCACCTCATTCTCCTAAGCCCAAATCTAGGAGAGTGGTTATCTCCCTTTGAACATTAAATGTTCAAGAGCATCCACGAACTTGCAATCCATATGCTGCATTTTCTCTCTTCCTCTCCACAAATCAAATTGTAGAGAACTTCATCCTTCCACCCAATTTGGAAGAATGAATTGCTCTCTTTGAACACCCAAAAGTTCAAAGAGAATCCGTGGTGGCTTGTAGTCCAAATCTGCATATCACCTTCTCCTATTTACCCAATACAAGTTGGGTAGATGATCTCCTCCCTTTGAACATCCGATACTCAAAGGACATCCATAAATTTGCAACTCATAAGTTGCATTTTCTCCTCTCTTTTCCACAATCCAAAATTGTAGAGAGCCTTCTTCCTACAACTCAAAAGTTGTAGGAAATTTCATCATTTTCCTAAACCCGAATTAGGAGTGTAGATCTCTTTTGAACACCAAAATGTTCAAAGATCATTTCATTTTGTAACCCCTAAGTTGCATTTTCTCCTATCTTCTCTACAAATCAAAATTGTAGAGAAATTTTCGTCTTTCTATAACCCAAAAGTTGTATGAAACTCTCTTTTACTCAACCCATGTTGAGTGATTCAAGCCTGTTCCAAGTTAACCTATTTGTTGAGCCAAAAGCAACAAGTAGTTTCACCCAAGCATAGGATTCAAAAGTCCTATCTCTACTCATCCTTTTAACTCAAGTTGGAAGGGTGCAACCCTCTCTTTGAACATCAAAATGTTCAAAGACATTCATGGATTTGCAACCCGCAAGTTGCATATTTCCCCATCTCTCTCCTTCAACTCCAAAGTTGTAGGAGACTTTCCCCTCTCCTTAACTTCAAAAGCTAGAGAGAGTTCTCCTACATTTAGCCTAAAAGCTAAATGTTGGATTCCTATCTATCTCCTCTCAGCTCCAAAAGCTAAGGGGGATTCTTCCACATGTAGCTTAAAAGCTACATGTTGGACACCTTTCTTAGACCCAAAATCTAAGCTATCACTTTCATTAAACCCAAATTAAGTGATTTCTCTTATGACATTTAAAATGTTAAACACATAGATGTCCCTTAGGAATTATCCAATCTGTTGAAGTTCACCCTACCCTATTGGATGAATTTCACCAAGCCCTAAGTGAAACCCCTTAGGCATACCTATCTTACCATATTAGATAGGTACTTTTCTTTTCCAAACATTAAGAGAACTCCAAAACACCTAAAAATTACCTAGGTTCCTTTTGATATAATGATCAATCATCTCCGCCAAAAGGCGGGATGCCTACATCATTATATCTTAGGATTCATAAGTAACAGGCTTCCCCAAAAGCAAGCAAGTGGTTACTTTATGGGTTCTTCATAACCCTCCTAAATATGAAACATTCAAAAATCAAACAAAATCTTTAAGTCACAAACAACTTAAAGTGAAACCACCCTTGGATAAAGACCAAACATCTTCATTCCAAAATAAAATCAAACACCCTTAGTGTGACATACCACACGAGCCCCTCACACATTAGGTGCACAGCCCTTAGGCATACTAGGACTAGGATTTTTTCTTTGTGTGCGCATGTGGTTGATTGTTGTGGTGTGATTGCCCGTTGGATTGTCTGTGATATGGGCATTTGCCCTTAAGTGGTTAGCATATGAATATATATGTTTTCTTGTGCAGGTGGCCGTGTCCAAGAGGGGGTAAAATAAAAATAAATCATGATTATTTTAATGCTGTTTGCTTGCAGGCGCTGCTTAAAACCCTCAAAGAGGCATGGCCAATAGGGTAGAAGAAGGTGCTTGACACTCTAAGTGCTAGGCAAATTTTGAGTGTGATGTTATTATATAAATTGTCTACTTACTCTGTTTTGCAGGTTTGAGTCTTTTTCTTTTCAAAATGTATTTGATAGAATTAGAATGTAAAACTTGTGGGGTTTGGATCAAAAGAATGAGAGGTGGATCAAGTAGGATGTGCTTCTTGGAGGTGATGTCCAAAGCTCCACCTAGAAGATGAAGCTTGAAGACCTCACAAGTAGAGTCTGTAAAAAAAAATAACTAGGTTGTATAATGGCAGGCAACTCAGCTGTCAAAATTGTTTGTAATATTTGGGACATTACTTGCACCTCTGTCTTGATTTATTTATTAATGCATGTGTTATTTGTTTACTGTGTGCGCACTAGAACAGTATGCTTTTTCCTAGGTTTCTTCTATTGTTTGTTTGGGAGTGGCCTGAACTTATGGAACGGTAGGCTCTTAGGGAAATTTAAGATTTCTACCCTTTAAAATGTAAACAAATTAAAATCAAACTTAGGCTTCATGATTTTTCTAAACAAAAGAAACTTGCATGGCTTTTCTTATAAGAGCCAAGTTTTTAAAATCAAACAGATCATGCATAGCCCAAAAAAAAGAGTCACATATAGAAGCCCTCACTTAAGGATTAGATAACAAAGAAATCTACATCTGTGAGTCAGCATTCTGCATATCTTGCATACTTAGGCATCTTGGCCTCAAAACCAAGTTGTAAGTCCTATTTTCTAAATAATAATTGCCCACCACTCTTCACATGCATTGAGACCAGAAAGCATGATTTTAAAAGCGATTAGGAGGAGTCTAGCTGGTAGTCCTTTCCAGGCAGGACAAGAAATCCAGAGATCGGGCTGGTTGTGCCTCTTGTGAGGTACAATTTGTAAGTTCTTTTGCATCCGTTAGATTTAGGTTCGAGGCCCTACCTCTCAGTAGGCCTCACTTTAGCTTTAGGGTCTGAGGCAATAGGTTGATTCCAATCACTATATAAGCCCTCAACTCTCGGGCAATTCCTCGAACAAGTGTTGTTGGAATGTAAGCCCCAACCTTCTAATGAAAAATATCAACTTGAACAAAAATCAGATCTCTAAAACATAAAGCCCAACATAGGATAGTTTGAGCACCTCTGAGTTTCCCTCAAAATCAAGTGCTCCTATTTCATTCCCTTTGGCTCTCATTCTAAGAATCCGATTTCAAATCGATCCTCTATTCCTTGAAATTCCTAAAGGACAAAAAATCCTTCAAACAAGACTTTCATGATTTTCAAAATCAAAATCAAACTTTAATCAAAATTTAAATGACTCTAAAAAATAAGAGAAAACCACTAGTTTAATCAAAAGTATTCTCAAGTATCAAAACTTTAGATGTAATTAACCATAGGGGCTTGCCCCTATGGGGCATCTGTACCCCAGAATAAATAAACCCCGTTCAACCAAACATTGAATGGGAGAATCTCTGTTGAATTGTAAATTTTGTCATTGAGTCCATAACGAAATGATATTTTTATCCTTTGGGATAATATATCGTCATTCTTATGTCGTACTCAATTATAAAAAAAAAAATTGCAATCCGTTAGAGGATAAAAAATTCTCCAACAACTTGCACCCTTGTGATTTTCTCGCTTTGCTGTTAAGGGCTTTAGGAATTTTATATGAGCTTGGTCGTCGCTAGGAGCTTGTAGGCGAGGGCATTGATGGATTCAACCGAAGAAATTGCACCTGAGCTCGCAGCAGAGGTATCAAATTTGTACAAGCTCCCAAAATTGATCAAGCATTCAGCTCCTACACGTAACTTCCTCTCTAGAATTGTACAAACTCCCAATAATGTTCATTATGAATGCTCTAATATACCTTATTCTAGTTCAGTGGATGCATAACTTAAGATCGTTTTTCACCTTTTAAAAGTTTTCACTGAAGGAGAAAATAACCAGCAAATGCACTGCTATGGTAAATTATGTGGTATTTGTTGAGTATACTAATGACATAATGACTCAGTATATTCTTGCTGCAGAAGGCAAGTTTAAAGAAAACGCTACGTATGCATGGCTTGTTGATAGTTCTGTATGCTTGAGTGAGCATATGGAAGTAGGTGTATTTCATGGTTAGGCATTAAGTTTTATGGCAGCGGGAAATGATGGTTGGAGTAAACTAAAGATGGTTCTCTTTCCTTTTTTTCATGCACAAGGATTACCATCTTATGCTGCTTCAAACTATCCTTCACACATCAATTACTATTGATAACAAAAGATTAAGTTCAGAATCAATAGGAATGTTTAGGGAGTGGGCATTCCTACCTAGTTTCTCAAACAAAGAAGTATCGTTAATCAAGGTTCCCCAACGTATTCAAGAATCATCACCTAAATTGTTTGAAAGCCATTAATGCATAGTATAGCAAAAGGTTATAGCTCTTTCCATTGAATTGAAACAATAGGTATCCCAATGTTGAAGTAAGTGATTCGAGTTGCCTAGACTCCGAGAGAATAGAGCCCAGGACCTCTCCAACATTGAAGAAGAAAGAAAAAGAAAGATTGGGAATATTACTTTGAGCTGTCTTGTTAACTCTTTCTCTTTATTTATAGGTTTGGAAAAATACGAGCATGAACCAATTTATAATTTTTAAACTTTTTATTAAATATTTTTGTTATTTAAAATTGAATATCTTATAAATAATCAAAATATCATGTCCTAAAATTTTGATTTAGAATCAAATGCAAAATATTCAATGGTAAAGTGTCTTGATTTAGAATATTATATATTAGATTATTGAAAATATCATTATTACATCATTAATATATCATTTAGTTCGTATTAAATATTTATTAAGTTATCTCGTTCAACTTGATTGAATCTTTGAATCTTGAACCTCTTATTTTTCTTGTCCAATATTTGATCCGATTTTCAAAACCTTGATCACAACTCACTAATAGATTAGTTATTAAAAAAAAAAAACATACTACAACTGTGATCTAACTAATAAAATTGCTTAAATATTTTTCTATAGTATTGACTCATTGTTGAAACTATCTTGTCTTAATACAGTTTGAAAGTCTTTCATTCATTTTGTTGTTTGTCTTCTTTTATGCCTTCTTTCGATCGCTAATGATAGTATCACATCAATATCCATCATCGAGTTCAACCTATTCCGCAAGGTTGAAGACTAGGTAAGATTGCTATAATTCTTTTGGTAGGACCCAAGATGCATTTTCCTCCAGCAATCTGCCCCATTGTCTATAACATGTATATGCATTTTATTGCCTTGTATCATCTGTGGTTGTTGAAGGATTTTGGCTGGTCGCACTAGTGGTTAGCATCGTACCAAAATAACTTCATCCTGGGCACATGGAATACATGGTGAATCTTGGCTGTGTCAGGTGGTTCTAGTTTATAGGCCATAAGACCTATTTTTGTTTTGACACAATGCAAAAATGTGTCATACCGGAAGACATATGTATGGATTTATTGCACGAAAATTCAGCTCAAGATGTTTAATTATGTAGTAGGTAGATCCATCTGATTCTGGATGATAAAAACAACTATGATTTAAGGTAGTTCCACTAAGTCGAAATAATTTTGCCAAAATGATCTCATGAAAATAGGATTGCGATCTGATACAATTGTTTTCAGAATGCTATGTAATTTACAAATATCCAAGATGAATATGACTGTCATTGGCAATGTGGAAAAATTGCTACTAAGGGTGAAGAAATGAGCATACTTTAATTCTTGATCTATGATTACCAAAATTATCAGCTTTTCCTGAGTTCTTAGCAATCTTATAATGAAGTCCATGGTTGTATCTTCCCATGTAATCATTGGAATTATATTTTGCTTGTTGGCAAGTTGGACAATATTCAGGAAGTTTTCGATTCATCTTTGGCCAATATAATTGAGCCATAAAGCGCTCCTTGTTCTCTTTGTTCCGCAGTGACCACCTATTGGACAACTGTGAAGTTTCTTTATAATGGAATTTGCGATGTTGAATTTTGTGATATAACTATTCTATCTTTTAAAAAATTAAGTCATCATGAACATGGTACGCAGCTCATTTTGATCTATTAGTTGGAAGTTTTGGCTATCGACCAAAAAGTATTGGGTTCAAATTTTACGTATATGATGTGTGCGAGTTTGTCTTAATTGACCTAATGTCCCCCCAAAAAAAAAAAAAATGAATATGATAAAAAGCTAACTTATCCAACTAATTACGAATACTATTTAGAAGCTATTGCAAGTTTAGCAATGTTTGAAATTTTGTTTTTATTTTATCTACCAAAGCTTTGGTGTGTCTTTTATATGTCATTAGTGTATTACCTTTTCAGAATAGAGCATGGGATACTTAATTGGATGTGCCCAGATTATATTCAACTATGCAATCAAAGCCCAATAATTTGTTGTTCTGGTGTATGAATTGCTTTTTGCATTAGCTCCGAAATGGTGCCCAACAAATATTGTCACCATCCGCTAAAATATGCGACGGGGTGATTTTGTTGGATAAATTCAACACCAATAGCTTTACCTGAAGCATCCATTTCAATTATAAATGGTGATAAAAAATCGTCGAATGTGAAAATCGATAAAGAAGTCAGGATTTCCTTCATTCTTGTGCTTCCTGAGACAAACTCCATTTGTCTGTTGTTAATGCTGTTGCCAATAGTGCAACAATATCACCAATAGTGCAACAATTTCATAAATAATACCGGCATCGATCAGTTCTTTAACCAAGTTTCCAAATTCTAATTTATGAAATTATTGGTATTGTATAGTTTCACGTGGATGGGCACGTTTTGTGGCGGTGGTAGTTTCGAAGGTTGAAAATTTTCCTTTTGTTGGACAATAATTTGTTGGATTTGTAATGGCAGAGATTGCCACCATTCAATGCCTGTGTATCAGATATAGTACAAGCTTGTAGTTAGAAACATCCCCAGATACTTTGTTATGAACTCCTTGCCATAAAATTTCTATGTCATGACTTGGCCCGGAAGTTCGAATTAACGACGCGGGAACAGGCAGTCAATGGTTTTATGATTTCATTTCCTAAAACTATTTTAATATACTGAAAGAGCCATTAAAACCTTAACTTTATTTTAAAATAAAATACTTTAAATATGTTTCTCTGAGAGTGTCGTGACTACGCTACACGTTCTCTTCTCTTCTACTTATTTAAATTCTTTAGATAATATATGTGAGTCATAACATAACTTAGTGAGTATGTATGCTTCTAAATTATATTTATATAAGGCATTTTGAATAACATGCATGCTTGTTACAAAACATAAATTAATTCAAATTGAAATTTATTTGAGAATGGCTATGAATGTTATAAATATCTATATATTGCAAAAATATATCATATATTTATCATTTTTGTAAATAATATAACCATCATAATCCCCCTTACTAATCTTAAGTGAGAAAATCCCCCCCCCCCCCCATTTTCTAGTGAGAGAAAATCCCGTCTGATTTGAATTTTCGTTCTTCCCGATTATGGCAGGAGTTGATTGACAGCGTTCGTCGGCAATCCTTATGTCGTCTACGTCAAGTCCACTTTGCAAATCTTTGGGTGGATCGCCATTGATCATTAAGGATGTTGTTGAACAACCCGTTTCGTCTGCTGTGCATCATTCGAAAGAATTCTCTAGGAAGGGCAAAGGCCTTATGTTCAATGATAATGTCATTCCAGTAAATAAGATCATCCCTGACGAGTACAAGATCTATCACAATGATCTTGAAACTTCTTCCTTCTTTGGTGCTAAATTGTTTGTTAACAGATTTTCAAAATCGAAAAATAATGATTTTATGACCCCTTCTTACGTGCAAGTAGTTCATATTTCTTGTGCTGAAATTCCTAACATTGGTGTGACGGATTCTGCAAACAATAATAAGTCAAATTCTGCATCGAGGGTCATTGCTTCAAATAACAATAATGAGGTTATTAAATCTGATGTGCACTTGTAAGGGGAAGCAAAGGCTTGGAGAAGGCCACCAAATATCAAGATTGATAATTCATTTAATACTGTAGAAATGTATGAGGATGGAGTTGCACTTAAGTTGCATGTTGAAAATGAAAAATCTAATATACATAAACTCCGTAATTCGGTGGTGCTGAAAGTTTTTGGAAATTCAGTTCCTCTTTCAGTTATCAGCTATGAACTAAGGAAGCAATGGAGCCATTTGGGTGCATTTGATATTACCAATGTAGGAATTAATTGGATGATGTGTTCTTTTCATTCAGATGAAGTCAAAGAAGCAGTGCTTAGTGGAGGACCTTGGTATGTAGGTGGACATATTATTGGAATGAGAATTGGAGTCCAGAATTCTCTCCATTAACCATGAAGAATTTATTTTCTCCTATATGGATCAGATTCCCACACCTTTCGTTATTCTGTTGGGATGAGATTAACATCTCTAGAATAGCATCAATGGTGGGTACACCTATTATGTATTTGGATGACAATATGTTCAATTGGGAAAGAAGAGAATTTGCAAGGGTTTGTGTTCGTATGAAGTTGGATGAGAAATTACCACAAGGCGTTTGGGTGGAAGGTATTTATGGGAATTTTTTTTCAAAAAATCCAGTATGAAAGAATTGCTTCATTTTGTTACAAATGTGGCAATATTGGTCATGATCAGCTAAAGTGTAATAAGAATGATGTTTCTGTTAAAAGTGATTCGTTTGTTCCTACTGGAATAGTAGTCAATGTTTCAAGAGCTGTGTTTTTAATGCTGTAAAGGATGCTGGGATGACAAAGCAATGTTTTGTGAAGGAAAGAGATAATGGGAAGGATTCTGAAGAATAGGGTCCCTGGATTCATGTGAGCTATGGAAGGAAAAAATCTTATAATTGATTCAAACCAAGAAATGCTGTTGACCCCACTACAAGTAAAGTTGTTAGTAGAGCAAAAGCTAGTGTTAATAAGCCAGTTCATGCTATTTAGGGTGTTGAAGTTGTTCTTGTGTCTAGTGATAACACACTAGCAATTTTGGATAATCAGGTTGTTAGTATGAATCAAGGTGGATCAGAAGAAACCAGGGTGAAGGATGGTGAGATGATACAAGCTGTTACTATTGAAAGTAATGCTAATGTTGGTTCAGGTGTTTCTGTGGAAGAAGTCAGATTAGAGTGTGCTGTAGAGGAAAACGCTGCTAAAGTTGCTATTCATGATGCTGATTATTCTGTTATTCAGAATACTGTTAAAGAAAAGACTAAGAATGAAGGTTATGCTGACATAAATACAAATGTATTGGAAATGTGTAAGGACACTAAAGAAGATGGTGAAATTATCCCTGAAGATGAATATTTTATAGATGCTGTTAAATGTTTTGCTGCAGATAAGGCTACATCAGAAGTGTTATCATCTCAGCTTTCGCTTGGTGGTGAAAACTACTTGGGTAAGATGCTTAACCAATCTATTGTGGTTGTTGAAGGTGTTTCTAGCAAAATGAGGAGTTATTTGAAGACGTCTGTATCATCTCATTCTAGTAATCTTAAGAAGAAAATAAAGAAAGATGGTAGTACATTTGGTCCTATTAAAGAATGGATAGTGTTGGGGGCTTATCTCCATCGGGTTCCTAATGTCTTCTTTATTATTTTGGAACTATAGGGGAGCTAAGAAAAAAGAAGCTTCCCACTACTTACGTAGTGTAGTTGGTGATTATGGGGTCTTTTTTATTGGCCTTATGGAAATAAGTTAAACTCTATGGATAGTAATGAGGTGAAAAGAATTATTGGGAGTGAGTGAGATGTTTTTCATGTTAATGCAAGAGGTACTTCAGGTGGCATTCTTGTGTTGTGGAGAAGTAAGATTTCTTGATTTACTATCTTAAACTCATCTAGCCAATGTGTTATTGGTTGTTTAAAAGCTCTAAATGGTATTCTGTGGAATGTATCCATTATTTATGGTAATAAGGATAAGTACGAGAGGAGGAAGTTATGGGAGTTGATAGAAGTTTATACTTCTCATGATATGCCTTGTATTATAGGTGGAGACTTTAATTGTATTCTTTCCAAAGGGGAAAAAAAGGGAGGAAAGAGGTTCATGTTCACTCAAGTTCCTCAAGAAATGAAGGTTTTTCTTTCAAAAAATGATTATCATGATATAGGGTCTGTTGGTCCCAAATTTACTTGGTGCAACAATAAAGAGGGGTTAGCTTGGATTTGGGAGAGACTGGACAGAATTTGTCTTAATCAAAAGCTTTATGTCTGTTGACTAAGAAAACAAAAGGAAATAAGAATGAAATTTGGAAAAGAAGAGATGAAGCAACGCATCTCTTCCGATGCCTTCTCCAGCCCCACTTCGCGTAATATCGCCAAAAAACGCACCTCTTCAGAGCCATAACCACCTACCGACAATTCAAAATAATAAAAGGGAAGGAAACTGAATGAAAAAAAAGTTACACTCGCTCGCCTTGCTCCTTCGACTCCAACATTGCTGTTCGGCTTCGTTGCTTTGCAGGAGGAGTTTAGGGTTCACCCTTCATCTTCTCTTTTCGTCGTTGCTGTTCGGCTTTGTTGCTTTGCCAGAGGTACGGAGATTGCACAGTCACTTCTTCGACTCCCTCATTATTGTTCGACGATGTTGCTTCGTAGGAGGGAAGAGATTGCACGGTCACTTCTTCGGCTCCCTTGTCACTGTTCGGCTTCATCACTTTGCAGGAGGGAAGAGATTACACGAGTCGCTCTTTGACTCCTTGTTGCTATCCAATTTTGTTGCTTCCCAGGAAGTAGAGATTGCACGTGTCACTTCTCCAACTCCTTTGTTGCTGTCGGACTTCACTTCACAGGAGAGGAGGGATCGCATGAATCACTTCTTCAGCTCCTTCATTGCTGTCCGACTTTGTTGCTTCACAGAGGTGTAAAGACTACTGTTTGATTGAAAAATATATAGTTTTAAAAATATTTAATTTTTTTGGAAAAGTTTAATTTTGAAATCGAACACGTCATCATGAATGATGTATTACCTCGAAAGGTAAAGATATCATTCTCTGATAGGTTCAGGTTTTAAAGCTTTGGATTTACCCCAATTATCGTAGTCAAACTCAAGGGGAGATAACATATGATCCCGAAGGATCAAAGTGATATTTGATCAAGTGTTTGACTATAATGATCGGGATAGGAGATCATTAATTTCATAATTAACGTCATAACAATAGGATGATATATCTTCTCGAAGAAAGAAGATATCGTTTATTACTAATCATTTAAAAGTGACGATAATGATCGTCGAGGTTGATTTTCCCAAAGGCAATTAATTAAAGGTTTTGAAAACTTAATTTTGAAAATTTTGATCTGGGTTTCTAAATCTCCTACGAGCGCAATCCCTCGTAGTTAATTACATCGTAGGGAAATTGGAGTTTTCCTACGAATACTCTCGATTAAAATAGTGATACAAATTTTATTTAAGGGTTCAAAGATCGATATCAAAGGAGGTAAAGGTTAGATTTTCAAATGTGAATGGTTCAAAATTGAACACTTATTTTTGAAGTCAAAGGAGAAAAAGTATGAGGCAATTGGGATTCTGAAATAATTCAGAAGTGCCCCAGCCTATCCTATATATTGGGCTTGAATTTGATTGAGAGAGATTTAAATTTAAGTGATTAATTTTATTAGAAATTTTTGATTCAAATCCTAGAGGTTGAGGTCTTAAGATTAAAATCAACCTCGGATCTTAAGTCTAAATTGGATACTGAAAATTAGTGACCTAGAACCTAACTAATGCAATGTAGGATCTGGACTTATCCCGGCCTGGATTGGAGCCAGCTAAACCACTTAAATGCTTCAAAATCATGAGTCAAGTCTTTAATGTAGAGTGGTTAGGGACGTTATTTAAGATTGAGTTTTTGAGAATAGGGTCGACATCTAGAGCAGATTCCTAATTATCCCCTTGACTTATGTTGGGTGAAATGCTTAAGCTAGAAATGCAATTAAAGATTAGACTCAATTTTAATTTGTTGCTAATGCAATGCATGCTAGTTGACTCGAATGCTTTAAATCAGAATGAAGCAATATTATAAAAGGCATAAAAATAGATTTTTCCCTAAAGTGCATAGATTCCCTTGACAGAACTGTACCCTCATAGGCCAGGTGGTCTGCCAAAACATGCAGGCGGGGTGGTGCTTAATAAAAGGAGTGAAAAATATAATAAATATGCATATGAAAAACTCCGGGCGGTCCCAGGCTTACTTCTTAAAATGTTAGAATTTCTATGTGAGCTTAAATATTTTAATTTTGTTTAAGTAAAAGAATTTTTAACGTTCCCTCACGAGCCTCCAATCGGGTTCCAGGCTAAATAAAAATATAAAATGCAAAAAGCACAAAAAAATTACTAAAAGCATGCAATCCTATGTTGCAAATAATACATCAATAAAATCAATTAAATATTTAAATCAATTAAATTAATACTCAAAATGAAAGTCCATAGGCAAGTGCCTTTTAATTATACAACCTAGGATCTGTAAGAAAAATAAAGTGGCTGGGTACCAATGACTACAACCCGGATTCTACTCCTAAGACTCAAGTGACCTTGAGAATGGGTTCTCACGTTCCGCACTTCTACATCCTTCTGCGAGGCTCCTTGGATCATCGGGTCTTGATATTCAAGTGAAAAGAAACTCTCCCTCGAAAGGGGTGTTATCTTTTCTCCTTGAATACTTGAAAGTCATCCTAATTTGGATCTCCAAATGGAGAGGAACTCTCCCCTAAGGGATGTCCCTTCCTCTTTGGATTCAAATTGGATGTTTAAACATCCCATTCTCAAAGCACTTTAAATTACAACTCAATGCTCGAATTAAATTACATTAATAGAAATTGAAAATTTAGACTCAATAACCTGTAGGATTATCTTAATAATCGACAGTTATATAAATATCCCAAGCAGTTAATATATTAAAATTTAAATGCTCAAATCACAGTCACGCTTGACCATACTCTTTTAATTTCAAAGAGGGACTTAAAGCATGCATAGCACCTGTACAAAACATGTTAATTTCAAAGCTTAATTTTATTGCCCCCTTTATTTTAATTGCTTTGTGCGAGCATGACTACCTGTATAAGATTGAATTAGTATAAATCGTCCATATCCTTGGGGTTGATCTAACGTATAATCAAATCAACACAAAATGCATGAAATAAATAAATATATAATCAATACTTAATTTTAGCAATTAGCATGTAATGACAATCACGAAAAATCTGGCACACAACTGCAGTAAAGTAAAACACCGGCCTAGCCTAAAATTAGAGTTGGTTGTCCTAGCAAATCATCTAAAGTATGTAAGGTAGGCTGTGTGGTTTGGATATGTCCTAAGTAGGGTGATTAGTTAAAGTTGTTTGAGATTCTGGTTGGTTGAAAGACTTAATGGAGATTTTAATTAAGTTTAAGTCTTAATGAGTTAAATTTGATTTTAAAATTAATTTTAATTATTTGTTAGCTACCACCTTTGTTGCTCACTGAGGCCGTGAAGTTTATTTCACCTTCATTGGGGCTAATTTAATAGCCTCGTAGGCTTGGTTACCTAGTGGTACCGGTATGATTAAGTAGATTTGATTTGATTAAAGTTTGAAAGTTAATTATTTTTTATTAAAATTGATTGGTTGTTGATTTTTAATATTTAATTTGTTTAAGTTTGTCATTAATTAGTTTGTGACGTTGTGCCACTAGGCTCGAGGAACAAAAGCCTCCTTAGGACATGTAGCCCCGCAGCCCAGAGTAGTCCAGCCTAAAAACTTCATCTTTGAAGTGGTTGTTATGTATTGAGGGATTGGTTGAGTAATTTAAACATCAATTTAGTATTTTCTGAAATTTAAAATTAATTCATAAATTTTGAATTTTTTGGATAATTTTAATGATTTAATTGAGGGGTCAAAAGTTAACTTTTTGATTAAGCTTAAATTCTAGAAATTTAATATTTTATTAAAATATTAGACCTTAAGATGATCAGTTAAACTGTAAGTACACTGGATTTGAATTTTTTTATATTTTATTGTGAGGGTTTGAAGTTTTGATTTGATTTTGAGTAGAAGTTTGACCAAAAGTTGACTTTTTTCAATTTGAATGATTTTTGAAAATTTGATATTTTGGATAAATATTAGACCTTAATAAGAGTTGAATGCCTTTGAGTTTGTTCAATTTGGAGTTTATTTGAATTAGTTATGATTTTTCAAAGTTTTGTGTATTTATTGAATTTTTAAAATTATTTAATTAAGGGTGTTTTAATGATTTGAGTCTAAATGATCTCCAAACTTCTTGCAATCACCTCCAGACCAGAATGATCTAAGGAGTGATTATCAAGTACTTGAGAAATTTTTGGAATTTTTAATTATTTTTAATTAATTAAATTAATTAAATATTGAATTTAAATTAAAATTAAATTAAGATCAAATTTGATGTCCAGTCAAGCAGCTTTGATTTTTCATTGATTAAGGGTTTAATTTTGGTCAGTTAGAGATATTATTTGTAATTTTTGGATTTAAATTTGATTTATTACATTTTTATGAAAGTTTAAATATTTAATTAAGGTTTAATCTTAATTAAATTAATTAAGGGGCTTAATGATTTCAAAATTTAGTAAGGAATTTTCTATAGATTGAGAGTGTCACTAAGTTTGAATGTTCAAAGTTTTAAGTCAAAAGGAGGGGTATCCTAATTTCTATAATTTTTTAAAGTTTTCTAATGAAGTCCTTAATTATTGTCATTAATGATGTCACTAGGTTAAGTGGGTTTGAATCAAAGTTTTGCTAATCCTTATCATACACATGCAAATACACACATCAAACAATCAATCCTAGATCTAGGAAAGCCTTAAAGCTAGGTGGTGTGTGCAACCTACACATGAAATAAACAAAATATAATTTAATTAATTAAATGATTAATCAATAACTAATTATTAAAGTAATTATTCATTGATTAATCTCTATTTCCCATAAATTCTATTCAAGCATGCCTAACCTAGGTTTAAAACTTCAAGGGATCTCTTAATATTTAAATATTTAAGCATATATAATTTAAGATAAATTTTAAAACATATACACACATATAAACCTACATAAATAAATATAAGCTTAAAAATTAAATAATTAAAAATATCATTAATAATATTTTAAGAGATCCTCTACTTTTAAAATAATTTGAAAATAAATATTTAATTTTGAAAATAATTAGTTTAATATTTAATTAAATATTAATTAAATAATAAAATAATTAAATAGTTAATATTAATCAAAATAAACTAATTTTTTAATTTTTGAAATTATTTTAAATTAAAGTACTTAATTTTCTGAAAATTTTAAGGTATTATATTAATTTTTGAAATTTAAATTGAATTTCTTATGAATGTTTTTTAGTTTAAGTTATTTAATTAAATTTTAAATTAATTTAAAAGATTGATTAATAATCAAAACAATTTTTCAATCAAATTAATTTAAGTCTTATAAGTTTATTTAATTTTTAAATTATTTAAATATATTTAAAATAAATCTTGAATAAATATTAATTGAATGTTTAAATGTTTAATTAGTTAAAGATTATTTAAAAAATATATAAATATCTTAAATTTAATTTAATTTTTTTTAAAAAATTAAATATTTTAAAATTACTCTCTGATTTTTTTTATATATAAAAACATTAATAATAATAATAAAAATAATATTTAATTTAATATTAATTAAAAAGATTAATTATATATTAATATGGCAAGAAAATATATTTAAAATAATCAAATAACACATTTTTAATTGAATTAAATTTTAAATCAAATAAAATTTTAAAATAACTATGTTTTAAATATTCATTTGAAATATTAAAATATATTTAAAATAAAATTTTAAGTTTGTTAAATATTTTAACAATTTTTAATTAAATATTTAATTTATGAAAGGGTTAATAATCAATATTTAATATAATTGAAAATATATTTAATATTTGAGATTAAAAGTAATTTTAAATTAAAATATATATTTTTTGAAAATATTAATATAAAATAATACTTTTTTTTATTTATATTTAATTTTATATAATTTTTTAATAAAAAAATCAGATGTAAAAATGATTTAAAAAATAAAATTTAAATCATTTAATAACCTGGCGGTACCACCGACGGCAGGAGTCCATGTGGCGGGCTACAGTTCGTCCGTTCGAAAAGCGGAGGTGGCAGCCAATCATTAACAATGATTGTGCCGCCGCGCATTCATTGTCAGATGATTAAAATGGTGGTGGGACCCACGTGGTTTTACTAATCCGCGTCAGCGTCCCACCGCGGTCGTCAGATCATCCGCCTTATGAAACCAACGACTCAAATTGAGCTGGATATTAAACAGAACTGCAGGATCAATCCAACGGTTAGACAGAGCCGCAGTTAAGTTAGATCTGGACCGAGATCAATGGTCCAGAACACGTATAGTGTACAACAAGCTGAACTGAAGCCATAAACCAAGAAAATGACTCATTCTCCTAAACGGATTAATGAAATTGGATGAAATTTTAAAGCCAAATAGTTATAATGAACATAAAATTTGTGGAGTACATTTGGTAGCTTAAAAATCCCTATTCAAAAAGCTAATTAACGCTAAGTGTTTGAACTAGGGCTAAGGATTTTAAGATATTTCACCGTTAGATCTTTGGGATTTCGAGCTCTCTTAACTTGTAGTCTGTCCACGCAAAGATTTGATGAAGAACCGATGATTTAAAACCCCCTAGACTCGTAGCTCCAATCCTTGGACAAATTTGACTTAAGTTTGCCCGAAAGCTCGTCGCCGATGAAGTTTTGACGGTGGATTTTGAGTGGGGAAGGTAGGGGAGTCGCTGGGAAGCTTAAAGGAATAGAGACTTGGGTTTGAGAAGCTGAGAATGGAGAGAGAGTGATAGGGTTCCAATAAGAGCTCAATCTCTTATTTGCCTTATTCAATCCACTCCAGATTGAATGGAGGGCTAGGATTAGTTTGGCTGGACTCTAGATGGATGCCATGTGTCCTAGGAGTTGTTGGGAGCAGGGTATCAAAAGTACACAAGGACATATGAGGTGGAAGGCCTCTTTTATCTTATATTCCTTATGGAAATGAGTGAGATCCATTAGATCTTAATCAGAGGGCTAGGATAGATCCTAAGAAGGTTCTAGAGTATGTTAGAACTACTAGAGGGGATTAAGGAAGAGTGGGTTAAGTTTAAGATGGGTTTTGACTAGGTTTGACCATCTTAAAGCCAAGGTTTGACACTTTTATTGGTCCCCATGCCACATAGCAGCTGAGGTGGCATGGGGGAAGTGAATTTTAGTTGTCTTGAGCTGTTAGAGTGATTGGATTTGGAAAGGGTTAGCCCAAGCAAAGGGTTTAACCAATTAAATCCAGTTGGAGGCTTTGTTGACTAGGTTGACCATTCAACTAGCCGACATCAGGCTGATGAGATGGCATATGGGATAGTATCCAAAGCTAGAGTGATGATTAAAAAAACTTTAATGGATAGGGATTGAAGTTTAGGAGATAATATGAGAGTTTAGGGTGATTTGACCAAGTTTTGGAGAGTTGACTTGGTCAACTTGACTTGGGCTTGATTGATCCATGATTAGGAAATATTTAAGCCATTGTTTGGAATTAATTTTAAGCTAGAAAGAGGTTTGGTGGGTTAAATGGGTTGGAGTAACCCATTTAAAGTCTTAAGGGGTATTTAGGTCAACTTAGGTTGACTTGGTTAACCAGGTTGACCCAAGATCTAAATTTGAACTCAATAGATTCAATCTGATATTTTGAGTCTAATGGAGGTAATTTGAGTGATCAGGATGATTATCTGGATCAAAAAAATGACTCATTTAATGGGCCTAATGGGTTAATTAGGTTGACTTGGTCAACCAAGTTGACCCAGGGTCAGGAATTAGGTCTAATCAGTTTAAAATGACATTCTGAGTCTCAGGTGGTGGTCCCAAGGTCTGGGCAGGTCATTTGGTCAAAATGACCTGTTTCGGTCGTTAATGGACCTTTAGGTAACCTTAGGTTGACTTATTCAACCAGGTTGACCTAGGGTCTGGGTCTGGGTCTAACAAGTTTGATTTAACATTTGAAATTTGCTGGAAGTGGTTGCATTTGATTTGGAGCTCATTTGACCCAAGGTGACTATTCACACCCCTAAGGGGTATTTTGGTTATTTTGATTCCTGGTCAATTATGGGTCAAAGTGAGTCCAATAAAATACAGTTTAATGTTTAATAAGTCATAATCAAGGGTCTGGAAGTGATTAGAGGCTTTGGAGAAAGCTTCGAGGTTAAAATCCACTGGGTGATAGGTCTAGTGGCGAAGGCCATTAATATTTGATGGTTTTACAGCCTTTGGAAATCAATTCAGTTTCTAGGGTTAGAGACATCAAAATGAGCTTAAATTTGGAGGGTTGCCTCTAGAGATATGTCCCATCAATATGCAACTGATAGACATTAAATTGAATATCATTTGATCGGGTTTTGAAGTGTTTAAAAATTCACTGAAAAAGGTTTCAGGACCTCATTCCTTAGCCCTGGATTTGGATTGAATTTCTGGGTTTGAATTGGACTTTCGGTTTAAATAATGGAATTTGAATTATCCAAATCAATCATTTGGATGATTATGAATGATTGGATATGATTAAAGCTAGATTAGGAAACTAGATCAAAGTTTGAGATGGGTTTGTAGTCTGGATAGGCCTGGAAATCTAGATAGGTTTATAGTCTGGGTTGATCTTAAGGATTAAATAGGTCTAGGAATTAGATAGATCCTAGGGTCTAAATTAATCTAGGGTCTAAATTGATTTAAGGTCTAAGTAAGTCCTAAGGCCTAAGAAGATTATAGGATATGGAGTCTAAAAGAATCCTAGGGTCTATTAGGGTCCTAGGGTCTAGAATAGGTCCTGGAGATTGAATCTAGATTTAACTAAGATCTAGATTAATCAAAGGCTGAAATTGTCTTGAGATTTGGATTGATTTGAGTTTTGAATAGGTTGATTTGAGGTCTGGGTTGATTATAAAGTCTAGATAGATCTAGAGTTAGGGTAGATCCCAAGGTCTGGATTGCTTTAGAGTCTAAAGTCTTAGAGTATTCTAAGGTCTAAAGTTTAGGAATATCCTAGGGTTTAGAGATCCTAGAGTCTGGGATCTAGAATGATCTTAGGATCTAGGTAGATCTAAGGTCTAGAGTCTATGAGTAATCCTAGGGTCTAGAGTAGATCCTAGGATCTAGAGTATAGGAAGAGTCCTAGAACCTCAATAGATTACAAGTCTAGAATTTAAAAGAATCATAGTATCTAGAATAGATCCTAAAGTCCTGGGTTGATTTGGGAGAATCTTAAGGTATAAATAGATCTAAAACTTAGGTAGATCCTAGGGTTTGAAATCTAGGAGAATCCTAGATTCTAATAGTCCTAGGGTATGGGGTTTAAAATAATCCTAGGATCTAGATAGATCTAATGGTCTGGACTAAGTTGATCTAAGATCAGAATTGCTCTTATGGCCTGGATTCATCTAGAGTCTGGGTTGGGTCCTAATGATCTCATACAAAAATGAGATCAACAAATAGACCCCCAATATGTGTAATGTAATGAAGTTATATTGCACATATTGGTGTTGACCGAATTGAAAGGTCAAGTCTAGAATTTTGATCCTAAGGGAAAAAAAGTTCATCTCTGGGGAAATGGGGTTTGAATTGATACTAGGGTAGTGCTACAGAAGGTGTACTCTAATACTAGTGAATCTAATCCTAAGGGTAGGAGAATCCTAACCTTAAAGGATGAGAAACTTGGGTGATCGTATAGGAAGAAAGAGCTTCTAACTATATAGGATCGAATTTAGATTTGATTCTAAGGGAAAAAAAAACCCTAACCCCAGAAGATTGAATTTGAATTGATATTAGGGTAGTGCTGGGGACAGCGTACTCCATCCCTAGTATATCTAATCCTAAGGAAGGAAAGAACCTAACCTTAAGGAGAAGAAAGTTTGATTTTGGAATTTGAAATTGAATCCATGATGGTGGCATGATGACTTACTCCATCACTGGGGAGTCTAATCCTAGGGGAAGGAAAATTTTACCCTAAGGAAAAGAGAACTGGATGATCTTATGGGAAGGAAGCATAGCTTCCCGTAAAAGATTAAGCTTGAATTTTGAATTTTGAATTTTGAAACTAGAATGGTGCTATAGAGGGCATGCTCCATCACTAGGAGATCTAACCCTGAGGAGAGAATGCATGATGGCTCACATCTATCCTTAAGGAAGAGGGAAACTGGAGGACCTTGTGGGAAGGAAACATAGCTTCCCACAGAAGGGCGGATCTAGATTTTAAATCTTGGATGGTGCCATAGAAGGTGTATTACATCACTAAAAGATCTAATCCTAAGGATAGAAAGTGTGATGACTCACATCTAACCTTAAGGAACAGAAGATTGGAGGACCCTATGGGAAGGAAGCATTGCTTCCCACAGAAGGTCGGATCTGGATTGATTATGTGTTAGAGGAAAGTTGCTCTAAACAAAGGGTCAGGTTTGGAACAATCATATATGGAGGAAACTTGCTCCATATAGAGGATCATATTTGAAATGATCATGTGTAGAGGAAACTTGCTATATACAGAGGATCGGATCTGGAATGATCGCGTGTGAAGGAAACTTGCTTCATACAGAGGATCAGATCTGTAATGATCATGTGCAGAGGAAACTTGCTCTACGTAGAGGATCGGATCTGAAATGATCGTGTGTGAAGGAAACTTGCTTCACACAGAGGATCGGATCTGGAATAATCATGTATAAAAGAAACTTGCTCTACGCAGAGGATCGGATCTGGAATGATCATGTGTAGAGGATCGAATATGGAATGATCATGTGTAGAGGAAACTTAATCTATATAGAGGATCAGATCTGGAATGGTCGTGTGTGAAAGAAACTTGCTTCACATAGAGGATCAGATCTAGATGACTATATGTAGAGGAAACTTACTCTACATAGAAGATCGAATTTGAATTTTAAAACTTGAAACTGAAAGTTCATTAGGGGTGTTAAGCCCTTATGAACTAGTCCTAAGGCTAACCAAAAGGGGGGGTGAATTGGATATTTAAAACTTCTTTAACCAAAAGAAAAATCTTCTTATATCTTGAAGGAGAAATGAATTAAAACAATAATAAAAAGATCAATCACAGATTTCACCTAAGCAGATAATCACAATAAACTAAAGTGTGAAAAATAATCAAAAAGAACACACCATATTTATAGTGGTTCGGTCTAACCTGACCTACGTCCACTCCTCGGAGGCACCTCCAAGTATTGCACTAAACCTTTAGTGACTCTCCTTTAGCCTCCATAGCTAGGTAGAGAAGACTTACAAAATCACTTCCACCTTCCCCGGTGCGACGGAGTAGCCCGGTCCTTCGACACTAAAGAGATCTTCTTCTTCCAAAAATTTCCCTCAAGACGACCCTTGAATTCGATGGTACTTAGGTGCAAGCTTGCCGGAGCAACCATGTGAACCCCCACACTCCCTCAAAAATACCCCTTCCAAGGATCTTCTCCCTCTCAAACTCCACCCTTTCCTCTCTCCCTTTCAAGCTCTCTCTTCAAGTTTCTCCAAAAGAAACAAAGACTCAATGGCTGCCAATGACACCTATCAAGTGCCTCGAGAAAGCTTAAAAAGAGAGCTCCAAAAATCCTTCCAAATCAGTTCTGGCAGCAAAGATCATCCAGGACGATTTGCTCAAAAAGATGGCTTCAGAAAACCCTAAAAACATAATTCTGCTGCAAAAAATCATCCAGGATGATGTGTAAAATTTGACCTGATAGTCTGGACGATCCCAGGATAGTCCAGGATGATCAGTACAAATTTAGCATAAATTATCCCGTACGATATACAGATCGTCCAGGACGATCAGAATATCAAATTATGCATATTTGATTGAATAATTATAGCATTAATTTAGGCAACATTTTCATAGATCGTCCAATATGATATGGATCGTCCTGGATGATTAGACCAAAAACTGAACTTAAAATCTTGCCTAAATTATTATGGCGGCTAGGATTTTGAGATCATATTGATCGTCCAGGATGATATAAATATCATCCAGGATGATTAGTTCAATGAACATATCATTCTGGATGATCTAAAATCATGAAGTATGATTTATTCAAAAGTTGAACTTCTGATTTTGATAGATCTCACTCCCCCTGAGAATGTGTGTACATGATCAAAAGCATGCATACACCCTTACAGGACTTGACTCAAGATATTAAAACGTACATCAAATGAGAATTACAAGAATCACACATCATAACCTATTCTACCCATTCTCCTTGATTCTTTGTTGGATGGTTCATGCTGTTTCCTGAAATGTTAGTATACAAATAAATATATATTCTAAATATTAGGAGATATGAGCCATAATGTTTGTTATCATCAAAATAAGAACTCGTGAGCCCGAGTCGTAACTAAACTAGGATGGTGCCTCAAAGGGCGTGATCCATCACTAGTGGGTGATGATATTGGGAGGAAGCTTGCTCCACATCAGATCAAGATTGAGATTTAAATTTTAGGATGATACCATAAAGGGCGTTATTCATCACTAAAAGATCTAATCTTAAGGCAAAAAAGCTTAGTGACTTACATCAAACCTTAAAAAAAGAGAGACAGGGTTTTGAGATTTGAAAACTTAAACAAAATTGAGTCAAATTGATTCAAAATTTAAAAGAAAACTTATTGATTTGAAATTCGAGCTACATCAAGCATAATATCTCTTCAGGAATCGCCCATTTACAGGGAGCATTAGGTGATTTCCTTTACGATCCACTAGCTGATACGAGCCTCGTTCGTAGACTGTCTCTATTACGAAGAGTCCTTTCCAGGTTGGTTCAAACTTTCCACCAATCTTTTGGTGAGCTAAGATAGGCCTCCAAAGAACTAAGACCATGTCGCCTACTCAGAAGGTTCTAAGTTGCACTAACTTATCATGAACTTGAACCATTCAAGCTTTATAGAGTTCTAGACTTTGCTGGGCTTGGAGACAACGTTCTTCACGACCCTCGAGCTCTTCTAGTCGAAGTTGTGCATTCTATTCTATTGTGATATGGTTTTGCATTACAGTTTTGAGTGAAGGAATTTGAATTTCTAGGGGGAGTACGGCCTCAAATTCGTACATTAGTGCAAACAGTGTGGATTGGGTAGGGGTTTGATATGTGGTCCGGTAGGTCCACAAAGCTTCCACCAACCTCTCATCTCACTAGCGTTTGTTGTCATCCAAAGTCTTTTTGGTGATTTGAACCAGAGTTTTATTGAAGGCCTCAACCAATCCATTATCCTGGGGGTAATAGATTGTTGAGTATATCCAATCAATACCGTGGCGACTTACAAAGTTATTGATCTTCGTAGACTTGAAAACGACCCATTATCGAATATGATTCTGCAGGGTATGCCGAATCGATATACGATATGGTCATGGAAGAATTTAATTACATGGTGTGATGTTACATTTCATAGTGGGATTGCTTCTGCCCACTTTGAAAGGTAATCAGTCGCTGCTAAAATGAAGCGATGACCCCAAGAAGAAGGAGGGTCAATCGGACTGACGATATCGTGCCCCAACATTCTAAGGGCCACGAAGCTATCATGGGGTGCAACATGTTAGGCGGCTGATGTTAAACCACACCATGAACCTGACACTGATGACAACATTTTGTAATTTTCATGCAATCATCATTCATCGTAGGCTAGTAATAACCAAGTCTTTTGATTTTCATTTCATCTTAGGACCCAATTGATGAGCACCGCATAGTCCAGCATGAACTTCTTTAATAATCTTTAGGGCCTCTCATTTATCTAAATAAAGAGCTACATCTGATCGAATGATCGACGGTACAATGTATAGTTGACTAGTGCATATGATAGGGCATATTTCTTGATTTGATCGGCAAGAGACCTATCGTGGGGAAGCTTGCCTTCTTGAAGGTACTTAATTATTGGTTATCTCTAATCTTCTTCTTTATTGACTGCTGAAGAGGTAGAAAGGACATGGGGAGATTGTTTATTAAGGTGCTCCAAATCTATAGGAGAGAGGACTTGATGACCATGCACTTCTATAGGAATGGAGTCTTCTTCTGGACAGGCAAATTCCTTTGTAAGCTTTGCTAGGGCATCCGGCAAAGAATTACTTCCACGAGGAATCCTATACATAGTTATAGTGGGAATTTACTCGAGTAAGTGTATTGTGTACTGGTGGTATTTCAAGAGTTTAAGATTCAAAATCTTATTGGTTCCTGTAATCTGGTTGATCACCAGTTGAGAGTCACCATAGATCTTAATCTCTTTAATCTCTATTAGGATTGTCAGTTCCAGGACAGTTATCAGGGCTTCATACTCATCCTTGTTGTTCGTGTAAGGCTTTAACAAATGGTAGGAAAAGTGCATCATTCCCTTATCTGATGTTATGAAAACCAAATTGACTCGGCTTTTCCAGGAATAGTAGATTAAGGTGTTTTACCCCATTGAGAGGATGCTGCACCATCAAAGTACATTTCCAAGGTTCGAGTATTGGATTCCTCAAAACTCATGATTTTCTTGTCAGGTAAATCATTATTTAGAGGAGATTTTGCCGGCAACGGGTGTGCCGTAAGGAAGTCGGTGATGGCCTGTCCTTTCACAGCACGTATGGGAATGAAAGTGATTTCAAATTGAAATAGTATCATTGACCAGTGAGCCAAACATCCTGACAATGTGGGCCGGGTCATAAGATATTGTAAGGGTTGACACTAGAAATCAAACTGACTTGATGAGAAAGCATGAAATATCTTAATTTTTGTGCTGCAAAGATTAAGGCAAGGTAATATTTCTCTATTGTAGGATACCGAATTTTTGTTAGGAGGAGTCTCCGACTTAGGTAGTAGAGAGCGTTCTCTTTCCCATCATTGTTGACTTGATCTAAGAGAGCCCCAACAGATTTGTCAAGGGCCGCAGTATAAAGGATTAAAGGTCTTCCCGAAATGGGGGCTGCCAAAACTGGCGGATTTGTCAGGTATTGTTTAATATTTTCAAAAGCAGATTGACATTTCTCATCCCAAATAAATTTGGCATCCTTTTTAGCCAGGATAGTGAACAGTTGACATCTTCCAGAAATATTGAAAATGAATCTTTTTATATATGCCAGCCTGCCTTGAAGAGACCTCAATTGAGTAAGGCTCTTGGGAGGTGGCATATTTAAGATAGCTTCGATTTTGACAGGATCAATTTCAATTCTACGGTACCTCACTATAAAACCTAGGAATTTCTCTAACGTGGCACCGAAAGTGCACTTCAAGGGATTCATCTTAAGGTCATAGCGGCGCAACCGCTCGAAGATGATTCTTAAGTCATGAAGATGAGCCTCTTTCACTCTGCTCTTGACAACTAAATCATCGATGTAACACTCCACTTGATTGTGAATTAAGTCATCAAAGATATGAGTTATAGCCTACTGGTAAGTTGCACCGGCATTTTTGAGGCCAAAGGGCATTACTTTATAACAAAAGATCCCTATAGGACTTCTGAATGCAGTGTTTCTCTCATCTTTTGGGGCCATCTTGATTTGATTATAACCTGATGAGCCATCCATAAAGAGAAAATAACGTGTGAAGAGGAAATGTCCATAATGAGTTCTAGGATTGGAAAAAGAAATTCATCCTTAGGACATAGCTTATTCAGGTCTCTATAGTCAACACAGACTCGAATTTGACCGTTCTTCTTTTGAACTGGCACGATGCTGGCTATCCAAGGGGGATAATATTCCTCTCAAATAAATCCAGCTTCAGCCAGCTTCTTGACTTCAGAAATGACTTATTGTTCGATTTCTAGACACATGCATCGTGGAGCTTGCTTGACAGGAATGACATCATGCCGGATTCCAAGTTTAAGGACTGTTACATCAGAGGACAATCCTGGCATTTCATCATATCTCTAGGCAAAGCAGTCTTTAAACTCAAAAAGAAGTTGAATTAGATCCTTAAACTCATCCTCACTCAACAAAGAACATATGAAGGTGGGGCGAGGGTCATCCTCTATTCCAAGGTTGATTTTTTTAAGTTCATCAACTATCGGCTTAATTTCTTCTTCGAATTCAGTGGGTGCATCCCAAACCTGAAGTTCGTCAGAATCATCTAAAGTCTCCAAACAAAGTCCATTAAATGAATTAATCACTTTAATAGGGATATTTTTATATTCAAGATAACTAGTTATCATTAAATAATATTCATCATCGTTAAATGAACTAATAGTACCAAAACTGATACCACTTGTCTAATATTTATTAAATTTTAAATTCCAAAGACTTTTGTGGTATCTAGCCTGACCCTTAGTCCATCGACTCAGAGCAAAATCTTTAGAGATAAGAGCTTTAACACCAATAGAAAAGTAGCCAAAAGATAATTCCATTAATTCGTTAAAATTTACGTCCTCAAGGATTACATCATCTTCAATATTTGAGGAGGAAGAGCCAAGGAAAAACTTCTGGACTTTTCTTACTTCTCCATCTAAGTTAGGAGCATCCTTAATCACTAACCTTGAGACCCTATCAACAAACAGTAGGGTTAAGGTTAAGAATTCATATAAACTCAATTCGGGCTCGTCACTTTGAATTTTTGATTTGGTACCCTCCTGGTCACTATTCGATTCTAAAGTGAGATCTAACTTCAGAGGAGGATTATTTTTGTATAGTCAAAAGTAATTCTGGCACCCATTTTTCTTGATTCTTCATCAGAACTTATTTCAAGTTCAATTTATATTGGGGGATTTCTTTTTTTCAACTGAAGGGCGGCCTCGACCGCGTGCTCTTTGAGTCATCCTCCCACCTCTTTGAGGTAAACTATTTGGAGGCCTAAAGACCACGCGCTCGACGTCATCTTCACTACTAGAATATTATCTCTTTTGATTTTTAACTTTTTTTTTCAACTTTTGAATTGCTTTTGAACCATGACTTTCTACTTTTTTCTCCTTGATGTTGCTCTCTATCTTAGAATAAGTAGTGGACCCCTTAGGTATGTAGTACGCCGCATGTTCATAGATACCAATCTCGTGAATAGAGAATGGTTGCAGATCATCCTTAATTTCAAATTTAATGCCATCTTGTTGGTACTTGATGCACTGATATAAGGTGAAAGGAACCATCCTATACTCATAGATCCTGGGCCTACCTAGGAGTGCATTAAAGGACATTGTTGAATCAATTATATGAAATTTTACTTCAGTTTTTAACTCTCCTATCTATAGAAGAAGGGTAACTAAACCTAAAGCTTTCTCGCCCTTTTCGTTGAACTCACAAAGCACTAACTTTTCAATTGAGAGCTTGCTAGTATTAAACCTAAGGTATGCGAGAGTCTTTATGTTCATCACATTGACTGATGCACTCGGATCAATGAGAACTCTTGATAACTTAAACTTGCCCATATTTACGGTGATGTAAAGTGGCTGATTATGGTCGGTAGTTCTGAGGAGTAAATCATCATCGGAGAAGGTAACTCCTGGGACTTCTTTGAAGTATAAAGCTTCTTCCTCAAAAGTTGAAGCTAACTGAGCTAAGCAATTCTCTAGGTCAAGAAGTGCTTTAATTAGTGTCTCCCTTATCTCTTTTGAAAGGACAAGGGCATCATAGATGCTTAACTTAGCAGGAAACTTCCTAAGATGAGATAAGACATTATAATCAACACTTGGAACATTAAGATCAGAACCCGATGGATTTAATAGAAGTGGAGTTGATTATTCAACATAAATTTGAATCAGATCATTGGAAATAACTTATTTTTCGTTGTCCTGAGGAGGTAGCCTAGGGGGTAAAACCTTATCACCACGTAGTTGTACTTACATGATCTCATCGGAAGAATAAACTATAGGGGGGTACGCTCTCCTTAGGTGATTAATTATCATTATCTGAGTGGGAATCTAAATCTGAAAAGTCTATCATGATGGGACTCCCTTGAAAGTTAATTTTAGGGGTTTCACCATCTGATAAGACATCAGATTCATTTCTCTCTTGAAGAGTCAAATCTGGGGAGCTGAGTGTTTGAACTTCTTGATTGATCTTAACTGGTTCTTGATTTTTTTTAATAGAAGAGTCATTTAAACTTTCATTCTCAGTATTAATCATCAAAATGTTTGCAGAAGGGTCAGACTTTTTATTAAATTTTTGACCCTTTATCTTTGATGGGGCAAAATAAAAGTCAGATAACATCGATGGGGATAGTGGTTTTCAGCCACTATCCACCATTTTTACACATCTCTCATCACAAGATTTTCTCTCTATAAAAATGTCACTCATTTCTTTTTTATTGATTACAGTAGTTCCTACAACTACTGGAGAGAAAACTATCACAACATCCTCCTGCAATGCCTCGAGGTCAACCTCCCAGATTGGGTCCCGGGCTCTCGTTAGTAACTATTGAGAAAGATAAAAAGATTTGTTAATCAATATTTTAAATGCCCTGGATAGTGGTATATCCCAACCATCTTCAATGGACAAAGAAATGCTAGAGTTCTTACCTGAAATGGATTTGATAGACCCCTGATCCGGATCGACCAGGTACTCCTTTAGAATTATGATATTACCTTGACAAAAATTCTTTTTGAGCCAGGTACTCCTTTAAAATTAGATCATCCTTCTTATTTGCCTTTTCTGGCTTCTTGACCTCAGGTAATCAAAAATTTTGTTTCTTTTATAGACTTTTGAAGATCTTTCTCACCGACTCCCTTTTAAATGGATATGGGCATGCCAATCTCTCTTTAAAAGAAATCAGATGAGAATCTATGGTAGGTTGAGAAGTTACCTGAAAAGGTGGAGATTTATGAGTTTATTGAACTGGAGGATTACTTAACTGAACATTTACTAGTTTCTTCCCTTTATCGATAGCTGAAACCATTATTGTTCTCTTTTCAAAGGACTTCAATGGTTTACTGACTTTATTTTCTTTAGTAGAATCCTTCAGAAATGGCATTTTAGAAGCTTCTTCCTGTAGATTACTAGCTTTATTCAAAATTTTTTCAAAGGTTTTGATTATGAACCCTTCAGGAGAAAAGCAATAGGCCCGTGGATATTCTTTAAAAGTATCTCCACTACATGTTGATCTTGTAACTAGGGTTTATACTTCATCAAGAGGTTTCACCATCTCAAGATGTACTCAACCAAAGACTCGCCCGATTTTTATTTTTCGATGATGAGATCGCCAAAGGTTACAAGCTGTTAAGCTCTTGAGAATCTCTTTAAGAATAGACCCTCAAGCTCTGTGAATATTTTCACTGAATTATTCAATAAATGTGCATACCACTCAAAAGTAATACTGGACAGACTACTCATAAACTGGCGAAAGAGTAGAGCATCTGACCCTCCTGTGTTACAACAGCTCGCTCGAAAGTGGGCCAGATGTTGTCTTGGGTTTCTAAACCACTAAGAACATTGAATGAATATGGCACAAAGCCTTTTGGATAAGGGTTTAAATCATATTCTTCAGGGTATGGTCTAACTTTTGGAATAGATACAGTCCCTTGAGAATGAGCTAAGGCCTCCCTTACCTAGGTCTCAATCACCTGGCGAATATCTTTGTCTGCTAGAGAGACTGGGGAAGTAACCTCTAGAATTATGGGGCTTGATTATGTCTTCATGATGTGCTCACCTATTGTGTCTAATATAGGTTATAACTATATGGACAGAGACTGCTGAGCTTTAACCATCTAACTCTGTATCTGTTCCATTTTTAGCATCATCTGCTCAATTTTACTCTCTAGACTCTTGATGTACTCATCCTATTTATTTAACTTGATCGAGCCATCTGAGTCTAAATCTATAGTTGTAGACACTTCCTGCTTACCAGATTGGTGTCTTGAGGGCTCAACATCTTTATTTGATGCTCGAGTTTCAACTATGTAGATATTTCCAACTGAATCCTCTATCATCAAATCATCATCATCTGGATCGAAGGCTTCTATGGCCTTCTGCTTAAGTGCATATCAGATCTCATGAGCCACCTCATCAACTGTTCTGCCATTGATTGCTTCTGAGTCAATTGGTAGGTACCCTTCAAACTACAATACTTGATCTAGTTCCTCTTTTTCCAACTTAGAGAGGATCTTCTCAACTTTAATATCCTCTTTAGTAACATTTTTTGATACTAGATGGTCTAGTAAATCCTCATCAACATCTGAAACTATCCCCTCCACTCTGACTATCCTGGGGTCGGTAGTCGCAAGGGTGACATCCTCCATAGGGTGAGGGATATCCAACTTAACAGGTGTTGAAGCAGTTTGATAGGTGGGGACTCCAACATATACAAGAGTAGAATCCTTACATCCCTGAATGGGGAGTCCGGGAATATCAATAGGTAACTGAACTGGAGTATCTCTGATCTGAATCCCAACAGTTCTGCTTAACTTCATCAGTATATACAGTTTATCTGGTAACATGGGCCTTTTGCCCTTATTATTAACTGGTTTCAAATCTTCAATGATCTCCTTCGATTTAACTATCACAGGGGCCAGCTTCAAAAATCTTGAAAGAGGAACTAGAGGTCTACCGCTAAGAGGGTGACCCCTATCAGATCCAGTTAAAACTATTTCTTCCATCTGTGCAGATGGGAGGTAAGGCACCCAGTGATATCCATCTACCAAGACTGAGGTAGCAAGTTACTTAAAAAACTCTTTTATTTCTTCTCACTAGTTGAGGAGTCAAGTTTTTAGCTTCAGATCTTTCTTCCTTCAATACTTCCTTCTCAAGCTTGTGTGAGATCACCCCCTTCAGGTGTCTCATGTATTATTCTTTTATTTACCTATCACAGTAGCACATGTGTGGATGATATTTCTTAATATCCTAGTTCTTAGGGTGTGCTTCTCCTTCGTGGTTCTCTTAATAGAGTAGTCAACCAGGCTAGGTGGAGAGCTAACAATCTTTGCAACTCTCTCCTCCCCTGCAGCAACAACGAGGGGGTCAAAATGACTCCCTTTCAATAGTGGAGAAGAGGCAGGGATAGGTAGCTCCTCAACAGCCTCAGGCTCAACTAAACTTAGAGCCTTCTATTCAGCTATCTTCCTTGACTTGGTGATCTTCTTCCTCACCCTTCTCAGAGAATTCTTTCTTGCACTCTTGGTGCCAAATAGTGGTCCAGAACTGGAAGATCCCTTCTCAACTGTAGACTTAATTTCAAATTTCTTCTCCTCATCTTGGACTGAGGGTGTAGGAGGTGTAAGGGTAGCACCTGCTACCAGCTCGAGCATTGGGGGAAGGTCACTGGTTGCCCCCACTGCCAGTTCAACTATGGGACCATTTTTATCGCCTTCAACAGCGAGGTTAATGATAGTTCCACCATTCACATATAGCTTTAAAGACTTGAAACCCATTCCAAACTTGATTATACTGCTATGGATCAGCTCTTAAACTTGGAGGTCGCGGTCAATTGAGAAAATGAGCTTTCCGGCCATTGCAGATGATTTAATTATCTGAGATTTGAAAATAGGAGATTTGAATCAGAATTTTAAATTTGAAATTTGAAAAGAAGTTTTCTATATTTTATCACGTATATCAAATTATAAGAATTATAATCCGGTATATAGCGACAAAACATAGAAATCAATTTTAATTTGAAGAAAATTTGAATTTTTGTTGTATATCTTCACCTACAAGAGAATGTTGTTGAGACACATATAGCAATGATGATCTGCACTTGATTTGAATGGATTTGATAGAAGATTTAAAATTGTGAGAATAAAAAGATTTACATTGAGTATTGAAACTCAATGGGTTGAATTTGATTTCAATCTGATGGTTAATAAATTTCAAGGAAAATCAAGAAGTTTTGACTCGACTCTCTCACTCCACTGACTAGTATAGGGGTAAGATGTCAGAGATTTGATTTGATAGAAAGATTGAATCTTTAGTTTGAGTTTAAGGATGATTGAGTTTTTATTGTATATGTTATACCACCAGAAAGTATTGTAGTAATACATAGGACAATAGAAATTGAATTTGATTTTAAAGAAGGAGATTTAGAAATTTGAAAATTTGGCAGCATCTCCCCATATTTTTTGAAACTTGAGGTATTGAATTTACATTCAACGTAAAGATTTATAAATTTTAAGGAAGATCTTAAAGAAAAAAATAACTCGACTCTTTCATCCTGAGGAGTGATTTGAAATGAAATGTCAAAGATTGATTCAACCAAAAAAAATGAAGGTGTATCACGTATATCATACTACATCGATCATTCTAGGAAAATATACAGTAGTGAGGATTAAAATTGAATGGTTTTGAAGGTGATATCTGCAAATTTGAAATTTTGGCAGCATCTCCCCTTATTTTAAAACTCGAGGTGTTGAATTTGCATTCAACGCAAAGGTTTACAACTTTTTAGGGAAGATGTTAAGAAAATAACTTGACTCTTTCATCTCAAAGAGTGATTCAAGATTAAATGTCAAAGACTGAATCAACCAGAAGGATTGAATGTGCATTACATATATAAGACTATGACGATCGTTGTAGAAAAATATATAGCAATGACTATTATAATTGAATAATTTTGAAAGGGATGTTTAAAAAAATTTGAAAATTTGGCAGCATCTCCCCTTATTTTTAAACTCAAGGGGTTGAACTCGTGTTCAACAAAAGGTTTACAAAATTTAAATAAGGAGACGCTAAGAAGTCGACCTGACTCTTTCATCCCGACGAGTGATTCAGGATTGAAATATTGAAGGTAAACTTCGTTAGAAGTATCAAATTTTTGAATTGAATTTGAAAATGACTTCTACATTTAATCATATATATTGGATCATAAAGATTACAATCCGATATATAGTGATATAAGCTATAGGTCAGTTGGAGTTTGAAAAAGATTTAGACTTTGATAAGGATGTTGAAAATTGGATTTTGAAGTTGAGGGACCTTCTATAAGTTATATAACTTAGCATGCTATTGATTAATCTGAGCACACAAGTTTCTAACATTTATAGGAGGGTTCAAATAGGATTTGGTTTGACTCTTTTGCTCTACCAATTAGCTTGGAGGCAAAATATCAAAACTCAGTTTGGGAGAGGTTTCCTACACTCACCTCTTATTTAACATGTCTTAATTGATTTGACCACACTCACCTAAGAGAGAAATGGGTAGAGGGACCAACAGAAGGAAAGGTAGTCAAAACTAACTATGTAATAAAATTTGTACCATTATTAAAGATGGAGAGAGAGACTTTCTCCAGTGGAGTCGCCATTTTTTATTTTATTGAAAAATATATAGTTTTGAAAAAGTTTAATTTTCTTTGGGAAAGTTTAATTTTGAAATCAAACACGTCATCATGAATGATATATTACCTCGAAAGGTAAAGATATCATTTCCTGATAGGTTCAGGTTTCAAAGCTTTGGATATACCCTAATTATCATAGTCAAACTCAAGGGGAGATAACATATGATCCCGAAGGATCAAAGTGATATTTGATCAAGTGTTTGACTATAATGATTGGGATAGGAGATCATTAAATTCATAATTAAAGTCATAATAATAGGACGATATATCTTCCCGAAGAAAGAAGATATCGTTTATTGCTAATCATTTAATGAAAGTTTGATAGGGATGTTAAGCCCTAGTGAACTAGTCCCGAGGCTAACCAAGAGGGGGGTGAATTGGTTATTTAAAAATTTCACAATATTAATGAAAAATATTTTCGATATTTAGCCGCGGAAACAAATAAACATTAACGAAAAGATCAATCTCAGATATTCACCCACGTAGTTAATATCAAAAAGTAAAGTGCAGAACTGAATCAGAAAAGCAAACCAAATTTTATAGTGGTTCGGTCAACTTGACCTACGTCCACTCCCCGGAGGCTCCCCTCCGGGTATTGCACTAAACAAAAAGTGTCTCTCCTTTTGCTCCCACAGCAAGGTGGAGAAGCTTGTACAAGACCTCCTTTTCACCACACTGCGGGGCAGAGTACTCGACCTCCTTTTGCTTCCTCCTGAAGCAGGTAGAGAACCTTCGAACTCCTTTTGCTTCCACCTGAAGCGGGCAGAGAACCCTAGATGTTCTTGCGAACGATCCTCCCACGACGAACACCGACTAGACGAAAGACGACGAGCGGAGAAGACGACTCTGATCCGTGCTTGGAGCAACCTTAGTGAATCCCTTACTAACTCCCCCTCACAAGATCTCTCTCTCTCTCCCAACTCTCTCTCTCTCTAGGGTTTCTCAAGGAAGGAAGGTGGCAAAAGATTTTTCTTATTTTAAGAAAAAGATCTTTTATATGAGGGCTTAAAATTTGCCCTAAATCTTAACTGGTCGGCCAAGATCGTCCAGGATGATCGGTATATCGTCCTGTACGATCAGTTCAAATTCAGCTATTTCAGCCTGGACGATTTGGCTCTTCTGGACGATTAGTAGAAAAAATTGTTCATATCGTCCCGTACGATCCTTCAATCGTCCGGGACGATTAGTACAAATCGAAGAATATCATCCAGAAGACAGTTCGGGTCGTCTAGAGAAACTTGTGCTGGACGACCAAAAAATGACTTGATCATCCAGGACGATAGGTACATCATCCTGTATGATTAGTTCAAAAGGTGCCCAAATCGTCCTGAACACAGTTCGGGACGTACAACTGAAATGCACTAGACGATCATGATCGCCCGGGACGATCCGGCGATCGTCCAGGACGATATGATCGTATCAATTAAATATTAATTGCTTTCCTTAATTATCAGACTAATTTAGGCATGATTGTACTGAATCGTCCAGGATGATACACGTATCATCCGGGATGATCAGACCAAATAACTTAAAATAAAAACTTGCCTAACTTGAGCTGGCGGCTGAGAATTTCTGATTTGAGCATATCGTCCCGTACGATCCAAAGATTGTCCAAGACGATCTGCTTAATCAGACTCACTTAACTTGGTCGCCCTAATTAGGATTTCTATTTTTACTGGATCATCCAGGATGATGTGAATATCGTCCAGGACGATCAGAATAAAAAATGAATAGAAACTCTAATTCACTCAAGCTCTCCCCCTGAGTGTGTGTGTGCAAGGTTACTTAGCTCAGGGATCAGTTACATTACAATTGACTCAATAAAAAGAAAAATCATACATTTGACACACTTGGACCCGATCTTGAGTTGGCTTGATTTACTCGTGATCTTTTGTGCCTGAAACGGGTTAGCCAAGCAAAACACACTGGAAACATATTTGTCATCATCAAAATCAGATTTGCAACAATCTCCCCCTTTTTGATGATGGCAAACATTTGTATAGTAGTTTGAAAATAAAAATAAACAGGAGATCGAAAAATAGATATATTTTTTTCAAATTTTCATTTAACAATCAAACTAATACAACAAACATAAACTGACTCCCCCTTTTGACATCACAAAAAGGAGGAGGGTAAAACAGAACACAAAAATACAAGTACAAAACATAAAAGAGAACAACTACAAAACAGAAAACTAATAAAATTTACAGCAAAAACACATAAAAGCAACATTTTTTTGATCAAGCTGCTCGAGTAAATCAGAATTTTTCCTTGATTTTAGATTCAAAAACCAATAAGAAGATGATTGATAGCCCTGAAATCCAGAAAAGGTTGGAAAAATCAACTTTCGTAACTCCGACCCCAAGCACCTTATCGATGCAAACCTCTTTCAAAATAAAAATCCGATTCAGAAGAAAGACATTAGATTTGAAAAGAGATCCTTTCAAGCCTCGTTCCAGAAAAATATCTGATATAATAGTGTTACAAAGTAAGGGATCAGAAATCAGGATTTCCAAACTCAAGCTTTTGAAAATATTAAGTGGCGCACGGATTTTTCTAAGACATTTAGCAATCTGAAAGGGAAGAAAGCTTGGTTTGAGCTCATTTTATGTCTCTTTTTCAAATTGGTTGGCGCTTTGCGCATCTTTTCATTTTTGATACACTTTGTGTATCCAATTTGGCAATTTTACATCTTTTCAGTTTTGGGCTCATTTTATTCCTCTTTTTCAAATTATTTGGCGCACTGCGTATCTTTTGTAAGCTTTCTCCTTTTCATAATCATTAAAGAGTCTCAGCTGTGAGATTATCTTCCAGACATAGGAGATAACTCTCTACAGTAAGGAATAATAATTCACAAAATAAAAGCCATACAGCATATGATAAATGCAATCACTTGGTTTAGAAAATCAAACTAATGACTCAAGACTTTGAAAAACACTATTGATATGAGGCAGATTACTATAGGAAGATAAAATAAACTCTATTTCAAAAACTAACATTTTAATTTTTTTAAGAGGATTTTTATCTAAAAGAAACTATACACCAGTAAAGGAGTTAGAGGAAGAGAAACAATTATCAATGTCTCTTCCTTTTAACAGATTCAGTGGAATCAATCACTGCTTACCAGCTTCCAAACCAAAACACGATAAAAAAAACTCCCAGTCAGAAATTCAGATTATCAGAAGTAGTGAGCGGTGATCAGATTTTGAAAAACATAAAACAGTAAGTGCAAGATATGAACCAGTGAATAAAAATAGGTAGAAAATCACATCAAAGTAAATACTCAAATTTAACTAACAGTAAGGCTAAAACAGAGATCAGCAGAAGAAATAAAATCAAATGAAAGCAAATAATCAAACCAAAAACTAACTAACAGAAAACAGAATACCAATCAGAACCATCAGAAATCAGCTGTCATCAGAATCAAGCATTTATATCAATCACTCCTAATCTTGTTCTGAAAATACTGAATGAGTCAATGGCCAGTGGTTTAGTGAATATGTTAGCCAGCTGATTTTCAGTTGCTACATGATGTAGCTCAATGTCCCCTTTTATAATATGGTCCCTAATGAAGTGATGCCTTATATCAATGTGTTTGGTCCTAGAATGTTGGATTAGATTCTTAGAGATACAGATGGCACTAGTATTATCACACAGAACAGAAATTGTGCTAACAGGTACTCCTAAATCCAAGACTTGTTGCTTCAACCAAAGAACTTGGGCCACACAACTCCCTAAGGTAATGTACTCAGCTTCAGTAGTGGAAAGTGCAACTGAGTTCTATTTTCTACTGGACCAGGAGACTAACGACTGTCCTATAAATTGACAAGTCCCAGAAGTGCTCTTTCTATCCACCCTATATCCCGCAAAGTCAGAATCAGAATATCCAATGATCTCAAAAGAGGTGCTGTGCCTAGGGTACCAGATTCCTACGTTTGGGGTCCCTAAAAGATATCTAAGAATTCTCTTAACAGCAGTCAGGTGGGACTCTTTAGGATCAGCCTGAAACCTAGCACAAAGACAGACACTAAACATGATATCAGGTCGGCTAGTAGTCAGGTAAAGCAGTGATCCTATTATCCCTCTATACTTCTTCTGATCAACAGATTTTCCACTTGAATCCTTATCTAACTGAACTGAGGAGGGCATGGGAGTATTGATTGGCTTGGATTTATCCATTTCATATTTCTTCAAAATGTCCTTAGTGTATTTTGATTGATTGAGAAAGGTTCTATCATCCATTTGCCTTATGTTACCCCCAAAAAGTAGGACAATTCTCCCATCATACTCATCTCAAACTCCTTACTCATTATGTTAGAAAACTCATCACATAAATATTTATCAGAAGATCCAAAAATTATATCATCAACATAGATCTGGACAATGAGTAAGTCATCCCCTAATCTCCTCAGAAAAAGGGTGGTGTCTACGCTCCCCTTAACAAACTCTCTTTCTAACAGGAATGTGCTAAGCCTCTCATACCAAGCTCTGGGTGCCTGTTTCAATCCGTATAAGGCCTTTTTTAATTTATAGACATGATTTGGATATTGGGAACTCTCAAAACATGGGGGTTGTTATACAAAAACATCTTCTTTAATTACCCCATTTAAAAAGGCACTCTTGACATCCATTTGAAACAGCTTAAATCCCTTATAACAGGCAAAGGCTAGTAGCATTCTAATGGCTTCCAATCTAGCTACAGGGGCAAAAGTCTCCTCAAAATCAATCCCTTCTATTTGATTATACCCCTTAGCCACTAATCTTGCCTTATTTCTCACCACCACACCAGAATCATTCATCTTATTCTTAAAGACCCACTTGGTTCCCACAATACTTTGATTTTTGGGTCTTTCTACTAACTCCCAGACATCATTTCTTACAAATTGATTCAATTCTTCCTGCATAGCTATAATCCAAAACTCATCCGACAAGGCTTGATTGATGTTGGTGGGTTCAATCATTGAGATAAAGGCAGAATGGTTTACTTCCTTCCTAAGTCCATGCCTAGTCCTAACAACTTCAGAAGGGTCTCCTAAGATCAGTTCTTTAGGATGACTCGAAGAATATCTCCAATCTCTAGGCAATGTGGTTTGAGGTTCTACCCTTTCCTCCAGATTTGTATTTCCAACCCCTTGGATAACCTCAACAGTCTCTTCATCTTCTACTTCAGGCCTAGACTCCTTAGGATCAGATTCATCAAACACTACATGGGTTGTGTCTTCTACGAGCAAAGTCCTCCTATTGAACACCCTAAAGGATTTCCCCACACTTGAATATCCAAAGAACACTCCTTCATCAGATTTGGGGTCAAATTTTCCTAAGGGTGATTTCCTGTTGTTCAGAATGAAAACCTTACAGCCAAAGACATGGATGTGGGACAGATTTGGAGTTCTACCCTTAATGATCTCATAAGGTGTCTTGTTCAGTTTGACTCTCACATTCACCCTATTCAGCACATAACAGGCAGTGTTCACCGCTTCAGCCTAAAAGTATTTTGGAAGTGAATACTTGGCAAGCATGGCTCTAGTGGCTTCCACTAAGGTCCTGTTCTTCCTTTCAGCTACCCCATTCTGTTGAGGGGTCCTAGGAGCTGAAAAATTATGACTAATCCCATGATCCTCACAAAAACTTCTAAATCTTTCATTTTCAAACTCCCCTCCGTGATCACTATGGATGGTAATAATCTCACATCCTAACTTCTTCTGAATCCAAGTAGAGAATGACTCAGATTTATGTGACAAAAATTTAACCCAAGTGAACCTCGAATAATCATTTACAATCACAAATCCATAGACTCTCCCCCCTAAGCTGGTAGTGCTAATGGGTCCAAAGAGGTCCATGTGAAGAACTTCTAAAGGTCTAGAGGTACTAACATCCTTAACAGAGTGAAAAGAGGACTGGACTTGCTTCCCCAACTGACAGGCATTACACAGGTGATCCTTAATGAACTTAAGCTTAGGTACACCTCTAACTAAGTCCTTCTGGGTGACTCTCCTAAGGGTTTTCATACTAGCATGACACAATCTCCTATGCCATAACCAAGACTCATCAGCAGTAGTTTTTAAGCAAATTGAATTATCAGATTTAATGCAACTTACATCCAGCTTGTAGACATTGTTGATCCTTTGCCCCTGCAAAACCACTTCATCATTTAAGCTTAAAATGTAGCCAGTGGGCAGGAATTTGATGTTGTATCCCTTGTCACAAAGTTGACTGATGCTCAGCAAGTTGTGTTTCAGTCCATCTACAAGCAAAATATTATCAATCATAAAATTCTTTGAATCACCAATTATACCTGTGCCTATCACCTTCCTGGTGGTGTTATCTCAAAGTGTAACCTTGCCTCCAGCTCTGGCCTCCAGCGAAATGAACTGATTTGCATCTCCAGTCATGTGTCTAGAACATCTGCTGTCCAGGTACCACATGCTCTCACGAGGTCTTGAGTGAGAGCACACCTACAAAAAAATCAAACGTCAGTCTTCGGAACCCAAACAGGTTTGGGTTCCTTCTTATGAAAAGAAGAATGCAATGCATGCGTGCTGTGCTGTGAAACAGGCAGTTTGGATCTCCACACCCAATGTGTACTACGGTGAACAGTGCAGGTGTGGGAAATGTGTCCTAGCATGCCACATGAAAAACATCTAACACCAGGAAAAGGGTTAACTAATCTACGTGGGTGATAATGTCTTTTCCTAGATGTATATGAAACATGCTTTGATGAACTTGCAACAGATTTTTCAAAAGGTGGCGGTGCATAGAACTATTCAAAAGTAGGCGGTGTTTTGTTCTTTTCAAAAGCACTGATTTTTACTTTCAAAAACTCAATATGTTTATTTAAACTTGCAATTTCAAAAGTTCTTGCACTTTCATTACTTTCTAAATCACATGCCATATCATTCACTTTCTTAAAAGTAACTTCTAATTCAACATGCGATGTTTTTAACAAATCATGCTCAACAGTTAAATCAAAATATTTTTTGTTCAAATCATCAAATTCATCAAGTAAAGACATGTAATTGGAATCAACAGTGGAATGATCTTTAACTAAAATATCATGCTCTATTTACAAAGTCAAATAATCTAATTTCAGACTAGCATGAGTTTTCTTAAGCATCCTATACGATGTATGAATTTTTTTAGAAACTTCAAATAATTGATCGTAAGTAAGCTTACATACCTCTTCCTGGTCCGACTGACCAGGGTGATCATCAGCCATAAGACACAAGTTTGTTTCCTCCTCTTCAGCTTCAGTCTCAGAAGAGTCGGTTGCAGAGTCTACCCAGAACGCCTTCTGAATCTGCTTCTTATCCTTTCTAAACTTTGGTTTCTCCTCACCCTTCTCCTTGCTTGGGTGAGCCTTGAGCATAGGACAATCTACCTTTATGCGTCCAGGCTTCCTGCATTCAAAACAAACAGATTCAGATGAACCTTTAAAATTTCTACTGGTCTTACCTTTGTTCCACTTATGAAAGTTCTTATTCTTCTTCTTTAGAAAGCTCTTGAATTGCCTTGTGATTAAGGCAACATCATCGCTATCAGACCCGAAAGTGCTAGCATCTGAATCTTTGGCCTTTAGGTCCACTGTCTTCTCCTTTTTGCGTTCACCTGCATCAAGTTGCCTTTGGTTTATCCCTTGCTCGTAAACAATGAGTGATCCAAGTAAGCTGTCAATAGAGTAAGTATTTAAATCTTTAGATTCAGTGATAGTAGTAATCTTAGCATCATAAGAAGCAGGCAAACATCTAAGAATTTTGTTCACTCTTTCGTAGTTAGTAAGTTCTCTACCTAAAGCATGTAAAGAGGTAACAATCTGAGTGAACCTTGTGTACATTTTTGAAATAGTCTCACTAGGTTTCATGCGAAAAAGTTCATAATCATGTAACAAGATGTTTAACCTAGACTGTTTGACTTCAGTTGTACCTTCATATGTTATACATAACCGATCCCAAATTTCTTTTCCCGTTGTACAAGTAGAAACATGCATATAGTCTTCAGATTTTAAAGCATAAAAGAAACACTTCAAGCATTTTGCATTTAACTGTGCTAAGTCACGATCATCAAATGTCCAATCAGCAAAAGGCAATTCAATTTTAACATTGTTAATCAATCTAAAAGGTGGTTCGTATCCGTCCTTAACTAACATCCACATGCGATAATCAATAGATTGCAGAAAAGTAGACATGCGTGTTTTCCAAAAATCAAAAGAAATATTGTCAAATAATGGTGGTCTTGTAATAGAATAACCTTCTGCAGTATTATGATTGTTACAGTTAGCCATGGATCAAATTCAAAAGTTTTTAAACCCAAATTTTGAATCTCGCTCTGATACCACTTGAAAGTTCGATAGGGATGTTAAGCCCTAGTGAACTAGTCCCGAGGCCAACCAAGAGGGGGGGGGGTGAATTGGTTATTTAAAAATTTCACAACAACAATGAAAAATCTTTTTGATATTTAGCAGCGGAAACAAATAAACATGAACGAAAAGATCAATCTCAGATATTCACCCGTGCAGTTAATATCAAAAAGTAAAGTGCAGAACTGAATCAGAAAAGTAAACCAGATTTTATAGTGGTTCGGTCAACTTGACCTACGTCCACTCCCCGGAGCCTCCCCTCTGGGTATTGCACTAAATAAAAAGTGTCTCTCCTTTTGCTCCCACAGCAAGGCAGAGAAGCCTGTGCAAGACCTCCTTTTCACCACACGGTGGGGCAGAGAACCCGACCTCCTTTTGCTTCCTCCTGAAGCCGGTAGAGAACCTTCAAACTCCTTTTGCTTCCACCTGAAGCGGGCAGAGAACCCTGGATCTTGCGAATGATCCTCCCACGACGAACACCGACTAGACGAAAGACGACGAGCGGAGAAGACGACTCTGATCCGTGCTTGGAGCAACCTTAGTGAATCCCTCACTAACTCCCCCTCACAAGATCCTCTCTCTCTCCCAACTCTCTCTCTCTCTCTAGGGTTTCTCAGGGAAGGAAGGTGGCAAAAGATTTTTCTTATTTTAAAAAAAAGTTCTTTTATATGAGGGCTTAAAATTTGCCCTAAATCTCAACTGGTCGGCCAAGATCGTCCAGGATGATCGGTATATCGTCCTGTACGATTAGTTCAAATTCAGCTGTTTCATCCTGGACGATCTGGCTCTTCTAGACGATCAGTAGAAAAAATTGTTCATATCGTCCCGTACGATCCTTCGATCGTCCGAGATGATTAGTACAAATCGAGGAATATCGTCCAGAAGACAGTTCGGGTCGTCCAGAGAAACTTGTGCTGGACGACCAAAAAATGACTTGATCGTCCAGGACGATAGGTACATCGTCCTGTTCGATTAGTTCAAAAAGTGCCCAAATCATCCTGAACACAGTTCGGGACGTACAGCTAAAATGCACTAGACGATCATGATCGTCCGGGACGATTCGGCGATCGTCCAGGACGATATGATCTTATCAATTAAATATTAATTACTTTCCTTAATTACCAGACTAATTTTGGCATGATTGTACTGAATCATCCAGGATGATAAGACCAAATAACTTAAAATAAAAACTTGCCTAACTTGATCTGGTGGCTGAGAATTTCTGATTTGAGCATATCATCTCGTATGATCCAAAGATCATCCAGGATGATCTGCTTAATCAGACTCACTTAACTTGGTTGCCCTAATTAGGGTTTCTATTTTTGCTGGATCATCCAGGATGATGTGAATATCGTCCAGGACGATCGGAACAAAAAATGAACAGAAACTCTAATTCACTCAAGCTCTCCCCCTGAGTGTGTGTGTGCAAGGTTACTTAGCTCGGGGATCAGTTACATTACAATTGACTCAATAAAAAGAAAAATCATACATTTGACACACTTGGACCCGATCTTGAGTTGGCTTGATTTGCTCGTGATCTTTTGTGCCTGAAACGGGTTAGCCAAGCAAAACACACTGGAAACATGTTTGTCATCATCAAAACCAGATTTCCAACATTTAAAAGTGACGATAATGATCATCGAGGTTGATTTTTCTAAAGGTAATTAATTAAAGGTTTTGAAAACTTAATTTTGAAAATTTTGTTCTGGATTTCTAAATCTCCTACGAGTGCAAGCCCTTATAGTTAATTACATCATAAGGAAACAGGAGTTTTCCTACGAATAATCTCGATTAAAATAGCGATACAAATTTTATTTATGTATTCAAAGATTGATATCAAAGGAGGTAAAGGTTAAATTTTTAAATGGGAATGGTTCAAAATTGAAGGAAAAGTAGAAGGCACTCGAGATTCTAAAATAATTCAGAAGTACCCCAGCCTATCCTATATGTTAAGCTTGAATTTGATTGAGAGAGATTTAAATTTAAGTGATTAATTTTATTAGAAAGTTGGGATTCAAATCCTATAGGTTGAGGTCTTAAGATTAAAATCTATCTCAAATCCTAAGTCTAAATTGGGTACTGAAAATCAGTGACCCTAGAACCTAACTAATGCAATGCAGAATCTGGACTTACCCCGACCTGGATTGGGGAGCCAACTAAACCATCTAAATGCTTCAAAATTATGAGTCAAGTCTTTAATATAGAGTGGTTATGGACTTTATTTAAGATTGAGTTTTTAAGAATAGGGCCAACATCTAGAGCAGATTCCTAGTTGTTCCCTTGACTTATGTTGGGTGAAATACTTAAGCTAGAAATACAATTAAATATTAAACTTAATTTTAATTTATTGCTAATGCAATACGTGCTAGTTGACTCGAATGCTTTAAATTAAAATAAAGTAATTTCAAAAAAAGGCATAAAAATAGATTTTCCCTAAAGTGCACAGATTCCCTTGACAGAACTGCACCCTCATAGGCTAGGTGGTCTGCCAGAACCCGTAGGCGGGGAGGTGCCTAATAAAAGGAGTAAAAATGTAATAAATATGCATATGAAAAACTCCCGGCGGTCCCGAGCTTACTTCTTAAAATGTTAGAATTTCTATGTGAGCTTAAATATTTTAATTTTGTTTAGGTAAAAGAATTTTTAACGTTCCCTCATGAGCCTCTGATCGGGTTCCAGGCTAAATCAAAACATGACATATAAAAAGCGCAAAAAAAAAAAAACTACTAAAACATGCAATCCTATATCGCAAACAATACATTAATCAAATCAATTGAATAATTAAATTAATTAAATTAATACTCAAAATGAAAGTCCATAGGCAAGTGTCTTTCAATTATACAATCTAGGGTTTACAGAAAAAGTAAAGTGGTCGGGTACCACTAACTATAACCTGAATTATACTCCTAAGACTTAAGTAATTTTGAGAATAGGTTTTCTCGTCTTGCACTTCTTCGTCCTTTTGGGAGGCTCCTTGGATCTTCGGGTCCGGATATTCAAGTGAAAAAAACTCCTCCTTGAAAGGGGTGTTATCTTTTCTCCTTGGATACTTGAAAGTCATCCTAATTTGGATCTCCAAATGGAGAGGAACTCTCCCCTAAGGGATGTCCCTTCCTCTTTGAATTTCAAATTGGATGTTTAAACATCCCATTCTCAAAGCACTTTAAATTACAACTCGATGCTCAAATTAAATTACATAAATAGAAATTGAAAATCTAGACTCAACAACCTGCATGGTTATCCTAATAATCGATAGTTATCTAAATATCCCAAGTAGTTAATATATTAAAATTTAAAAGCTCAAATCATAGTCACGCTTGGCCATGTTTTTTTAATTTTAAAGGGGGACTTAAGCATACATAGCACCTACACAAAACATGTTAATTTCAAAGCTTAATTTTATTGTCCCCTTTATTTTAATTGTCCTGTACGAGCATGGCTATCCGCATAAGATTGAATTAGTATAAATCATCCCTAAACTAGGGGTAGATCTAACATACAATCAAATCAATAAAGAATGCATGAAATAAATAAATATATAATTAATTACTTAATTCTAGCAACCAGCATGCAATAAAAATCATGAAAAATCTAGCACACAACTATAGTAAAGTAAAATACCAACCTAGCCTAAAACTAGAATTGGTTGTCCTGGCAAACCATCTAAAGTGTGTGAGGTAGGCTGTGTGGTTTGGATATGTCCTAAGTAGGGCAATTAGTTAAATTTGTTGAAGGTTCTGGTTGGTTGAAAGGCTTAAGGAAGATTTTAATTAAAGTTTAAGTCTTAATGAGTTAAATTTAATTTTAAAATTAATTTTAATTATTTGTTGGATATCACCTTTGTTGTTCACCGAGCCCGTGAAGTTTATTTCACCTTCATTGGGGCTAATTTAATAGCCTCGTAGGCCTCGGTTACTTAGTGGTACTCGGTATGATTAAGTGGATTTGATTTGATTAAAGTTTGAAAGTTAATTAATTTTTAATTAAAGTTGATTGGTTGCTAATTTTTAAGATTTAATTTATTTAAGTTTTCCATTAACCAGTTTGTAGCATTGTGCAACCAAGCTTGAGGAATAAAGCCTCCTTAAGACACGCAGCCCTAGCCCGGAGTAGTCCAGCTTAAAAGCTTCATCTTTGAAGTGGTTGTTATATATTAAGGGATTGGTTGAGTAATTTAAATATCAATTTAATATTTTTTAAAGTTTAAGATTAGAGAGAGTCGCCTTAGATGGTTTGGTCACGTAAAACGGCGGCCTCCCGATGACCCGGTTAGGAAAGTAGAGGTCTTAGATTTGACTTATGTTAAGAAAGGTAGAGGTAGACCTAAAAAGACTTGGTTAGAAAATATTAGAAATGATCTTTCTTTATTAGATTTAAACGAGAATTTGACTTTTAATAGAACATAGTGGAGAAAAAGGATTCATGTAGCCGACCCCACGTAGTGGGATAAAGGCTTGATGTTGTTGTTGTTGTTGTTGTTGAAGTTTAAAATTAATTCTTAAATTTTAGAATTTTTGGATAATTTTAATGATTTAATTGAGGGGTCAAAAGTTTGCTTTTTGATTAAGCTTAAATTCTAGAAAGTTAGTATTTTATTAAAATATTAAACCTTAAGATGATCAGTTAGACTACAAGTATGTTGGATTTGGATTTTTCTATATTTTACTGTGAGAGTTTGAAGTTTTGATTTGATTTTGAGTTGAAGTTTGACCAAAAGTTAACTTTTTAAAATTTGAATGATTTCTAAAAATTTGATATTTTTGATTAATATTAGACCTTAATTGAAAGTTTAATAGGGATGTTAAGCCCTTATGAACTAGTCCCGAGGCTAACCAAGAGGGGGGGGGGTGAATTGGTAGTTTTTAAAAATTTGAGAGCAAAACAATGATTTAGAAAATCTTTTTCAATGTTTTAAAACTTTTACAGTTATGAGATGATGTGCAGATATTCAAAAATAACAGAATAATAATCACAATCACACAATCATCAATAAAAAAGTAAATGCAAAAAATAATCAGAAAGAACACACCAGATTTTATAGTGGTTCGGTCAACTTGACCTACGTCCACTCCCTAGAGCCTCCCCTCCGGGTATTGCACTAACTCTAAGTGACTCTCCTTCTGCTCTCACAGCAAGACGGAGAAGCCTGTACAAAAACTCCTTTCCACCAACCCGGTGAGGCTGAGAACCTGAACTCCTTTTGCTTCCTCTTGAAGCAGGCAGAAAACTTAGACTCCTTTCGCTTCCTCCTGAGGCAGGCAGAGAACCTGAACTCCTATCACTTCCTCCTGAAGCAGGCAGAGAACCCGGATCTTCTTGCAAACGATCCTCCCATAGAGATACCGATAAGATAAGAGACGACGAACGGAGAAGATGACTCAGATCCTTACTTGGAGCAACCTTTGTGAATCCCTCACAAACTCTCCCTCAATCACAAGATCCTCTCTCTCTCCCAAGCTCTCTCTCTCTCTCCTAAGCTCTCTCTCTCTATCATGGTTTTCTCTGGAAAGGAAAGTGGTAAAAGATTTTTCTTGTTGGAAGAAAAAGATCTTAAATAGGAGGGCTCAAAAATTGCCCTAAATCTTAACTGATCGTCGGATCGTCCTGTACGATTAGTGTAAAATCTCATATTTCAGCCTCGATGATCTGGTTTCTCTGGACGATTAGAAGAAAAATTTATTCTGATCGTCCCGTACGATTCTGCGATCATCCGGGACGATTAGTGTTAATCAAGAATTTTGTCCAGAAGACAGCTCTGGTCTTCCAGGGGAAGTTGGGCTGGATGATCTCAACATGACTTGATCGACCAGGACGATACACCTATCATCATGTACGATTAGTTTAAAAATGACAAAATCATCCTGCACACAGCTCTGGACGTACAGGTCAGAACATGCTGGACAATTTTAAAATGACTTAATCATCCCGGATGATATGTCTATCATCCGGTACGATTAGTTTAAAATGACAAAATCATCCTGCACACAGCTCTGGACATCCAGGTGATAGGCACTAGACGGTCAGGATTTTTAACGTATCGTCCCGTACGATATCGAGATCGTCCAGGATGATATAATTGAATCAATTAAACATTAATTATTTTCTTTAATCACCAGACTAATTTAGGCATGATTGTAATGGATCATCTAGGATGATACACGTATCATCTAGGACGATCAGACAAAATATCTAAAACTAAAAACTTACCTAACTTAATCTGGCGGCTAAGAATTTCTAATTTGAGCCTATCGTCCTATACGATCATAGGATCGTACAGGATGATCTGCTTAATCAGACCGACTTAACTTTGTTGCCCTAATTAAGGTTTCTATTTTCATTGGATCGTCCAGGACGATGTGAATATCATCCAGGATGATCTGATAAAAAAAATGAATAGAAACTCTAATTCACTAAAACTCTCCCCCTAAGTGTGTGTGTGCAAGGTTACTTAGTTAGGGGATCCTTTACATTACATTTGACTCAATAAAGATGAAAATAATACATTGGACCTGAATTATAAAATAGACTGACTCAATCTTGGGCTGGCTTAAACTTGCAATTAATCATGTAGACCTGAAAGATTAGACAATCAACTAGAACAAGAAATGTTTGCTATCATCAAAATCATAGTCCTTGAAACTAGATTCGCAACAATCTCCCCCTTTTCGATGATGACAAATATTTGTTAATAATTTCAAAAATAGTAATTGAATAATGGGTGAATAATATAAGAACATTGAACTAACTCAAAACATAAGAACTACTACTGCCCCTTTTGACATCTCAAAAAGGGAAAATAATATATAGAAACATTTAAAACTAGTACAAGTCAAACATTAGAGAACATCAAAAGGATGAAATCAAAAGGCATTTTTTTTGAGATCAGCTCCAGTAAAATAAAAATTTCCCTGATTTTTAATTCAAAAGCCAATAAGAAGAAAATTAAAAATGCTGAAATCTAAAAAAGTTGGAAAATCGACTATCGTAACTCCTACCTCGGACACCTTACAGGTTCAAATTCTTTTCAAACAAAAGTCTAATTTAGGAGAAAAGAAATTAGATTCGAAAAGAGATCCTTTCAAGCCTCATTCCAGAAAAATATCTGATAAAATAGTATTACAAAATAAGGAATCAGAAATCATAATTTTTCGTCTCAAGCTTTTAAAAGTATTAAGTGGCGCGTGGATTTTTCTAAGACATTTAAAGATCTGAAAGGGAAGAAAGCTTATTTCTTTGTGGGCTCATTTTGTGGCTCTTTTTTAATTTGTTTGGTGCTTTACGCATCTTTTAATTTTTGATACACTTTGTGTATATTTCAATTTGGCAACATTTCACATCTTTTCAGCTTTGGGCTTATTTTGTGCCTCTTTTTCAATTTGTTTGGTGCACTGTGCATCTTTTGTAAGCTTGCTTTCTTACATAATCGTTAAAAAATTTCAGCTGTGAAATTACCTTCCAGACATAAGAGACGACAAAACTCACTCTCTACAGTAAGAAAAAATAATTCACAAAATAAAAATCATACATCATATGATAAGTGCAATCACTTGATTAAGAAAAATATAGCAATAATTCAAAGCTTTGAAAATACTATTCATATGAGGAAGATTACTGTAGGAAGATAAAATAGATCTCTATTCAAAAACTAACTTTTTAATTTTGAAGAAAATTTTTATCTAAAAGAAACAATACACCATTAAAGGAGTTAGAGGAAGAGAAATAATTATCAATATTTTTTCCCTTTAATAGAACTAGAGGAGTCAATCACTGTTTACAAACTTTCAAACAAAAATAAGACAAAACTCTCAGTCAGAAATCTAATTTATCAGCAGTAGTGAGCAGTGATCTAATTTTGAAGTGAGTAACCAGTAAACAAAATAAGAAGGAAGAAAAACAGACACGCAAAAAATAGTAAATGAAAACTAGCAAATGAAAATCAACAGAAAATAATCAAATCTGATAAGAAAATAAAAAAACTAAAAGCAAAATGAAGAAAATAGAAAAACATCAGAAGTCAGTAATCATCAGATTCATGCATTTATGTCAATCACACCCAATCTGGTCCTAAAAATGCTAAATGAGTCAAAGGCCAGTGGTTTAGTAAAGATGTCAGCCAGTTGATTTTCAGTTGCTATATGATGTAGCTCAATATCCCCTTTTGTAACATGGTCCCTAATGAAGTGATGCCTTATATCAATGTGTTTGGTTCTAGAATGTTGGATGAGATTCCTAGAAATACAGATGGCACTCATGTTATCACATAAAACTGAAATTATGCCAACAGGTAATTCTAAATTCAAAACTTGTTACTTCAACCAAAGGAGTTGGGCCACACAACTTCCTAAGGCAATGTACTCAGCTTCATCAGTGGAAAGTGCTATTGAGTTCTATTTTCTACTGGACCAGGAGACTAAAGACTGTCCTATGAATTGACAAGTTCCAGAAGTGCTCTTTCTATCCACCCTACACCCTGCAAAATCAGAATCTGAATATCCAATAATCTCAAAAGAGGTGTTGTGCCTAGGGTACTAGATTCCTAGATTTGGGGTCCCTAAAAGATATCTAAGAATTCTCTTAACACCAGTCACGTGGGACTCTTTAGGATCAGCTTGAAACCTAGCACAAACATAAATACTAAATATAATATCAGGTTGGCTAGCAGTCACGTAAAGTAGTGATCCAATTATTCCCCTAAACTTCTTCTGATCAATAGATTTTTCATTTAAATTCTTATCTAACTGAACAGTGGAACTCATGGGAGTATTGATTGACTTAGCTTTATCCATTTCATATTTCTTCAAGATGTCCTTAGTGTATTTTGATTAATTTAGAAAGGTTCCATCATCCATTTGCCTAATGGTAAACCCCAAAAAGTAGGACAATTCTCCCATCACACTCATCTCAAACTCCTTACTCATTATCTTAGAAAAATTATCACACAAATTATTATTAGAAGATCCAAAAAGTATATCATCAACATAGATCTGGATAATGAGTAGATCATCTCCTACTTTCCTAAAGAAAAGGGTGGTGTCTACACTCCCCTAAACAAACTCTCTTTCTAGTAGGAATGTGATAAGCCTCTCATACCAAGCTCTAGGTGCCTGTTTCAATCCATATAAGGCCTTTTTTAATTTGTAAATATGATTTGGAAATTGGGAACTCTCAAAACTTGGGGGTTGCTCTACAAAAACATCCTCTTTTATTACCCCATTTAAAAAGGCACTCTTGACATCCATTTGAAATAGCTTAAATCCCTTATAACAGGCAAAGGCTAGTAGCACCCTAATGGCTTCCAATCTAGCTACAGCGGTAAAGGTCTCCTCAAAATCAATCCCTTGAATTTGATTATACCCCTTAGCCACCAATCTTATCTTATTCCTAACCACCATACCAGAATCATTTATCTTATTCTTAAAGACCCACTTGGTTCCTACTACACTTTGATTCCAAGGTCTTTCTACTAACTCCCAAACATCACTCCTTACAAATTGATTCAATTCTTCTTACAAAGCTAAGATCCAAAACTCATCTGAAAGGGTTTGATTGATGTTGGTGGGTTCAGTTATTGAGATAAAGGTAGAATGGTTAACTTCCTTCCTAAGTCCATGCCTAGTTCTAACACCTTCAGAAGGGTCTCCTAAGATCATCTCTTTAGGATGACTCGAAGAATATCTCCAATCTCCAGGTAAAGTATTTTTAAGTTTTACCCTTTTCTCCAGATTTACATTTTTAACTTAGGTAATCTCTTCTACATCTTCTTCTTCCTTAACTCTAGTCTCTTTAGGATCAGATTCATCAAACACCACATGAGTTGTCTCCTCCACCACTAAAGTCCTCTTATTAAACACCTTAAAGGATTTCCCCATATTAGAATAGCCTAAGAACACCCCTTCATCAGATTGGGGTCAAATTTTCCTAAGGATCATTTCCCATTGTTTAGAATGAAAACCTTACAGCCAAAGACATGGAGGTGGGATAAGTTTGGAGTTCTACCCTTAATGATCTCATAAAGTGTCTTATTCAGATTTGATCTAACATTCACCCTATTTAGCACATAACAAGCAGTGTTCACCGCTTCAGCCTAAAAGTATTTTGGAAGTGAATACTCAGCAAGCATGGCTCTAGCAGCTTCCACTAAGGTCCTGTTCTTTCTTTTAGCTATCATATTCTACTGAGGGGTCCTAGGAGCTAAAAAGTTATGGCTAATCTCATGCTCCTCATAAAATATTCCAAATCTCATATTTTAAAACTCTCCACCATGATCACTATGAATAGTCAAGATCTCACAACCTAACTTCCTCTGAATCCAAGTGGAGAAAGACTTAAATTTATCAAATGACTCAAATTTATGTGATAAAAATTTAATCCAAGTGAACCTTGAATAATCATCAACAATCACAAATCCATAGACTCTCCCTCTTAAGCTGGCAATGCTAATGGGTCTAAACAAATCTATGTGAAGGACTTCTAAAGGTCTAGAGGTGTTGATGTCCTTAATTGAGTGGAAAGAGGAGTGGACTTACTTTCCTAATTGATAGGCATCACACAGGTGGTCCTTAGTGAACTTAAGCTTGGTGACACCTCTAACTAAGTCCTTTTGGGTGACTCTCCTAAGGTTTCATACTGGCATAACATAATCTCCTGTGCCACAACTAAGACTCATCAGCAGCAATTTTTAATCAAATTGAAATATCAATTTTAAAGCAGCTTACATCCAGCATGTAGATATTGTTGATCCTTTGTCCCTGCAAAATATGTTTATCATTTAAGCTTATAATATAGCAAGTGGGAAGGAACTTGATGTTGTATCCTTTATCACAAAGTTGACTGATGCTCAACAAGTTGTGTTTCAATCCATCTACAAGCAAAATATTATCAATTATAAAATTTTTTGAATCACCAATTATACCTGCTCCTACCACCTTCCTGGTGGTGTTGTCTCCAAGTGTAACCTTGCCTCTAGCTTTGGTCTACAGTGAAATGAACTGATTTAGATCTCCCGTCATATGTTTTGAACATCCGCTGTCCAGGTACCACATGCTCTCACGAGGCCTTTTGTGAGAGCACACAAAAGGTTTGGGTTCCTTCTTATGAAAAGAAGAATGCAATGCATGTGTGTTGTGCTGTGAAGCATGCAATTTGGATCTCCACACCCAATGTGTACTACGGTGAACCATGCAGGGGTGTGAGATATGTCCTAGCATGTCACAAAAAAAACATCTAATGGTAGGAAAAGGACTGACTAATCTACATGGGTGATAGTGCCTCTTCTTAGGTGTGTATGAAACATGCTTTGATGATTTTGAAACAGACTCTTCGAAAGGTGGAGGTGCAAAAAATTGTGCAAAAATAGGAGGTGTTTCATTTTTCTCAAAAGCATAAATTTTCAATTTTAAAAATTCAGTTTCCTTCGTGAGACTTGTAATTTCAAACTTCAAGTAATGCTCATCACTATCTAAGTTACATGCCATAGTGTCCAGTTCTTTATAAGCTTTTTCTAAATCAACATGCAATATTTTCAATGACTCATGCTCAATAATTAGTTCATAATACTTTTTGTTTAATTCATCAAATTCATCAAGTAAGGACATGTGATTGCTATCAAGTGTAGAATGATCATTAATCATAACATCATGCTCTTTTTACAAATTCAGGAAATCCAATTTCAGGCTGGCATGTGTTTTCTTAAGTTTCCTATATGATGAATGAATTTTCTCAGAAACATCTAGTAATTAATCATAGGTTAGCTCACATACCTCTTCTTGATTAGACTGACCAAGATGATCATCAGCCATCAGACACAAATTTGTAGTCTCCTCCTCAGCTTAAGTCTCAGAGCAGTTGGATGTAGAATCTGCCCAGAATGCCTTCTAAATCCACTTCTTATCCTTCATGAACTTGAGTTTCTCCTTACCCTTCTTCTTGCTTGGGTGAGCTTTAAGTGTAGGATAATCAATCTTTATATGACCAGGCTTCCTACATTCAAAGCAAATAGTATTAGAAGAACCTTTTAAATTTTTGCTACTCTTACCTTTATTCCATTTCTGAAAGTTCTTATATTTCTTTCTTAGAAAACTTTTGGATTACCTAGTGATTAAGGCAACATCATCGCTATCAGACCTGAAAGAGTCAGTGTCAGTATTTATTTGCCTTCAGTGTCTTAGTTTTCTCCCTCTTCTTCTCACCTGCATCAAATTATCGTTGGTTCACTCCTAGCTCGTAAGCAATGAGTGACCCAAGTAAGTTATCAATAGAATAAGTATTCAAATCTTTGGATTCAGTAATTGTAATTATCTTGGCATCAAAAGAAGAAGACAAACATCTCTGAATTTTATTCACTTTTACATAGTTTGTAAGTTCTCTTCCTAAAGCATATAAAGAAGTGACAATTTGAGTGAACCTAGTATACATTTCAGAAATTGATTCATTAGATTTCATGTGAAATAGTTCATAGTCGTGAAGTAAGATGTTCAATCTAGATTACTTAACCTCAGATGTACCTTTATAAGTAATGCATAATCTATCCCATATTTTTTTACTAGTAGCGCAAGTAGAAACACGCATGTAATCTTTAGATTTCAGTGCACAGAAAAAATAGTTAAAATATTTGGCATTCAGTTGGACTATGTCTCGATCATCAAGAGTCCATTCAGTGAAAGACAATTTAGTTTTAACATTATTAACCATTCTAAAAGGTGCTTCATAGCCATCCTTAACAAGCATTCACATGCGATAATCTATAGATTGAAGAAAAGTGGACATGTGAGTTTTTCAAAAATCAAAAGGTATGTTATCAAATAATGGTGGTTGTGTAATTGAATAACCTTAAGCAGTATTACGATTACCAAAGTTAGCCATGAATCAAAATTCAAAAGTTTTTAAACTTAATTTTTGAATCCTTCTCTGATACCACTTAAAAGTTTGATAGGGATGTTAAGCCCTTATGAACTAGTCCCGAGGCTAACCAAGAGGGGGGTGAATTGATAGTTTTTAAAAATTAGAGAGCAAAATAATGATTTAAAAAATCTTTTTTAATGTTTTAAAACTTTTATAGTTATGCGATGATGTGCAGATATTCAAAGATAACAGAATGATAATCACAATCACACAATCATCAATAGAAAAGTAAATGCGAAAAATAATTAGAAAGAACACACCATATTTTATATTGGTTCGATTAACTTTACCTACGTCAACTCCCTGGAACCTCCCCTCTGGGTATTGTACTAACACTAAGTGACTCTCCTTCTACTCCCACAGCAATGCGAAGAAGCCTGTACAAAAACTCCTTTCCACCAACCCGGTGAGGCAGAGAACTTGAACTCCTTTCGCTTCCTCCTGAAGCAGGCAGAGAACCTAGACTCCTTTCACTTCCTCCTGAAGCAGGCAGAAAACCTGAACTCCTTTCACTTCCTCCTGAAGCAGGAAGAGAACCTGGATCTTCTTGCAAACGATGCTCCCACAGAGATACCGACAAGATAAGAGACGACGAACAGAGAAGAAGACTCAGATCCTTGCTTGGAACAACCTTTGTGAATCCCTCACAAACTTCCCCTCATAAGATCCTCTCTCTCTCTCTCCCAAGCTCTCTCTCTCTCTCTCTCTCAAGGTTTCTCTAGAAAGGAAAGTGGTAAAAGATTTTTCTCGTTGGAAGAAAAAGATCTTAAATAGGAGGGCTCAAAAATTGCCCTAAATCTCAACTGGTCATCATAGATCATCCAGGACGATCACATGATCATCCTGTACGATCAGTGAAAATCTCATATTTCAGCTTGGATGATCTAGTTTCTCTGGATGATTAGAAGAAAAATTTATTTTGATCATCCCGTACGATTCTGTGATCATCCGGGACGATTAGTATAAATCAGGAATTTCATCTTGAAGATAGCACTAGTCATCCAGGGGAACTTGGGCAGGACGATCTCAACATGACTTGATTGTCTAGGATGATATACCTATCATCCTGTACGATTAATTCAAAAATGACAAAATCGTCCTATATGATTAGTTCAAAAATGATAAAATCATCCTACACAGCTCTAAACGTATAGGTCAGAACATGCTAGATGATTTTAAAATGACTTGATTGTCCCAGATAATATGTCTATCGTCCGGTACGATTAGTTCAAAAATGACAAAATCGTCCTGCACATAGCTCTGGACGTTCAGGGGATAGGCGCTGGTCAGTTAGCATTTTTAACATATCATCCCATATGATCTCGAGATCATCCAGGAGGATATGATCGAATTAATTAAGCATTAATTACTTTCCTTAATCACCAGACTAATTTAGGCATGATTGTAATGGATCGTCTAGAATGATATACGTATCGTCTAGGACGATCAGACCAAATATCTAAAAATAAAAACTTGCCTAACTTAATCTGGCAGTTAAAAATTTTTGATTTGAGCTTATCATCATGTACGATCATAGGATCATCTAGGACGATCTGCTTAATCAGACCAGCTTAACTTTATTGCCCTAATTAGTATTTCTTTTTTTATTGAATCGTCCAGGACGATGTGAATATCGTCTAGGATGATCTGATAAAAAAAATGAACAGAAACTCTAATTCACTAAAACTCTCCCCTTGAGTATGTATGTGCAAGGTTACTTAGCTAGGGGATCCTTTACATTATATTTGACTCAATAAAGATAAAAATAGTACATTGGACCTGAATTACAAAACAGACTGACTCGATCTTGGGATGGCTTGAACTTGTAATTGATCATGCGGACCTGAAAGATTAGACAATCAACCAGAACTAAAAATATTTACTATCATCAAAATTATAGTCCTTGAAACCAGATTCGCAACATTAATATGAGTTGATGCCTTTGAGTTTGCTCAATTTGGAGTTTTTTTGAATTAGTTATGATTTTTCAAAGTTTTGTGTATTTATTGAATTTTTAAACTTATTTAATGAATGGTGTTTTAATGATTTGAGTCTAAATGATCTCCAAACTTCTTAAAATCACCTCCAAAGATCAAGAATGATCTAAGGAGTGATTATCAAGTGTTTGAGAAATTTTTAGAATTTAATTATTTTTAATTAATTAAATTAATTAAATATTAAATTTTAATTAAAATTAAATTAAGATCAAATTTGATGTCTAGTCAAGGGACTTTTATTTTTTTTTTATTAAGGATTCAATTCTGGTCAGTTAGAGGTATTATTTATAATTTTTAGATTTAAACTTGATTTATTACATTTTTTTGAAAGTTTAAATGCTTAATTAAGATTTAATCTTAATTAAATTAATTAGGGGGCTTAATGATTTCAAAATTAAGTAAGGAATTTTCTATGGATTGAGAGCATCACTAAGTTTGAATGTTCAAAGTTTTAAGTCCAAAGGAGGTGTATTCTAATTTCTATAATTTTTCTAAGTTTTCTAATGAAGTCCTTAATGATGTCTCTAGGTTAAGTGGGTTTGAATCAAAGTTTTGCTAATCCTTGACATACACATGCAAATATATACATCAAACAATCAATCCTAAATCTTGGAGAGCCTTAAAGCTAGGTGGTGTGTGCACCCTATACGTGAAATAAACAAAATATGGTTTAATTAATTAAATGATTAATCAATGACTAATTATTAAAGTAATTATTCATTGATTAATCAACATTACCCACAAATTCTATTCAAACATGCCTAATCTAGGTTTAAAACTTCAAGGGATCTCTTAATATTTAAAGATTTAAGCATATATAATTTTAAGATAAATTTTAAAATATATACACACATATAAACCTATATAAATAAATATAAGTTTCAAAATTAAATAATTAAAAATATCATTAATAATATTTTAAGAGATCCTCTACTTTTTAAAATAATTTGAAAATAAATATTTAATTTTTAAAAAAATTATTTTAATATTTAATTAAATATTAATTAAACATTAAATTAATTAAATAGTTAATATTAATCAAAATAAATTAAGTTTTTAATTTTTGAAATTAATTTTAAATTAAAGTACTTGATTTTTTAAGGTATTATATTAATTTTCAGATTTAAATTGAATTTCTTATGATTTTGTTTTAGTTTAAATTATTTAATTGAATTTTAAATTAATTTAAAAGATTGATTAATAATCAAAATAATTTTTAAATCAAATTTATTTAAGTCTTATAGGTTTTTGTAATTTTGAAATTATTTAAATATATTTAAAATTAATCTTGAAGTAATATTAATTGAATGTTTAAATGTTTAATTAGTTAAAGATTTTTTTAAAAAAATATATAAATATCTTAAATTTAATTTAATTTTAAAAAAAATCAAATATTTTAAAATTACTCTATCATTTTTTTATATATAAAAAAATTAATAATAATAAATAATAAAATTTAAATTAATATTAATTAAAAAGATTAATTTTATATTATTATGGAAAGAAAATATATTTAAAATAATTAAATAATACATTTTTAATTGAATTAAATTTTAAATCAAATAAAATTTTAAAATAAATATGTTTTAAATATTCATTTGAAATATTAAAAGATATTTAAAATAAAATTTTAAATTTATTAAATGTTTTAACAATTTTTAATTAAATATTTAATTTAAGAAAGAGATAATAATCAATATTTAATATAATTGAAAATATATTTAATATTTTAGATTAAAAGTAATTTTAAATTAAAATATTTATTTTTGTGAAAATATTAATATAAATATTAATTTTTTTATTTTTATTTAATTTATATAATTTTTTTTAAAAAATTAGAATTAAAAATGATTTAAAAATAAATTTTAAATCATTCAATAACCTGGCGGCGCCGGCAGCGGCGGGAGTCCACGTAGTGGGCTACGGTTCGTTCATTCAAAATGAAGAGGCAGCGGCCAATCATTGACAATGATTGCACCACCACGCAATCATTGTTACATAATTAAAATGATGCGGGACCCACACGATTTCACTAATCCGCATTAGTGTCCCGTCGGGGCTATCAGATCATCTGCCTTATGAAACCAATGGCTCAAATATAGCCAAATATTAAACAGAACCGCGGGATCAATCCAGCGGTTAGAAAGAGCCGCAGTTAAGCTAGATCTAGACCGAGACCAATGGTCCAGAACACGTAGAGTGTACAATAAGCTAAACCGAAGCCCTAAAGCAAGAAAATGACTTGGTCTCTCAAATGGATTGATGAAATTGGATGAAATTTTAAAGCCAAATAACTATAATGAACTGAAAATTTGTGGAGTACATTTAGTAGCTTAAAAATCCCTATTCAAAAAGCTAATTAACGCTAAGTGTTTGAACTAGGGCTTAGGATTTTAAGTTATTTTACCATTGGATCTTTGGGATTTCGAGCTCTCTGAACTTTTAGTCTGTCCACACAAAGATTTGATGAAGAACCAATAGTTTAAAATGCCCTAGATTGGAAGCTCCAAGCCTTGGATGGATTTGACTTACGTTCGCCGGAAAGCTCATCACCAGCAAAGTTTTGACGGTGGATTTTGAGTGGGGAAGGTAGGGGAGTCTCTGGGAAGCTCAAAGGAATAGAGACTTGGGTTTGAGAAGATGAGAATGGAGAGAGAGTGATAGGGTTCCAATGAGAGCTCAATCTCATATTTTCCCCTATTCAATCCACTCCAGATTGAATGGAGGGCTAGGATTAGTTTGGCTTGACTCCAGATGGATTCCATGTGTCCCAGGAGTTATTGGGAGTAGGGTATCAAAAGGATACAAGGACATATGAGGTGGAAAGCCTCTTTTATCCTATATTCCATGTGGAAACGAGTGAGAGCCATTACATCTTAATCAGAGGGTTGGGATAGATCCTAAGAAGGTTCTAGGTATATTAGAACTGCTGGAGGGGATTATGGAAGTGTGGGTTAAGTTTAAGATGGGTTTTGACTAGGTTTGACACTTTAACTGGTCCACATGCCACATAGCAGTTGAGGTAGCATGGGGGAAGTGAATTTGAGTTGTCTTGAGCTATTAGAGTGATTGGATTGGGAAAGGGTTAGCCCAAGCAAAGGGTTTAACCAATGAAAGCCATTTGGAGGCTTTATTAACTAGGTTGACCAGTCAACCAGCCTACATGGCTGATGAGATGTCATGTGGGATAGTATCTAGAGCTAGAATGATGATTAAAAATTTTTTTAATGGATAGGGATTGAAGTTTAAGAGATAATATGAGAGTTTAGGGTGATTTGACCATGTTTTGGAGAGTTGCCTTGGTCAACTTGACTTGGGCTTGATTGATCCTTAATTAAGAAATATTTAAGCCATTGTTTGGAATTAATTTGAAGCTTAAAAGAGGTTTGGTGGGTTAAAAGGGTTGGAGTAACCCTTTTAAAGTCTTAAGGGGTATTTAGGTCAACCTAGGTTGACTTGGTCAACAAGGTTGACCCAGGATCTAAATTTGAACTCAATTGATTTGATTTGATATTTTGAGTCTAATGGAGGTGATTTGAGTGATCAGGATGATCATCTGGATAAAAAAAATGACTCATTTAGGCCCTTAATGGGCCTAATGGGTTAACTAGGTTGACTTGGGATCAGGGATTGGGTCTAATCAATTTAAAATGACATTCTGAGTCTACTGGTGGTGGTCCTAAGGCCTGGACAGGTCATTTGGTCAAAATGATATGTTTGGGTCATTAATAGACCTTTAGGTCAACCTAGGTTGACTTGGTCAACCAGGTTGACCTAGGGTCTTGGTTTGGGTCTAGGAGGTTTGGTTTAACATTTGAAAATTACTGGAAGTGGTTGCATTTGATTTGGAGCTCATTTGACCCAAGGTAGTCTATTCATACACCTAAGAAGTATTTTGGTCATTTTGATTCCTAGTCAACTAGGGGTCAAGGTGAGTACAAAAAAATACAGTTTAATATTCAATGAGTCATAATCTAGGGTCTGGAAGTGATTAGAGACTTGGGAGAAAGCTCCGAGGTCAAAATCTACTGGGTGATAGGTCCAGTGGCAAAGGCTAGGTTGTAATGATGGAATTTGAGTTATCCAAATCAATCATTAGGATGATTATTAATGATTGGATATGATTAAAGCTAGATTAGGAAACTAGATCAAAGTTTAAGCTAGGCTTGAATTCTGGATAGGCTTGGAATTTGGATAGGTTTGAAGTCTGGGTTAATCTTAAGGATTAAATAGTTAAAGGAATTAGATAGATCCTTGGGTCTAGATTAATCTAGGGTCTAAATAGATTTAAGGTCTAAGAAGGTCCTAAGGCCTAAGAAGATTATATGATATGGAGTCTAAAAGAATCCTAGGGTCTGGGAGGGTCCTAGGGTCTAGAATAGGTCATAGAGATTGAATCTAGATTTAACTAAGATCTTGATTAATCAAAGGTTAAAATTATCTTGAGATTTGGATTGATTTGAGTTTTGAATAGGTTAATTTGAGGTCTGGGTTGATCTGAAGTCTAGATAAATCTAGAGTCAGGATAGATCCCAAGGTCTGGATTGCTCTAGAGTCTAAAGTCTAGGAGTATCCTAAGGTCTAAAGTTTAGGAATATCCTAGGGTCTAGAGATCCTAGAGTCTGGGATCTAGAATGATCTTAGGATCTAGGTAGATCTAAGGTCTAGAGTCTATGAGAAATCCTAGGGTCTAGAGTAGATCCTAGGATCTAGAGTCTAGGAAGAATCCTAGGATTTATAGTCTAGAAGGATCCTAGGACCTCAATAGATCACAAGTCTAGAATTTAAAAGGATCTTAGTATCTAGAATAGATCCTAAAGTCCTGGGTTGATCTGGGAGAATCTTAAGGTATCGATAGATCTAGAACTTAGGAAGATCCTAGGGTTTAAAATCTAGGAGAATCCTAGAATCTAAGAGTCCTAGGGTCTGGGGTTTAAAGTAATTGTTGGATCTAGATAGATCTAAGGGTCTGGACTAAGTTGATCTAAGATCAGAATTGATCCTATGGCCTGGATTCATCTGGAGTCTAGGTCGGGTCCTAATGATCTCATATAAAAATGAGGTCAACAACTATGCGAGTCATTTCTACGGCTCCTTCGTTAATGTTCAACTTGGATCCTTCGACGACTACTCTAATCGAGCTTGACCGTGCCCGAGCCAATTCCACTCAAACCTTTTTTTATGTATATTATAATATATAATATTATATATAAAAATATATATTATGATATATCTATATCATAATATATTATTTTATTATTCATATAATATTATATATCTAAAAAAAGGAAGAAAGAAAAAAAGAAATTGAAAAAAAGAAGACTTTCAAGCAAGTCTTGAAGACCCACACCATCGATCTTAAATCTGGGCGGATGGTTTTAAAATTGAAGACCTGCACCATCAATCTTAGATCTGGGCGGATGGTTTTAAAACTTGAAGACACCCGGCCGTCATATCTTAGATCCGGTCAGGATGATTTTAATTCGAAGACCCTACGTTGTCGATCTTAGGTCCGGGTAAGAGGAAATTACGGCAGTGCCATCCCAATTTCTCCCTCGGTGGGGAGGAGATGCCGGGAGGCTGCCGAAATTTCTTGAAAAGTTATAGAACCTTTTGGAATAATTATAGAGCAATTAAACTTGAATCTTTACTTAATAAATTGAAAAAATGATTAAAATTAATTAATCAAAATTAATTAAAATTAATTAATTAATTAATTATATAAATTCAGGAGCTATTTAAAGTACAAAAATTATTTCAAATTTTAGAGCATTTTAAATTTGAAAACATTTCAAATCCATGAGCTATTTAAAATACAAAAATTTTTAAAATTCAAAAGTTGTTAAATTCAAGAGCATTTCAAATCCGAGAGAATTAAATTTGAGACTTTTAAAATACGAGAGCATTGAAATTTAAATTGATTAATTGGTTAATTAACTTAATCAATTGAGCAATCATAAAATAAAATGTAATAAAAAAGGAACTTCTACTAATTGATATATATAACATTGATTTCCAACTCAACTCAACACCATTGCTCTCCAAACAACAACTATCCAACTCTCCAACCCACAAATACGGCTCTCCAAACAAACAACTCAAACAACTGATCTCCAACAGAACAAAAGATCTCAAACTCTCCAAACAAACAACTCAAACAATTGATCTCCAACAGAACAAAAGCTCTCAAACTCTCCAAACAGAACAACTCTCAAACTCTCCAACAGAACAAAACACTCTGCAAGCTCTCCAAGATCTCTTCTATACGAGCTCCTGCAATAATTAAATAAAATTTATTAAGCATCATAATTAAATCAATATAAATTAAATGCTAAAATAAGAAAATGAGCAGGCTACTGGTAAAAATTACTAGTACACAGGTACTAAAAAGAAGCTACTAAATAGTAAGAAGAAAAGCACTATACTAAAAACATTGGTGTAGCAAAGTACTGTAATAAAACACTAAGTGTCAAACAACTGGTGTTAACTCAACAAACATATAATCAAATCCAAACAAAACTAATTGGGCAGCCTTGTTTATTAGAACTTGGTTGTAAGACACATTACCTGACTACTTTCAAATGAAAGCAGCAAGTCCGACTTTAAGGGAAAGTTTTTAGGTAAAAATAACCTAACATTTAATCCCCGATACAGCTCTAAAACCAGCCACTTCTAATAGAAACCATAAGTCCGATCTCTGAGGAAAATATTTAGGTAATAGCACAACCCTAGACCCCCTCACTTTGGTAGCCTTATTTATAAGAACATGGTTATAAGACCCACTACCCGACAACTTCTAATAGAAGCCGTAAGTCTGATCTATGAGAAAAATATTTAGGCAATAACACAACCCTAGGCCCCTCACCTGGGCATCCTAGTCTATATGATTAGGTTGTAAGATCCGCTAATGGGCTACATCTATAAAGAAGCAGTAAGACCCATTTTATCCAAATAATTAGACAATTTTTTATGGGAGTCGGGAAACCTATTATTTGGGACTAAATAAAGTATCAAATTCTCAAACAAACATGCATCTCTTGTTGAAAAATCAAGTTAAAAGCCTCAGGAGAGAATTTCATCTTTAAATAAGCTTTGAAATACATTAATTATGATACTGATTCAATTTTGACAGCATGTAGAATTTCTACCTCTGCAAAAATAGCAAAAGTATTGGGCATCCTAGTCTATAGGATTAGGTTGTAAGACCCGCTATCAGGCAACTTCTAAGTGAAGTTGTAAGACCTACATTTTATTAAAACCTAACCCAAACTAAATTTAAATATTTGGGCATCTTATTCTAAAGGATTAAGCAGTAAGACTCGCTTTCAGGCAACTTCCTAAGGGAAGTCATAAGACCTACCCCAAATTTAAACAAAATTCTTGGGCAGCCTTGATGTAGAGCTAGGTTATAAGCCCCACCTTTGGGCAACTCATAAATAGAGTCGTAAGCCCCAATCCAAATTAAACATATGGGCTACTTTCTATGAAAGTTGTAAGTCCCGACCCAAATTCAAATTTTTGTGTAACTTCTAAACGAAGTTATAAAATCCTAAACTAAATTAACTTTTGGGTATTCTAATAGATGTAAACCCTAGATCCAAACAAAATTAAAACTAAAATACATAATTAACCACTTTAGCCTACTCGGGATCCCTGAGAAGAGGCAACCCATGGCTGCTAATCAGATTCCTTGGACACTACGGTCAATGATCATTAGTGTTAGTAGATTGAAACCACGGTATACTCGGGACGATGGAACCATGGGATCTTGATTGGGTTTACCTACATTTTCCCCATGAATTGAGACTAAAATCACCTAAAAAAATTTATTCATCCATAATCAAGAGTTCTTTCTTATGTGTTAAGAGGGGTAATTAACTATGAGTGTTTGCGCTCATGGGAAGTAAGAACCCCAGATCTAATTAAACCCTAATACTACCCTCAGGGCAAATCTGGTTAATTTTAATCTGACTTAAGAGAAATGGAATCCTACAATTGTAAAGTGGGATTCATACGTTTGTACCATTTTTCTTGAGCCAAAAGATTTCAGGTGACTTCGCTGGGGATTACTTTTCTCTCTATCTTTGGATGAAAAGAGAATTTATAGTCTCAATCATCAAACATCTAAAAATGAATATCGACATTAATTCATCACAAACTTGTGTTTTCTTTTCCAACTGAATTCAGGTTGACTTTAATCCCAATAAGTTCTATTGACAGGTTGATAATATGATGCCTGTGAAATCCTTCATGACTGTGAACTTGGGTGAGGGAGCCAGAAGGCAGTTCCCTCAAGCTGTTCTGAATATAGGCTATGCTGGAGAGACCATTCAATTTGAAACCATTTCAAAAGTCATGCAGTTCCAATAGTTCCTTCCTGAGAATACTGTTAGCATTTCTACTATCAAAGGTGTCGCTAAGAAGCATACTATTGAAGCAATTGATGAGAAGGTTCCCAAGAGGGACTCTATATTTTCAAGGCTCTCTATGGCACCTGCTGCTACTCCAGTAATTCAAAATAAGATTCCTGATCCCAAGCTACAATCTGTTAGTGTGAATATAGCCAGTTAGAACATAATCCAGGATGAAGTGCCTGAAGAGTATAATATTGAAATTCATGATACAAGTGCTAAGCATTCCAGAAAAGCCAGAAGGAAGGCCAATGCTCATTTATGAGCTAATGGCTGGGTGCCCGATACACTTCAAGAATCATCACCATAGTTACAGGCGAATGTACCCATAAATAATGGTTTTGAACCATTAAAGTGGGTTAAGAGAAATAATCATGGTTAATTAATGAAGTCTTTTTAGGAGACTTCACGTCAGCAGCCAGAACCGCCAAAAAAGGAAAGAATCTGCCTCTTCCAAAATATATAAATTATTGAAGGTTGTTAAAGATAGAAATCTGCAGTGAAAATTAAGGAAATCTGTCACTCTAGTTATTTCCTCAAATGCGGCTCATCCTCGGAACAATAAATTTTCAACAAGACCATACAGAGAGGAGTTTAAAAGTCCTCCCTTCTACCAAAAACCTAGAGAATTCTATCCTAATATGGGTCAATACCCATATTACGGAAGAAAATAGTTGGGAGAGACTTTTGTTAATCTACATGCAAGAGGCTATAATAAAAGATATGATACACGAAGGCCCCGATAATGGTATCATGAATCTGGTCATTCAAAAGTACATTCTGATGTTAGTGGTCATCAGTATGTGACTACGAGAAAACAACAAGTTTGGGTTCCAAAAAGGCCCAAATATCCTGAAGCTCAGAAAGATGATCTTTATAAAGAAACCTATAAAGGATGACTTAAATCTCATGTCCAAAAGTTATCGCCCAATAAGGAGACCTTTGTTGATATGACTATGCTAGAGGAGGAAGGGCATCATGCCTATAATGAATCCCCCGACTCTCCAGCCATACATTGGAAGCGTCGATATTTTTCATTTTTCTGTTGATATGAACATCACTTCATACGGTACGATTTTTCATTTTTCTTTAAATATAAAGGGTTTGGCTGTCATTATCTTCACATTTATTTTAACCTCCAAAACCTTCTCATCTTCATGGCTAGTAGCAGCAAACGAGCGCGAGTTTCTAAGGGTTCCTCCTCAAGAGTGGGGAGAGATGATGATTTCCTATCTAGGGAAAATGAGGAAGCATACAATAGGTATTGCATAACAAAAATCACTGCTTATAGAGTCCCCATTTAAGGGGATTTAAGCTTTTCTGTCATGCCTCTTTTTGCTGCAACTCAATTGTCCTTCATCTTAACCCTGATTCATGCTTACCATGAGGATACCTTTCAACTATTTTTGGCCAACGTGAAATTCAATGGAGATCATACCAGATTATCTCCCTATGTCTTTAAACTGAGAGTCCAAATCACTAAAGAAGACTTAGGAAATTTCCTTCATCTTATAACCCAAGGGATAAGGGCACACACAATGACTTCTAGATCTGATTTTGATTGGAGTGAAGTGAATCAAGTTCTTAGAGGTGTTCCTCAAATTAGTCATTTACCTCGTGTGTATACCCTACATCAAAATGCTAAGATCATTCAGCATGTTTTAAGAATATCAATCATTGCTAAAGCTGCTGATCGCATAAATATGAACCCTCTTTTGTCCACCGCCACCTACCAGATCTTGACTGGAAAACCTTTTGATGAAGCCCAACTCATTTTGGACTACCTGTATAACCTTTCTAACATTGGGCAACCTAATAATAAAAGAAAGAAAAATGTGGCTTTGGGACATTTGGTTACTTACATATTGGAGATGAAATACAGTCTAATCAATCCTGATCCTCCCACCAAATTACCTATTTTCTTCACCAACGCCTCCTTTCGAGCACTATTTAATTAAGATTAAGATTCAGGGGGAGACAATTCTGAAGAAGAAGAGGTAGCACCTGCACCTGCACTTGGACCCGACCAAAACTTCTACCAAGATATGGTCCAGCATTTTGATTCGCTTGATCAAAGGTTTGATAATGTTGAAGCTCATTTAAAGCAGCAGGATGACAGGTATAATGAAGACAGAGGGTGGATCTGAGATCAGTTTGAATCAATGAACACTAATATTACCACGATCAATAGCTATTTGGCTATGTTCACTGCTCAACCACCACCTCTAGATCAGGGTCCTTCAGATTACCAGTGATTATTTTCTATCTTTTTGGTTTTATATTTGGTTGTTGTTGACCTCATTTTTGTATGAGCTCAGTAGGACCAATCCAGACCTTAGGATTTTTCCAATCCTTAGGATCAATCTTAACCCTAGGATCAATCTGATCTTAGATCAATCCAGACTTTAAGATCAAACCAAATTCAAATCAATCCTGACCCCAGATCAATACAATTTAAGACAAATCTAGATTCTAGGATTCTCCTAGACTTCAGACCCTAGGATCTATTCTAGACCCTAGGATTCTACCTGACTCTAGATCATATGATCCTTATAGACCTTAGGATTCTCCTAGATCTATCTAGAGCTTAGGATTCTTCTAGATCCTACGACTATTCTAGATCCCAGGCCCTAGGACTTCCAAACCCTAGGATCTTCCTAGAAATCAAACTTTAGGATCTACTCTAGATCCTAAGATCCTTCTAGATCTTGAATTTTAGGATTCCTAAATCTTAGGATTCCTAGATCTTAGGATTCTTCTAGATTATAGGATTCTTCCCAGACTCCAGTCCCTAGGATCTATTCTAGACCCTAGGATTCCCTTAAGCTGATTTGGACCCTAGGACCTATTCTAAACCCTAGGATTCTTCTAGATCAATTCAAGCTTCAATTCAACCTAAAATTAATTCAAATCCTTCATTCATGCTCAAAAATCCAATTCAAAACCAGATTTCCAGATTCAAATCCAAGGCCAAAGGTTTAAGTCCTGAAAGCCTTTTCCAGCAAATCTTTGAATATTTCAAAACCCTATCAAGTGACCTCTGATTCAAGATCTGTCAGTTCTACACTGATGTGACATGTCTCTAGAGGTAACCCTCCAAATTTGAGCTCATTCTGAGATCTCTAACCCCATAAACTGAATTGAAATCCAAAGGCTGTAAAACCTTCAAATATTTACAGTCTATGCCACTAGACCTACCACCCAGTGGGTTTTGACCCTCGAGCTTTCTCCAAAGCCTCCAATTACCTCCAGACCCTTGATTATGACCCATTGAGCATTAAACTGCATTTTGTTGGACTCAATTTGACCCCCAGTTGACCAGGGGTCAAAATGACCAAAATACCTCTATGGGGTGTGAATAGTCACTTTGGTCAAATGAGCTCCAAATCAAATGCAACTACCTCCAGCAAGTTTCAAATATCAAACCAAACCTGTTGAACCCAGAACCAGCCCCTGGGTCAACCTGGTTGACCAAGTCAACCTAGTTGACCTAGAAGGCCCCTTTAGGGTCAAAACAGGTCATTTTGACCAAATGACCTCCCCAGACCTTGGGACCACCTCCGTTGGTCTCCAAATATCATTTCAAATCTGTTGAACCCATTTTCAGACCCTGGACCCACCTGGTTGACCAAGTCAACCAGGGTTGACCTAAAAGGCCCATTAAGGGCCTAAATAGGTCATTTTGACCAAATGACCTCTCCAGACCTTGAGACCACCACCAGCAGACTCAGAAAGTCATTCTGAACTGGTTGGACCCAATCCCTAACCCTGGGTCAACCTGGTTGACAAAGTCAACACAGTTGACCCATTAAGCCCATTAAGGGTCTAAATAGGTCATTTGACCTAAATGACCTATTTGATCCCTGAAAACACTCCTGCCAGACTTTATATATCACTTCAGATTGATCCAGCCCAGACCTTGGCCCTTGGTCAACTTGGTTGACCAAGTCAACTCAGGTTGACCACTTCAAACCCTTAAGCTTCCCTACTTCAAATCACACCCCAAATGTATTCAAAACCCTGTCAAACTCCCCTGGCCATATCCTTTAATGATTTAGACCTGATTGGACCCTTGACCTAGTCAACAGTTGACTTGGTCAACTGAGTCCAAGTTCAATCAAATGTGACCCATTTGGGTCAAATTCCTTCAAATATTCATTTGAAACCTTTCAAATCTTCAAACCTACATCAATCAATGCCTTGAATTTTTTTTTTAAACCCACCTCAAGTCAAATCACATTGAGTTTGACTTGGTCAACTCAATAAAACATGGTCAAACCCCTTAAACCTTCTCCCACTCATTCAAACTCAAGACCCTTAAGCTTTAAATCCCCTTTAAGCCATCAACTCAACACCCAAAGCTCTGTCCCATGCCAACTCAGCAGTCCACATGGACTTTGACTGGTCAAACAGTCAAATTGAGCTTTCAAGAAGGTCAAACCTAGTCAAATCATTCCCCAAAGCTTAATGCACTTTAATCCAAATCATTCCAGCGGTTGTAACAGACTCAAGAAGCTTCCTAAGGCTAATCTCAGCCCTTAGATCAAGAGTTCATGGCTTGGATTAACCCCATGTGTCTAAGTGGGGACCAAACCCCTTTACACATGGGATGTACCTCCTTGTCCTTTCATTCCCTGCTCTCTAACTGATTGAGGACATGTGGCAACATCCCAGCAAGTCCCCAAGTCATCCCAACCATCCATTTGGCATGGGGATGATTGAATAGGCTTAAAACCCTCAAATCAAGCTCATTCATTCATCTATCTTCTCTCACCTAAATTTTCTCCTACAGAACTCCTCAAGCTTTCTAAGCTTCTCTGAGAGCTTCTCCAATAATCCCTATAGCTCCCCCATGCTTCTCCCCATCAAAATCTAGCCTCCAAAGCCCTCATTGGTGAAGAGAGAGGATCTAGAGAGAGAATCAGGATATACACAAATAACTTCAAATCCAGCCAGATCTAGGTTTCGACGTCTTCTACAAAATTGAAGAGGATATTAGCAGCTTTCCAACGAGCCCAAGATCGTCAAAATCCGACGGCTAGATTGTAAGTTATCGTCATTTTAAGTTCTATGATCAAACATTGATTTCTCCCAAATCCCAATGCATGGAGCTTTGAAACTCCATGGATTGAAAGAGTAGGGTATCTAGATCTTATGTTTCAAATTTCATGAAATTTAAACGGTCGGATCGAAAGTTATGAGCATTTAAAATTCTAGTTTATTTTGAACTAAGATTTCGGGAGCGATCTGGACCGTCCGATCGCGTGTGTATTGCGATCGGACGGTGCAGATCAAGCTGGACCGTATGCTGTAGCCGGCGGGATTCGAACCTGCGCCGTTTGGCCATACAGCCCGGTGACGTGGCAAAATCTGGTTCGTCCATCCGATCGGGCGCGGATCGGACGGCCCGATATCCTTGCTGACGTGGCAAGTGGCTCAATCAGAGTGTGCCACGTGTCAAGTACGAGGAAAGCCACCGCCGCCGTCATTCCAATGATTGGCCGGCAGTTAAATTAATTAAAAATGAATTTAAAATTCATTTTAAATGCTCAAAACTTTAAAAATTCATAGAAAATTCATTTTTAATCCAAATTGGGTGTTCTTGGGCTTGTTGGAAAGCTCTTGTTGTCTACTTTATTTTAAAAATAATTTGAAACAATTTTGATCATTGAGTTTAGAGAAAAACAGAGATGATAATTTTTCATTTTTCTCACATTTCTCAAAATCCCATGGTCAAATTGACCTCAAATTTGGATGGCATATATTAGGGGGAATCCTTAACCTACCCTAATTTTCTTGGGTCATGTTTTGACCAGAATTTCTATGAATTGAATTTTCAAATGTATGGGTTCATTTTGGACCCATAAATTTAAAAATTCATAATTCTTTATATGCTTAGCATTAGGACACATTATTGCTGTGATATGTTTACATGTATGTCCAAGGGTTAGAAACTTTGATTCAAACCCACTTAAATCTAGTGACATCATTAAGGATAATAATTAAGGACCTAAGTTTAGAGAACTTAGAAAAATTTCAATAATTAGGATACAATTCCAATTGACTTGAAACTTTGAACACTTGAACATAGTGACACTCTCAGCTCTAAGAAAATTTTCCACTGAATTTTGAAATCATTAAGCCCCTCAATTAACCTAATCAAATTTAAACCTTGATTAAACCATTTAACCTTCTAAAAATTATAATAAATCAAATTTAAATCCAAAAATTACAAGTAATACCTCAAATTGACCAGAGTTGAACCCTTAATCAATGAAAAATAAAAGCCCCTTGACTGGACTTCAAAATTAAGTTTAATTTAATTTTAATTGAAATTTAATAATTAATTAATTTAATTAATTAAAAATAATTAAAAATTCCAGAAAATTTCCAAACACTTGGAGATCACTCCTTAGGTCATTCCTGACCTTTGGAGTTGATTTCAAGGAGTTTGGAGGTCATTTGAATTCAAATCATAAAAACGGTCTCTAATTAAACAATTAAATAATTCATTAAATACTCAAAATTTCAAAAATTCATAACTAATTCAAATGAACTCCAAATTGAGCAAACTCAAAGGCATACAACTCATCTTAAGCTCTAATATTTGTTAAAAATGTTAAGTGTCCAGAAATCAATCAATTTTGAAAAAGTCAACTTTTGGTCAAACTTAGTTCAAATTCAAGTCAAAACTTCAAATCTTCATAATAAAATGTAAAAAAATCCAATTTCAATGTACTTACTGTCTAACTGATCGTATTAAGGTCTAGTATTTTAATAAAATATTAACTTTCTAGAAAACCCTTTAAATCAAAAAGTCAACTTTTGACCCTTTAATTAAATGATTAAAATAATCTAAAAATTTCCAAAATTCAATAAATCATTAAAAATTCCAGAAAACATTAATTTAACATTAAAACCAGCAATCAATCAATTCTAATTAAAAATTAATCAACCTTCGAACATTAATCAAACTCAAATCACTTAATTATATCGGGTACTACTAGGTAACCCAGGCCTCGTTAAATTAGCCCCAAGGAAGGTGAAATAAACTTCACGGCCTCGGTGTGCAACAAAGGTGATATCCTACAAAAAAATTAAAATTAAATTCAAAATCAATTTCAAGTCATTAATATTTAAATTCAAATTAAATCTTCCCTTAAACCTTCAACCAATTTGAACCTCAATTAACTTCAATCAATTGCCTACTTAGGACATATCAAAGCCACATAGCCTATCTCACACACTTTAGATGGTTTGCTAGGACAACCAACTCTAGTCTTAGGTTAGGCCGATGTTTACTTTTCTGCTGTGTGCCGGGTTTTTGAGCTTTCACTGCATGCTGTTTGCTAGTAGTAGAATTGATGTGTTTGTTTACTTATTTATTGCACTATGTGATGTGATTGATTGTACGATTAGATCTACCCCTAGGCTAGGGACGTTTTGTACTAATTCAATTTTATGCAGGGGGCCATGCTCATACAGGGCATAAATTAAAGGGGGCAAAAATTATAAATATTAAAATTGCACAGGTGCTAAGCATGCTTAAGTCCCCCTTTAAAATTAAAAGAGCATGGCCAAGTGTGGCTGGTTTGAGTATTTAAATTTCAAATATATTAACTGCTTGGGATGTAAATATAACTGTTGATTATTAGGATAACCTTGCAGGTTGTTGAGTCTAGATTTTAATTTTAATTAATGTAATTTGAGATGATATTTGAGTTGTAAATTTAAAGTGATTTGAGATTGAGATGTTTAAACATCCAGTTTGGAATCCAAAGAGTAAGGAACATCCCTTAGGGGAGAGTTCCTATCCATTTGGAGATCCAAATTAGGATGAAGTTCAAGTATCCGAAGAGAAAAGATAACACCCCTATCCAGGGGGAGTTTCTTTTCATTTGGATATCCAGACCCGACGATCCAAGGAGTTCTAAGGAGACGAAGAAGTGAAGAACGAGAAGAATCTCAAATCTCAAAGTCACTTGAGTCTTAGGAGTAGAATCCGGGTTGTAGTCAGTGGTAGCCGGCCACTTTACTTTCCTGCAAACCTTGGGTTGTATTATTAAGGGCACTTGCCTATGGACTTTCAGTTTGAGCATTTATTTAATTAATTTAATTAAATATTGATTTGATTACTTGATGTTGATTGCGATTAAGGACTTGCATGCTTTTAGTAGTTTTTTTGGCGCTTATTGCATGTCGTGTTTGATTTAGTCTGGAACCCGATCGGAGGCTCGTGAGGGTACGGTCATAAACTTTTTCTACTTAAACAAAATTAAAATTTTAAGCTCAGATAGAAACTCTAACGCTCTTAAGAAGTAAGCCCGGACTCGCCGGGAGTTTTTCATGCATACATATTGACTTTTCTCATCCGTGTTAGGCACCTCCCCGCCTACGGGTTCTGACAGACCACCTGACCTATTAGGGTGCAGTTCTGTCCAAGGGGATGTTGTGCAATCTCTAGGATAAAACCTATTTTTAAGCCTATTTTAAAACTGCTTCATATTGATTTAAGCATTTTATCGAGTCAACTAGCATGCATTGCATTAGATACAAATTAAAAATTTGAGTCTAAATCTTTAATTGCATTTCTAGCTTAAGCATTTAACCCAATATATGTTAAGGGGTCAATTAGGATCTGCTCTAGATGTCGACCCCATTTCTTTAAACCAATCTTAATCAATATCCCTAATCACTCTTTTATAAAGACTTTGACTCATGGTTTTTAAAAGCGTTTAGGTGGTTTAGCTGGCTCCCCAATCCAGGCCGGGGTAAGTCCAGGATTGCATTGCATTAGCTAGGTTCTGGGTCTCTGATTTCTCAGTACCCATTTTAGACTTAAGTTCTGAGGCATGTCTTCAATCTTAAGACCTCAACCTTCTGGAAATCTGATTCCCACTTTCTAATAAAATTGATCATTCAAATTAAAATATCTTTCTATCAAATTCAAGCCCAACACTTAGGATAGGTTGGGGTGTTTCTGAAGTAATTCAGAATCTCAAAACACCTCCTACTCTTCTTCCTTTGACTCCAGAAATAACTGTTCAATCTCGAACCATTCCCTATTGAAAATCCCGGTCCTTAACCTTCTTTGATATCGATCTTTGAAAATCTTAAATGAAATTCGTATCGCTATTTTAATCGAGAGTATTCGTAGGAAATTTTCTGGTTTCTTACGATGTAATTAACTACGAGGGCTTGCGCTCGTAGGAGATTTAGAAACCCAGACCAGATTTTCAAAATCAAGTTTTTTCAAAATTTTAATTAATTATCTTTGGGAAACTCAAAAGACAACGATCATTATCGTCATTTTCAAATGATTGATAATAGATGATATCCTCTTTCCTTGGAAAGATATATCGTACTATTATCGTGATCTTGATTATGAAATTAATGATCTTTTTACTAGATTATTATAGTTAAACATTGGATTTAACATCATTTTGATCCTTAGGGATCATATGTTGTTTCTCCTTGAGTTTGACTACGATAATCAGATAAATTCAAGATTTGTAATCGGAACCTGTTAGAGAACGATATGTTCACCTTTTGAGGTGATATATCATTCATAATAAGTGTTCGATTATAAAATTTAAATTTCAGAAATTAAATATTTCCCAAAGAAAATTAAACACCTTTTCAAAACCAACTATATTTTTCAATCAAACAAAAAAATGGCGACTCCGCTGGGGAAATTCTCTCTCTCCATCTTTAATAGCGATATAAATTTTTTTGCATCGGTAGTTTTGACTACCTTTCTTCCGTTGGTTCCTCTACTCATTTCTCCCTTGGGTGAGTGTGGCCAACTCAATTAAGACATGTGAAAAGAGAGGTGAGTGTAGGAAACCTCCCTCCAAGCTGGGCTTTGACATTTTGCCTCCAAGTTTATTGGTAGAGCAAAAGAGTCAAGCCAAGCTTGTCAAAATTTTTTTGTATATGTTGCAAACTCGCATGCAAATAAATCACAGCATGCTAAGTTTCAAAATTTACAAAAAAAATTCTTCAATCTCAAAACCCAGATTCAAAATTTCTTTAATTCAACCTAGATTCTGACATTTCACCATAAGCTAGTTAGTGTGGCGAAAGAGTCAAGTCAAGGTTTCAAGATTTTCCCTTGAATTTTGTTAACCATTATGTTGAAAATAAAACTCAACATTTTTGAGTTTCAAAAGTCAAGGAAAATCTTTCAAATCAACTTCAATCGTCGTTGCTATGTGTCTTCCACAATATTCTATTGTAGTTGAACACATGCAATTCAAATTCATAACTCTCCAGTCAATTCTGGGCTTTGACATTTCACCCCTAAATTGTTTGGTGGGGTGCAAAGAGTCAAGCCTTAGGATCTTCAGGCTAATTTGGCACACCTACATATTTGAACAAAATTTAATATGTTGAGTTCCAAATTTTGAAGAGGATCCGTCCAATTCCAACCTTGAGTTTAAATCCAGATTCAAATTCAAATTCAATTTTAATTTAAATCCAACTTCAAGCTTGAATTTAAATCCAAGATTTAAATTTTAATTCAACCTCAAAACTGAATTCAATCTTAAGTTCAAATCCAATTTCAAAATTGAACTTAAATTTGATTCCAAACTTAAATTCAAACTTCAGATTTTATTTCAAGATCAAATTTGAGACTTTGACATTTCGACCCAAGTTAATTGGAGAAACGAAAAGAGTCAAGCCCGATCCCCAGATTTTTCATATCAATTTTATGCACCTACATGATTGAGTGAAACTCAGTCTGTTGAGTCATAAAATTTGAAGAAAGACCCATTTGACTTGAGCCTCAAATTCAAATTTAACTTTGAATCCAAACATAATTTCAACCTGAAATTTGAATTTGATTTTCAACTTAAAGTCGATTCAATTTTTATCGGGACTTTGACATTTCGACCCAAGTCAATTGGTGAAATGAAAAGAGTCGAGCCCGATCCTTGAATCTTTCATATCAATTTTGTGTACCTACATGATTGAGTGAAACTCGATCTGTTGAGTCACAGAATTTGAAAACGGTTCATTCGACTTCAATATTAAATTTAAATTCAAATCCAACTTTGATTCAAGATACAATCTCAACTTTAAGTTCGAATTTGATTGTCACCTCAAATTTTAAATTTAATTTTGAATTCAAGTTTGAGTTTGAACTTTGACATTTTGCCCCAAGTTAATTGGTGTAGCAAAAGTGTCGGGTTCAACCCTTATGTTCTTGTCAAGTCTACAAACGATCATTTTGAATTTAAGCTTAACATGATTGAATTATCAAATTTTGAATAATATTAATCAAGTTTAAAATTCAAATTCAAATTCAAGATTAACTAACTCAAATCATTATTCATTAATTTTAGGATTTAAGCACTCAAATGGCTGGAAAACTCATTTTCTCTCTAAATAGAAACTTGATAGTCGAAGGAATCACTTCTGGTAATTTTATCCAGTTTGAAATGCAATTCCAAGACTTCAAGTTATCAGTCGACGGAGGAAAAATGATTGATCTGTCTGCTGGAATACGAAGGAATGTCCCTTTGGTTGAGATAACTTTAGGGTCAGGAGTTGACTCCCCTATCTCCGAGATGGAGGTTGTTGTCACCCCTTTACCCACTGTATCTTTTACTGAGGAGGATAGGAACCAGAAGTCAATAACGATAGAAGAGCTACCATCTCAGCCTGAGATTGAGTCAAGTTCTAGTACCCCTGCCGTCCGCAAGGCCAACAAGAACAAAATGAAGAACTACCTTCGTAGAGTCAGAAAGAAGGTTGTCAAGGCCAGGAAGACTGCTGAGGAGAAAGCCTTAAAGCACGTCAAGTCCAAGGCTAATCAAAAGTTTATTGCCCCTTCTACGAACCCCTTCCCTGGTGGAAATCGTTTCCACCCATCTCCTGTTGCTTAAAGGAGGGAGGTTGCAGAAACGAGAGCACGATCTTCAATACACCTTCTCGACTACTACATGGCGAGAATTAATCAAGCCAGAACCGATCAAACTCCAGCACCAGGCCCTAGGCCCCCAGTTGAAGGTTATGACCCGTCCACTCTACTAGATGATGTTAGATCACATTTTTATATGTGTCCTACTACGTCAACTAGAGAGGAGGAGGTGTAGAAACCACTGAGGGTGCCACTCTCCTAATTACTAGACCACTAGTAATAAGAGAGGGAAAATAATCTAAGATTATATCAGATAGTGATACCGTTAAAATTCAACTTTCAACGGGGTCCTATCGAGATAAATCTTTTGATTAAAGTGATGCATAACTTCTAAGGATAGTGCAGACCCAATAGTAGTCTCTCCCTCCAAGGAGATTGTAGGAATCTAATTCCGTACTACTGGAGTCTTGCCTCCTAGATTTGCAATTTCTTTTTAAGGAAAGCTTTCAATTTCTCAAGTGTACTGATTTCAAACTTTCAAGATAGTTGAGTTATCTTTTTTAAGAAAATTGACCTCTATTTTGAGTTTTAAGCAGGAGAAAGTAGTAGTTGACTCCAAATATTTGAATACACCTCCCTCCCACCTCTTTTGTGGGATTGATTCGATTGTTGAGTTAAATCAATATCAAATTTAAGTTGATCTTTGAAATGAAAATCTTCTCAATCTTCTCGCAATTTTCTATCCTAATAGATATCTCTTGCGTGTTTAAAATCTGTTCAATGATTTTCAAAAGTCAAGCCAATATTCATTTTAAAAGACTGGGTCCTACCTTGAGGATTATTCGTCCTTGGATAAGAGAATGAGTTTTTCTTCTCTTATACTTGAGATGTAATCCCGGTATTGAAATAGAGAAGGTGTAGCCTCTTCTTAAATTCAACTGAATTCAAAAGATGCGCAAAATGCGCCAACAATCAAGAAATGCACAAAGTGTACTAAAAATCAAAAAGATGCGCAATGGGCGCCACAAGTTAAGAAACAGTGCAAAATGCACTATAAATAAAAAGATGCGCAGTGTGCGCCATCAGAAAAAGAAAGAATGAAAGAGGCTCCCTCCTGCTAAATTCTTCAATCTCAAAAGACCCAGTCGTCTTTAAATTACTTGACTTTGATAAATTTGGAATCTAGAATTTTTACCGTGCATCGATAATCTATCAAGATACAAAAATCTCTTGTGCAAGAGAATTGAAAAGATTGAATTTCTTTATTTGACTTTAACCTCTTTGAAATTAATTTTAATTCAAAATACTTAATGGAGACCCCAGTTTAGTTCTTATGAAACTTGGTCTGGGTCAACAAAACCTAAATCCTGAAATCTTTTCAGGTTTATTGGAGTCACTCAAACTTTTCACTGTACTTCTGAATTTGTTCCCGTTTGTCGTTCCGACAGGGTCCAAATACTTAGAGGAAGTTTTCTGATAAGAAGAATGAATCTTCTACTCTTGATAAAAATTCAAAATCTGATCCTTGAGAAGTGTGTGTAAGCCCTTCCGCATAGGCATTTTTTTTTCTACTAGGCCTTCTTTATAAAATTACACTCTATGCTGGGTCCGAGCTTAATCCCACTGGAGGAGTATTTTATAATGCTGGAAATTGTTGTTCAAAATCAAACCACACCCTGTGCTGGGTCCTAGATCATTCTGATCTAGAGGCGTAGTTCCCTTTGTTGGGACTTGCTATCCAAAATCAAATTATAGTTGAGCAAAGTGCCCGACTCCAATTCGAGGAGCTCAAGGGCATCAAATAAAAATTAATACATGCTCAACAAAGTTTGAAAGTTCATAAGTCACGTTTGATTTAAGTTATTGATAAGTTATGTCACTTTAGAACTCCCCAAGTAGGAGACTTGGTCGTAGTCTTTTGTAGACCACTTCTAATCCATTATAAATTTAATGGAAAGCTTGAGTCAATGTTGACTGGATCGTTCATGACGATCTTTGAGGAAAATTTTCCTTTAACTGATCAATCCTGAAGAATGCCACCCAATATTTTAAACATCGGGGAGGCTCTTCAGGAAGTACCATGCCAGATGAGTGTCAAACTTAAAATTAAATTCAAAACACTTTAAATTCAAAATCAAATTCAAACAAATCAAAATTGAGCCAAACACAATCAAAATTCAAAATTCAAAATCAAATTCAAGATGAATTAAAATCAAATCAACTTTCAAATTCAAATTTTCAAATTCAAAATAATTCAAATCAAATTCAAAACACATCACAGTTTTAAAACCCTTCAAATTCAAATTCGTCAAATCAAGTTTCAAATTCAAACATCTTTAAATTCAAGTTCAAAAATCATTCAAATTTTAAATTCCAGAATTCAAATCTCAAATTCCAGAATTCAAATCCGATCCTCTATACAGAGCAAGTTTCCTTTGTATATGATAATTCCAGACTCGATCCTCTATGTGAAGCAAGTTTCCTTCACATATGATCATTCTAGACCTGATCCTCTATATAGAGCAAGTTTCCTCTATATACGATCAATCCAGACCCGATCCTCTATACAGAACAAGTTTCCTCTGTATATGATCATTCCAGACTCGATCCTCTATGTGAAGCAAGTTTCCTTCACATATGATCATTCCTGACCCGATCCTCTATATAGAGCAAGTTTCCTCTATATACGATCAATCCAGACCCGATCCTCTATATAGAGCAAGTTTCCTCTATATACGATCAATCCAGACCCGATCCTCTATACAGAACAAGTTTCCTCTGTATATGATCATTCCAGACTCGATCCTCTATGTGAAGCAAGTTTCCTTCACATATGATCATTCCTGACCCGATCCTCTATATAGAGCAAGTTTCCTCTATATACGATCAATCCAGACCCGATCCTCTATATAGAGCAAGTTTCCTCTATATACGATCAATCCAGACCCGATCCTCTATACAGAATAAGTTTCCTCTATATATGATCATTCCAGACTCGATCCTCTATGTGGAGCAAGTTTCCTCTACATATGATCATTCCAGACCCGATCCTCTATGTAGAGCAAGTTTCCTCTACATATGATCATTCCAGACTCGATCTTTTATGTGAAGCAAATTTCCTTCACATACGATCAATCCAGATTCGATCCTCTGTGCAGAGCAAGTTTCCTCTACACATGATCTTCCAGACCTGATCTTCTATATAGAGCAAGTTTCCTTTATGTATATGATCATCCAGATTCGATCCTCTGTGCAGAGCAAGTTTCCTCTACACATGATCTTCCAGACCTGATCTTCTATATAGAGCAAGTTTCCTCTATGTATACGATCATCCAGATTCGATCCTCTGTGCAGAGCAAGTTTCTTCTACACATGATCTTCCAGACCTGATCTTCTATATAGAGCAAGTTTCCTCTATGTATACGATCATCTAGATTCGATCCTATATGTGAAGCAAGTTTTCTTCACATACGATCAATCCAGACTCGATCATCTGTGTAGAGCAAGTTTCCTCTATACATGATCATCTAGATTCGATCCTCTATGTAAAGCAAGTTTCCTTTACATACGATCATTCCAGACCCGATTCTGTGTGAAGCAATGCTTCCTTCTCACAGAATCTTCCAGTTTTCTTTTCCTTAAGGTTAGATGTGAGTCATCGTGCTTTCTTTCCTTAGGATTAGATCCGCTAGTGGTGGAGTACGCCCTTAGTGGCACCATCCTAGTGTTTTCCAGTTTTCTTTTCCTTAAGGTTAGATGTGAGTCATCGTGCTTTCTATCCTTAGGATTAGATCCGCTAGTGGTGGAGTATGCCCTTCGTGGCACCATCCTAGCATCTTCCAGCTTTCTTTTCCTCAAGGACAGATGTGAGTCATCGTGCTTTCTTTCCTTAGGATTAGATCTTCTAGTGGTGGAGTACGCCTTCTGTGGCACCATCCTAGGTTCAAAATCCAGATATGACTTTCTGTGGGAGGCAATGCTTCCTTCCCTCAGGGTCCTCCAGTCTTCCTTTCCTTAAGAACAGATGTGAGTCATCGTGCTTTCTTTCCTTAGGATTAAATCTACTAGTGATGGATAACGCCCTTTGCGGCACCATTCTAATTTCAAAATTCAAAATTTTAAGTCTGATCTCCTATAGGAAGCAATACTATCTTCCTATAAGATCATCCAGTTCTCTTTTCTTAAGAGTAAGTATTCTCCTTCTCTTAGGATTTGATTCCCCAGTGATGGAATAAGTCCCTTGTGGCCCCGTCCTGAATTCAATTTCAATTCTAAATTCAAACTCTCTTCTCCTCAAGGTTAGGCTTTTCTCCTTCCTTTAGGATTAGACTCCCCAGTGATGGAATAAGTCCTCTATGGCACCGTCCTGGGTTCAATCTCAAAATCCAGTTCTCTCTTCCTTAGGGTAGGTTCTTCTTCCTTCCCTTGGGATTAGACTTCCTAGTGATGGAGTAAGTCCTCTATGGCACCGTCCTGGAATCAATCTCAATCAAGCTTTCTTTTCTTTAGGGCTAGGTTCTTCTTCCTTCCCTTAGGATTAGATCTACTAGTGGTAGAGTACGCCCTTTGTGGCACTACCCTAGTATCAAAATTCAAACTCGATCCTCGGTAGTTAGGAATTCTTTCTTTCTACAGAGTCATCCAGACCCTCCTTTCCTTAGGGTTAGATGTTTCTTCCCTTAGGACTAGATCTACTAGTGGTAGAGTACGCCCCTCATGGCACTACCCTAGTATTGAATTGCAATTTGATCCTCTGTAGTTAGGAATTCTTCCCTTCTATATGATCATCCAGATTTTCTTTTCCTGTAAGGATAGGATTCTTTCCCTTCCTTAGGATTAGATCCATTAGTGGTAGAGTACGCTGTTTCCAGCACTACCCTAGTATCCTTTCAAATCTAGTTTGCTAAGGTTAGGATTTTGCTTTCCCTTAGAATCAAATTCAGACTCGATCCTCTGTAGTTAGGAATTCTTCCTTTCTATATGATCATCCAGACCTCCTTTTCCTTTAGGGTAGGACTTCCCTTCCTTTAGGATTAGATCTACTAGTGATAGAGTACGCTACCCCCAGCACTACCCTAGTATCATTTCAAATTCAATTTTCTAAGGTTAGGATTTCCTTCTCCCTTAGAATCAAATCTAGACTCGATCCTCTGTAGTTAGGAATTCTTCCTTTCTATACGATCATCCAGACCTTCTTTTCCTTTAAGGTTAGGATTCTCCTACCCTCAGGACCAGACCCACTAATGGTAGAGTACGCTTTTCCTAGCACTATCCTAGTATCTATTCAAACCCCGATTCCCCAAGGATAGATTTTTCTTTCCCTTAGGATTAAAACTTCAGACTTGACCATTCTATTCGGTCAACACCAATATGTGCAATAGAACTACATTCTATTACACATATTGGGGGTCTATTTGTTGACCTCATTTTTGTATGAGCTCAGTAGGACCAATCCAGACCTTAGGATTTTTCCAATCCTTAGGATCAATCTTAACCCTAGGATCAATCTGATCTTAGATCAATCCAGACTTTAAGATCAAACCAAATTCAAATCAATCCTGACCCCAGATCAATACAATTTAAGACAAATCTAGATTCTAGGATTCTCCTAGACTTCAGACCCTAGGATCTATTCTAGACCCTAGGATTCTACCTGACTCTAGACCATATGATCCCCTTAGACTCTAGGATTCTCCTAGATCTATCTAGAGCTTAGGATTCTTCTAGATCCTAAGACTATTCTAGATCCCAGGCCCTAGGACTTCCAGACCCTAAGATCCTCCTAGAAATCAAACCTTAGGATCTACTCTAGATCCTAAGATCCTTCTAGATCTTGAATCTTAGGATTCCTAGACCTTAGGATTCTTCTAGATTATAGGATTCTTCCAGACCCCAGATCCTAGGATTTCCCTAGGACTTCTAGATTCTAGGATCTTCACAGACTCCAGTCCCTATGATCTATTCTAGACCCTAGGATTCCTTAAGCTGATTTGGACCCTAGGACTTAATCTAAACCCTAGGATTCCTCTAAATCAATCTAAGCTTCAATTCAACCTAAATTTAATTCAAATCCTATCATTTAAGCTCAAAATCCAATTCAAAACCAGATTTCCAGATTCAAATCCAAGGCCAAAGGTCTAAGTCCTGAAAGCCTTTTCCAGTAAATCTTTGAACATTTCAAAACCCTATCAAATGACCTCTGATTCAGGATCTGTCAGTTCCACACTGATGTGATATGTCTCTAGAGGCCATCCTCCAAATTTGAGCTCATTCTGAGGTCTCTAACCCCAGAAACTGAATTGAAATCCAAAGGCTGTAAAACCTTCAAATATTTACAGTCTATGCCACTGGACCTACCACCCAGTGGGTTTTGACCCTAGAGCTTTCTCCAAAGCCTCCAATTACTTATAGACCCTTAATTATGACCCATTGAGCATTAAACTGTATTTTGTTGGACTCAATTTGACCCCCAGTCCACCAGGGGTCAAAATGACCAAAATGCCCCTATGGGGTGTGAATAGTCACTTTGGTCAAATGAGCTCCAAATCAAATGCAGTCACTTCCAGCAAATTTCAAATGTCAAACCAAACCCATTGAACCCAGAACCAGCCCCTGGGTCAACCTGGTTGACCAAGTCAACCTAGTTGACCTAGAAGGCCCCTTTAGGGTCAAAACATGTCATTTTGACCAAATGACCTCCCCAGACCTTGGGACCACCACCATTGGTCTCCAAATGTCATTTCAAATATGTTGAGCCTATTTCCAGACCCTGGACCCACCTGGTTGACCAAGTCAACCAGGGTTGACCTAAAAGGCCCATTAAGGGCCCAAATAGGTCATTTTGACCAAATGACCTTTCCAGACTTTGAGACCATCACCAGTAGACTCAGAATATCATTCTGAACTGGTTGGACCCAATCCCTAACCCTGGGTCAACCTGGTTGACCAAGTCAACCCAAGTTGACCAAAACACCTCTTAAGGGCCTAAATAGGTCATTTGACCCAGATGCCCATTCTAATCCTTCAAAATACCTTCACTAGACTCCATATATCCAATCAAACCTGTCAAGCCCATTCCTAGACCCTGGGTCAACCTGGTTGACCAAGTCAACCCAATTGACCCATTAGGCCCATTAAGGGCCTAAATAGGTCATTTCAATCCAAATGACCTTTTGAATCCTTTTCAAGCTTTCAAATCATTCCAATTAATGCCTTAAATCTTTCCAAATGCACCATGAGCCAAGTCATGGTCATTTTTGACCAAGTCAACATATTTAAACTTGGTCAAACTACCTTAAAACCCTTTCTATTCCTTCAAATCTCAATCCTTAAGTCTCAAACTCTCTTCAACTTGTCATTCCAGTAGCTTAATACTTCCCTCATTGCCACCTCAGTAGTCCACCTGGACTTTGACTGGTCAAACAGTCAAAATGAGGTTTTGGACAAGTCAAACTTGGTCAAAATCCCTCCTTAAGATTAATCCCCTCTAATCCCAACCTCTCCAGCTGCTTAGAGAGAGTCCAGAACCTTCTTAGGGTGTATTCTAGCCCTTGGATGGGGATCCAATGGTTTGGGTCATTCCTACACACTAAGGTGGGGACCAAAGTCACTTTACATGTGGCTTGTCCTTCCATGTGCTCTCCCATCTGCTCCTAACAATCTCTTGGATAGATGACAACATCTGAAGAGCTCTCCAAGTCATCACAGCCATCCATTTGGCCTGGAGATGATTGAATAGGTTTAAAACCCTCAAATTAGGCTCATTCTCCATTGAATCTTCTCTCACTAAAAATCTTCTCCTCCAGAGGTCCTCCAGCCCTCTATACTTCTCTGAGAGCTTTCCCAATAATTATCACAACTCTCCCAACTATTTCCCCATTAAAATCTAGCCTCCAAAGCCCTCATTGGTGAAGAGAGAGGATCTAGAGAGAGAATCAGGAGATACACAAATAACTTCAAATCCAGCCAGATCTAGGTTTTGACGTCTTCTACAAAGTTGAAGAGGATATTAGCAGCTTTCCAACGAGCCCAAGATTGTCAAAATCCGACGGCTAGATTGTAAGTTATCATCATTTTAAGTTCTATGATCAAACATTGATTTCTCCCAAATCCCAATGCATGGAGCTTTGAAACTCCATGGATTGAAAGAGTAGGGTATCTAGATCCTATGTTTCAAATTTCATGAAATTTGAACGGTCGGATCGAAAGTTATGAGCATTTAAAATTCTAGTTTATTTTGAACTAAGATTTCGGGAGCGATCTGGACCGTCCGATCGCGTGTGTATTGCGATCGGACGGTGCAGATCAAGCCGGACCGTATGCTGTAGCCGGCGGATTCGAACCTGCGCCGTTTGGCCATACAGCCCGGTGACGTGGCAAAATCTGGTTCGTCCATCCGATCGGGCGCGGATCGAACGGCCCGATATCCTTGCTGACATGGCAAGTGGCTCAATCAGAGTGTGCCACGTGTCAAGTACGAGGAAAGCCGCCGCCGCCGTCATTCCAATGATTGGCCGGTAGTTAAATTAATTAAAAATGAATTTAAAATTCATTTTAAATGCTCAAAACTTTAAAAATTCATAGAAAATTCATTTTTAATCCAAATTGGGTGTTCTTGGGCTTGTTGGAAAGCTCTTGACGTCTACTTTATTTTAAAAATAATTTGAAACAATTTTGATCATTGAGTTTAGAGAAAAATAGAGATGATGATTTTTCATTTTTGTCACATTTCTCAAAATTCCATGGTCAAATTGACCTCAAATTTGGATGGCATATATTAGGGGGAATCCTTATCCTACCATAAGTTTCTTGGGTCATATTTTGACCAGAATTTCTATGAATTGAATTTTCAAATGTATGGGTTCATTTTGGACCCATAAATTTAAAAATTCATAATTCTTTATATGCTTAGCATTAGGACACATTATTGCTGTGATATGTTTACATGTATGTCCAAGGGTTAGAAACTTTGATTCAAACCCACTTAAATCTAGTGACATCATTAAGGATAATAATTAAGGACCTAAGTTTAGAGAACTTAGAAAAATTTCAATAATTAGGATACATTTTCAATTGACTTGAAACTTTGAAAATTCAAACTTAGTGACACATACAGCCTCAAGAAAAATTCTCACTGAATTTTGAATTCATTAAGTCCATTAATTAACCTAATCAAACTTAAACCTTAATTAAGCCCTTAAACCTTCCAGAAAATGTAATAAATTAAGTTTAAATCCAAAAATTACACATAATACCTCAAACTGACTAGAATTGAACCCTTAATCAATGAAAAATAAAAGCCCCTTGACTGGACTTCAAAATTGAGTTTAATTTAAGTTTAATTAAAATCTGAAATTTAATTAATTTAATTAATTAAAAAATAATTAATAATTCCAGAAAATTTCCAAACACTTGGAAATCACTCCTTAGGTCATTCCTGACCTTTGGAGTTGATTTTAAGAAGTTTGGAGGCCATTTGGATCCAAATCACAAAAAGGGTCTCTAATTAAACAATTTCAAAAATTAAATAAATACTCAAAACTTCAAAAATTCATAACTAATTCAAATGAATTCCAAATTGAGCAAACGCAAAGGCATACAACTCATCTTAAGCTCTAATATTTGTTAAAAATGTTAAGTTTCCAGAAATCAATCAAATTTGAAAAAGTCAACTTTTGGTCAAACTTAGTTCAAATCAAGTGAAAACTTCAAACCTTCATAATAAAATCTAGAAAAATCCAATTTCAGCATACTTACTGTCTAACTGATCGTATTAAGGTCTAGTATTTTAATAAAATATTAACTTTCTAGAAAACCCTTTAAATCAAAAAGTCAACTTTTGACCATTGAATTAAATCATTAAAATAATCCAGAAAATACCAAAATTCAATAAATCATTCAAAATTCCAGAAAATCTTAAATCAAAATTAAAACCAGCAATCAACCAATCTTAATTAAAATTTAATTAACCTTTAAACCTTAATCAAACTTAAATCATTTTATTATATCGGGTACCACTGGATAACCCAGGCCTACGAGGCTATTAAATTAGCCCCAAGGAAGGTGAAATAAACTTCACGGCCTCGGTGTGAAACAAAGGTGGTGTCCAAAAAATAATTAAAATCAAATTTAAAATTAATTTTAAGTCATTAAGATTTAAACTAAAATTAAATCTCCTTCAAGCCTTTCAACCAACCAGAACTTTAAACAACTTCAATCAAGTACCCTATTTAGGACATATCAAAGCCACACAGCCTACCTCACACACTTTAGATGGTTTGCTAGGACAACCTACTCTAGCCTTAGGCTAGGCCGGTGTTTACTTTTCTGCTGTGTGCCGGGTTTTCGAGCTTTTACTGCATGCTGTTTGCTAGTAGTAGAATTGATGTGTTTGTTTACTTATTTATTGCACTCTGTGATGTGATTGATTGTACGATTAGATCTACCCCTAGGCTAGGGACGATTTGTACTAATTCAATCTTATGCAGGTGGCCATGCTCATACAGGGCATAAATTAAAGGGGGCAAAAATCATAAATCTTAAATTGCACAGGTGCTCCAGAATGCTTAAGTCCCCCTTTAAAATTAAAAGAGCATAGCCAAGTGTGGCTACGATTGAGTATTTTAAATTCAAATATATAACTGCTTGGGATGTCAAATATAAACTGCTGATTATTAGGATAACCCTGTAGGTTGTTGAGTCTAGATTTTTAATTTTTTAATTGATGTAATTTGATTTAAATTGAGTTGTAATATTTAAAGTACTTCGAGATTGAGATGTTTAAACATCCAATTTGGAATCCAAAGAGGAAGGAACATTCCTTAGGGGAGAGTTCCTATCCATTTGGAGATCCAAATTAGGATGAAGTTTAAATATCCAAAGAGAAAAGATAACACCCCTGTTCAGGGGGAGTTTCCTTTCATTTGGATATCCAGACCCGACGATCCAAGGAGTTCTAAGGAGACGAAGAAGTGAAGAACGAGAAGAATCTCAAATCTCAAAGTCACTTGAGTCTTAGGATTAGAATCCGGGTTGTAGTCAGTGGTACCCGGCCACTTTACTTTCCTGCAGACCCTGGGTTGTATAATTAAGTGGCACTTGCCACATGGACTTTCAGTTTGAGCATTTATTTAATTAATTTAATTATTTGATTGATTTGATTACTTGATGTTGATTGCGATTAAGGACTTGCATGCTTTTAGTAGTTTTTTGGCGCTTATTGCATGTCGTATTTGATTTAGCCTGGAACCCGATCGGAGGCTCGTGAGGGTACGGTCATAAACCTTTTCTACTTAAACAAAATTAAAATTTTTAAGCTCAGATAGAAACTCTAACGCTCTTAAGAAGTAAGACCGGACTCGCCGGGAGTTTTTCATGCATACATATTGACTTTTCTCATCCGTGTTAGGCACCTCCCCGCCTGCGGGTTCTGGCAGACCACCTGACCTATTAGGGTGCAGTTCTGTCCAAGGGGATGTTGTGCAATCTCTAGGATAAAACCTATTTTTTAAGCCTGAGTTTCTAAACTGTTTCATTTTGATTTAAGCATTTCATCGAGTCAACTAGCATGCATTGCATTAGATACAAATTAAAAATTGAGTCTAAATCTTTAATTGCATTTCTAGCTTAAGCATTTAACCCAACATATGTTAAGGGGTCAATTATGATCTGCTCTAGATGTCGACCCCAATTCTTTAAACCAATCTTAATCAATGTCCCTAACCACTCTACATTTAAAGACTTTGACTCATGGTTTTAAAGTGTTTAGGTGGTTTAGCTGGCTCCCCAATCCAGGCTGGGGTAAGTCCAGGATTGCATTGCATTAGCTAGGTTCTGGGTCACTGATTCTCAGTACCCATTTTAGACGTAGGTTCTGAGGCAAATCTCTAATCTTAAGATCTCAACCTTCCGGGAATCTAATTCCCACTTTCTAATAAAATTGATCATTTAAACATTAAAAATCTCTTTCAATCTAATTCAAGCCCAACACTTAGAATAGATTGGGGTGTTTCTGAAGCAATTTAGAATCTTAAGACACCCCCTACTCTTCTTCCTTTGACTCCAGAAAGAACTGCTCAACCTTGAACCAATCCCACTTGAAAATTCAAGTCCTTAACCTTCGTTGATAACAATCTTTGAAATTCTTAAATAAAATTCGTATCGCTATTTTAATCGAGAGTATTCGTAGGAATTTTTCTGGTTTCCTACGATGTAATTAACTACGAGGGCTTGCGCTCGTAGGAGATTTAGAAACCCAGACCTGATTTCAAAATCAAGCTTTTTCAAAATTTCAATTAATTATCTTTGGGAAATTCAAAAGACAACGATCATTATCGTCATTTTCAAATGATCGATAATAGACGATATCCCCTTTCCTTGGAAAGATATATCGTACTCTTATCGTGATCTTGATTATGAAATTAATGATCTCTTTACTAGATTATAATAGTTAAACATTGGATTTAACATCATTTTGATCTTTTGAGATCATTTATTATTTCTCCTTGAGTTTGACTACGATAATCAGATAAATTCAAGATTTGTAATCGGAACCTGTTAGAGAACGATATGTTCACCTTTTGAGGTGATATATCATTCATAATAAGTGTTTGATTATAAAATTTAAATTCCAGAAATTAAATATTTCCCAAAGAAAATTAAACACCTTTTCAAAACCAACTATATTTTTCAATCAAACAGTTGTGTCTATGTTATTTCTCTAGGCTTGGATGTTTTATAACTTATTTGTTGTGTTATTATTATTCTTAGTTGTTCTGATTGTTAATATTATTTTTGGCCTACTGGATGATGTTATGCGATGTACTTGAAGTGATGATTAATGAAATGAAAAAGTCATTTTTCTATGCGTATTGCTATATGAATGTGATTGTGACTTGAAATGTTTTAAAATTTATCAATCAAACGTAGTTGATTGCCTTCATAAAATGTTAGGTCAATCTGTCTTACAATAGTAATTAATGTGCATAATTTAATTTCTCAAAATATTTAAATTATTTTGTGACTGGATGTAGATTAGAAGATCTTTTTAATATTATTTTTAGACAGGTATTACTTAGCTTAAATTGTTGCAAATTTGATGTCACATTTTTTCTCTTATTTCTATCTCAAAGTGTTCATTATTGTATTTATGTCAAGAGATGGTGGTGTTGGAAATAAAATATTTTAAGGAGGCACAAAATAAGCCTAAAACTGAAAAGATGCATAAAGTGTGCCACAAATACAAAAAGATGCACAATGTTCGCCAAATTATAAAAAGGCACAAAATTAACCCAAAATTAGCAAGATGCATAAAGTGTGCCATGCAAATTAAAAAGATGCGCAATATCGCCAATTGTTTTTTCCTTTATCAGTGTCTCAATCACACCAAACAATAATCATCACCATTGAATTAGAATATGATTAACCTTATTTCATCATTTCTATAACAGTTGTGGTTACATAATTTGTCTATTACAATACTGACATAGATCAACTAGTCTTATCCTTGTTATTCTATGATTTAAAATATTTGAGTCCTTACTTTTTGCATCTGATTTTAATATTTTAGTTATAATTCATTTAACATTATCTTAATCATCAACTACTTTGATATTTACCCTTTTTGTTATTGTCAAAAGGGGGAGTTCATTTTTTGTTTGTGATATGTGTGTTTGTGTGTTTATTTGGGTGTTTATCTGTATGTATATTTTTTTTGTTCTCTCAGATCTTTATTTGTGTGTGTTCTCTCTAATATTTAGGGGGGCTATTCATTTAGAGGGAGAATATATTTAGGGGGAGCTAAGGAGAATATGTGTGTTAATGTTTAACTTAAACAATATTTGTTTTGCCATCATAAAAAAGGGGGAGATTTTTAAAATCATTGCATGTTAATTTATCTTGATAATCATGTGAGTTTTTGATGATAACAAAATCTTATTATTTGCTTATTATTTCTCCTAACATATGTTAAAAAGTTTATTTCTGTGTGTACTAACATGTTTTTCAAGAAAATAATACTTCAGACTGCTAAAGACTTCAAGACAGATTAGATTAAAGATTATTGTAAGTGAAGTCTATAATTTTTACTTTTCTTTAGTCTGAGTGAGTGTGATTGTAAGTTGGATAACTGTACACACACACACTTGGGAGTGTGACAAAAACTTAATTTTTAAAACTAATCATACTGTATGATTTCCTATCGTATTGGATGATTTATCCTCTGTGTCCCTCTGAAGCGAAGTTGATTTGTTCCTAGATGAAAAATTTTCTAAGTACAGATCATAGTGTATGAAATTGGGTTATCCCAGATGCCCATCAGAGTACGAAATCAGCTTCGTTCAGACCATCCCGTATGATCCAAAAAGTTTTTGAAATAATCATACAATATGATATGGGTTCATCCTAGATGCCAATCAGGGTAGGAAATCAGGCCCGTCCAGATCATCCTATACGAATGCACTAAAATTTGAACTGATCGTCCCATACAGACACCGATTAGAGTATGAAATAGGGTTCGTACACGATCATAAAGACGAAGTGGAAGTTATTGTGAAATTTTTGAACTGATCGTGCTGTACGAAGTGCATTTATACAGACACCGATCAGAGTATAAAATCAGGTTCATCTATATTCGTACAGATGAAAGTCTCACATTTTGAACTGATCATACGGTACGATCAGCGTTCGTATAGACGATGATCAGAGTAAAAAATGAGGTTCGTACAACATCATACGAGACTTTTTTAACTGTTCGTACGTATGAAAATTGATTGTACTCTACGATCCAAGTCCGTCAAACTTGAAATTTTTAGTTTTTGGATGGTTTTTCTTCTCCTTTATATATAAGGGTCCTAAAAATTGACTGTCAAAGAGCCCTTCCACGAATTTCTCTTGAGTGCTTTTGAGGAGTGTATTTGGGAGAGTGTTTTGAGAGTGAAGTGTGAGAGATCTAGTGTAATGAAATTGTGAGGGGATTCACAAGGTTGTCCAACAATGAGATTCTCTTACTTGTTCTTCAAAGTTCTTCCTAATGTCCTTGAAGGCTCTTACAAGAGGATTGTTCAAGAAGGCTCGATACTCTGCCGTCACTAGGAGGGTGAGAAAGGATATGTGGTACTATGCCATCACCAGGAGGGTGAGAAAGGATGCTGGGTTCTCTGCCTTCACCAGGAGGGTGAAAAAGGACGACGGTTCTCTGCCGCACCAGAATTTGGTGGAAGAGAGTTTGTAAGGGCTTCTCCACCTAGCTGTAAGAACTAAAAGAGAGTCACTTGAGTATGGTGCAATACCTAGAGAAGGAGTCTCTAGGGAGTGGGCGTAGGTCTTGTTGGATCAAACCACTATATTTATCACTTTTTAATTTCTGCATTGCACTTTATTTTTCTATGGTTGAAAAATAGTTCTAAAAGTGTTCTTATCGTACTGTATGAACTAAATCGTATATATATATATATATTATTTAAAAGGATTTTCAAAATAATTAAAAGAATTTTAAAATAACCAATTCACCCCCCTCTTTGTTAGCATTGGGACATAATTAATAGGTCTAACAACCTATTCAAACTTTCATGAACTAGGTAACTAACCAGTATATGCTGTCTAAAATTTGGTTTCCCCCACCTTCAAATTGGATCAAATTGAATGTAGATGCGTCTTTGTTGAATAAAAATGAAGCTAGTATTGTTCAAGTCTTAAGGGATCACAAAGACAGATTTTTGTTTGAGTATGGAAGGGAATTGGTGCATTGGGATATCTCGATGCTAGAGTTAATTTCTATTTTTAACTTCAAAGAGATAATTAAAGATTGGATGACATAAAAGCAAGAAATTGTGATCGATGGTGACAACATCAACGTTATGAAACTATTGCACAAGTCAGTTTTGATGATTAATCGGAGTAACAAGATTCACAATATGGATTTTTCTTTTCTTGATGTCTTTAAAAATGTAAATTTATATTTTGTGTCTTGAGAAAGCAATAGTGTGGCAGATACTTGTGCCCACTATGCTTTTTTGGGTGATTTTTTTGGGAAGATTTTCTTTTGGATGAACTTCCTTCAAGTGTTTGTGACTTGATAAGGAAGGATTGTGATAAAATAGCTATCACTTAGGGTCTTCGTATTTCATTCTCTTTTGTGCTTTAATGCTATTTGCACATCTTCAAAAAAAAAAAAAAAACACTATTTAATAGTAGCAATGAAGTTATTTTGTTTTCCATTTTTCTTTTTATAACCTTTTCCATTTCACGCGCATGGTTAACCAGTATTATAAAGAGGTGTACTCCACATTCAATTATGCATATACAAGTATTTCTACTTTTAACTTTATTTATATTGTCTATCTCATTTCATATCATTATGCCTAACAAGCAGGTATATGATTGGGCTAAATGATAGAAACATGATAAGTCTATGTCGTCAAATTCAATATGACCAATTGCATTTCATATCAATAGTATATAAATAATTTGTAATAACATTAAACAATTAGATGCAATTAAAAAAAAAACATTATTATCATAAATTGGAAATATGAGTAGTCACCTTGAATTTTGATGTTTTTAATGTTTCACTCATATTCTTTATTCCAACATCAATAGATTAAACATCTATATGAAGATCTTATCACTAAAATTTTAAATGATAAATTACTCTTATTTCTCTAACTTGATTTTTAAAATTTTATTTTAATTGTGATTGAAATTTTAATATTATTGAATTTTAAAATATATGCTCTCTCTATCTCTCTTTCTATGTATATCTCTATATTTATTATTTATCTTTTTCATTAAAATTTAATGAAAAATCACAATATGATTATTAATATTATTATTTTATAAAGTAAATTGTTTTATTATGATATTTAAAATTTGTATACATATTCTCTACTCTTATAATTAAATTCAATTTATAAAATTAATTTACTAATTATATAATTAGAATCACATATAAATATGTTTGATTGGCATAATGAAATTTACTCTTATATATATATATACACACACACAAACACACACACATACACACCATTAATTCTTTTTAATTCATAATAGATTTAAATTTGAAATCTAAAACTCATTTTTTAAAATTAAATAACAATCTTTTAATAAAATTATAAATTATAAAATATAATAATATTTTCTTTTCAATGCAAATTTAAATTCCTATAAAATAATTATTTAAAATTTATTATTACCAATTAAAATTTCAGAGCACAAATTTTATAATTTACTTTAATGAACATACTTATCTTGGTTCAATAATTCCATACCTAATGTTCTTTTTTTTTATTTTATAAACTTTTATTTTTCCTAAAAATAATTACTAATTTCATTATAAAAAAAAGCAATATTTCTCTCACTAAATGTTGCTTATAGTTCTGACTTAAATCTCGCACATGATTCGCTCGATCCTTCACCCTCGTACATAATGATAGCAGACGATCTATTTTTCTTAGTGGCTCTTGCTCATGCTTGTCACCTATGCTTTCTCTGTTGGGCAAAATTTTAAACTATGCATGTTTAGTAAATAATTTATTTGATTAAGCATGTTAAAAGAAAAATTTAGAATATACATAGTTGCCCGTTGAATGGATGACTTGCAAGCTGAGTCACCAGCTAGCCGTTAGAAGCATTTACATTTAAAAAAAAATAAGTTCAGTGTAAGTCACCCATTGCACGGGCCACGTATATTGTTTAAATTTTTTGTTAAATAAAATATATAGGATATCTACTATTGTACATAAATTGTAAGATCTTTTAAAAAATATGATTAATATAAGTCACCCATTGCACAAGCAACTTACATTAATTATTAATTTTTTAAAAAATAAAATTTATATTATTTATATTATTACATAGCTCTTAGATTTACTTGATAGTGATGCTTCTATATTTGTATTTATGCATCTATAAAGAGGAGAGGATTTTATATATTTAATAATAATGCATCACCAATTGGTGGTCAAAACAACTTAACTTCCCAGCACATTGGCATTTGTGCGGTGTTATAGTGTGACAATCACAGGTTATCGTGCTTAGGGTAAGCAACATTGGATATTGAGGTTATTGTCAGGCTTTATTGTGGATGTATTTGTTGGATTTTATTGAAGGAAAAATTTGAAGTGAATTGCATAAATGAGCATCAGCTATTTAATGGGGTTGTTGTAGCATTGGAGGTCAATGTTGAGTGTAGTTTCTTCTAGCAGCTATTTTTTTAAAGTAGCAGTAAGAATTTCTTGACCTTATGTTCTATAGATTTCTTTGGCCAGATAATGAGAATTCTCTAAGTATATCGATGAAGGAGTTGGTGTATATCGTTAGTAGACGAATGCATGGGTGTATGTCAAGGTGTTCTAACTTTTTGCTTGAGCAACAAGCTTGGGAAGATGAGGCGTTCAGATGTTGCATGCATGTATGGATAGAAGATAGGGATCGCATACTTTGGTATTTGCATGCAGAGGAGATGAACATAAAGGGAAACGTAACTGAAAGTTTCCTAAATGTTAGAGGCTGGAAATACGTGGAAAGTATGTTTTTTTGAGAAAGATTGCCACCTTATTAGTGCTCACTTTCTTCAAATGCATTTTTATAAGGTACACTGTGAGAGGGAAGGTGGTAGTTTGAATGTTACTGAGAGGCCACCTTGTGAAGTAGATAATGTTATTCTTTATCAACCTTGGGATCTAGCTGAAGAAGCTTTTATTTTAGACTTATTTAAGCAAAGAATGAAGAAGTTTCTACTTGGAGGTAAGCGAAAGAAGGTTTTAAACCTCGTTGATTCACAAGATTTGTAATATGAGTTTCAGTTTCAGTTTATTTGTTTTCCTACACAAAGTCAACTGCAGGCACGTATGCGAAAGCTACTACAGGAGCAGTAATAGTGTAATCACCTTTACATTTTCTGTAAGGTTTAGTGTTTTCTTTAACGTGTACGTTCTGAGGACAAGTACTGTAATAGTAACTTGTGAGAGGACTTTTTATTTTCTTACCACAATCATATACATATGTTACTAAGTTCCTCTTTAGATTCATGAAGTTGACTATTTTAAGAGAATGATGATTGATTTTACGCTATATATGAGCACTGTAGTTTCCGTAATTTATATTTTCCTTTTACACAATAGATCTCAGAGAATATGCTGATAAGAAATTGTTAATGGGTAAGAGAATACACTATGGAAAATATTAGTACATGGTCCTCTTAATCAAAAGAAAATATAATATCACAATGAACATGTAGGCTAACAAAGATAAATAAAATGTAGTATAATGTTTCTTCTTTTGTCCTACGTGGTATGGGATCTGTACTGGGCGTTTAGTGCTACGATGGTCTAAGAGGTCTATCCCTCAACTCATGCAGCTTCACATGATGTGCAACTGCTTCCTTAAATGTAGATGGCATGGTCGTTTGAAAGTACTCATCTGCGGACCATAATGGAATCACATGCGGTGTCAGCTGACTAAAGAAATCCTGAGGTGGACCCTACTCTCCATAAGATGATGGCCCCGCAACCATGCTATGTGGGTGCATAAACAATGGAGTGGCACTGAGTAGGTGTAGTCAGTTTGTGCATCTTTTGTATAATGATCATCGATAATATGCATATGTCTCTGCATATCTTGAATCAACTCTTCCATATGATGGACAACTGGTTGGATCACTCCTAAATCATCTCTACCAAACTATGGCTGTAAGGTGCTCTCTGACTGGAGAAAGTATTTACGCTGCATATAAAGTTTGTTGGTTAGGGATGTGCGGTAGTTAATTTTACATGCATAGTAATATGAAAAATTAAGATTTATAAGACTAACCAAATAATGCTCCAAAGGTGCATGAGGGTAATATGTCATACGAGGCTCGACAGGGGGTTTCAGCATGTACAATGTTGCTCAAGAACAAAACCACTACAAGTAATGATGAATGAGTTACTCCCTATCCAGGCCTATAGCTAAACCTTGCACAATAAATGAGCATCTTCCCTCCCACATACTGATGAAAGTATGATAATATAACATCCAATCACTGTTAGCCTTCCCTTGACCATTAGTATGAATGAAACTGGAATCCATTGGTTGTATATCAACTGAAGGGACATATACAAATTATCGTGTCACTCTACCAAGAAAGTACCACTCCACTCTCGTCTAACTAATCAAAGGAACATATGCCATCCATATCTGCTCTCCTAATAGGCATATATCTATAAGCTCTGTATGAATATCTATAGTGTATGGCTCTCAAATAACCTATCCAAATTTGTAGTTCTATATTAGTAATTGAGGTTCTCAATTTTTTGAAAGAGTGAAGGAAGAAATGCTTAATTTTATGTACCTGAGTATCCAAAAGACCATCCAGCTCATCTCTGTAAGTGCTGATGGCAGATGCAGGGAGCTTTCTTAGTTCAGCCTCATTATATCTATGAGCAAACGATGAAGATCCTAAATGAAAATTGTAAAGAAAGATGACATTTAACAAATTTTCTTATCCTTTTTTACCTGTAGTTCACACTAAGCCCTTCAAGAGCAATATGTTGTGGAACATGGAGAGCTAGTCTACCCACGTGAATGTGCTCCCAACACCAAATTTGTAGTAAGTGTATGCACTTGACAATATTATCCCTACTGGGCTTGGTAGCAAGAGTAAGCTCTCTGTACATGTGTGCCAAAGTTACTCCACCAAATGAATACATACTGAACAAGCCTAAATCTTCAAGCAAAGGTAGAGACCTCAAGTGTATCTTAGATCCAGAGGAATCAGGAAGAAGGTCGCATCCCAACAAGAACAAAATATACACTCTGATGAGCCTCCAAAAGTCAATCTCATCCAAATCATTGTATGAGTCATTCCTAAAAGTGCATCGAAGCCATCAAAGTGGTAGACAAGTGTGTGCATTGGCCTGACCCATCTTGAACTTAGAGTTGATCTGATCGTTAGTGTGGTCATAGTAAACTACCTCAGGCTTGGGGTGGCAGCCGAGTAGATCATCACAACAATCTGGCCAGCTCATCCAACGTCTGCTCGGACCAACCACATTATGGCCAACAAAGCAAGGGCATCAATCTAAACACACAGGATAAGAGCAACATCCTATAAAGTAATCGTCATCTCAACAATTGGGAAGTGGAATGTATTGGTCTTAGGTAACCAACGCTCAACTAAAGTAGTAAGAAGGTTATGATCCATTCTGATATATCTGAGTTAGCTGACATAATTCAAGCCCAGCATTTATAGTGCAACCATAAAATGAGGGCAATTTATCGGCCATTCATGCACCATAAGGAAATGTGATGCAGTTTCTAGAATTGTTCTCTACAAATCAAAGTAGTAAAAGTTAATGTAAGCAATTTAAATATAACATCACATTGAATTAAACATTATATTTACCTCATCCGGGTTTCCATCTTTATGTGTGCCACGTAATGATGCAATGCTGGGGTGGATATCTACTAGGGGGCTGATTGTTCATCTTCTGCTTCTTGATGTAGACACTGAGATTGACATCTGCAGGACTTATCTTTGGTGCCTTCCATGAGTCATGCATAGGGAAAAAATGAAGTATGTGATGAGAACATTTAATCTAAATAAAGAGTTAACAACATAATTTACAAAACTTTACATAAATTATAAAGTGTAAGGAATATGATTATTTATTACAATCAAATTTTGGGGTACTTAATGATAGAATTTGAATAAGAAAATGGTTCTCTTTTTTTAAAATATTTTATTTAAAGTTACTTAAGCACTACCTAATGGGACAAGTGCATATGTTATGACTGCTACCTTGACAAACACTTCAAAGTCTCCCGCTCTAGCTCCTAATTTCTTCTATCGTATTCTTGTAACAACTTGTTCATGGTCTACTAGATCGCCTCCTATAGTTAGGTGGTTGTAGAGGGTACAATCAATGCACAAGATCATGAAAAACTCAATGTTCTCTATTAGGAATTACATGAAATTGATCTGAGTATGATAGTCTTATGTTTCGTAAAGTGTAGTACTCTAACACATATTACATATGACTTTGCCTAAGTGTGGCAGCACAAACAATCACATGTGAATATGGTGTATGGTAAATAATTGTTTCGCCACAAGTTCATACATAGCTGCTATCAGGCCGAAGGTTAACCCTGTAGGATTTTAAGAACATATCAAATACCTGAAATTTGTGCATACTAATTTTGATTGGTTCAGCTAGTTTCCTAACATCTATTTCCATTTTTTTGTATTTTAGCTTGCACTTTGGGGGCCAAGATACTCTCATATTCATGTTCACCGATATTCCTGATGTCATTTTGTCAGATGAACATCCCCACAATATTGTAATAAATCGATGTAACTAACATCAAAATTGGGAGACCCCGTGCTCTTTTTAGTTCTCCATTGAAGGACTCATAAGCATTAGTAGTCATCACTCCATACCTGTACCCACCATTAAGCATCAAGGCCCACTTGTTAACATCCCTATCAAGTTATCATTGATGTTGTTCAAGTTTTATATTGATGATATCAACCATATATTAGTTAAATAAATTTGGATCATCTGTGTTACCAATAATGTACATCTTCTGGAAGATAAAGTCAACATCTTAAACCTCCATTTGTCAAACAGTTTTCTTGAAATTCTCACACAAGTGACTCAAACAATAGCGGTGTGTGACATTGGGGAATATTTTCCTACATCAATATATTAGACTGTCATGACAACTTGAGATACAAAGATTTAATATGGTCCCAATAGATGAGAGTGGATCATTAAGGGTTGTAAGAAACCATATCGAGGATTCATTACACTCTGACTCAACTATAGAAAATTCTAATGGGAGAAGGCTGTTATTGTTATCCAAACCAACTGCAACTAGCAGCATTCCCCTATATATACCTAGCAAGAATGTCCCATCAAGGCTGAGCACAGGCCAAAAAAATCTCCGACCAGATATAAAAGGTTTGAAAGCCCAAAACATATACTAGAAGCTATGTGAATCAGAGGATTGGATCTTATAAACAGAACCAGGCATTGTTGCAACAACTACTTCCATGAACAAATTAACTATTCTATATGACTCCTCCCAACTGCCAAATGCAACCTTAGTGGCTTTTCATCTTAAATCCTAAGCTTTCATATAAGACACTTTTATGTTAAATTTTTCTTTAGTTCTCCCTATAATCTCTCTTGGTTTAATGTCCATCTGCTTTCTTACGGTAGGGAGTGAGAAAAAGCTAATGAATTGTGAGATACACTGCCTATGTCCAACCACAAAAATAAGATTACTACATGTATATTGAGGAAATTTTCTAGACGCCACACAATCTCTTGTTCAACCTTGCAAGAAAATGCCAAGGATAAGGTGCAATGTGGTTATCGTATTGTAGGCAAGCTGCTGTGAATATTTATTTATTTGAAGCAACAATAACAAACTAAACATTTTTCATGATTTACCACCCTTGTACGACAAGCTTAAGATTAGATTTCCTTCTATAGCACATACATTCAACCACTTCACTTGGGATAAAGTACTTCTCATTTGATAGAATAAATACATTATCATTGTCAAATATATTGTCCGCATTTCACCGACGAGTACTCCTACAAGTTTTTTATGTACTCATTATTTGCAACTATTTCTGAATATACATCAGCTGCCCTTCTACAGTATTCACGAATAACTTTATGAATGTCATTAAACTTAAGTACAGCTTCACCATTTGGATCATCTTCCACAACATCCAAACTTTCAGAACCTTCCTCGCTAGAACCACTACTCATTATCTCATCTCATACCCTTCATGATAATAAAAAGATTGTGGATGCATAGAAGGAGCAGCTACATCAGCTGCATGTGCTCTTTCAACATATCTGCATCGTACTGATATGTATTCAGAAAAATAACACTAACAACAATTAATTATAAATCACCATGAACTTACCGAATGTTTATTTCTTGCATAGGTACTTGGCTACACAGACCCTCTTACGTTTGACCACCAAGACCATGAGTGCCAGAATCATGAATTGTTGATGAAACTATTTCATCACCATTAGTAGCCACTAGAATCAACTCAATTTCCACATAAAGAAGCATATGTTCTCCAACATCTAGGGATAATATAACTTTAGACGCTTCATCATCCTCAACCGAAAAAATAATAAATTCACTGCCAACTGGAAAATGACCCACAACGTTGAATGTGAACCTTGACATATCATACTTCAGTGCTCTAAGAACTCTTGCCTTAAGCTGCTGTAAATTTGATCTAGTCAAAACTTGCAAAGGATGGGTTTTACCACCAATATATGTTGGGGTAAATTTATTATCTAGAGATAATTGACCATCATTAAGGACTAAAAAAGATGGTGGTCATCCATTCATTTTGAAAACCTAACTTTCGGAGGCATTTCAAATTATGAGCTCAAATAAAAGTTTACACATACTAAATAACATAAAGACATAATTTCTTAAAATCTGCAACTAAGAAATTTGTAATAATTTTTTTTAAAAAAATAACCTTAATAAACTGTTAACTTAAATCATCGACACAAATTTATTTTACATAAATTATTATAGACAAATTTATTTTTAACTATTCTAAACCAATAAAATCTTACATATCCTCCTCATAACTCATTCTAAACATTTTAAAACACACCAAAATCATTTCGCCAACAAATCATCTATCAAAAAGAATCTCATACATTTAACTCAAAATCACTATTTTTTTTTTAGTTTTTTAGATCAAGTCAACGTGAGAGATCTTCCTAAAAAACACTTACAACATTCATGATTTTGCCAAACAAATTCATTTATTAAATCTATACTCCAACTTCTACAGATCTTACGTAACGAAATAAAGAAATTAACAAATAATGCCGTTTAAACTCTAAAAAAACACAAAATAAAAAAAATGTGATGCTGCAATCACTTTCAAAATGTAATATAAGATAAATATCTAAATCTTAAGCGAAAAAAAAGTTCTCCCAACCTAAAATATTCCAAAACAGTTATGTAAAAAAAAAAAAACTCACTCGAGCTTCCTGCGTCTCCTGGGCGACCTAAGGAGCACTGTATCGAAAATAGGGATCAGGGGATAAAAGGGAAAGTCGGGATAACAAAAACTTAAAAAAAAATGATCCAGAACAGAAGCCCCGATCAACGGGAAACTTTGGTCTGCTACCTCACCCGATGTCTTGACCTATTTGGCGATCAAGCTGCCATTAACTGGGTCAAAAAGATAGCCAGTCAACTGTTGAACGGGTGACTTGGCTATTTTTAAACTTGATTTTAAGCTTACCTATTCACTTAATTAATTTTTAAAACATAATTAGTTTAAAATGTATCCTTCTCTGTTCTCATCCTCTCTCTCTCTCTCTCTCTCTTACTCTTTCTCTCTCTCTCTCTCTCTCTCTCTCTCTCTCTCTCTCTCTCTCTCTCTCTCCCGGTCAACCTCTCCCTATCTCCACCTCTTCCAATTTTAAAGGAACAAAGGCAACTGAATGGCCCCTTTGTTGACTCCAACCGATGGTTTTGATTCGGTCGCAACTCTTTATTTATGTTGATTACTAACTTCTAGTAAACCCACAATCAGACTCAACCGACTGGCTCCAACTACTCACAATCTCCCTGACGTAACTTGACATTCCTCTCGATAGAAAACCCCCAACATAAAGCAAAATAGAAATCCCAAGCATTCATACTCTCACGCAAAAAAAGAGGGATTCAGAAATTACCTCATTCTTTCAATCTCCTTCCACTCCGATATCTCCAATTGATCTCACCTCTTCTGACACTCTCTGTCGAGCAAGCCGAGCAGCCGACCATAGCCCTCACCTGCGAATCCCACCGATGCTCCAGCACCTAAAGCCAACCTAGCTTCCTGTAAATCTCATTGATTCGACCGTAGTATTGCACGAAAATGTCAACCTCCCTATCTGCCTCCAGCCTGACCAGCCATTGACTTAGTCGCACCCGTCTCCATGCCTTAGCCGCATGCGCCCATCCGGCTCTCCCCCTCTCCCTATTTAATATATATTTATGTATTAAAATAAAATAAAATAAAATAAAGAAGAAGAAAGAAATGAGAAAGGATTTTGAAATAAGTACCATTGTAGGAGAAGATTTGAAGGAATTTTCAGGGTTGATACAATCCCCCAAACCCCTTGGTCATCGATCTGATCCAACCTAGTGGATAGGATCATCGAAGACCAATTTTGGCACCCCATAACATCCCGAAGCCCTTTGCCATTGATTATCTTTCTGGCTAGGCTGACTGGAAAGGGCAAGTGCCCTCCCCAACCTCCTCTCACGGGGAGGGGGTGCTGGAAGGCTGCCAGATTTTCAAGGGGAACAAAAATGTGTGTTTAAATTAAAATTAACAGGTCACTCGAAATGAAAGGCTTGAAGACCAATTTTGGGACTTGACAATATCCTGAAGTACTCGACCATCAATTATCTTTTCGGTTGGGCAGACTGGAAAGCGCAAGTGCCCTCCCCAACCTCCCCTCACCAAGAGGGGGCGTTGTAAGGCTGTCGGATTTTCAAGGGGTATAAAAATTACCTATTAAGAAAATTAAAACACTTAATTAACAGGTTACACATAATTAAAAGAGTCGAAGACCTATACTAGGGTCGATTGAAAGGGGACCCTAGTTCTAACTGGTTACACTCAAAACATGATGATCCCTTAGAGGAACAGATAAGACTCTAATTACCAAAGCCAATGATAATAGAACTATAGTATCCCTATTTTGTAGTCTATTAAAGAATGTATACAAGTTTCTTATGAGCTCTGCAAAATAAAGCAGTCGTTGATAATCCAAACATCTTTTATGACAGTTTGATATGCTATTGGGTAGTTTTCTAAAGGATATTATTATGCTGAAAAAGTCAAACTATCTATACAAGAGAAATATGATTTTGGATAGCTTAGAAGTTTAATTGTGAATCTATCCTTTGAAGTAACTATTTTACAGAAGCAATATTTACATTCAATTAGAATTTATAGTTATTTAAGCACCTATAGTCATAATCTATATGCTGAAAACATAATGTGCTCTGATAATCACATATGATTCCTAAATCCAATAGTTTGAGAATGCTATGCAAGTCAAATATTCAAGTTTCATCCTCCTCTATGAAAGGATTGGATTCTACCTTACTTGAATCATAAAATACACCCCAAATTTCTACAAAAAATAAAATTGATTTTTAATATCACCCTGATGATGGTCATGTTGATGGGCAATCTCAATCGGAAGGGTTAAACCTAAAAATAAGTAAAAGTCAAGAATTCTTAAAATGAAATCTATCAACTAAAAACTTAAAACTAAAAATGCATCCACATCCCACAACCATTTATTGGGCATGATATATTTTAAATTAACATCAGCTCACAAAGAGCAAATATCATGTCAGGTGTATCACTAAGATTCATCCTCAAATAATCTCTTGCTAGCAGAGACGTGGCACATGCCCTCTGATCAGATGATTTATTCGTAAAATGGCACCATTATATTATGATTACGGCGGAAGCCCGTATATTCTGTAATGGCATCAAACCCTTGAGTAATGTATCATAGGGTATATTCAAAAGGATAAAGCCCTCAGTCAGCTAAGATAGATTTAGATCTATCCCCTTAGACAAACACCACCCCAAGCTTACAAGGTATTCTTGGATGAAATAACCCATGGCTATTGATAAGGTGCCTTCTATTAGGTTGAGTCAACTATCTCCTCTATCTAAGTAGATTAGAGACCATGACAGCCTGAGACAATGGAACCATGAAATCTTGATCAGGCTCATCTTCATTCCACATCACAAATTTTAAGTTTCAAACTCCAAAATACATATCCCAAATTTAAACCCTAAACTTATTGATGTTATACAATGGATTTATGACCTATGTGACCTCTTTAATGACTATCCTTAATCAAAAGTTCTCTTTCATTATTGAGAGGGGTAATTAACTATAGGGACTTGCTCTTATAGGAAACAAAATCTCAGATTATAAAGTCCTTATAAAATGAGGGAAATCTAAAACCCAATCTGCCTTTTAAAAATTCACCCATAATCTAAGCTTGTTAAAAATTTCTGCCATTACGTACATGAAAATTTTGGAGCCCACAGATTTCTGGCTACTCCGCTAGGGATTGATTTATCTTCCAGTTTTTACTAGTTATATATAAACTATAATAACAACAAAATTATTAAAATCCTAATAAATTCATTAAATTTAATGTTTGAAAATATGAAATCAAATATAACTTACTATATATATATATATATATATATATATTATTTTATTATTTCTAGTCTCTACACTTTGAAAGTGTGGGGTAATGTATCAATTTTCAATTATTAACCCTTTCCTTTCATTTGTCCAGAATGAAACTATAAAATACTATTTTTACTATCCCATTGAGATATGGCTATAGCATTTAGCTAGCGAATGTTATTATTAATACCGAAGACTCCGAAGCCACGATTCGATTTGGTAGCTTAGCATTTTTTATAGCCACTGCAATGGTCATTGCCATACCTATTCATGGCATAACTGTTCAAGGCCATGTTGAAAGGCCTGATTCTGCTAAGGTTTATGCATGACGTACTTATTTTGTGTAATAGCCACAAGCTGTTATTGCTAAAGAAGCTCAACAAAATAGGATCTCAGTCTTCGAGAGACTCTCATATCCTAAAGTTTTAACATTAAAGAGTACTAATATTTAGTAGAAGACTTTGCCAATCTTCTCAAGCATCATGACATTATCAACTCAGCCTTTCGTATCGAGAAGGTATGATCATGAAGCTTCCTCATCTGGAGGAAGATTATCCAGAAGACAGAGGAGAAAAATGAATGCTGAATTATGAGCCCAATAACCACTATCTGTGCATCCGTCAACACTCCCAACCTTAGAGACAGAGACTAACATCCCCATCCAGAATAAGTTTACAAATCTAAAGTTGGTGAAAAGGAATAGTTTTACTAGCTAGTTAAAATAGTCTTTCTGGGAACAACAACAATAAACTCCTATTCCTCAGAAGCAGAAGCATGAAACTCTATTCGTCAAGATTTTAGAGTTCTGAAAGTTGTGAAAAAAATGTCTTGATCAAGAAGAAATATCAAAGGTCATTAACAAATAAGAATAGGAGAATCCCACAAAGAGAGTTATCATCTGCCAAGATAACTCAAAAAAATCAAAATTAGCTCCAAGTGATGAATATTGGAGCATGAAACCTAGACCTTGTATTCAAGAATCCTCTAAGAAAAGATTATGATGGAAGGGTAAAGAAATTTGGAGGTTGAGACCTCATGAAAGAATATTACTGGACAAGAAAGTCAGTATATACGTGACATCTGGTGCAGCCTCCCAGAGATCCACCTTTGATAAGAATCATCAATAATGGGTACCCAAGAAAAATGATTTCTATTACTGACACTTGCAATAGTCGACACTTTGAAGAATCTTCCAAGGAATCCTATTACTAGCCAACCTCATCCCCTTAGAAGAAGGTCAATTTTGACCTTACTCCTCTAATCGAAGAACTTTCTGTATTACATTCAGAGGTAGAGATCTATTGGAGATGTCGCTATGAGATTTAACTACAAGAAAAAGAAGATAAAGACACCATGGAAGTTGAGGTAGTCTACATGGTGGGATATGTTGATGAGCCACCTCTATCACATGGCTATCGATGAAGAAATGAAGCAGGGCTTGCTTCTTCCAAAAGAACAATTCCTCAAGAAGAGAAAGCTCAATACGAGTATTTAGAAAAAGAAGGACCCTTAGATGATGAAGAAAATAACGATCAAGAAAAAGAAGTACTTGTTGAGACATTAGCATAAGCACAAAGGCATATTAAGCGCCAGATGAAAGAAAAAGATAAGGAGATATCATAGCTAAATAGAAAGATGATTGAAGTGATGGCACATATGATTGTGATGATGCAGTTAATACAAAAGAACATCATTACTAATCCTCCACTTTCTCAGCTAGCTGATCTTCAGACATCGAGTCATCCAGTTAATCATCAGATAGCAAGTAGTATTTCTACTAATCTGCCATCTTACCCAATACCCCAAGTGTCTGGAATACGAATCACACATGAGAGGGAAATGTGGCTGATCGACTTGTTCATCTACAAACTTTCTAAAATGTTATAAGTACATTTTAGCTGATGATGACTCCATAGCTAGAATCAATTATCAAAGAAAAGATTAAAGCTATCATTGCCTCAGAGCAAGTGGAGAAATTCATGAGCAAGGATCACCCATATCTGGCTGAATATGACCCAGTGCCATAACCTAAAGGCTTTTTGGTGCCTAAGTTTAACACTTTTAATGGAAATGGTAATCCTAAGCATACTTGGCCAAATTTAAAGCAACTTGTGGAAATACTGGAGGCATTGATGCTCTTTTATGCTACCGATTGATTAGTAGTTTGACTACGTTTGCTTTTGAATATTACACTAAACTTCCTAATGATTTTGTTAAGACATTTATAGAATTGGAAAATATGTTCATGAAAAGGTTCACCAGTGCTATAGAGAAGACTAATATTGCTATCCTTGCCTTAGAAAAATAAAAAAAAAGGTGAGCCAGAGATATACATAACTCGTTGGTCCAATATGAGTATGAAATATGAAAAACATTTGGAAGAAGAGCACACCGTTTAACTGCTAATAGGAAACATCGATGATAAGATGTTACCATTTTTATACATGGCCTTAATTAACACTTACCAGGCGCTACTGGACAGAGTAGCTAAGTTTGACAAGTTGAATTTGTCCAAGTCTGAAAATCATTCAGATAGACCCTGAGTTGCTGCTCCTATCCAAGAAGAGATGAAATATATTTTGCATCATCTTTATGAATTGATAAAGAAAAATAATCTACTTTTAAAGATGATAAAGGAAAGCAATACGCCAATCCTAAATCCTAACCAAAATTAATATTGGGAGGAAATGAAAAGTCTCAGACTTTTTGTAATGAAGGAGAACGTTCAAAGCCAAGAACTGGTGATCACAGCATATCCCTTAAAGAGAAAAAAAGAGAATATTATTTTAAAAGGGAAAGTGTGGAAAAATTATTCAAGAAAGCACTTAATGCTGATCTTGAATTACGGGAGGGTAAAAGACTTGAAGAAGTTGATCATAATCGTAATCCAAATTATTTCCCATATCGCTGAGTTATCAGCCACCCTATTAAAGATTGTTATGTCTTTAAAGACTGGCATGAAAAGAAATATAGAAATGGTGAATTTGCACTATCAAATAGCATTTTAGTTTGCCCAAAAAAAGAATCTGTAAAGGTGATTATGTATTATCCTATACCACCAATTAAGAAAGGAGATAAAATGAAGAGAAAAAATGATACCAGAAAAAGAAGAATGGCATACTGCAATCTCAGTGAAAATAATGAAGATGATCAAACAACTAGAAAGAGTTCCTGGTATAAAATGGAAATCTTTTATGGAGCCAGTGCTTGAATTGAAAGAAAATCTAAATTCAGGTGCATCCACTTCCAAGTCATTAACTTGGAGGCATTCTAATACAAAGCAGTTCTATAAAGCATCCTCCAATAAGTCCATTAACTCAAATAAGCATAACAAAATTGAAAAGAAGAGTACTGTACTTCAAAAGATCATCAATAATTTGGAGGATTATCATCATCCATTAAGGTGGCCTATAACACTAGCAGACTTTATATCTGAGCTTCAAATAGACCAATTAAAAGTGAAAGATTATGAACAAGAGGATGAAGAATCACTCCATATAGAAACATGTCGAGTCATCTCAACATCATCGAATGCATGCCAAAGAAATTCTTTTGAAAGTCACAATAGGGGTCAAACGATAATAACTCCTACAAAAAATGAATAAAAAAGATGAGTTTGAAAATATTATATATGTGAAAAGTGTGTTTGTTGATAAAAAAAAATTTGAGTCATGTCTGATGGCATTGCAAATAGATAATAATTCAAAAGAAGAGTTATATTTTTTAAGTGATGATAAGTTAGATCAACAAGTAGCTTCATAAATGGAGCATGTATAGCTGAATGAAGACTTTGAACTTATAGAAAAATCTTCTAAAGTGAAAAAGTTTGATCCTAAAGAAAACACATCATCAGATGAGTCTGAGCCGAATGAAGTGGCTCAAGTACAGTTAAGAAGTAGTAAAGTATTGCCACCACCACTAAAAAGGGGTTATCAAGTAAAGAAAAGGGAAAATATATAATCATCAATGAAGAAATCATCTCTAAAGATCATGAGAAGAAATAAAATGTAAATAAAAGGATAATGTATAATATTATTTCCTATTTAAGAAAAATCTCAGCACAGCTAAGCATCTATGAAGCTCTTCTAATGTCAAAAGAACTTTGAGAAACCTTGATACATGCTCTAAAAAATCTAGAGAGATATGAAACATTTTTCATAGAAAGATGTTTGAGCGAAGTTCTTCATGCTAGAAATGAACATGTTGTTACATTCTCTGATGAATATCTCATGTTGGGGACTATGAAACCTAATCATCCTCGATATGTCTCGGTAGAAAGTGATGGCATCATAGTAAAGCAAATCCTGATTGACCCTAGGTCATTGATAAACCTCATGAGTTTGTGCACACTAAGATCATTATCCTTAGATATTCAATATCTTAGGCCAGATAAACTTATGGTGCATGGCTTTTATGAGAAAGGACAAAAAACTGTAGGGTTATTTGTTCTTCCCGTTAAATTTGGAGAACTATATAAAGAAGCCAAATTCCATATTATTGATGCAGACCCTTCATTCAAGGCACTCTTGGGTAGATCTTGGCTCCATGAGAAGGTCTTATTCTATCAACTATGCATCAATGCATGAAATATTTAAAGGATGGAGAAGAGTTTCATATTTCTGGAGATATACAACCCTTTGTAGTCCATGAAGTAAAAAATTATGAAGATGCAAAATACTTCATTCCAAATGAAGTGAAGTTGATAAAATCTACTAAACCTGAAGCATCGACCTCAAGGAGTATAAAATAACTCAAAGAAGTTGATAAAAGGCAGATAGGAAGAAAGAATGTGACATCAAATCTTCCTAAAAGGGTTAATTCATTGCCTAAACCAAAGAAAGTTATACTTTATTTGGGAGGTGACACAGAAGAAGATGATATCTTTGAAACCTACATACCTTTGATTAAAGAAAAGTCAAAATACTCAAATGTTTGTGAAGCTAATAATGCAAATGAAATATAGTGCATCTTTTCAAGAAGAATGAGTAATATATCAATTTCAAAAGATACTTTTGTAGTTACACCCATTCCTCTATAATATTTTAGATAAATCACACCTAATGAGATTCATAATATTGAAGAGCTCAAAATATTTTATGTATATCCTCTATGTGGAAGTAATGGACCTACAAGCTTATTATTTAAATCTAGAGAATATCAAGAAGAGAATCTTAATGGGCTTGAGAATTTCAATAAAGATGCATAGATAATTCCTACATAAATTCCTAGATATTATCCCAAAAGATTTTAGTAAATGATATGGCATATTATGGTTACTTGGTGACGAGCATGTTTCTTTCAAAAAATATGGTGTCAAGAATTATCAAAGATTGGAAGTTATGATACAAAATGCCTTGGATTTATCGTAACAGAACATACTTAGAAAAATATATGTTATGTAATAATTAATAAATATTTGACTACTAAAAATACAAATAAGAATAAAGAACAAGATATAGAAGCTAAACCTGCTCTAGAAGAACTTGAAGATGGTGGATATGCTACTACTATAGATGAATTAAAAACAATAAATTTAGGAATTGATGAGGTCTCTCGCCCTACCTTTATTAATGCTCTTCTTTCCAAGAATAAAGTTGAAAAGATGAAAATATTACTCAGTGAATTCTAGGACTGCTTTACTTAGATGTATGATGAAATGCCAGGTTTATCCCTTGATATAGCTGTTCACAAATTAGCCATCAAACTAGGTACAGTACTTGTTAAGCAAGCTTCAAGGTGAATGAGGCTAAAAATTGAAGAGCAAGTGGTTACATAAACTAAGAAGATTATCGAAGCAGGTTTCATTCAAGAATGAAAATATGCTGATTGGAAAGATAATATTATCCCAGTGAAAAAGAAGAATGGATAAATTTACATATGCTTCGACTTTCAAGATCTTAATAAGGCATATCCAAAAGATGACTTTCCACTTCCAATATCAGAATTGCTGGTTGATAATACATCCAACTATGATATATTCTTATTTATGGATGGATCGTCAGGATATAATAAAATCAAAATGGCATCTAAAGATGAAAAATATACATCTTTTAGGACTCCTATCGGTTTATTCTACTACATAGACATACCCTTTGGCTTGAAGAATGCTGGAACTATATACCAAAGGGAAATGACACATATATTTGATAAGCTTATCCACCAAAAGTTTGAATACTATGTGGATGATCTTATTATCAAAAGTCTAGATTGAAAAGATTATCTTGAAGACTTGAGATTTATATTTGAAAAGATTAGAAAATTTAATCTCAAAATGAATCCGCTAAAGTGTGCTTTTGGGGTCTCCTCAGGAAAGTTTTAGGGGTACGTCATTCGTCATCGAGGAATTGAAATCAACCCCAACAAAATTAAGGGATTATGGAAATGGAGCCACTAAAGAACCTTTTAGTAGCTTTACGCATTACAAGGGTAGCTGGCTTTCATTCGACTAATTATATTGAATCTGTCAGGTAGGTGCCATCCATTTTAGAACTCATGAAGAAGAATACTCGATTCATATGAGATGGAGAATGCGAAAAAGATTTTGATAGTATCAAGAGATACCTATTAAGCTCACCTATTCATACAAAACCAATTTTAGGAAAGTCTCTTATTCTATACACCGCAACGTTGGAAGAGTCCCTTGGAGTATTACTAACTCAGCACAATAAAGAAGGTAAAGAAAATGCACTTTACTTTATTAGTTGAAGGTTGATTGGAGCATAAATACATTATTCTTTAATTGAGAAGCATTGCTGGTATTGATTTTTACTGTCCAAAAACTATGTCATCATATGCTTTCTCATAAAATCACTTTAATATCAAAGGTTGATCCGTTAAAGTTCTTGATCATAAGACTAATGTTGATAGGCCACTTTGTCAGATGGACAATGATATTTCTGTAAATTGATATTACATATGAAAATTCTTGAGGGTTGTTAAAACCTAAAGAACCAGTCCCGAGGCTAACCAAGAGGGGTAGTGAATTAATTATTTTAAAAATTCTTTAACAAAATAAAAATTTAAAATCCCCTTGATGAGGAAGCAGATTAGTTTCATTATAATAAAAATTTCAGAGATTTTAAACAAAATATTTCACAGAAAAATACAAAATAGTAAATGGAAAGAGCACACTAGATTTATAGTGATTCGGTCAACTTGACCTATGTCCACTCTATGAAAACCTTTGTTCCAAGTATTGCACTAAAAATAGTGTCCTCTTTTTACCCCCACAGCAAGGCGCAGAAGCCCTTACAAAATCTTTCCACCGACCTAGTGAGGTAGAGTATCTTGAATTCTTTTACCCCCTCATGGAGTAGGCAAATAATCTAGAAATCCTTTAACTCCCTCATAGAGTAGGCAAAGAATCTTGAAATCCTTTTACTCCCTCATGGAGTAGAAGGATTTCAAGATCTAATGCTGATGAAAGTCTCCCTCAGAGCCACCAAGGAACCAGACAAGCAACTTGAAGAAGATGGTGGAAACCATGCTTGGAACAACCATTGTGAATCCCTCATAACTCCCCCTCACAAGGATCTCTCTCTCTCCCAAGCTCTCCTCTTCCTTCTCTAAGCTCTCTCCCAAGACCACTCAATAGTAAAAGATTTCTCTCAAGACCATATGAGAGCTCAAATAAAGAGCCTCCAAAAGAAATCCTAATTTTCAATTTGCCATCAAAGATCATCCAGTACGATCGTAATATCATCCAGTATGATTTGTATAAAACAGCACGTTCAACCAGTATGAACTGTTTATCCTGTATGATCAATTCAAGTATTTATATTGATCATCCATACGATCTTTTGATCATCCGGGATGATTGGTTAATGAGTGTGTATCAATCGTCAAGTACGATAACCGATGATTAAATATCATCTAATGTAGTAATCAGTTCATCCAGTATGAAGGAGGGGTATTATCAAGGATAATTAGGTGAAATATTATGATTTTTGTCCTATATGATGGGTGACAATAAAATATCATACAATGCAGGGATTTGTTCATCCAGTACGATCATCTCTGATCATCCTATACGATGTGATTGATCAATTTAACCATAACTAGTCCGCTAATTACAAGATCAATTTAGGCATGATTGTCATAAATCATCAAGTATGATATAAATTGTAATGTACAATTAGACTAAAACCTATATATTAAGAAAATTACCTAAATTATGCTTGGCGGCTATTTTTTATGTCTATAACTTATCATCCTGTACATGAAAGTTCATGAAGGTGGTTAAACCTTATAGAACTAGCCCGAGGCTAACCAAGAGGAGGGTGAATTGGTATTTCAAAAAATATTTTAAACAAAAGAAAAAATCTTTTTGAAATATTTTTGAATATTTTAAACATAAATAATTTAAGTGGAAGAAAATAACCAAAAATTGAGATTTCAACACAGATCATATCACATAAATAATTGAAAATAAATGTGAAAAAAAAAAGTAGAAGGAACACAACAGATTTATAGTGGTTCGGTCAAATCTAACCTACGTCCACTCCCCAGAACCTCCTGTTTCAGGTATTACACTAATCAGTTAGTGTCTCTCCTTTTGTCCAAATAGTAAAGTGGAGAAGCCCTTACAAAATCTTCCCACCGACTCGGTGAGGCAGAGAACCTTGAATCCTTTTTCACCCTCTTGATGAAGGCAGAGAACCTGGAATCCTTTTACTCACTCCATGAGTAGGTAGAGAACCTAGAATACTTTTACTCCCTCATGAAGTAGGTTGAGAACCTGACAATCCTTTTACTCCCTCCTGGAGTAGGCAGAGAACCTAGATATGATGCTGATGATCGTCTCCCTAGAGCCACCAAGGAACAAAGGATGAAGAAGGAAGAAGATGATCGAATTCTTGCTTGGAGCAACCTTTGTGAATCCCCTCACAAACTTCCCCTCATAAGATCCTCTCTCTCTCCCAAACTCTTCCTATCCTTTAAACTCTCTCTGGTTAGAAAAATAGCAAAAGATTTTTGAAGAGACAATTAGAGAGATTAAATAGAGATACTTCAGAAAGTGCCCTAATTTCAACTTATTGCCAATATCATTTAGAATAATATGTATATCATCCTGTACGATCAGTGTAAATTAGCCCATCCATGCAGGATGATCTGTGTTGCCTATACGATCTGAGAAATAATTATGTACTGATCATCCCAGACAATCTTGCAATTATTCTGAATGATTAGTTCAAAACATAATGATCATCCTGATAAATCATTCGGGACATCTAGGTTGATTAGAAGAAAAATGTACTTATCATCCCGGATAATCTTGTGATCGTCCTGGCCGATTAGTTCAAATCAAAGAATATCATCCTAACAAATTGTTCAGGACGTCCAGGATGATTAGAACAAATGCTCTTATCATCCTGGATGATCTTGAGATCATCCTATATGATTAGTTCAAATTATAGACTATCATATTGATAAATCATTCGGGACATCCAATACGTTAAAAAAAAAATCATGGATCGTCTCGGATGATATATCGATTATCCTGTATGATATGATCATTCAATCTAACTATACTTAATTCCATGATCATAGTATTATTTTAGGCATGATTGTCATGAATCATCCTATATGAATAGGATAAAATTTAAAAAATAAAATATTGGCTAAAATATGATTGGCAACTAATTTCTAGATTTGTACTGATCGTCCTGTATGATAAAAATCATCCAGGATGATTAGTTAAGTAAACTTAATAATTAGGGATGCCGTAATTAGGGTTTCTATTTTGAACTAATTATCCAGGATGATTTTGGATCGTCCTGTACGATATGATCAAAAATAGAAGAATTCTTAAAACCACCAAATTTCTTCTCTTGAGTGTGTGTGTGCAAGGTTACTTAGCTTGGGGATCCACCACATTATATTTGACTCAAGAAAGGAAAAAAGTGCATTGAAATGAAACTACAAGTAGACTTAATCCTAGTTTACCCGATCTTGAGCTGATTTATATTGCAAGTGATCTTTGAGGACCTAAAAAAGTTAGTAGATAAGGAAACCAAAAACAAATATACAGTGATAACAATATAAAGGAAATAATATTTGTTATCATCAAAATTATAATACCTGTATCCAAATTTGTAATAATCTTCCCCTTTTTGATGATGGCAAATATTATTTATAAGAAATTTTAAAAAAAATTCTTTTTTTTAATTAAATAAAAACATTCAGACAATAGGAATAGAACTAAAGCTAGATAAATTTCACTAAAACAAGATAAATAATACACTACTCCCCCTTTTGACATCATAAAAAGGAAGCAAAACACAAAATAGAATAAAGTACATAAAAGAACATCAGTACAAGCTCTACACAAAAAACATTGAGCAAACTAAAAGTAAGAAGGGCCCTTATCAGGTGGAGGAGGTGGTGGTGGTGGCTGAAAGAGATTGTGAATGGAAGGAAACTGCTCCCCAAATCAGGCCATATCCTGGTCGTGCTATTGCTGCTATTGGGATACATTGGCATTAAAATGATTAACATCCTCTATGTGTTACTGCTCCTGTGCAACTACATAGGAGTCAAACTTGGCCTCCCACTGGTCAAACTACTCCACCAGCTGATCTATCTAGGACTACTGGCGAATAGGAATAGGAGCGGGAATAGGTTCTTCTTCTTCTCCCACATCCTCCCCACGCTCTAGATGAAGGCGAGTACTGTGGAGGAAGATGAAGGAGTTATTAGAATAAAAGGTAGGTTGGTAGTCAGGTGAATTAGGATATTGAAGGTTATACTTGGTTTCAAGGACATAAGCAATGATGTGTTATAAAGCTAGATTTTTTTTTCTCCAGTGGTCGGGATCCCTAATGCTAATGAGATGTTCAATATATCTGATTAGGAGATCGACGACATTAAAATCTCTATGAGCCATTATATAGTAAGTGGTGAGGGAAAGGATGGGTGTAATGTGAATGTGATACCCAGCTTTGGGAAAAATAGAAGTTCTAAGAACATGCTGGATGGTCCATGCATCTTTTACTATGGAATGGTCTACAGAGTCATGAAAAGGGGCATTTGTGTTCCTAAGGAGGGTATTAACATGACTCCAATTAAAGTCTAGATTAGCGAGCAAGATGTGAATCTTGTTCCTAGTGGTGGAAAGGTGAAGAAGTTTCTGTAGGTCCTGATATGTGATTTCAACAGGTCATCTATTCACATAGGATTGTAGGGAGGTATAAGTGGAATTGATTTGAAGACTGACAAAAAATTCAAATAGAAGCTCAAAATTAAAGGGGAAAGTGAGCATGAGAATGAATGCAAGAGATGTATGGGTGAAGAGATCAAGTACCCTATATGTCAGAATAGTTTGATTGACCACTTTAGAAGGGGTAATCCCTACAGATTTGTAACGAGCATAAGCAGCTTGATCCGCTAATTCAATAAAGTGAGGGTCAACAGTTCCACTAGAGGAACTTCCTATCTGCATTCTGGAATATTTTCCACCGGCCATAGAGAGGATTTGAGTGCTAGGAATTGAGGAAAGATAATTTGGGGTGAGAAACACAACTTGAAATCGTCATGTTTATAAAGAGTTATTCATATCATCCAGGACGATCGTGATATCATCCAGGATGATTTGAAGTAATAATGGTATCCAGGCTGATTGGTCAAAAAGGCAGTCGTATCATCCAGGATGATCAGGCATTATCTAGGATGATTAGACACAGATGATCATCCTGTGGAGTCAGTCTGTACGATCATTGACCAGCTCGATCATCCAAGATGAACATGTGGATCATCCAAGATGATGAGTCATTATGGATCATACCAACCTTCATTAAAATCATCCAACTATTTTTACCATGTGGATCATCCAGGACGAACAGGTGTATCGTCCAGGATGATTACCAATAATAGATTCAGATTAGCTGTTGGTTTTGGATTGAACAGTGATATGATGATATAGTTCAGGATGATATGAAATCGCCTATGATGATGGGAACAAAAAATTGAAAATTTTGAGGATGGATAGAGTTGATCAGAAAAGTTCCCAAAAATAAAAAATAATAAGAATAAGTAAAAAATATGGTGGAAAAAGAAATAAAAAGAGCAAAAGCAAAGTTTTTTTAATAATCAATCAGCTCCAGTAAATGATAATTTTTACCTCAAATTTAAATTTCAAAACTCGAAAGAAATGAATCGACAATGCTGATATCCAGAAAAAGTTGGAAAATCATTTTTTGTAAACCCTACCTCGGACACCTTACAGGTTCAAATTCCTTTCAAATAAAAATCTAATTCAGAAGAAAAGAAATTAGATAAGAAAAACTGATCATTTCAAGCTTCCTTCTAGAAAAATATCTGATAAAATAATATTGCAAAGTAAAGAACCAGAAAACATGATTTTGAATCTCAAGTGTTTGAATATATTAAGTGGTACATAGATTCTTCAAAGATTTTTAAAGATTTGAAATATAAGGAAGCTTATTTCTTTGTAGGCTCATTTTGTGCCTCTTTTTTATTTTATTTGACATACTTTATGTATCTTTTAATTTTTGATATACTTTGTATATCTTGCAATTAATTGGAAAATATTGCACATCTTTTTAGTGTTGGGCTCATTTTGTGCCTCTTTTTTCGGTTGATTGGCACACTTTGCACATCTTTTGCGAGCTTCCTTTCTTTCAGAACCTCTAAAAAAACTCTCAGTTGTGAGATTATCTTTCAAATATAAGAGAAGAAAAACTCACACTCTTAGATAAGAAAAAGTAAACCATAAAACAGAATCATTCTCATATGATAAATATAACCACCTGATTAAGAAAATATGAAAGTGATTCAATGATTTGGAATACTACTCATATGAGATAGATTACTATAGGATGATAAAATAATCTCTATTTCAAAGTCTAACTTTTTATTTTTGAAAAAGCTTTTGATTCAAAAAAAAAATACACCATTAAAGGAGTTAGAGAAAGAGAAATAATCATCAATATTTCTTCCTTTAACTGTTATAGAGGAGTCAATCACTATTGACAAGCTTCTAAACAAAAATAAGGCAAAAAAACACATTTAAAAAGTAAGTTCATCAGTAAAAGTGAGTAGTGATTTGATTTTAAAAATTAAAAACAATGACAGGAAATCAAAGATAGTAAAAATTTAAAAAGGAGATCAACAAATAAAGCCTAGCAAGAAAGACACACAAAATAAATCTTACATAAAGAAATAAACAGATAAACAAAAATAAGAAAAATAAAAATATAGCAGAAAGCATCATTTTCAAGCATGAATATCTATCACACATAATCTAGTTCTTAATGTGCTAAAAATTTCAAAAGTTAATGGTTTTGTAAAGATATCTGCATGTCGGTTTTTAAAGGCTATATGGTGTAGCTCTATGTCTCCTTTGGTAACATGGTCCCTAATGAAGTGGTGCATGATGTCTACGTGTTTATCCTGGAGTGTTGGATTGGGTTCTCAAAAATGTAGATGAAACTAGTATTATCACATAGGATTAGAATTGTGCCTATAAAAAGTCTTAAATCCAGAATTTGTTGCTTTAGCCAAAGGACTTGGGCCATACAACTTCCTAAGGCTATATACTCAGCTTTAGCGGTGGACAGGATAACTGAGTTCTATTTTCAACTAAATCAGGAGACTAAGGATTGTCCTATGAATTGACTTGTCCTAGAAGTGCTTTTTATATCAATTCGACATCCTGTAAAACCTGAATCAGAATATCCTATATTTTCAAAAGAAGTATTGTGCCTAGGATACCAAATTCGTAAGTCTTGGGTCTCTAAGAGATATCTAATGATTCTCTTAGCAGTAGTCAGGTGGGACTCTTTTTGATCAGCCTGAAATCTAGTAAAGAGTAAACACTAAATATAATATCAGGTCTGCGAGCAGTCAAGTAAAGAAGTGATCTAATTATTCCTCTGTATTTCTTTTTATAAATAGATTTTTCATTTGAATCCTTATCTAATTAAACATTGGAGCTCATGGAGTGTTTATTAGCTTGGCTTTATCTATTTCATATTTCTTTATGATGTCCTTTATGTATTTTGATTGATTAAGAAAAGTCCCATCATCCATTTGCCTTATCCTAAACCACAAAAAGTAAGATAGTTCTTCCATCATACTCATCTCAAATTCCTTACTCATTATTTTAGAAAAATTATCACATAATGTTTTACCTGAAGATCCAAACAGTATATCATCAATATAGATTTGGACAATGAGTAATTCATCTCCTACTCTCCTCAGAAAATGGGTGATGTCTACACTCCCCTTAATAAACTCTCTTTCCATTAGGAATGTGTTAAGCCTCTCATACCACGTCCTGGGTACCTATTTTAATCCATACAAAGTCTATTTTAATTTGAAAACATGATATGAAATTTAAAAATTCTCAAAGCCTGGCGGTTACTCTACAAACACATCTTCCTTTATTACCCCATTTAAAAAGGAAACTCTTGACATCCATTTGGAAATGATTAAATCCTTTATATTAGCCAAAGGCTAGTAGCACTCTAATAGCTTCTAATTGGGCTACAAGGGTAAAAGTTTTTCAAAATTAATACCTTCTATTTGGTTGTACCACTTAGCCACTAATCTTTCTTTATTATTAACCACCATACCAGAATCATTCATTTTATTCTTAAAGACCCACTTGATTTATACTACACTCTGGTCCTTAGGTCTTTCTACTAACTCTCAGATATCATTCCTAACAAATTGGTTTAGTTCTTCTTGCATGGTTAGGATCCAGAATTCATCAGAAAGGGCTTGATTGATGTTGGTGGGTTCAGTTATTGAAATGAAGGTAGAGTGGTTTACTTCTTTTCTAAGTCCATGCCTAGTTCTAACACCTTCAGAAGGGTCTTCTAAGATTAGTTCATTAGGATGACTCAAAGAATATCTCCATTCTCTAGGCAATGTAACTTTAGATTCTACTCTTTCCTCCAGATTGGCAAATTATACTCCTTGGGTGACTTCCACAACCTCCACTTCTTCTGCCCTAAACCTTCCAGAATTATCAAATTCATCAAACACAACATGAGTGATCTCCTCAACAATCAGTGTTGTTTTATTGAAGATTCTGTAGGATTTCCCAATACTTGAGTAACCTAGGAATACTCCTTCATCAAATTTTGGGTCAAATTTTTCTAGTTGAGAAATCCTATTATTCAGAATGAACACTTTACATCCAAAGAAATGAAGGTGAGAGAGGTGGGGTGTCCTACCCTTAAGAATTTCATAGGGTATTTTGTTCAGCTTAGATTTAAGATTTACCCTATTTAGAACATAACAGGTTGTATTCACCACTTCTGTCCAAAAGTATTTAGGAAGTGAGCATTCATCTAATATGGCTCTAGCGGCTTCTACCAAGGTCTTGTTCTTCCTCTCAGCTACCCTATTTTTCTGAGGGGTCCTAGGTGTTGAAAAATTATGATTTATCCCTTGCTCCTTATAGTAGGTTTCAAATTTCTCATTTTCAAACTCTCCACCATGATCACTATGAATAGTCAGAATTTCACAACCTAATTTCCTCAGAATCCAAGTGGAGAAAGATCTAAATTCCTTGAGTTATTCACTTTTATGAGATAGGAATCTAACCCAGGTGAATCTCGGATAATCATTAACAATCACATACCTGAAGACTTTCCCTCCTAAGCTTGAAGTGATGATAGGTCCAAAGAGATCCATGTGACGGACTTCTAAGGGTTTTCTAGTGTTAATATCTTTGATTGAGTGGAAGGAGGATTTGACTTGCTTCCCTAACTAACAGGCATCACATAAGTGGTCCTTAGTGACCTCTAAATTTGAGATACCTCTCACAATGTCTTTTTGGGTTATCTTCCTAAGGCTCTATGCCACATCCATGATTCATTAGCAGTTGATTTTAAGTAAATAATAATATCAACTTTAAAGTAATTTAGATCCTGCATGTAAACATTATTGATCCTTTTTTCTGCAAAATAATTTTGTCATTTAAACTTATAATGCAGCAAATTGGCAGAAAGTTTATACTGAAGCCTTTATCACAGAGCTAGTTGATGCTAAACAGATTATGTTTCCGTCCATCTATAAGCAAAATATTGTTAATGATGAAATTTTTTGAATCACCAATTATTCTTGCTCCCACCACTCTCCTGGTGATTTTATCTCCAAGTGTTACCTTGCTTCATACTCTGGCCTCTAGAAAAATGAATTAATTTGCATCTCCAGTCATATATTATAAACATCCGCTATCCAGGTACCACATGCTCTCACGAGACCTTTTGTGAGAGCATTCCTATAAAATCATCAAATGTTAGATTTGGGAACCTAAACAGGTTTGGGTCACTTGTGATGGAAAGAAGAATAAGATGCATGCATGTTATGCTATAAATTTTGCTCTTTTAGTCTCCACACCTAATATGTACTATGATGAACGATATAAGTATGGGAGATATGTCATAGCATGCCACAAGAAAAATATCTAACTCTAGGAAAAGGGTTAACTAATCTACGTTGGTGATGGTACCTCTTCCTAGGGTTGGATGATGCATACTTTAATGATTGTGTATGAAATTCTTCAAGTAATGGTGGTTGTTTATTTTTCATGAAAGCAGTTAATTCAGCGTCAAAAAATTTATTTGAGCTTTTAAGAATTGAATTTTCCATTCTCAATGCATGCTCCCTACTCTCTAAATCAGATGTAAGAGTTTCTAATTTCTTAAATGTAATTTTTAATTCAACATGTGATATTTTTAATGAATCATGCTCAGTGGTTAAATCAGAATGCTTTTTATTTAATTCATCGAATTCATCTAATAAAGCCATGTGATTGCTATTTAGAGTGGAGTGATCTTTCCTTAAGCATTCATGCTCTTTCTGCAGAGTTAAAAATTCAACTTTGATGCTAGCATGTGCTTTCTTGAGCTTCATATATGAAGAATAAATTCTTTCAGAAACTTTAAATAATTGATCATATGTAAGCTCACATACCTCTTCTTGATCAGAGTGATCAAGATGATCCGCCATCAAGCACAAGTTGGTTACCTCCTCTTCAACTTCAGTTTCAAAGGAGTTAGATGCTGAGTCTCCCTAGAAAGCCTTTTGGATCCTTTTCTTATCCTTCTTGAACTTAGGTTTCTCCTCACCCTTTTTCTTGCTTGGGTGAGCTTTCAAAGTTGGGCAATCAGACTTCCGATGTTCTTTCTTCCTATATTCAAAATAAATAACATCAGATGAACCTTTAGAATTCTTATTATTCTTTCCTTTATTCCACTTATGATGATGCTTTTGTTTCTTCCTTAAGAAGCTTTTATATTGTCTTGTTATTAAAGCAAAGTCATCATCATCAGAACCAAAAGAGCCAGAGTCAGAGTCATTAGCCTTCAAGGCTGTAGTTCTCTCCTTTTTCTTCTCACCTGCATCAAGCTGCCATTGGTTCACTCCTTGCTCGTAAGTAATTAGTGATCCAAGTAAGTTTTCAATTGAATAAATATTTAAATCGTTAGATTCAGTAATGACAGTAATTTTTGCATCAAAATAAGAAGGTAAATATCTCAAAATCTTGTTCACTTTTTTCTAATTTATGATTTCTCTTCCTAAGGCAAGCAGGGTTGTAACAATATGTGTAAATTTAGTGTACATTTTAGAAATTGATTCGCTAGGTTTCATGTGAAAAAGTTCATAATCATGCAAAAGAATGTTCAGCCTAGATTGTTTCACTTCATTTGTACCTACATAAGTTATGCAAAATTTGTCCTAAATTTCTTTACTAGTTGAGTAGGTGGAGATACGCATATAATCTTTTAATTTTAAGGCACAAAAAAAATAATTTAAATATTTAGCATTCAGTTGTGTAAGATCTCTATCATCAGTTGTCCATTCAGTAAAAGGGATTTCAGTTTTAACACCATTTACTAATCTATAAGGTGCATAGTATCCTTCTCTAACAAGCATCCACATGCGATAATGTATCGATTATAAAAAGGTGGACATGCAAGTTTTCCAAAAATTAAAAGGAATATTATTAAATAGAGGTAGTCAAGTAATTGAATATCCTTCGGTAGTGTTACGATTACCAAAGTTAGCTATGGATCAAAATTCAAAAGTTTTCAAAAACTTGATTTTATGAATCCAACTCTAATACTACTTGAAAGTTCATGAAGGTGGTTAAACCTTGTAGAACTAGCATGAGGCTAACCAAGAGGGGGAGGGGGTGAATTAGTATTTTAACAAAATACTTTAAACGAAAGAAAAAAATTTTTAAAATCTTTTTGAATATTTTAAACACGAATAATTTAAGCGGAAGCAAATAACCAAAAATAGAGATTTTAAGACAGATCAGATCACAAAAATAATTGAAAATAAATGAAAAAAAATAAGTAGAAGGAACATAGTATATTTACAGTGGTTCGGTCAAATCTAACCAACGTCCACTCCCAGAACCTCATGTTCTAGGTATTGCACTAATCAGTTAGTGTCTCTCCTTTTGCCCCCACTACAAGGCAGAGAAGCCCTTACAAAATCTTTCCTTCGACCTGGTGAGGTAAAGAACATTGAATCCTTTTTCACCCTCTTGGTGAAGGCAGAGAACTTGAAATCCTTTTTGCTCCCTTCTGGAGTAGGCAGAGAACCTGGAATCCTTTTACTCCCTCATGGAGTAGGTAGAGAACCTGACAATCATTTTACTCCCTCATGGAGTAGACAAAGAACTTAGATATGATATTGATGATCATCTCCCCAGAGCCACCAATAAATCAAGGATGAAGAAGGAAGAAGATGATCGAATCCTTACTTTGAGCAACCTTTATAAATCCCCTCACAAACTCCCCATTACACGGTTCTTTCTCTCTCTCCCAAACTCTCCCTCTCCTCTAAGCTCTCTATAGTTAGAAGAATATCAAAAGATTTTTAAAGAGACAATTAGAGAGCATAAATAGAGAGGCTTCAGAAAGTGCCATAATTTCAACTTGCCACCAATATCATCCAGGATGATAAGTATATCATCCTGTATGATCAGTGTAAATTAGCCCATCCAGGCAGGACAATTTGTGTTGCCTGTACGATCAGAGCAATAATTATGTACTGATCATCCTGGATAATCATCCCGGATGATCTTGTTATCATCCTGGATGATTAGTTCAAAACATAATGATTATCCTAACAAATTGTTTGGGATGTCCAGACCGATTAGAAGAAAAATACACTTATCATCCTGAACGATCTTATGATCATCCTGGCCGAATAGTTTAAATCAATGAGTATCATCCTGATAAATCATTTGGGATGTCTAAGCTGATTAGAACAAATACTCTTATCATCCTGGACGATCTTGAGATCATCATGTATGATTAGTTAAAATTAAAAAATATCATCCTAATAAATTATTCAGGACGTCCAGTACGTTCAAAAGAAAAAATCATGGATAATCCTGGACGATATATCGATCTTCCTATATGATATGATCGTTAAATCTAACCATACTTAATTCCATAATCACAGGATTATTTTATGCATGATTGTCATGAATCATCCAGGACGATGAGGATCGTTCTGTACGATTAGTATAAAATTTGAAAAATAAAATATTGCCTAAAATATGATTGGCGGCTAATTTCTATATTTGTACTAATCATCCTATATGATAAAAAACATCCAGGATGATTAGTTAAGTAAACTTAATAATCAAGGATACCCTAATTAGGGTTTTTTTTGAACTCATCATCCAGGATGATTTTCGATCATCTTGTATGATATGACCAAAAATAGAAGAATTCTTAAAACCACCAAATTTCTCCCCCTGAGTGTGTGTGTGTGCAAGATTACTTAGCTTGGGAATCCACCACATTACATTTTACTCAAGAAAGGGAAAAATTACATTGAAATGAAATTACAAGCAGATGTAATCCTAGTCTACCTGATCTTGAGCTGATTTGTATTGCAAGTGATCTTTGAGGACCTAAAAAAGTTAGTAAATAGGGCAACCAAAAATAAATATGCAATGATAGCAATATAAAGATATAATGTTTGTTATCATCAAAATTATAGTACATATATCCATATTTGTAATAGTACGATCTTAATCGTCCAGTATGATTAGTTAATTAAACTCACATAATAATGAGTGTCCTAATTAGGATTTTCTCCATAACTGATCCAATACGATATATACGTACTGTATGATTAGTTTAGAAATAGAAAAATTTTTCTAACTCACTAAATCACCCCCTTGAGTGTGTGTGTGCAGGGTTACTTAGCTTGGGTGTTGCAAATACGATTTTGATGATGACAAACATGGTTCTATTGTGATTTGCTTGGCTAACCCATTTCAGGCACAAAAGATCACGAGCCACTCAAGCCAACTCAAGATCGGGTCCAAGTGTGTCTAATGTACTATTTTTCTTTTTCTTGAGTCAATTGTAATGTAACTGATCCCCTAGCTAAGTAACCTTGCACACACACACTCAGTGGGAGAGCTTGAGTGAATTAGAGTCTCTGTTCATTTTTTTGTTCAGATCAGCCTGGACGATATTCACATCGTCCTGGATAATCAGGTAAAAATAGAAATCCTAATTAGGGCGACTAAGTTAAGAGGGTCTGATTAAGCAGATTGTCCTGGACGATCTTTGGATCGTACGGGACGATATGCTCAAATCAGAAATTCTCAGTCGCCAGATCAAGTTATGCAAATTTTTATTTTAAGTTATTTGGTCTGATCGTCCCGGACGATACGTGTATCATCCTGGACGATTCAGTACAATCATGCCTAATGACGATACGTGTATCATCCTGGACGATTCAGTACAATCATGCCTAATTTAATCTGGTAATTAAGGAAAGAAATTTATTTTTGATTGATACGATCATATCATCCTGGACGATTGCAGGATCGTCCCGGACGATCAAGATCGTCTAGTGCATTTCAGCTGTACGTCTAGAACTATATACAGGACGATTTGGGCACTTTTTGAACTAATCGTACAGGATGATACCCGTATCGTCCTGGACGATCAAGTCATTTTTTGGTCATCCGGCACAAATTTCTCTGGACGCCCGAATTGTCTACTGGACGATATTCCTAGATTTGCACTAATCATCCTGGACGATCGCAGGATTGTACGGGACGATATGATCAATTTTTTCTACTAATCATCCAGAAGAGCCAGATCGTCCAGGCTAAATCAGCTGAATTTGAACTGATCGTACAGGACGATCTACCGATCGTCCTGGACGATCTCGACCGACCAGTTCAGATTTAGGGCAAATTTTAAGCCTTCCTATAAAAGATATTTTTCTTGAAATAAGAAAAATCTTTTGCCACCTTCCTTTCAGAAAAACCCTAGAGAGAGAGAGTTTGGGAGAGAGAGAGAGGATCTTGTGAGGGAGAGTTAGTGAGAGATTCACTAAGGTTGCTCCAAGTACGGATCAGAGTCATCTTCTCCGCTCGTCGTCTTTCGTCTAGTTGGTGTTCGTCGTGGGAGGATCGTTCGTAAGAAGATCTGGGGTTCTCTGCCCGCTTCAGGTGGAAGCAAAAGGAGTTCGAAGGTTCTTTACCTGCTTCAGGAGGAAGCAAAAGGAGGTTGGGTTCCCTGCCCCACCGTGTGGTGAAAAGGAGGTCTTGTGCAGGCTTCTCCGCCTTGCTGTGGGAGCAAAAGGAGAGACACTTTTTGTTTATTGCAATACCCGGAGGGGAGGCTACGGGAGTGGACGTAGGTCAAGTTGACCGAACCACTATAAAATCTGGTTTGCTTTTTTGATTCAGTTCTGCACTTTACTTTTTGATATTAACTGTGTGGGTGAATATCTGAGATTGATCTTTTCATTCTTGTTTAATTGTTTCTCCTGCTAAGTATCGAAAAGATTTTTTATTGTTGTCGTGAAATTTTTAAATAACCAATTCACCCCCCCCCCTCTTGGTTAGCCTCGGGACTAGTTCACTAGGGCTTAACAGCCCTATCGAACTTTTATTGGGGCCCACTAGATACATGACTTGACTCAAGAAAGATAAAATGTATATTGAAATTGAAATTATAAATAAACTCAGCCCTAGTCTATCCAATCTTGAGCTGATCGGCATTGCAAGTGAACTTGTGTACCTGAAAGATTAGTGAACAGAGTAAATAAAATAGATGTGCAATAATAAAAGTGATAAGAAGATAATAATATTTGTTATCATCAAAATTACAATCCTTGGACCCAGATTTGCAACAACATATGTTCCATAAAAAGTGGTAAAAGGGAAAATCTTAGCATATTTTCTTGTCATACATCCCATTTCTGTAGACTCACCACTCAACAATGATCTACCCGATAAAAAAATTCTAGTTGTTCTAGAATAAGAGAAATTATAAATGTGGTAAATGTGCTTTAATGGTGCATCATCAATTAAACCTGCCAAACCTTCGAACCTCCCTAAAGCTTAAGCTAGTATCAGTCTTATCTTCATACTACCTAATGAAGGGATAATAAGATATTTATTTGATTTAACTGAACCCAGAACTAATAATAAAGTAGAATATGAAGATTTAAGAGTGGGTATCAAAATCACTATTTAGATGGAAATTTAAAATCTCAAAATTTTTGGAGATTCTTAACTCGTTATAAATAATCAAGTACTAGGTATTTATAAAATCGGTAAAGCCGAGTTGATTTACTATCATAAACGAGTCCCCAAGCTCATGAAAAAAATTAAAAATATTATACTGATTCAAATATCTTGGCTCATAATAGTAAAGCATATTCTTTAGTAAAATTGGCTAAAAAATGGCCAGCATGAATGACGAGCCTGTGTTAATTAGTGTCAACAATCATGCATTTGTCAAAAACACACTATATTAAAGATCATTTGATCAAATATGACTATAATATTTTGGGAAAGATAAAATTGATAAAGTTAATTTTGAAGTTCATAAAAATTAATGTGGTGTACATCAATCGGGTTCTAAAATAGCCATTAAAATTAAAAGAATAGACTATTACTAGCCATCAATGATAAAGGAATGCACCAATCATGCAAATAAATATCATGATGTTGACCCCTACAATCAGCCCAAAAATCATGAGTTTAATGAAGATGATTTAGCTGAAATGTGGATTGCATTGGATTTCTTTCAGTTTCCTGACTTTCAGAGAAAGACTATAGAGGATGTCGGAAGGAGGAACTTCGGTGCTTTGATAAAGAAAAAAAATCTTTCTTTGACAAGTTGATAGTCGTTGAGAAATCTTCTTATGCTATAGGATGTATGACTTACTACATGAATTGGCACAATCAATTTGCAAGCAAGAATATTCAAGAGTTAAGGATAGGCACTCATTAAAGTATTTCAAACACTAAGAGGCCTACAATTATCATTCATATGTGCTGGTAGCTTGGAAATGATATTCGAGGGAGTTAAAAAGAAATCTGATACGTGTTCGATGCTTAAATATTAAAAAAAAGATAAGAGATATATTGGGTGCACCGCGAAGATTTCTAATAGCATTGATGACTCGCGTCACCTAATGAGATGTGAGTGGTCGTATAACTGGGGGAGCTGAAGAATATGAATGATCTTTGCAAATTGGGAAACAATTGGCTTGAAGATATTAAGGGTGTCGAGGAAGGCTTGTAGTGCCAGATTATACGCCAAGAGAAGGCTCACAAATTTGACCTCAAGTTGGAATTTCACTAATACGGGGAATTTCAATTTCGGTGAGAATGTGCCCAACAAGATTCAACCACCAAAATGTTTAAGGAGCCTGAGTATAAGGAAATACATGGGTGCCAAGTCAAGTCTCTAAAACTTATTTGGAGGCCGAAAATAAAATGGCTTGAAAGTAAATTTAATGGGAGTGACTAGTGCCACACCCTTCCATTACGAAAGGTGTCACATATTTTTGAATTTGAAAAATTAGAGGACGATTTCAAGGCAGGAATAACTACTGAAGATGGATGTTTGTTTCCTCGCTCAATTAAACTGGACCAATTTTATTGCCCGAAGTCAAAAGAAAATTTAGATTTTATTCCCCTCGAGACGTTAACGATCTTTGGCTATCCAAATATTTCATCTCTTCATCTAGTTGATGAAATACTAAGACTTGCAGCACCAAGATATTTGATAATTACAAATTGCCTTGATCTAATCTCTCAAAATATATATACATATAGGTAGAGCAGTGGAAGCCACAAATAATCGCCATTTTATGCATAGTGTGGATATTGGATAAATAATAAAGACAAAGCATTAACTTGGCTTTCAATTTAATCAAAAATAAATAAAAAAATTAGAGGTTAAAGAAAATATCAAATCACAATTATCGCGAACCCCGTATCTCCGCTCAAATTCCACAAAATTCGTTGAACCTCAAATAGTCTGCCCTGCTCTTCGATCACTTCCTACAAATCCTGTTGATGGCCTCGATAACCTGCCTTTATTGGCGTTAAGAGGAGATCGATGAGGCTCTCTGTTCTATTCTGAATACATGTAAAACCCCAGCTCTCACAACCCTTCTCTATAGCCGAACTCACTAACCTGCAGTCCGACTCCTCCCAATACCTCAAGCAGCTCTTCGTGTCCAGGCTGCAATCCTCCAGCAGAGTTTCGGTCCTTGTCCGCTCTCCACAAGCCTCCTATTCCTCTTAATCACACCTCCCACTCTAGCTAATTTCCCATCCACCCGATCAAACCTGCACCAAAATAACTGCAGGATTCACTGCCCCGCTTGCAAAATTTCTTCTTTGTCTTAAAAAATAAAACTTCAAATCGTAAGTTTTCCTCCTCGTGTAAAACACACAACCAGATCTCGCATCCCTCAGTAGCCGATCTCCACAAATCCCAGCACTTCAAGTCACGCCTATGACCCTTCTTCCCTTATTTATCTATAAGACCATTGCAGCAACTTCATCTATAAACAACCTATAAAACCATTGCAGCAGCTTTTCCATTATTCCCTTCCACGTGAACCGCTCACAATCCTGTCTCTCTCAATCTCTAAGCCCCTCTCAGATTCAATTTAGTTGAAAACAACTTATAAGGTATAAGAGATACTTTCTATCTCTCTTTTTCCTATTCCGTCATTTTGCTTATTTTGTCTTATTCTGCTTTGTTTCTTTTATCTGTAAGCATCATAATGAAGTATCTATCATTACCCTTATTCTTATCTTATTTTATTTTCATTTATCATATATTAGTACTGTTGATATTAGTTGTTACTTTAACGTGCACTTTAGTTAGCCATTTTTTTATTATAAGTATTATGTATAAATATTGTAATTACTATTTGAATTATACTTGTTGTATACAAATAATGTATTTTTATTAGTTAGTATTGATTATTATCTATGACTGTTACTTTTATTGTTGTACATGCATATGTTAAAAAAAAAGGAAAAGAGTAGACCACAGTGAGATTTCCTTGCTATTGTTTGCACCATAGTTAACTTAGTTAATTTATTAACTATTTAAACTACAATTAAATTAGTTAATTTTTATTAACTATTTGCACTATAGGGATTTAGTTAATTTTTTTAACTATTTAAACTATAGTTAATTTAGTTAACTTATTAACTATTTAAAGTACAGTTAAATTAGTTAATTTTATTAACTGTTTGCATTATAGCGATTTAATTAATTTTATTAGCTATTTAAATTATAGTTAATTTAGTTAATTTCCCTAACTATTTGAACTATAATTGAGTTAATATCCTTAGTCAGTTATGCATTTTTGCGATATGTTCATGTTGGATATTTCTCTTGTCACCTCATCACTGTCATCGTCGACGTCGCCAAAGGTATAACCCTTCCGAACTCAAAACCTTGATAGCCCATTTTTGGCATTCGTGGTGCACTAGAAAACTGCTCATACATGCCTTTATTGCGTGTGATGGGATGGGACCTTGGTGTGGCACCTATGACTAGGCGGGTAATCACCTAAAACTCCATTTTGGTGTTCGCGGCGCACTGAAAAATAGCCTATACACACCTTTATTGTGCGTGGTGGGATGGGACCCCGGTGTGACGCTAAGGCGAGCCGGGGTTGCTTATAAGTACCCGTATATGGGGAAATAATTATGCTTTCAAATAGGTACCCTTGTCGACCCCATACAGTCCTTTATTGCACATCATGGGAATGAAGACTACGGCCGTGGTGTCTAAAGACACCTACCATATACACCTTTATTGCACGTCGTGGGAAGGCCCAGACTCTTTATTTTTTTCCCTTAACGGGGGAGATGCCGGGAGGCTGCCAAAATTTCGACTGAAGACACAAGGACTTGGAACAAATAGGGTACTGTATTTGGACTGAATTTGAAAATCAAATGAACTAAAGAAAAACTTGAATTCAAACTTGATTCAAACTTGATTTGAACAATCATAACAAAGATTTGAACTCAAATGAAATAAAATTAAACATTTATTAAAACTCGATTTAGACAACAAGACTTGAATCAAAATAATAAGACTTGAACTTATATTTTGAACTCAAGCTATATATCATCAAGTGGAATTTAGGACTTAAACTTGCAAGCATTTGACTCAAATCCGAATGAACTCAATGTAACTATATGGGATATAGAACTTGAACTTGATGTAAGAAACTTGTAAGAATTGAATGAAATGACAAGAGAACTTAGATGAATAACAGAAGACCTAAATTTAACATTAAGTGAACTACAATGAATTTAATGTGGACTTGAACAAATGTAAAGGACTTGTGTAAGACTTGAGTTGGACTCAAGCTAAACCAAATTTGAACTGGATTGAGCTTGTACACAAATGCTACCTGTGAATGGTGAAGGTGGATATGATATAGATGTAATAAACTTCTATAATAGTTCTCATATTATTAAGTACACTGTATTTACAAGTGACAACAGCCAACTGTAAAATGCACGGGCATCTCCTACTTGCATCAATAAAAGCTTTAACGCAAGAGACAATCAACTTGCAAGTTGAGATGATGACTTCTACAAATGATAGTAGAAGACCCCTCAGGCATATAATGACTCATATAAAGATAACAAGTACTGAATGTAATGATGTCTTGCAGATAACATCAACAAGCCTGTTGCAGAATGCACTGAATATAATTATCAGGGAATATATGAAATGATGATTGATATACAAGTTAGTATCAACAATCTAACGTAAAGATGAACACCTACAAGCTACTGTAGAAAGTTCGTCAAGCTATAGTGGCATATCCACGAATAACAATAAGCAACACACAATATGTTTTAGGTCACCTTTGCAGTCAACGATGATAAGGGATTGAATAAGTGTGTTGATCACCCTGCTAGCAATGATGGTGGATCCTTTGTACAAGGAATAACATACATACAGGAGGTAATCATCAACTAACAAACAAACATATTTGTGCTCTTGTGAATAATGAATATGGAAACTTCTCTATGATCGATGCCAACCATCTTTTAAGTATACACAGTGGTCCCTATGAACATTGAGGGGCATGCGAGTAAAATGTGACGGTCCATAAGTTAAACATATCAACTTCCTATAAACTAGAGTGTTCAGTGCTACAATAGGAGGCTTATCCCCACCTTCAACATGTTGGTTGCAATAAGGGAGATTCGATATGCAATGAAAATGATGATGTAACACACTTAGAGGCGTTCAAGTGAATGCTAACACGCACTACAGTGCATTTGCTAGAGTTAATAACACATGTTTGACAAATGTGCTGTTAAAGATCAATGTAAATCTTGGTGATCTAAACTTACATCTACAAGAAGAAAGTACACCAAGTATACCAACTACATTAAGGGCTGCAACAATCATTTTAGGAATGAATACCTTATATATTTCTCCTATACGACCCGATGTACCTTCAATCGCTACAATATTTATTCGAGGCAGTAATCATTGGTTCTAAAGTATAGGGCATTAATAAAGACACAATCATTCAAGGTTAAATGATTGATTCTTTATTTAAGTCAACAGTAGAAAATGATAATGGCACAGTCAGGAAATTGCTTATTGGTTTCTACACGAGATCCAGGAGAGGAAGCCAGATCAGATCATTATTTTCAAAGATGGGGTGAGTGAACTTTAGTTCAACAAGGAAGACTACAACAGGTCTAAGCCTGTAGGAGCTACTACAGAAGATCCATCGTACATCCAAAAATGCCCCCGCATGTGCACTGTAGTTTGTATATACATAAGTATACAAAAGGTGAAAGTGCAATCATCAAATACCCATATGGGCCCCAGCGAGCATATTATTGGTACACACGTAACGTCTAGGGATGCTGTGCGGGTTAATAAGTTTATTTAAGTTTGAGCTCGATCCTCCTATGTGGGTAGGTAGGAGTCGACATGACTCGAACCATTAAATAAATATGCAGTCATGAGGTCGATCAAGATATTTATTTTATACATTCATATTATGCCTTCAAGGCCTATAATCAAGAGAATTCACTTACAAAGGCATAAAGCCTACGAAGTCTGATCCTTTGTCAACAGCTCGATAGAGTTGATAAGGTTCAATCTAAAAATGGAAATTACCCCATACACCTTGGTGATGGCTGTGTTGAATGCAGATCTCAATCGGAGGGGTTAATTTTAAATATTTTAAAATTCCCTCAAACTTCCACAAAATTTAAATATTTCTAAGTGACCCTAATCACCCTGATGACGTCCGTGTTAAATGTAAATCTCAATCGGTGGGGACGACAACCATTCAAAATACCCTCAAATGCCTATAAAATCCAAACTCCAAAAATATCAAAATCCAAATATTTAAATTAAAATTAAACCATTCAACGCTTAAAGAAAAAACCATCCACCCTCTACAACAATTTACCGAGGTGGACAAATCTGAAAGTTTACTTCAGCTCACATAGAGCTAATACCTGGTCGAAAATATCACTAGGATTCATTCTCAAATAATCTCTTGCTAGTAAGGGTATAGTATGTATCCTATAACTGACAGTTTCATCATGAAATGGCACTACAGGATAAAAGGTTATGACCCGGGGCCCTCTGAATCGAGTTGTTTTGCCTCCAAATGGCACCACGAGATAACGGTTATGGCTAGATCAAATATATTCTTAATGGCATCAAATCCTTGAGATATGAGAATCAATAGGATATAGTTGATAGGGAACAAAGCCCTCTGTTAGCTAAGTAGGATTAAAATTTGTCCCCTTAGACAATCATCCACCCTAGGACTACAAGGTACCCTTGGATGATGCAACCCATGGCTGCTAACAAGGATCCTTCTGTCAGGTTGGGTCGACTACCTCCTCTAACTAAGCAGACTAGGGACCATGATGGCTCGGGATGACGAAACCATGGGATCTTGATCGGGTCCATCATCGATTCCCCCACCATCCGCTTTAAGTACAAGATGGTGAAATTTTCAATTTTAAATATTAACCCTCAAATACCTCCAACCCATGCTGCTACTATATGCCAGATATTACATATCTCTTTGTATCTGATTAATGACTAGCCTTAATAGAAAGTTCTCTCTCGTTATCGGGAGGGGTAAATAACATTAGGGGCTTGCGCCTGTAGGAAACTAGAACTCAGATCATAAAGTCTTAGCAAAATGAGGGCGAGATCTCTAGGTATTGTCTTGTCTACAAACTCATCTGCCTTCCAAAATTTATTCTAGAACTTAATTCGTTAAAAATCCCCTAAAAAAGAAACGGGGGAGGCCAAATTTTTGAAGCCCACAGATTTGTAATGACTCCGCTGGGGACTGGTATCTCTTTCCATCTTTGGCTGGTCATCTCAGTGCTATAGTAGCAGCTAAGCAATACGAGCTAAAATTTTCAAATTTTCCAAAATGATCATTTAATGAATTTAAAAGTTAAATATTCTAAAAATGATCATTCAACCAATTCATTGAGATAACATATTTAGCATGATTTTTAAATTTGTATTATTTTAATTACTTGTTAATGTTATATGTTTTGTTATTATGTTCTGTGCAAGGCTCTGCATTCTAAAAGTATGGGGTGATGTATCAGATTCTGATTACTAATCTTTGACTTTCATTTATCTAGATGGATCTATAGAACACTGCTTTCATTATTTAGCTAGGTGGTGGAGCCAGCATTAAGTTGGCAAATGCTCTAATTAACACTGAAAATACCGGAGCTACCATCTAGTTTGGTAGTGTAGACTTCCCGGTAATTACTGCAAGGACTACCTCCATTCCTACGAATGATAGGAATGCTGAGAGATTTGTTAGGAGACTGAACACCACTGAAGCTCCTACCTTTCGTGTGCATTTATCGGCACAATGACCTATTACTAAGAATCCTCATAAGAGGATTCCTGTATTTAAAAGGCTTTCACAGCCAGAAGCCCCAGTCACCAAGAGGATTATGGTTGATGGAAGAATCTCTATGGTGACTGCAAACATCACATCTCTGCCAACCGGGTTATTTGCACCTGGGAAGAACAATACTGAAGCTTCATCATCTGGAGGAAGGCCCACCAGGAGGCTGAGGAGGAAGAAGAATGCTGAGCTTCGAGCTCAACAATAAATATCCAAGCATCCATTAAATTTATCGACTGAGGAGCCAGAAGCTAACATTCAGACCTGGAATGGGTTCGTAAACCTGAGATGGGTCAAAAGAAATAACTCTACTGGGAGCTAAAGAAATCTTTCTAGGATCAACGGCCCGAAGTCCCGACCCCTCCAAGAAAGAAAGAACCTGAAACCCTATCAGCTCTGGTGTACCAGGTACTAAAGAAAATGAAAGAGAAGGGTCTAACGAAAAGGAAGTTCCAGAGGCTGTTGATGATTGAGGCCAGGAGAACCCCACCAAGAGAAAGGCTTCAATCTGCCTTGGTGAAAAGAAGTGAAGGAATACAATAAGTTCCGCATGGTCAACATCGGGGCATGACACTGAACCTCGTGTTCATGAATCCACCGCCAAAAGGTAATAGAAAGGAAAAGAAATATGGAGGCCAAAGCCTCGCAAAGAAGAAGAAATGGAATGGGAAATAAATCTAGGCGTGACATCCGATATTGCTTCTCGGAGATCTGCTCCTATCCATAAAAAATGTCAGAAATGGGTCCCAAAGAAGGCCCAGGATGACGCCCTTCCCGATGGTCGACACCTCAGAAAATCCTCCGGGGGATCCCATCGCTCGCCATCCCCTCCAAAGGAAGAGATGACCAACTTTAATCGTAGTCCATAGGTCAAAGAGATCTTCTTATCGAATTAAGAACCAGAGATCCAGTGGTGCCACTGCTTGGAGATCTGTATACTAGAGGAGAAAGTGAAAGAAGGTATGGAAGGGGAAGAAAATATAGGAAAAGAAGAAAATATAAAAGATATAGAAGGAGAAGAATACATGAAAGAAGGAGTGGAAGAAATAAATGACATCATGAACATAGAAGTCATCTATATGGTGAGGTAGATCAATGCCAATAAAAGGCTATTACAATGATGGCGAAGGTGACGACCATTGGCAACTACCACCTTGGCGAGTACACCAACATCACGATGAAGCAGGGTCCACCACCGACAAAGGTGGCCAACCCCAAGGAGAAGATGAAGTGGAAGAGATTGATGGGAATACCCCCGATGATGAAAATGCCACACTCACTGATATGAGAAGATAAATAAGATGAGAAATGATAGCCAAAGATAGAGAAATCTCTCAAATAAATGAGAAGATGACTAATATGATGGCTCAGATGGAAGTAATGATGTAGATGATGCAAAGGACTATTATTATCGGTACCGTGCCTAATCCTCCTACTGATCCTCCAAACTTTCAATTGCCTCAAGTCTCAGTAGTACGAGGAGCTCCTGAAGGTTGCCACGAGGTGCACCATATCATCCATCAGTCCACTCCATAAAATATAGCAAGTAACTCTGAGCTTGTGATGGTTGCACAGTTGGAGGGAATAATCATGAAAAATATTAAGGCCATTATAGCTATCGATCAGGCAGAGAAATTGGTAGGCAAGTGCCACCCATATCTGACCGAATACAACCAAGTGTCGTACCCAAAAGGGCACTCTGTGCCAAAGTTACATACCTTCAATGGTACTAACAACCCCAGGAAGCACTTGGACCAATTCAAGGCCACCTACGGCAACACAGGGAGAACTAATGCCCTACTATTCCAATAATTCATCTGTAGTTTAACAGAAACTACTTTTAAATGGTACGCTAAATTATCGAATAACTCTGTAAAGACATTTAAAGAGTTAGAAGCTATGTTCGTGAAGATGTTTGCCAATACGACCAAGAAGATCATGATTGCCGACCTCACTTTGGACAAACAGTTGAGTGAAGAGTCAGTATCAAAATATATAACTTGCTGACGCAACTTGAGCATAAGGTGTGAGCAGCAACTTGAGGAAGAGCACACAGTGAAATTATTAATGGAAAACATCGATGATAAGATGTAACCATTTTTATTCATGACTATAATTACCACTTTCCAGGATCTACTGGATAGGGTGGCCAAGTTTGAGAAGTTAAACTTGTCGAGATCAGAAGGCCACTTTGATAAGCTCAAGAAGGCTAAAGCCCCAGATGCCAAGAAGGGTGAAACCTACTCTGCATCCTCCCTCAGGCTAAATAAGGGGAAGCAGGTGGTTTACAACATAAATAAAGGCAAGAAGCCGATGTAGTATGAAGAAAAGCCAAAATAAGTTTACAACCTTAACTGTCAGTTGCAGCTGGTACTTAGAGAAAATAATAAGCCATAAACTTTCTAAGGTGGAGAGGATCGCCCAAGGCAAGCATTGGAAACTAGTGATAGAACGTTCCCATCCCTCAAAGATAAGATGAATAAAGAATATTCATTTAAAAAGGAAAGTGTCACCAAATTATTTTGACAAGCGCTAAAAGTAGGTCTAAAATTGCCAGAGTGGAAAAGATTGGAAGAATCAAAAGAAACTGGCGACCCAAATTACTGTCCGTATCATCGAGTGCTCAGCCATCCCATTAAAAATTGTTAATTCTATAAAGATTGGCTCAAAATGAAGTATCGAAAGGGAGAGCTCACATTATAAGATAATGTGTTGACTAACCACAGAAAGGAATCAACTCTAGTGGTTACGACCTCCTCTGTACCCCCGGTTGAAGAAAAAAAAAAGCCAGCTCAAGAAGAACGGTGGGAGAGTGTGGTCTCCAAGAAGACTGTAAAAATGCTAAAACAACTGGAGGGAGTTCCAGGTGTGAAATGAAAATCTCCTACTGAGTTGATGATAGATCCCATGACGCTTCCTCCGGGTGCGAGCTTCTTCTTCGAAGCAATTCCTCAACCAAGCCAGTTCTTCAAAATCTAGAAAGGTAAAGTCCTCCAAGAAGAAGACCAAATTGAAGAAGCCCAAGGAGTAAAAGATAGCAAACCAAAGGGTTATTGACAATTTAGACGAATACTGTCTGATTGCGAGATGCCCCGTTAAGCTTGCTGATTTGATGATAGAGCTCAAAGTTGAGGAAGCAGAGAGAGTCGATGAAGAGCCACTCCTTATGGAAACTTATTGGGTTATCTCAATGACACGAGTAACTCCTATTAAAAAGGAAAATGAAGCACCCTTTGAATCCTGCATGATGGTATCGCCAATGGATTACAGTGTGTAGGAGGATCTATATTTACTTGAAGATGATGAATCAAATTCCGATATCGCTTCGTAGATGGAGCAGGTGAACTTGGACAGTAACTCTAAATCAACAGATGAATCTCTAGATGCGACGATGGTTGACTCTGAAGAAAATGTACTGCCAAATGAGTCTGAGCAAGAGGAGATTGCCCAGGTACAGTTGAGAAGTGGTAAAATACTATCATCTCTGCCAAAGAAAGGGATCCCTAATAATGAAAAAGGGAAGAAGTAATTATAAATGAAGATATTGTCCTCAATGACCTAAAAAAGAAGGACACTTCAACCAAAAGGATAAATTATAATATCCTATCCCATCTGAGAAAAATCCCAGCACAACGCAGTATATATGATGCTCTGGTGATGTCTAAAGACCTGTAGGAGACTTTAATTCAGGCTCTAAATAACCCTGAAAGATATAAGGTGTAATTTGCTGAGCGTAATTTGACAAAAGTCTTATAGGCTCAGAATGAGCTAATTATTTCCTTTGCTGAGGATGATATGATGCTTGGAATGATAGACCATAATTACCCTCTATATGTCATTGCAGAGAGTGACGGGATGATAATCAGCTAAATTTTGATTGACCTCAGGTCTTCTATCAATCTTATAAGCTTGAAAGCCCTGAGATCACTCTGTCATGATGTGCAGCACCTCAGGCAAGATAAGTTGATGGTGCACGACTTCAACGAGAAGGGACAAAAGACCCTAGGATTATTCTATTGCAAATATGGTTTTGATGATGATAAACATATTTTTATTATGTTTTGCTTGGCTAACCCATTTCAGGCACAAAAGATCTAGAGAAACTCAAGCCAACTCAAGATCGGGTCCAAGTGTGTCTAAATGAACTGTTTTCCTTTTCCTGAGTCAATTGTAATGTAACTGATCCTCTAGCTAAGTAACCTTGCACACACACACTCAGGGAGAGAGCTTGAGTGAATTAGAGTTTCTATTCAATTTTTTTTCACATCGTCCTAGACGATCAAGTAAAAATATAAACCCTAATTAAGGCGACCAAGTTAAGTCTGAATGATTAAGCAGATCATCTGGATGATCCAGATATCGTACAGGATGATATGCTCAAATTAGAAATTCTCAGCTGCTAGATCAAGTTAGGCAAGTTTTTATTTTAAGATATTTGGTCTGATCGTCCCGGACGATCCAGTACAATCATGCCTAAATTAGTCTAGTAATTAAGGAAAGCAATTAATACTTGATTGATACGATCATATCGTCCTGGACGATCGTAGGATCGCCCTGGATGATCATGATCGTCTAGTCTGTTTCAGCTGTACATCTAGAGCAGTGCTCAGGATGATTTGGGCACATTTTAAACTAATCATATAGGATGATATCCTTATCGTCCTGGACAATCAAGTCATTTTTAGGTCATCCAGCACAAGTTTCTTTGGATGATCAGAGCGATCTTCTAGATGAAATTCCTGATTTTACACTAATCATCCCGGATGATCGCAAAATTGTATGGGACGATATGAACAACTTTTTCCACTGATCGTCCAGAAGAGACAGATCGTCCAGGCTGAAACAAGCTGATTTTGAACTGATCGTACAGGACGATATATCGATCGTCCTGGACGATCTAGGCTGACTAGTTGAGATTTAGGGAAAATTTCGAGCCCTCCTATAAAAGATCTTTTTCTTTCAACAAGAAAAATCTTTTGCCACTTTCCTTTCCAGAGAAACCCAAGAGAGAGAGAGAGTTTGGGAGAGAGAGAGGATCTTGTGAGGGGGAGTTTGTGAGGGGTTCATGAAGGTTGCTCCAAGCAAGGATCAGAGTCATCTTCTTCGCTCGTCGTCTTTCATCGTGTTGGTTTTCTTTGGGAGAGGATCATTCGCAAGAAGATCCGGGGTTCTCTGCCTGCTTCAGGAGGAAGCGAAAGGAGTCTGAGGTTCTTTGCCTGCTTCAGGAGGAAGCAAAAGAAGGTTGGGTTCTCTGCCTCACCGTGTCGGTGGAAAGGAGGTTTTTGTACATGCTTCTCCGCCTTACTGTGGGAGTAAAAGGAGAGACACTTTGAGTTAGTGCAATACCCGGAGGGGAGGCTCCGGGGAGTGGATGTAGGTCAAGTTGACCGAACCACTATAAAAATCTGGTGTGTTCTTTCTGATTACTTTCTGTACTTTAGTTTTTTGTGATTATCTACTTGGGTAAAATTTATATTTAATCTTTTCAGTTGAGTACTTACTTGTTTCCACTGCATATCATAGAAAAGAATTTTGCTGTTGCTCTCGAATTTTTTAAATAACCAATTCACCCCCCCCCCTCTTGATTAGCCTCAAGACTAGTTCATCAGGGCTTAACATCTCTATCGAACTTTCAGGTGGTATCAGAGTGGGATTCAAAATTTAGGTTTAAAAACTTTTGAATTTGATCCATGGCAAACTTTAGTAATCGTAATACTGCTGAAGGTTATTCAATTACATGACCGCCATTGTTTGATAATAAACCTTTTGATTTTTGGAAAACTCGCATGTCCACTTTTCTTCAATCAATTGATTATCGCATGTGGATGCTAGTTAAGGATGGATACGAACCACCATTAGGATGATTAATAATATTAAAACTGAACTGCCCTTTACTAATTGGACTTTTGATGATCGTGACTTAGCACAATTGAATGCCAAATATTTAAATTATTTTTTCTGTGCTTTAAAATCTGTGGATTACATGCGTGTCTCTATGTGTACAACTGGTAAGGAAATCTGGGATAGATTGTGCATCACGTATGAAGGTACAACTGTAGTCAAATAGTCTAGGTTAAACATTTTCTTCATGACTATGAACTTTTCGCATGAAACCTACTGAAACCATTTCTGAAATGTATACGAATTAACTTAAATCGTCACTTCTTTACATGCCTTAGGTAGAGAACTTACAAACTATGAAAGAGTGAGCAAAATTCTTAGATGTCTGCCTTCTTCAAATGATGCTAAGATAACTACAATCACTGAATCTAAAGATTTGAATACTTACTCTATTGATAGCTTACTTGGATCACTCATTGCTTACAAGCAAGGGGTGAACCAAAAGATAGCTTGATGCAGGTGAGAAGAAGAAGGAGAAAATAGTGGCACTGAAGGCCAAGGAGAGTGATACTAGTGCTTTCAGGTCTGGTAGCGATGACGTTGCCTTGATCACTAGGCAATTCAAAAGCTTTCTAAGGAAGAAACACAAGAACTTTCAGAAGTGGAACAAGGGTAAGTCCAACAAAAATTTTAAGGGTTCATCTGATTCAGTCTATTTTGAATGCAGGAAGCCTGGACACATTAAGGCTGATTGTCCTACACTTAAAGCTTACCCAAGCAAGGAGAAGGGTGAGGAGAAACACAAGTTTAGGAAGGATAAGAAGCAGATTCAGAAGGCGTTCTGTGCAGATTCTACATTCGACTCTTCTGAGACTGAAGCAGAAGAAGAGGAAACAAATCTGTGTATGATGGCTGATGATCATCTTAGTCAGTCTGACCAGGAAGACGTATGTGAGCTTACTTAAGATCAATTACTTAAATATCTGAAAAAATTCATGCATCGTATAGGAAGCTTAAGAAAACCCATGCTAGCTTGAAATTGGATTATTTGACTTTGCAAAAAGAGCATGATGTTTTGATTAAGGATCATTCCACTGTTGATTGCAATCACATGTCTTTACTTGATGAATTTGATGAACTGAATAAAAAGCATTCTGATTTAATTGTTGAGCATGATTCATTGAAAATCACGCATGCTGACTTAGAAAGAGCTTTCAAAAAATTAGACAATCTGGTATATGAAGTGGAGAGTAGCAATGGTACTTTGAAATTTGAAATTGCTAGTTTAAAGAAAGAAAATAAATTTTTGAAAGTTAAGATCAATGCTTTTGAGAAACATGAAACACCTCCTACGTTTGCACAGTTTTATGCACCTCTACCTTTTGTAGAATCTATTTTAAAATTATCAAAGCATGTTTCATACAGACCTAGGAAGAGGCACTATCACCCACGTAGATTAGTTAACCCTTTTCCTGGAGTTAGATGTTTTTCCTGTGGCATGTTAGGACACATTTCCCACACTTGCACTGTTCACCGTAGTGCACATTAGGTGTGGAGGCCCAAATTGCCTGTTTCACAGCACTGCACACATGCATTGCATTCTTCTTTTCATAAGAAGGAACCCAAACCTGTTTGGGTTCCTAAAACTGATGTTTGATAATTTTGTAGGTGTGCTCTCATACAAGACCTCGTGAGAGCATGTGGTACATAGACAGTGGATGTTCTAGACACATGACTGGAGATGCAAATCAGTTCATTTCGCTGGAGGCCAGGGCTGGAGGCAAGGTTACACTTGGAGATAACACCACCAGGAGGGTGGTTGGTTCAAGTATAATTGGTGATTCAAAGAGTTTTATGATTGACAATATTTTGCTTGTAGATGGATTGAAACACAACTTACTGAGCATCAGTCAACTTTGTGACAAAGGATACAGCATCTAATTCCTGGCCACTTGCTGCATTTTAAGCTTAAATGATAAAATTATTTTGTAGAGACAAACGATCAATAATGTCTACAAGCTGGATGTAAGTTGCATTAAAGATGAAAATTCAATTTGCTTAAAGACTACTGCTGATGAGTCTTGATTGTGGCATAGGAGATTGTGTCATGCCAGTATAAAAACCCTTAGGAGAGTCACCCAAAAGGACTTAGTTAGAGGTGTGCCCAAGCTTAAGTTCACTAAGGACCACCTGTGTGATGCCTGTCAGTTAGGGAAGCAAGTCCAGTCCTCTTTTCACTCTGTTAAGGACATTAGCACCTCTAGACCTTTAGAAGTCCTTCACATGGATCTCTTTGGACCCATTAGTACTGCCAGCTTAGGGGGGAAACTCTATGGGTTTGTGATTGTAGATGATTACTCGAGGTTCACTTGGATTAAATTTCTGTCACACAAATATGAGTCATTTGATGAGTTTAAGTCCTTATCCACTTGGATTCAGAGGAAGTTAGGTTGTGAGATCTTGACTATTTATAGTGATCATAGTGGAGAGTTTGAAAATGTGAAGTTTGGAAGTTTCTGTGAAGAGCAAGGGATTAGTCAAAATTTTTCAGCTCCTAGGACCCCTCCGCATAACGAGGTAGGTGAAAGGAAGAACTAGACCTTAGTGGAAGCCGCTAGAGCCATGCTTGCTGAGTATTCACTTTAGAAATACTTTTGGGCTAAAGCGGTGAACACTGCCTGTTATGTGCTGAATAGGGTGAATGTGAGATCAAATCTGAACAAGACACCCTATGAGATCATTAAGGATAGAACTCCAAACCTGTCCCACCTCCATGTCTTTGGCTATAAGGTTTTCATTCTGAACAACAGGAAATCATTCTTAGGAAAATTTGACCCCAAATCTAATGAAGGAGTGTTCTTAGGCTATTCTAGTGTGGGGAAATCCTTTAGGGTGTTCAATAAGAGGACTTTGGTGGTGGAAGAGACAACTCATGTGGTGTTTGATGAATCTGATCCTAAGGTGACTAGAGTTGAGGAAGAAGAAGAGGTAGAGGAGATTACCCAAGGGGTTGGAAATGCAAATCTGGAGGAGAGGGTAGAACCTCAAACCACACTGCCTAGAGATTGGAGATATTCTTCGAGTCATCCTAAAGAACTGATCTTAGGAGACCCTTCTAAAGGTGTTAGGACTAGGCATGGACTTAGGAAGGAAGTAAACCAGTCTACCTTTATCTCAATGACTGAACCCACCAACATCAATCAAGCCCTTTCAGATGAGTTTTGGATCTTAGCTATGCAAGAAGAATTGAATCAATTTATAAAAAATGATATTTGGAAGTTAGTAGAAAGACTTAGAAATCAAAGTATAGTGGGAACTAAGTGAGTCTTTAAGAATAAGATGAATGATTCTGGTGTGGTGGTTAGGAATAAGGCAAGATTGGTTGCAAAGGGGTATAATCAGATTGAAGGGATTGATTTCGAGGAGAGCTTTGCCCCTGTAGCTAGATTGGAAGCCATTAGAGTGCTACTAGCCTTTGCATGTTATAAGGGATTTAAGCTGTTTCAAATGGATGTCAAGAGTGCCTTTTTAAATGGGGTAATAAAGAGGATGTGTTTGTAGAATAACCCCAAGATTTTGAGAGTTCTCAATATCCAAATCAAGTTTACAAATTAAAAAAGGCCTTATATGATTGAAACAGGAACCCAGAGCTTGATATGAGAGGCTTAGCACATTCCTGTTAGAAAGGGAGTTTGTTAAGGGGAGCGTAGACACTACCCTTTTTCTGAGGAGAATAGGGGATGACTTACTCATTGTCCAGATCTATATTGACGATATAATTTTTGGATCTTCTGATAAATATTTATGTGATGAGTTTTCTAAAATAATGAGTAAGGAGTTTAAGATTAGTATGATGGGAGAATTATCCTACTTTTTGGGGTTTAGCATAAGGCATATGCATGATAAAACTTTTCTCAATCAATCTAAATACACTAAGGACATTTTGAAAAAATATGAAATAGACAAAGCCAAGCCAATCAACACTCCCATGAGCTCCTCTGTTCAGTTAGATAAGGATTCAAGTGAAAAATCTGTTGATCAGAAGAAGTATAGAGGAATAATTGGATAACTGCTTTACCTAACTGCTAGCCGACCTGATATTATGTTTAGTGTCTGTCTTTGTGCTAGGTTTCAGGTTGATCCTAAAGAATCCCACCTGACTGCTGTTAAGAGAATACTTAGATATTTTTAGGGACCCCAAACCAAGGAATCTGGTACCCTAGACACAGCACCTCTTTTGAGATTATTGGATATTTTGATTCTGACTTTGCAGGGTGTAGGGTGGATAGAAAGAGCACTTATGGAACTTGTCAATTCATAGGACAGTCGTTAGTCTCCTGATCCAGTAGAAAATAGAACTCAGTTGCACTTTCCACTGCTGAAGCTGAGTACATTGCCTGAGGGAGTTGTGTGGCCCAAGTTCTTTGGTTGAAGCAACAAGTCTTGGATTTAGGATTACCTGTGGGCATAATTTCTATTTTGTGTGATAATACTAGTGCCATATGCATCTCTAAGAATCCAATCCAATATTCTAGAACCAAACACATTGATATAAGGCATCACTTCATTAGGGACCATGTTACAAAAGGGGACATTGAGCTACATCATGTAGCAACTAAAAATCAGCTGGCTGACATATTTACTAAACCACTGGCCTTTGACTCATTCAGCATTTTAAGACCCAGATTAGGAGTGATTGATATAAATGCTTGATTCTGATGACTGCTAATTTCTAATTTTTCTGATTTTTATTCTGCTTCTTTTTGTTAGCAGTTTGATTTGATTATTTGCTTTCAGTTTTTTTTCTTTTCTGCTGATTTCTGTTTTAGCCTTGGTGTTAGTTTGATTTGAGTATTTATTATGATGTGATTTTCTACTTATTTTTATTTACTATTTTATGCTTTTGAAAATCCAATCACTGCTCACTACTTCTAATAAACTGGATTTCTGACTGAGAGTTTTACCTTGTTTTTAATTTGAAGCTGGTAAGCAGTGATTGATTCCACTGGATCTGTTAAAGGGAAGAAACCTTGATGATTATTTCTCTTCCTCTAACTCCTTTACTGGTGTATTATTTCTTTTGGATAAAAATCTTCTTCAAAATTAAAATATTAGTTTTTGAAATAGAGATTTATTTTATCTTCCTACAAAAATCTACCTCATATGAATAGTATTTTCAAAGTCTTGAGTCATTATTATGATTTTCTAAACCAAGTGATTGCACTTATCATATGATGTATGGTTCTTATTTTGTGAATTACTCTTCCTTATTATGGAGAGTGTCTCCTATGTCTGGAAGGTAACTTTACAGCTGAGATGCTTTAACAATTTTAAGAGGGAGAAAGCTTACAAAAGATGCGCAGTACGCCAAATAAATTGAAAAAGAGGCACAAAATGAGCCCAAAGCTGAAAAGATGTGAAATGTCGCCAAACTAAAAGATACACAAAGTGTATCAAAAATCAAAAGATACGCAAAGCGCCAAATAAATTGAAAAAGAGGCACAAAATGAGCCCAAATTAAGCTTTCTTCCCTTTCAGATCGCTAAATGTCTTAGAAAAATCCGTGCGCCACTTCATATTTTCAAAAGCTTGAGTTTGAAAATCCTAATTTCTGATTTATTACTTTGCAACACTATTATATCAGATATTTTTCTGGAACGAGGCTTAAAAGGATCTCTTTTCGAATCTAATGTCTTTTCTTCTAAATTGAATTTTTGTCTTGAAGAGATTTGCATTTATACGGTGTCCGAGGTGGGAGTTACGAAAGTCATTTTTCCAACTTTTTTTGGATTTCAGCGCTGTCAATCGTCTTCTTATTAGTTTTTGGATCTAAAATCAAGGAAAAAAATTCTGATTTACTGGAGCAACTTGATCAAAAAAAAAATCGTTGCTTTTATGTTCTCGTTTCAAGTTTTATTTACTTTGGTTTTGTTTTTCTTTTTACTGGTTGTGTTTTTGGGATCCTGATCGTTCATCTCCATCCTCTATTTTTTACATGTTTTCTTCACATCGTCCTGGACGATCCACATATCATCCTGGACAATCTACTTCATCCTTGACGATCCAAACATCATCCAGGATGATCAATTCAAAATTGTACCCACTCTGATCATACGGCTGAGAAACACCAATTATTGTGATCGTCCGGGATGAACCTTATATCGTCCTGGACGATATGATCCATATCTTCCTGATCTGATCGGACGGCTGAGCATGCACCAATTATTGGAAATCGTCCTGGACGATTCACCATATCGTCCTGGATGATCCACGTGTCAGCAGCCGGACGATTTGAATTCGGCCAGTCTGACACACTTATTGCACATCATCTTGGATGATCCACCTAATCATCTGGGATGATACTTTTCATCAACGATCGTCTGGCTTGACTGCTCGGGACGATCGCGTGTGTCCTAATCATCCTGGATGATGTCTGATCGTCCTGGATGATAGGACCGCCTTTTTGACCAATCACCCTGGCCTTCATAAATGCTCATATCGTCCTAGACAATCTCGTGATCGTACGGGACGATCCGGCCAACTACTATTTAAACAGCCGATTTCTTCAGGTTTTTCCATACTTCTCCTTCCATTCTCCCTCACTTGTGCTTTCTAATGGTTGGCGGGAAACGTTCTAGGCAAAAGGGTGTGAGTTCCTCGCGGGGGAATGTTAATCCCCGCTTTCCCAATACAGCCGATCAGGCTACCTTCGAGCGCTATCATGAGGTGGGGATCACCCAGTCAAAAATAGTAAACCTCCGCACCCTTACATATCCTATTCTTGATCTTTTTGCACACACCTCCCTCACTTTCATCCTTATCCTCTCCTTTCCATTTAGCCTTAAACTTCTTCAAGTTTTCTTCGCCATTTCTACTGACTATTCCACCCTTTGCTCATATGTGAATCAACGTCCTGTGGAACTCACAGCCCAGGACTTTCATAACATCCTTCAACTTTTTGTGACTGGCGATAAAATCCACACTCTTATTACTGATCCTGACTATGATTGGAGTGTCGCCAATCACTTTCTTCGAAATACGAATGCACCCTACCACAATAATGCTTGCACTTCCCTCCTTAAGGATGCACGGACCATTCAGCACGTCCTTCATTCCTCCGTCATTCCAAAGGCTGGGGATCAGATTCACATCACCCCCTTATTGTCTCTGACTACATATTATATCTTGGCCCACCGGGACTTTCATGCCACTGACCTTCTTATCAGATACATCGAGCACCTTACCACTATTAGGGATCCGGGTCATAGACATCATCCCAATCTAGCTTTAGGACATATCATTGCATATGCCTTAGAAACTAAATATGACCTACAGTATCCAGTCCCTCCCGATGTTCCTCCTTCCTTCTTCACAAATAATTCATTCCATGTCCTACACAGCACCCGACTACATTCGGAGCCCACCCCGGATGTTGAGGAGGAAGAGGAAGAAGCTATTCCCATTCCTGCTGCACCAGATGCACCTACTCCCCTTCGCAACGCTTCTCCTTTTGACCATCTGGTGCAGTGCTTCGATCAGTGGGAGGCCAGATTCGACTCCTATGTTGCTGCCCAGGAGCAGCGGCACGCTGAGGACCTACAGTGCTTTACTGACTATGCTGCTCAGCAGCAATAGCAACACGATCAGGATATTTCCTGGATTGGAGCACACTTCGCCGCCATCCACTATTACTTCACAGCACCACAGCCACCTCCTCCTTCTGATCAGGATCCGCCTCCATTTTAGTGTTATGTTTTGTAGCTATTTTTTTCTGTTTGTCCTATTATTTCTGTGTTTCTTTTTGCCCTCCTCCATTTTGTGATGTCAAAAGGGGGAGTCAGTTATAGTAGCTTCTGTTCTTGATTTTAGTTGTAGTAGTTTTTGTTCTTGTTATGTTTTGTAGTTGTGTTTCCTGTACTATTCTGGTTGTTCAATGAAATTTGAAAAAAAAATTTGTTTTTTGATCTCCTAGTTATTTTATTTTTCAAACTACTGCACATATATTTGCCATCATAAAAAAGGGGGAGATTATTCCAAATCTAGTTTTGATAATGACAAACATGTTTCTATTGTGTTTTGCATGGCTAACCCATTTCAGGCATAAAAGATCTAGAGCAACTCAAGCCAACTCAAGATCGGGTCCAAGTGTGTCTAAATATACTATTTTCCTTTTCTTGAGTCAATTGTAATGTAACTGATCCTCTAGCTAAGTAACCTTGCACACACACACTCAGGGGGACAGCTTGAGTGAATTAGAGTTTCTGTTCAATTTTTGTTCACATCGTCCTGGACGATCAAGTAAAAATAGAAACCCTAATTAGGGCGGCCAAGTTAAGTCTATCTGATTAAGCAGATCATCTTGGACGATCCAGACATCATACGGGACGGTATGCTCAAATTAGAAATTCTCAGCCGCTAGATTAAGTTAGGCAAGTTTTTATTTTAAGATATTTGGTCTGATCATACCGGACGATACGTGTATCATCCTGGACGATCCAGTACAATCATGCCTAAATTAGTCTGGTAATTAAGGAAAGCAGTAATACTTGATTGATACGATCATATCATCCTAGACGATCACAGGATCGGCCTGGATGATCATGATCGTCTAGTGTGTTTCAGCTGTACATCCAGAGCGGTGCTCAAGACGATTTGGGCACATTTTGAACTAATCATACAAGACGATATCCTTATCGTCCTGGACGATCAAGTCATTTTTAGGTCATCCAGCACAAGTTTCTCTGGATGACTAGAGCAGTCTTCTGGATGAAATTCCTGAATTTATACTATTCATTCCGGACGATCGCAAAGTCGTACGGGACGATATTAACAAATTTTTCCACTGATCGTCCAGAAGAGCCAGATCGTCCAAGCAAAAATAGCTAATTTTGAACTGATTGTACAGGATGATATATTGATCATCCTGGACTATCTAGGCCGACCAGTTGAGATTTAGGGCAAATTTTGAGCCCTCCTATAAAAGATCTTTTTCTTTCAACAAGAAAAATCTTTTGCCACTTTCCTTTCCAGAGAAACCCAAGAGAGAGAGAGAGAGAGTTTGGGAGAGAGAAAGAGAGGATCTTGTGAGGGGGAGTTCGTGAGGGGTTCACGAAGGTTGCTCCGAGTAAGGATTAGAGTCATCTTCTCTGCTCATTGTCTTTCGTCATGTTGGTGTTCTTTGGGAGAGGATCGTTCGCAAGAAGATCCGGGGTTCTCTGCCCGCTTCTGGAGGAAGCGAAAGGAGTTCGAGATTCTCTGCCTGCTTCAGGAGGAAGCAAAAGGAGGTTGGGTTCTCTTCCTCACCGTGTCGGTGGAAAGGAGGATGTTTTTGTACAGGCTTCTCCGCCTTGCCGTGGGAGAAAAAAGAGAGACACTTTGAGTTAGTGCAATATCCAGAGGAGAGGCTTTGGGGAGTGGACGTAGGTCAAGTTGATCGAACCACTATAAAAATATGGTGTGTTCTTTCTGATTACTTTCTCCACTTTAGTTTTCTGTGATTATCTTCTTAGGTGAAATTTGTGTTTAATCTTTTCGGTTGAGTACTTACTTATTTCCGTTGCATATCATAAAAAAGATTTTTGTTGTTGCTCTCGAATTTTTTAAATAACCAATTCAACCCCCCTCTTGGTTAGCCTCAGGATTAGTTCATCAGGGCTTAACATCCCTATCAAACTTTCATATTCATGATCCCCTTAACATTTGGGGAACTTCATACCAAGATTATGTTTTATATGATTGATGTGGACATCTCATTTAAGGTGCTTCTAGGTCACCTGTGGTTACACGAGTACGACATTGTCCAATTAACACTATATAAATGTATGAAATATATTAGGAATGGAGAGGAGTTTAGAATCTCTGGTGATATTCAACCCTTTGCGATTCATGAGGTGAAAATCTATGAAGATGCGAGGTACTTCATCCCCATAGAACCAAAGCCATCAAGTTCTCTTGAGACCAAAGCAGTAAGCCCAAAGGTTGCAAAACAGCCCAAACAAGAAGATGAAATCATGGAAGCAGGGAGAAAGAAGGCAACACCAACTCTTTCCAAAGCAGTGATCACTCCAAGATCTAGAAAATATGTGCCTCACCTAAGGAGTGACACAGACAAGGATGAGGTTGCCCCTATTAAATCCTAGGAAATATGCCAATCAACAGCTAGGGGGAAGAAGAAGATAAAATATTCAGATGATGACTACGAATATGAGTCTATATACATAAATAATATACAATATGTTCTATAAAAAAAAAGATAATCTAATGATTAGAGACAATGAATGTGTAGTCACACATGTTCCCCCATAACATTTCAAAGAAATTGTTCCCCAGGAAGTATATAAGGTCAAGGAACTCGTAACATTCTATGTACCTATCTTAAGAAAAAGGGACAGGCTGAGAATCCTATTTTATAAATCTAGAGAGCGTGAGGAGGAAGGGAATCAAGACTGGCTCCACAGGCCCATCAAATATAGGTAATTAGTACTCACAAGAATGCCCAGATTTAACACCAAAAATATTCGAAGGATGTTATGAAAACAAGCTAGAATTTGCACACCTACAAAATAACTTCGTACATGTCTAAAGCTCTAGTGTAGAAGAAATTCCCACATGATACGAAGAAAGAATATTCTCGCAAAGAGAGGCCTCAGATTTGTTGTACATAAGCACCCTCAAAAAGAGACATGTCAAGCCATCACTTACAGGAAAATTAAATCTAATGGCAGTTCTGATGAAGAAATTTATGAAATTGATGACTATGAGGATCCGCCCGTAGAAGCTAGTCCTGCACCAGAAGAACTGGAGGATGGTGGACAGGCAGCTACTATGAATGAGTTAAAAGAAGTCAACTTGGGAACCGAGGATAACCCTTACCTAACCTTCATTTATTCCCTTCTGCTAGAAGAGCAAGTGGAAGAAATAAATGAACTCCTCTGTGAATTCAGGGATTGCTTTGCTTGGATATATACAAGAAATGTCTAGCTTATTCCCTGATATAGCAGTTCACAGATTGGCCATCAAACCTGATGCAGCACCCGTCAAATAAGCTCCAAGGAGAATGAGATTGGAGATTAAAAAATAGGTGATTGCATAAATGAAGAAGCTCATAGAGGCGGGCTTCATCCAAGAAGAAATATATGCCGATTGGATCGCTAATATTATCCCTGTAAATAAGAAGAATGGATAGATTCATGTCTGTATTGACTTCAGGGACCTCAATAAGGCGAAGATGACTTTTTGCTCCCTGTATCAGAACTACTAGTGGATAGCATGTCCAACTATGACATATTCTCATTTATGGATTGATCATCGGGCTTCAATCAGATCAAAATGGCGTCCGAAGATGAAAAGAATACATCATTTAGAATGCTCATAAGTATTTTCTACTATTTGGTCATGCCCTTTGACTTGAAGAATGCTGGTGCCACCTACCAACGGGCAATGACATGTATATTTGATGAGTTGATACATCAGAAGGTCAAGTGTTATGTAGATGACCTGGTTGTCAAGAGCATGGAACCATAAGATCATTTTAACGACCTAAGGATCGTATTTGAGATGATCAAAAAGTTTGATCTGAAGATGAATCCTCTAAAATGTGCTTTCGGGGTCTCCTCCAGTAAATTCCTAGGGTATGTTGTTCGTCACCGAGAAATTGAGATCGACCCTAACAAATTTAAGGAGATTATTGAGCTGCCGCCGCCTAGAAACCTCTATCAACTTCATTCTTTACAAGGACAGCTGGCTTCCATTCGACGATTCATATCAAATCTATCGGGTAGGTGCCGACCATTTTTAAAGCTAATAAAGAAAGATGTCTGCTTCAAATGGGATGCACAATACTAAGAAGCATTTGACAGCTCAAAATATATTTATTAAATCCACCCATTCTTGCAGCACCAATTTTATGGAAGCCTCTTATACTATAAATGGCAGCACTAGAAGAGTCCCTTGGAGCATTATTGGCCTAACATAATAAAGAAGGAAAAGAAAATGTGCTCTTTTACATCAGTTAAAAATTGATTGGAGTAGAAATTTACTATTCCCCAATTGAGAAGCATTATCTAGCGTTGATCTTTGCAGTCCAAAAACTTCACCATTACATGCTATCTCATAAGATCACATTGATATCAAAGATCAATTTGCTAAAATTCTTGATGACAAGACCAATGTTAACAGATCACCTTGCTAGGTGGGCAGTGATATTATTGTAATTTGATATTGTGTACATGCTACAGAAGGAGGTAAAGGGACAAGCTTTGGTAGATTTTCTCACTGCACATCCAATTCTAGTAGACTCCCAACTCAATGATGATTTGCCCGACAAGCAAATCATGCAGATCGAGAAAAATGAAAAATTATAATTTTGGGAGATGTATTTTGATGGGGCATATTCGATAAAATCTCCCTGACCTCCAAATCTTGCAAAGGCCCAAGCTGGCACTGGTCTCGTCTTTATACAACCCGAGGGAGGTATCATAAAATTCTCATTCAGCCTAACTAAACCTTGAACCAATAATGAGGTTGAATATGAAGCACTAATAGCGGGACTAGAGATCGTAATCAGTGTTAGGATCATAAATCTTCAAATCTTTAATGATTATCAACTCGTAATAAATCATGTCTTAGGTATTTACAAGATTTGCAAACTTGAGTTGGCCCACTACCAGTGACGAAATCTCGAGGTCCTAAAGCAATTACCAAACATTAAGATAGCTCAAATCCCTTGAGGATAGAATGCAAAAGTAGATTTTTTGGCTAAATTGAATAAGGAGCTGGCAAGTGAAGATAAGGGATTACCCATATTTATTGCGGTTAAAAATCATCGGGTCTTAGAGCCAGAGATCTTATAATTCCCATAGGTAGAGGGAATACCAAGCTCAAGCCAACAGGATTCAACTCTAGTTGATCCTCAACCTCCCTAACTAGTCGATATTGAATATCAACCTGAAGAAAATCAAGCTCCTAAGAGAAGACGTAAGGCTAGCCAAGCTTCAGAATCATAGTGGCACTGTTTAGACGTCGAAGAAGAAGATGACTGGAGGCAACCTTTCGTTGACTACTTCAAAGAAAGAAAATTATCGGCAGACATGTCATTAGCTGCTCAAATCATGAAGAGAGCATTGCGATAATGTTGAGTGTTTGCAAGCAGGTTTTAAAAAATTTAGTTTTATTTAGAAATTCAGATTTGACATTAAAATTTGATTTTAAAATCAAACATCCAATCAAAAATATTATACCACCTCGGGAGGTGGAAATAAAATTTCAGAATGAGGTTTAGATTTAGAATTATAAATCCTGTCTTGAATATCGTAGTCGGATTTAAGAGAGAACTTCATATGGCCCCTAAAGGGTCAAAATAAGGTTCAGTCAAATATCGAGTTACAATAATCAAGAGGAACGATCGTTAATTTTATATTTGAATTTATTTTAACAAAAGATATATCTCCTTGAAGGGAGAAGATATTATTTGCAAATAATATTTCGAACATAACAATAATGATCATTAGTGATTTAACTTTCCCAAAGATGACTAATTAAGTTTTGAAAATTAGTTTTGAAAAATTAGATGTGGGTTCTAAATCTGCTACGAGCGCAAGCCCCCGTAGTTAATTACATCGGAGGAGATCGGAGTCTCCTACGAAACTCTCGATTAAAATAAGGGCATAAATTTTGTTTAAAGGATTTTCGAGGAATGATATCAATGAGATGAAATTAGAATTTCAAATGGGATTGGAGTAAGATTGAACACTTATTTTGGAATCAAAGGAAGAAGAATTGGAGACACTTTAGGATTCTAAAAATAATTCAGAAGTGTCCCATCCTAGGCTAAGTATTGGGCTTTAAATTTTGGATTGAGAGAAGATTAAATTTGAGTTAAGCATTTTATTAGAAATTTGGGATTATATTCCCAGGGGTTGGGGTCTTATGACTCAAAAAGAAATCTACCCTGGATCCTAACTCTAAATTTGGACACTGGAACACAGTAGTCCGAACCTAACTAATGCAGTGCAAAACCTGGACTTACCCCACCCTGGATTGGGGAGCCAGCTAACCACCTAGGTGATTTAAATCCAAGAGTCAAGTAATTTTATGAAAGAGTGGTAGGGATGTTATAATTAAGGGTTTTAGGAATTGAGGCCGATATCTAGAGATTGTCCTAATTGGCCCCTTGACTTATGTTGGGTGAAATTGCTAAAACAAATGCAATTAAGATTTAGACTCATTTTTAAATTAATTTCTAATACAATGGATGCTAATCGACTCGATAAAATGTATAAAATGGGATGAAAAAATTTTAAAAGGCTTAAAAATAAATTTTATCCTAAAGATGTATAGATCCCCTTAGACAGAACTGCACCCTCATAGGCCAAGTGGTCTGCCAGAACCTGCAGGCAGGGAGGTTCCTAACAAAGAAAAAGAATAATGCAGAAATTATGAAATGAGAACTCCCGGCGATCCTGGGCTTACTTCTTAAAAGCGTTAGTTTCTATGTTATACTAAATTTTTTTATTAAAGTTTAAGTAGAAGAATTTTTTGTGTCCTCACGAGCCTCCGCGCATCCAGGCTAAAATGAAAGCGACATGCAAATGCCAAAAAACTAGGAAAAGCAGACAATCCTATACGCAATCAAATTAAATCAAACATATTAAATAATCAAATTAATTAAGTAAATGTCCATAGAAAAATTGCCTTGCTTATTACAACCCAGATTTATAGAAATTAAAAGTGGCCGGGCACCACTAACAACAACCCTGATTCTAATCCTAATACAGATGCAAGTGACTTTGAGTGGGATACTCATTGTCTTCAATTTCTTGGTCTTCTCCTCTTTGAGCTCCTTGGATCCTTCATGGCTGGACACCCAAATGAAAAAGAGAACTCTTTACTTGAGGAGAAGATTACTCTTTCCACTTTGGGTAGTAAAGTGATCCAAATTTGGAGTTCCAAATGGATAAGGACTATCCCCCAGAGAGGTATCCTTTCCTCTTTGGAATCCAACCTTTGGATCTATGTATCCCAAACTCAAAGTGCTACTTTCATAACTCAATACTCAAATGAATTACTTAAATATAAAAAAAAAACTCTAGACTCTATTGCAGGGTTATCCTAAGCATTTAAATATTAAATCACATCCCAAGCAGTTGTATATATATGTGCAAAAAAGTAAACACGCTTGGCCACGCTCTTTTTTTATTTGGGGGCTAAGCAGCTGAAGTACCTGTAGCATTTACATTTATAATTTATTTAGCCCCCTTTATTGCCCTGCATGAGTGTGGCCACCTACAGAAGATTCAGTGAGCATCCAGATCATTCCTAACCTAATGGTAATCTAATCGCCCATCACATCAATCCATAGAGTACAGAAAAGTAAACAAAATACATTAATCAAGTTCAATCACAATATGCAATGAAAACTCAAAAAACCCAGCACACAGTAGAAAAGTAAACACTAGCCTAGCCTAGATCTAGAGTCGGTTGTACTAGCAAATCATCTAAAGTGTGTGTAGAAGGTCGTGTGGCTAGGGTAGATCCTAAGCTAGGTAATTTGTTGAAGTTGTTTAATGTTTGAGTTTGTTAAAGGCTACATGAGGACTTTATATTTGACTTTAAGTATTAATGTGTTAATGATTTATTAAAATTATTTTAATTATTAAATGATTGCTACCTTTATTGCTCACCGAGGCCGTGAAGTTTATTTCACCTTCCTTAGGGCTAAGTTAATAGCCTCATAGGCCTGGGTTACCCAGTAGCAGTCGTGGTTGATTAAATTAATTTAGTTTGTTAGAAATTAAGGATCGATTAATGTTAATTAAGTTAATTAATTACTAATTTTAAAAGTTAAATTATTTTATATTTTTCATCAACAGGTTCGTGGCGTTGTGCCACCAGGCTCGAGGAACCAGGCCTTATTAGGACACTTAGCCCCGCAGCCCAGAGTAGTCCATCCTAAAAACCTTTCTGATGTAGTTGAATTAAGGGTTTTAATTTGGTTAAGTAATTAAAAGTAACTTAATTTTGATGTTTAACACTCCATTGAATCCATTCGTGACGTTATACCACCAGGCTTGAGGAACCAGGCCTCCGTAAGACACATAGCCCCGCAGCCCAGAGTAGTCCATCCAATAAACTTCATCTTTGGAGTGGTAGTTATGTATTTGAGTGTTGGTTGAGTGTTTTATTAATCGAATTAAAGTTTTATGGAATTTTAATGAATTATTAGATTTTAAAAATTATTGGAATTATTTAATTATGTTATTTAAGAGTCCAAAGTTGACTTTTCAAATTAAAGTTAATTTTGTATGTTTTAGATTTTTAATAATTACTAGACCTTATGATGAATTGTTAGACTATTAGCACACTCAATTTGGAGTTTTCAATGAAAATTTATGATTTTTTAAAGTTCGGGCCTAGATTTGAATTACAATTGACCAAAAGGTTGACTTTTTGAATTTGACCATGATTTTGGGGGTTTGACATTTTTAGAAAATACTAGACCTTAATTAAAGTTGATTGACACTAAGTTTGTTCAATTTGAGTTTTTTTATAATTAGTTATGCATTTTCAAAGTTTTCCTACTTATTAGAATTTTAAAAATGTTTAATTAGAAAGGTTTTGATCTTTTTGATCCAAACTCATCCCAAACGGCATAGAATCAATCCCAAAGGTCAGGAATGACCCATGGGAGTGTTTCCAAGTGTTTGGAAATTATTTGAGATTTTTAATGATTTTTAATTATTTATTTTAATTAATTGTTAATTTTCATTAAAAGTCAAATTAAAGTTGAATTAAGAGTCCAGTCATGGGGATTTTATTTTTCTTAGGTAGAGGGCTAAGTTTTAGTTAGTTTGAAATATTATTTGTATTTTTTGGACTTAATTTGGATTTATTACATTTTTTTGAATTTTTTGGGTCCTAAAAAGGGCTGAAAATTTAGGTAATTAATTTTCTAACCTAATGACCTCCAAATTCAATGAAATTTGAGCCTAAGGTACTTGATGTCACTAAGTTTTTAATGTTTAGGTTTCACCCCTATTGGGTGTGTGTACAATCCCTTAGGAATTTTCTAAGATTTCTAGACGTTTCCTTAATTATTTTTCCTAGGTGTCTCTACTGTTCAAATAGGCTTGAAATTTGGTTTGTCTAACCCTTATACATATGCAATCACACCATAAAAGTTATGCAGCCTAATTCTATAGAAAAATGGAGTTATGAATTTTCAAAGTTTTGGGTTCAAAATGGACCCATTACCTTAAAAATTCACATCACAGCAATTCAATGGGTATTTAAAAAACTGATTTCAAAGAAATAGAAATATCTCATAATCCAAAAATCTGATCAACTCAAAATTAATTGTAATAAATACTAGGGTAAATTATCTTTCTAAGGAGCCCAAAAATACTTAATTTGGTAGAGAAATGAATTTTCTGTGAATTTTGAAAGATTTTGGGCATTTTTTGAATTTTTTAAAGTCATTTTCGGTCAAATCAGCCATCGGCACAAAATATGATGACACATGGCAGGCGGAGGACCGCGCTCAATCCATGGGGGAAGACCGTGCAGTCTGGCTTGATCCAGACCGTCCGATCTTTAATCGGATGGTCCAGATCTGCCAAAATTTTGCAGTTTATTTTGAATGTAAACTTGAAATGCCCATATCTCCCAAAATACTCAAAGAAATCTAATGAAATTTTAAACGTAGCTTGGGGGCAACATGAACTTTCATTACCAGGAGTTAGGGGATTCAATGCAATGAAAATTTTGCACGGTTTTAAATTAAAATTTAAACTTAAAATGAGCATAACTTACAATCCAACCATCAGAATTTTGAGATCTTGGGCTCGTTGGAAAGCTGCGGTGATTATCTACATCTTTGATGAAGACACCAGGATTTGGATCTAGCTGGATCAAAAGTTTTGTTGGAAAGTTCTCTTTCTCTCTCTAGAATGCTCTCTCCTGGGAAATAGTGGGAAGAAGCTTGGGATTTGAGACTTGGAAATAGTGGGAAGAAGCTTGGGAAAGCCTTAAAAATGGTTGGAAAAGATGGGAAAGGGTTTTGGAAGGTTGGAGGCTAGAGGAGAGTTGAGGGAGAGTGAATAATGAAGAATCTCTCCCTTAGGTTAGGTTTCTCCCACCTTAACACTTGGCTTTTCGATTGGATGGTCTTGATTTATTTGGAGGGAGTTTGGATGCATGACAAGTGTCCCCTAAGCTGCCCAAAGCTAGGGAATAGGGTTAGTGGTGAGTGTGACCTCTCTTGGTCCATGGGAAAGGGGACCACAATCCTTTTCCCTCATTTGGGTGAACCAATGCTTGGATTGGTTTAGGTTATTGGATTAGGGCTTCTTAAGAGAGGAAATGGGTCACTTTCTTTTCAGGTTTGAACAGGTTTTGGATTAAGCCATGGATTGCCAAGGTGTCTTGGTGATGTGGCTATGATTTGGCCTCTTTTCATAGGTTTAAAGGGGTTTGGAGAGGATTTTGACTCCTCCAAATGGGTTGACCAAGTCAACCCAAGGGGGAGCTTGACTTGGAAAGCTTTGGACATGTCAAGGGTGTCCAATTGAATGATTTTGAGGGATTGATTTGATTTAAAATGGGTTCAAGCCTTGAAATTAACCTTAATATGGGTTAAGGGTTGATTTGGTCAACCATGGTTGACTTGGTCAACCTAATCAAACCATGGGTTGCGTTTGGGTCAAACATGTTCAAATGGATATTTTGAGATCAATGGAGGTTGTACCATGCATTCGTAAGGTCATTTGGATTGAAATTGACATTTGAAACCTTAAGGGGCATTTTTTGTCAACCTTGGTTGATTTGGTCAACCAAGTCAAACCAAGACTTGAGTTTGGGTCCACTATATTCCTAATAATATTTAGGATCCATTGGGGTAGGTTTTGAATGTTGATATGAGAAGGTCATGTTGAACTTTGAGAAAAAGGCCAAAACCCCTATAAAGGGCATTTTAGTCATTTTGACCCCTAGTCAACATTGGGTCAAATTGGGTCCAGCAAAGTGCAGATTATTGGTCAAAAAGTCATAGCAAAGGTCATGGATATGGTCGAGAGGTTTGGAAGGCGTCCCAAGGTCAAATTTCACCGGATGGCAAGTCCAGTGGCACAGACTATAAATATTTAAAGGTTTTGTAGCCTTCAAGTTTCAATTTAGTTTGTGAGGTTAGATGTGTCAGATTGAGCTCAAATTTGGAGGGTTGACTGTAGAGACATGTATGATCAATATGCAATAGATAGATCATAGATTGGAGGTCATTTGACTAGGATTCCATGTGGCAGAAAGTTCACCCAAAAAGGGTTTTAGGACCAAGGTCCCTAACCTTGGATTTGGACTGGATTTTTGAAGTTAGATTGGATTTTGGATTTAGGAGTTAAATGATTGAGCTTGAACCATCCATATCAATAGAGATCAAATAAAAAATTGAAATTAGTTAGATATGATTTGGAATTTGATTGAATGTTGATTAAAGGCTTGATTAAAGATTGAGTTGAAAGGTAGAGCTGGGTTTGATTGAGATTGAATTGGGTTTTTATTGGGACCTTTATGACTGAGGGGTAGATACCTCCCCATCACTAGGTCACTAAAAAGAAACCCAAGCGGGTCTTAGTGACCTCATACAAAATAAGGTCAACAGATATGTGTTTATCAATGACACATTGTACCGATTAGCTTTTGATCAAATGTGACTAAGGTGCCTGGGGACCAAGGAAGCTGACAGAGTGGTGACAGAAGTTCATGAAGGACTCTATGTAGAACATCAGTCAGGTCCCAAGATAGCTGCTAAAATAAAGAGGATGGGTTATTACTGGCCTATAATGATAAGAGATTGTATTGACCATGCTAAGATGTGACACGAGTGTCAGATCCACGGTGATATTATACATCAACTGCCAAATCTGCTGCATCGAATAGTGGTATCCTGGCCATTTGAGTGTTAGGGTACAGATATAATCGGACCAATAAATCCACCATCATCGGCTAGACACTACTTCATACTGGTAGCAGCAGACTATTTTTCTAAATGGACAGAAATGGCTTCATTCAAAGAAGTCACGTCTGAACACGTGATTAACTTCTTCACCCATAACGTGGTCTATAGATTTGGTGTACCACGCCGCATCATCTCAGACAATGGCACATTATTTAAAAACACTAAAAATTATAAGTTTGTCGAGCGACACAAGTTCGTGGTGATACTTGTCAATATATAATCCAAGGGAAAATGGTTTGGCGGAGGCCTTCAATAAAATGCTGGTGAAACTATTGAAGAAGATCCTCACCAAAAATAAAAGAGAGTGGCATACAAAGATGGTCGAGGTGTTATTGTCATACTGTACTACTTACAAGATGCCAACCAAGGCCACTCCCTACGCACTTGTGTTCGGGGTTGAAGCCGTATTGCTAATGGAAATTGAGCTACCGTCACTTCGAGTGGCTGTCCAATATGATCTCACTCAGGAGAAAAATGCTCACTTAAGAATGGAGGAGCTCGACACACTTGATGAAGTCAGGTTACAAGCCTAATAAAATTTGGAGATCTATCGAGCAAGGATGGCAAAATCATTTGATCGAATGGTGCATCATCGATCATTCCAAAAAGGGGAATTGGTCATGGTGCTGAGAAGGCCAATCACCTCTCACCAAAAAATTGGTGATAAATTTATATCTAATTAGGAGGGCCCCTTTGTTATCGAGGAAGTGTATCAAGGAGGAGCTTATCAGTTGATCGATATGGACGGTTAGAGGCCCATGTCGCCGATCAATGGTCGATACTTGAAGAAGTATTATGCATAGGGATGAACATGTATTTAAAATTTTTATTATTTATTTAACATATCCCTGCTAGCGCATGTACAATGTATGTTTCAAAATTCTCTTGTTATACAAGAATGTGAGAGGTTAAAAAAATTGGGGGTATTTTAAATATTTATTTAGGTCGACATCGCATCACATGCCAAAATCTCTAAATAAATATTTAAAATCTCAAAATACAAAGCCTATCTAAAATCTCCTCGTAAAATAGGGGTTTTTTAAATATTTATTTGGGTTGACATTGCGCCGCATGCCGAGATCCTCGAAGAAATATTTAAAATCTCAAAATTCTAAATTTGCCCCAAACAGAAAATCCTCTTAGCATGATAGGGGTATTTGATTATTTATTTAGGTTGACATTACGCTATGTGTCGAGATCCCTAAGTAAATATTTAAATTTTTAAAACTCCAAATTTACCTATCATGAAATCTCACTGCCAGATAGGGGGCATTTTAAATATTTATTTGGGTCAACATCATGTTGCATGCTAAAATTACTGAATAAATATTAATAAATATCGAAACTCCAAATTCTTCCCACTATAAAAATCCCCTTGCAAGGCATATGATATTTAAATATTTATTTGGGCTGACATCGTGCTATGTGTCGAGATCCCTAAGTGAATATCTAAAAATTTAAAATTTCAAATTTATCCTATTTTAAAATCTCCCTGTGAAATGGGGGGAACTCAAATGTTTATTTGGGTCAACACCGTGTTATACGCCATGATTCCCAATTAAATATTTAAATCGTCAGGCCTTATTTTCCTTCGATAGGGATACAGCGATTTCTATTATTAACATACATATGCAGGTGACTTTCCTAAAAGTTTGGGACACCGCCTCCTCCAGTGTACCAAGACTTTGAAAGTCAAGAAAGAGACTTTTGTAACTACACACTCCAACAAATTGAGCTAAAAAAGCTTGAAGTCTTCCAACAGCCTGAAGCTTATGGTTCGGATGGGTGTAAGAGGCCAGATCCAACACACCCAAATATAACTGGATCGCTGACAGGGTCCGTCTACTCAGTACTCCAGAAGAAAGGCCGTAGTAATAGAACCCCCACTTCGTCAACCCATTTGTAGGGACTATAGGAAGAACAAAGGCTAATTTGACTCAACAAGTACAAGTAGTCATAGTTTACAAGACTCTCCTAATTGATCAGAGAATCAATGTTCTAGTGGGAAGTGAAAGTCACGAGTAATTACCAAATGTTCGTAGGCTTCAAATCTTAAACTACCGAGGACTCTAAATCTACCAACTTCCACAGATTCCGTATTAGGAAGTGCATTGCCCATAGCTCAAGTCTGAAGCTTGAATGAGAGTAAAAAGTTAGATCCAACATGCCCAAATAAGGCTAGATCACTATCAATTCCATCTATTCAATACCCCATAAGAAAGGTCATAGTAGAGGAATTTTCATTTCAATAACCAGAGGATGAAGAGCTATCAAATCTTAGCTCACCTAATTTATGAACTCAAGTGATTCGGATTGAAGTCTCTTCAATTGATTAAGGATCTGGATACTGCCTACACTTGGTACTATCAACCAAATTCGAAACCTGCAAACTTTTTGTTAAGTCCGCTGCATAAAGTATAAGACAGGAAAGATCCAAAACCCTTAAAGTTTGAGCCAAAATACAACCACTAACTCCAAGTAGTGGCTAAAGCGATAATGCTTATAACTACCCTCAAAGATAGGGGCATTTTAAATATTTATTTTGGTCGATATCAAGCTACGTGTCAAAATCCCTAAATAAATATTTAAAATCCCCTGTGGCACCAACACAAGTCAAAAATAGAGCACAATAAATATCAACATAACTCAGGGTAGAACATGAGCAACACAAAAAAGAAAAATATCCTCTATATATGTATACTATAATCATCATGAGGTATAAGTACACTACGACTCAAGATACTGCAGGAGTACAAAAAAAAGGAGGAGAGATAAAAACAAGTCAGAAGAGGTGGGCCTGTAAGCTCTCCAGCCATCCAATAACCTGGTCCAAGGTCTGGAACTCTAACTATGCTCTCTGAAACTACTCCATAACCTAAACTAGTAGAGAGTCAGCCTCCATCATCTCCTACTATAAAGATCTATTGTGTTGCTCCTCCCTCCTAGTGAGGCAGTCCTATTGATCATGCCCCTTCTGTAAGTGATGTGTCCTGGACATCATCTGTCTGATGTCCCTCTAAAGATCCAATATGCATGTTGTCAACCTGTCCAACTCATGAGTCATGCCAGAAGAATTCTGGCGATGTCTCCTCAGAGCTTCTACACTACAGTCTAGTCCGTCGTGGACATTGTCAGCCATCACCCTGCAACTGGAAACCATCTCCTTTAACTATAGAAGTGTAACTCTAGCTCGAGTAACTGAGAGGGACTTCAGTTGCTGGATGTAGGGCTTTGCCTCACGACAAACTACCTCCCAAAAAAGTAGCTCGGTGGTGTCCACCCCAAAATTTATAAGCAGGTCGAGGAGCCGGTTAGCGAAAGAAGAAAACCTGACCCAAGACTCTAGAGATCTCGGGTCAATATTGGAGATCAAATCTCTCAAAAGCTCCACTAAGTGGCTGCACCTGTGAGCAGTCCTGTGGTTTGGAGGTAGAGGAACGTGGCAAGAAATCTCCAAAGTGTAGTAAACTCTTTTAGGCACTACACAGAGAATTATATATAATTAATATGATCATAAATATTATAATAATATATTTGAAATAAATTAATTTATGATTAATACATACCTATGGAAGGGCCCGCTGAGTCGGCCGGGTAACTAACTGGGATAAAGGAGGGGCCTATAAGGTCAGCTGAGTAGCTCACAGGGAAAAAGGAGAACTATAAAGGAACAAGGTCTAATGTCGGTTGTGTGTATGATGGCCCCCAAAAGAACTCCGTAAGTGAAGCGGCACCGGTCTCTGAAGACTCTCCTGGGCAGAACGACCCGTAGGGGTCCACCAGAAAGAAGGGTGCACTGTACTCAGTGAAGTTTGACCTCCTCGCCTCCTGTGCACTCTCCCCAAGGTCCCTGGGAGAAGGGTGAGCGTCTATGGATTTCCTGAAAGGAGTGACTCGCTGAGAACTGATCCGTCGATGAGAGGGCTGGGAAACCTCTATGTGAGATGGCATAGGTGCCACATCCGGAACTCTGGCAGGAGAGGGAATCATATCCCCAATAGTGGTATGGGCCTCAACATGTGTTCCTGCTCCAAATAAATATATATCGAATGACCAAAATTTTATTATATTAAATACTGACAAGAAAGAAAGTAGAAAGGGATAGGGAAGTACCTCTACTACCTGTAGTCTCTTGAAGAGCCCAACAAGACCTCTATCCCCTAGACAACCTAAGCACTCGTACACAACGCTTGTACCTCCTAGTATTATGCCCCAGGGCATATTTGAAAGATAGCCACACCCAAGACATTCATATGTAACTAACTCTAGTGGAACTGGACGATAAAGCAAGAAGAAAACTAGAACCTGTCCTGAGCCTCAACAGGTGCAACCAAGTCAGAGCTGCAACATAAAAATGGGTCTCTAGCAGAACAGTCCCCATGCGTCATATATCTATAACCCCTGGAAGAAGTATACGTCCATCGTAGACTGTAGCCAATGAAAACCCGAACTATCTGGCCACCTTATCTGGCTGGTAGCCCTCCAACATCAGAAAACCATCCTAATAATGGCACAACTATCCTGTGCGCATGCTGATGAAGTACTTAGCAACTGCCAAACTCTGACTAGGAAGCAATAGTATGCGTCTACCTCTGTGGTCAACCCCATCAACTATAACTGTACCTCTCTGATGGGGTGGCAAGCTGATTGTGTCTGGCTGTTGGACCAAGGCAAATCTATCTGAGACTAGCTACGAGGCATAGAAAAATAGTTGGATCCTCTCTGACTCAAAAGTAGAAGACACCTGGAAGTGCTGCAGAACTATATAAAACCCTCTATGTATAAAGTAGGCCGGAGTCTCCTAATAGGAAAAGGCTCCATGGATGTGCAAGTGAACCCAATCGTACATGTACTGCCAAGGAAAAGATGAATCCTGTGTCTCCAAAGAGCTGGCCTTAGAAATGGTCCGTAGAACTCTGTACACTCTAACAAGAAAGGTAGGAGCAAGAGAAAGCCTCTGTCCCTCTGACAACTAACTGGCTGCTAAGAGGATACTGCATCTCAAAGACCCCATCCTGAACGAAAGTATGAAGGTGCTGAGCCAAATTGCCAAAAACCCTGCTAGCAGTAGGTCCTGATCAACACCTCGTAATACCAGAGAAGTACCACCACTAGAGAAAAGAGGCTCGGTAGTCTCCTCTACGAATGAAATGTTGTGCTGTAAACCAAAGTCAAATGAGTCAAGTAGTGACGCTACTGCTGGAAACAAGTACTCCACCTGAAGGAAACTACAGATCCAAAGGTCTAAGGGCATGGCGGTCTAGCCACACCTCGACAAATCTGACTCTCTGTACGTCTACCTGTAGTGCTGGAAAAGCATGGGGTAAACAACTGATAGCACTAACTTTCCTCTCCTATCACTATCTTTTGAAACACACTCCTCAAAACTGCTCATCTGCAGGAACACACTCCTCAAAACTATGTCCAAAGACTGGCAACCCGGACACCATCTATAAATCTGAAAGAGTGACCATGATCTCCTCTACTCCAAACCAGCAAGTGCAACGACCAGCATCCCAAAACCCAACCAAACCCCAGACCCAAGAAGTGGGAAGGCGCCCATAGTCAAATAATGAGGCGTACACTACCGCGTAGATCCCTATAGCCCAAAGAGTCTCCCTGTTTGCTTGAAGTATGTAGCGGGCCCAATAAATATAGCCACTAATCGGGCTCTAAATCTGTTTGACTGTAGAATCCCTCGACCACTCTAGAGAAATCGACTTCAACTGTCTATGAATGAGAAGCTTTCATTTCCTAACTGGCTCGAGTGTGTTCGTAACAGGCTCCAAAATGTCACAGATATCACAGCTAAGCTGCGTAATAGAACTCTCCAGTGGTTGGTACTCTCCGTACTGCAATTTGAGGCTGCTGACCTTCCTGTCTGGGTCCTCAAAAGTAACAGAATTCTCAAAAAGCTACGGGAAGGGCGAGCGTCTAAGGACCGCCTGAAAGTAGTGACTCACTGAGAACTGGTCCGTTGATGAGAAGGCTAGGAAACCTCTATGTGAGGTGGCATAGGTGCCACATCCGAAACTCTGGCAGGAGAGGGAATATTAGCCCAGTAGTGGTATGGGCCTCAACATGTGTCCTTGCACCAAATAAATATATATCGAATGACCAAAATTTTATTATATTAAATGCTGACAAGAAAGAAAGTAGAAAGGGATAGGGAAGTACCTCTACTACCTATAGTCTTTGGAAGAGCCCAATGAGACCTCTATCCCCTCGACAACCTAAGCACTCATACCAGATGCTCGTACCTCCTAGTGTTGTGCTCTGGGGTAGGTTTAAAAGATAGCCAAACCCAAGACAGTCGTGTGTAACTAACTCTGGTGGAATTGGACAATAGAAAAAAAAGAAAACTAGAACCTGTCCCGAGCCTCAGCGAGTGCAACCAAGTCAGAGCTGCAATATACAAATGGGTCTCTAGCGAAACAGTCCCCATGCGTCATACATCTATAACCCCTGAAAGAAGTATGCGTCCATCGTAGACTGTAGCTTATGAAAACCCAAACTATCTGGCCACCCTATCGGGCTGGTAGCCCTCCAACATCACAAAACCACCCTAACGATGGCACAACCATCCTGGGTGCATACTGATGAAGTACTAAGCAACCACCAAACTCTAACTATAAAGAACCAGTATGCGTCTACCTCTGTGGTCAACCCCATCAACTATAACTGTACCTCTTTGATGGGGTGGCAAGCTGATTGTGTCTGGCTGGTAGACCAAGGCAAATCTGTCTGAGACTATCTATGAGGCAAAGAAGAACAGTAAAAATCTGTCCGACTTGAAAGTAGATGACACCTGGAAGAGCTGGAGAACTGTACGAAATCCTCTCTATAGAAAGTAGGCCAGAGTCTCCTAATAGGAAAAGGCTCCATGGATGTGCAAGTAAACCCAATCGTACATGTACTGCCAAGGCAAAGCTGAATCATGTGTCTCTAAAGAGCTGGCCTCAAAAATGGTCCGTAGAACTCTGTACACTCTGACAAGAAAGGTAGGAGCAAGAGCAAGCCTCTGTCCCTTTGACAACTGACTGGCTGCTAAGAGGATGCTGCATCTTAAAGACCCCATTCTGAGCGAAAGTATGAAGGTGCTAAGCCAATTTGCAAAAAACCCTGCTAGCAGTAGGTCCTCATCAACACCTCGTAATGCCAGAGAAGTGCCACCACTGGAGAAAAGAGGCTCGGTAGTCTCCTCTATGAATGAAACATTACACTGTAAACCAAAGTCAAATGGGTCATGTAGTGACGTCGCTACTAGAAATAAGTACTCCTCCTGAAGAAAACTAAGGATCCAAAGGTCTAAGGGCATGGTGGTCTGGCCAAGCCTCGACAAACCTGACTCTCTGTACGTCTACCTGTAGTGCTGGAGAAGCATGGGGTAAATGACTGATAGTACTAACTTTCCTCTCCTGTCACTATCTTCTGAAAGAATTCGGCGGAATAATTGCTCGTCTAGAGGAATACACTCCTCAAAACTGTGTCCAAAGAGTAGCAACCCGGACACCATCTACAAATATGAAAGAGTGACCATGATCTCCTCTGCTCCAACCCAGCAAGTGCTATGACCGGCATCCCAAAACTCAACCAAACCCTGGACCCAAGAAGTGGGAAGGCGCGCATAGTCAAATAATGAGGCGTACACTATCTCATAGATCATACAGCCCAAAGAGTCTCACTGTGTGCTTGAAGTATGTAGCAGGCCCAATAAATATAGCCACTGATCGGGCTCTAAATCTATTCGACTGTAGAATCCCTCGGCCACTCTAGAGGAATCGACTTCAACTGTCTCCGAATGAGAAGCCTCGATTGCCCAACTGGCTCCAGTGTTTCTTCAACAGGCTCTAAAATGTCACAGATATCACAGTTAAGCTGCGTAATAGAACTCTCCAGTGGCTGGTACTCCCTGTACTGTAATATGAGGCTGGTGGCCTTCCTGTCCGGGTCCTTAAAAGCAACAGAATTCTTAGGAAGCTTCGGGAGTAGGGGTAAGCGAGTGAAGAAGTCATGGAAAATATCACACCCCTGCCACATGTCCTGATGCTGCTCTAGTCTGTCTCATACATCAACACCACCTTGAGGGTCATGCCTGTCAATAACCTCCCAAATGACATCCTCACTAGGCTCTCCTGGAGGCAAATCTTTGGGTCTTTGCCAACGGAACATTTCCTACACATGAGGAAAAAGAAGAATGTGTCAAAGGCAATCATAATAATCATAAATATATGAAAAGAAAATTACCAAGAGACCATCAACCATGTCACAACAAATGTGATACGCTCTAGACGTGTACCACATTTATTGGGGGGATTTGTTGACCCCTATAATCAGCCCAAAAATTATGAGTTTAATGAAAATGATTTAGCTCGGATGTGGATTGCATTGGATTTCATTCAGTTTCCTAACTTTCAAAGAAAGACTATAGAGGATGTCAGAAGGAGGAACTTTTGTGCTTTGATAAAGAAAAAAAATCTTTCTTTGACAAGTTGATAGTCATTGAGAAATCTTCTCTTGTTACAAGATGTATGACTTACTACATGAATTGGCACAGTTAATTTGCAACCAAGAATATTCAAGAGTTAAGGATAGGTCCTCATTAAAGTATTTTAAACACTAAGAGGCCTACAATTATCATGCATATATGCTGGTAGCTTGGAAATGATATTTGAGGGAGTTAAAAAGAAATCAGATACATGTTCGATGCTTAAATATTAAAAAAAAGGTAAGAGATATATTGGGTGCACCGCCAAGACTTCTAATAGCATTGATGACTCGCATCACCTAAGGAGATGTGAGTGGTCATATAACTGGGGGAGCTAAAGAATATGAATGATCTTTACAAATTGGGAAACAATTGCCTTGAAGATATTAAGGGTGTCGAGGAAGGCTTATAGTGCCAGATTATATGCCAAGAGAAGGCTCACAAATTTGACCTCATGTTGGAATTTCACTAATCTGGGGAATTTCAATTTCAATGAGAATGTGCCCAACAAAATTCAACCACCAAAATGTCTAAGGAGCCTGAGTATAAAGAAATACATGGGTGCCAAGTCAAGTCTCTAGAACTTATTTGGAGGCCGAAAATAAAATGGCTCGAAAGTAAATTTAATGGGAGTGACAAATGCCACGCCCTTCCATTACTAAAGGTGCCACATATTTTTGCATTAGGAAAATTAGAGGATGGGTTCAAGGTAGGAATAACTACTGAAGATGGATGTTTATTTCCTTGCTCAATTAAACTGGACCTATTTTACTACCCGAAGTCAAAAGACAATTTAGATTTTATTCCCCTCGTGGTGTTAACGGTTTTTGGCAATCCAAATATTTCATCTCTTCATCTAGTTGATGAAATAGCAAGACTTACAGCACCAAGATATTTGATAATTACAAATTGCCCCGATCTAATCTCTCAATATATATATATACATATAGGTGGAGCAGTGGAAGCCACAAATAATTGCCATTTTATGCTCAGTGTGGCTAATGGATAAATAATCAAGACAAAGCATTAACTTGGCTTTAAATTTAATCAAAATTAAATAAATAAAATTAGAGGTCAAAGAAAATATCCAATCACAATTAACGCAAACCTCGTATCTGATGGAAGCAAAAAATGGAACAGAGAAAAATGGAAAATAACTATTGTATTCACTAGATTTTCACGGGCAAAAGAAAAATCGAGAGCCAAACTTTCATGAAAAAACAAAAAATTGAGAGCAGCACTACACTCACTTTCACGAGATACTCATACATAAGAAAAAAAACAATTTTTTAAAACTGTCTAATAAAAATAAAATAAAAATAAACTAAATAAGTGAAGCGGTGCGTCTCTTGGTTTGAAAAAAAAATCCGACAATCTCCCCCTCAAACCAAGACTTTCTTAATCCCAAGCATCTTCAGTAGCTTCACAAACCTCAGTGTCAGCAATGCTTTGGTGAACAAATCAACTACCTGATCCTCGGTACTGCAATGCTCCATGTTAATGTGGCCCATCTTTACTGCATCTCTAATAAAATGATAACGCATATCAATGTGCTTACTCCTGCCATGCTTTGCTGGATGCCAACTCAATTGCCGACTTGGTATCCACATAAATTGTTGTAACTTAATCAATCTCTCCATAAAATTCCTTCAACAAATTCATCAGCCACATTGCTTCACAAGCCGTTGTCGTCGCTGCTATGTACTCTGCCTCACATGTAGTTAAGGCTAAAACTTTCTGCTTCTGTGTGCTCCAAGTGAAGGCTACATCACCAACATAAAACACATATCCGCTTGTACTCTTTCTTTCCTCATGATCATTTTCCCAATCACTATCATAATATCTAAGTAACCTCATGTCTCCACTACATCGATAATGAAGTCCAAACTCAACTTGCCCATTGATGTATCTAAGAATCCTCTTTGCTGCAAGCCAATGAGACTCCCTCGGATTCTCCATGAATCTGCTGAAGATTCCCACACTATACATAATGTCAGGTCTTATCACTGTCAAGTATCTGAGGCTCCCAACCAAGCTTTTGTATAATGTCAGATCAACCAAATTTCCTTCTCCTTCTTTTGTGAAATGAACCCTAGTTTGTATTGGTGTTGACACACTATTTCAATGATTCATCCTGAACTTCTCAAGTAACTCTTTTGCATACGTCTTTTGACATATCCAAATGCCATTATCTTTCTGATGCACTTCTATACCAAAAAAAATGACATGAGGCCAACATCTATCATATCAAATCTTTTGAGCATAGCTGATTTAAAGTCTGCAATCATATGCTCATCATCACCTGTTATAAGTAAATCATCTACATATAAGCATATAATCAATCTGTTGCCATTTGAGTCAATCTTCATATACACACCATGTTCATAAGGGCATTTAGTGAACCCTTCTTCTCCAAAATGCTTATCAATGCATAAATTTTATGCCCTCGGGGCTTTCTTTAAGCCATACAATGCCTTTTTTAAGTGATACACCATATGCTATTTTCCTTTCACAATAAAACCTTCAGGCTGATCAACATATACTTGTTCCTCCAAAATACCATTCAAGAAAGCTGACTTCACATCTAATTGATAAATTTGCCATCTATTCATAGCTGCAATAGAGAAAATTAATCTGACTGTATCAAATCTAGCAACTGGTGCAAATACCTCTTCATAATCTATCCCATGCTTCTGCTTGTACCCTTTAACTACAAGTCTTGCCTTGAATTTGTTTACACCTCCATCAACATTCTTCTTCACTTTGTACACCCACTTGACACCAATGGATTTTTGACCTTTAGGAAGAGAGGACAAACTCCATGTGTCATTTCTCTCAATAGCATCAATCTCCTATTTCATGGCATCCATCCATCTCTTATTTGTAACTGCCTCACTAAAAGTTAAGGGCTCATCATCTACATATAAAGCAAATTGAGACAACTCATTATAATTTGTGGTGTCATATATCTCCTGCAGACTTCTTGGGTTCATCTTTTCCATACCACTACTAGATGATTCTCTCAATCTCATTGTAGTGTGTGGTGGTGATTGTTGCTCTACATCATCAATAATTTTTTTTCTGAATTTCTAATAACTATGGCATCCGCCTTGTTGTCTTTTTCAAGCCAATCCCATGCTATGCTCTCCTCAAATCTCACATCCCTACTCACTACCACTTTCTTTGTTGTAGGATTATATAGTTTATAGGCTTTGGACCTTTCACTGTATCTAACAAACACACACTTCTCAGATTTTTCATCCAACTTCCTTCTCTTTTGATCAGGTACATGAACATAAAAAATACTCTAAAAAACACTCAAGTGATCAACAGTAGGTTTATGACCACTCCAAATTTCAAAAGGGGTTTGAGATGGAGTGCTTTTTGATGTCACCATATTCAACAAATACACATCACATGACACAGCTTCATCCCAAAGCAAATTGGGCACTTGCCTCTCCTTCAACATACTCCTAGCCAATCCCATAATGGTTCTATTCAACCTCTCAGCTACCCCATTTTGTTGTGGGGTGTACCAAGTTGTTAACTTATTGTGTATCCCATTCTCCTTCAAATAAATTTGCATCTCATGACTAACATATTCTCCACCTCAGTCACTCCTCAACACCTTGATAAAATGGCCACTCTCCTTCTCCACAAGTGCTTTGAATATTTTTAAGTATTCAAATACTTGTGACTTCTCTTTTAGAAAATACACCCAAAATTTTCTGCTATAATCATCAATAAAGGTGAGAAAATAATAATTACCTCTAATAAAAGTGGTGTGCATCGGTCCATATTAATCTGAATGAATAAGCTCCAATGGCTTCAAGGCTCTCCATGATTTTCCAACTGGAAATGGTGCTCTGCTCTGCTTTCCTGCAACACATGCTTCACAGATCTTGTCTTGAACTTTAATATATGGAAGTCCATCAACTATGTTTTTCTGGCTCATATAAGAAAGTGTCTTGGAACTCAAGTGACCAAATCTGCAATGCCATAATCTTGAATGATTCTCTATGGAAGTTTTCAAACAATAATTCAGACTGCAAATCATCTTCATGGGATACATTTTATTTGGAGTCACCTTCACCTTGGTTATCATAAATCCATGCTTGTCTTTAATGGTACAAATGTCATGAGAAAACATCAACATATGTCCCTTTTGATTTAGTTGCCCAACACTAAGCAATTTATGCTTAAGATTTAGAACATAGAAGACATCGATATCTTCTTTTCTCCCTTCCTTGTTTGCACCAAAATATCACCTTTTCCTTCCACAAAAAATCTATTGTCATCTCCTATGCGTACTTCACTTTGGATTGAGTTATCCAAAGTAATAAACAAGCTTCTACTGCTAGTCATGTGATTACTACAACCACTATCAATAAACCAAACATCTCCTGAATCACCAAACTCCTTACTATGTGTAAGAAACATTGTATCTTCACCTTTCTCCACTTCTTTTTCTTGCACCATATTTACATTTGCCTCTTCATTATGCTATCTCTTCCAACAAAATCGATAAGTGTGTCCATAATTTTTGCAAAAGTGGCATTTGATATTGGCAAGGTTATTTCTTCCTCTACCTCTGAAGCCATGCCCACGACCATGTGCACCTTCTCCATCACCATGAGCTCCACCTTGAACTTCACCTCCATCACTTTGTGTGGGTTCTCCTCTACCAACACGACATCTTCCTATAGTGCCAAAAGAACTTCTTCCTCTACCAAAAGAGCCTCTTCCCCTACCAAAACCTCTTCCACGGCCACCTCTGAAATTCCCACGCAATGTCACTTGAGTTTGGAAGGCTTCCTCAATTGGTGTCGAAGCATATTGCTTCAACCTTAATTCATGTGATTGAAGAGATCCAAGCAATCCTTCAATAGACATTTTCTCTATGTTCTTTGCCTCTTTTATGGCTACCACCGTGGCTTCAAATTTTCTGGTCAAGCTTTGTAGGATCTTCTCAATAACCCTTTTATCTTCTACAAGTTCTCCATTCAACTTCAATTGGTTAAAAATGGCAATTACCCGACTGAAGTATTCTTCCACACTTTCTGACTCCTTCATCTTCAACATATCAAATTGGCTTCGTATGGTTTGTAAACGTACCATCTTCACTTTCTTATCTCCTTTGTAAGAAGAATTTAGTGTATCCCAAGCCTTTTTCGTGGTCTTCACCGTAGAGATCCGCTCAAAAATAATTTCATCTACTGCTTGATAGATGAAGAAAAGGGCCTTCCAATCCTTCTTCTGATTTTCTTTCAATTCCAGAGGAAGTCTTTGATTCAAATCTCTCTCAACTTTGGGCTCTTAAAAACTGCTCTCTACAATCTCCCACAACTCTTGAGATTGATACAACACCCGCATTTGAATACTCCATTGATTGTAGTTCTTTCCCGTGAACTTGGGCAACTGAGGTTGCAAATTATTACTCCTTGAACTCGCTGCCATTCTCGAACTGGGCTCTAATACCACTGATGGAAGCAAAAAATGGAACAGAGAAAAATGGAGAATAACTATTCTGTTCACTAGATTTTCATGGGCAAAAGAAAAATTTGAGAGCCAAACTTTCAAAGAAAAACAAAAAATTGAGAGCACTACACTCACTTTCACGGGATACTCATACACAAGAAAAAAATAGCAGTTTTTTAAAATTGTCTAATAAAAATAAAATAAAAATAAACTAAATAAGTCAAGCAGCTCATCTCTTGGTTTGAAAAAAAATTCTGACAGTATCTCCGCTCAAATTCCGTAAAATCCGCTGAACCTTGGATAGTCTGCCCTGCTCTTCGATCACTTCCGCAAATCCTGTTGATGGCCTTGATAACCTGCCTCTATTGGCATTAAGAGGATATCGATGAGGTTCTCTGTTTGGTTCTAAATACATGTAAAACCCCCAGCTCTTACAACCCTTCTCTATAGCCGAACTCACCAACCTGTAGTCCATCTCCTCCCAATGCCTCAAGCAGCTCTTCACGTTAAGGCTGCAATCCTCCAGCAGAGTTCCAGTCCCTGTCCGGTCTCCACAAGCCTCCTATTCCTCTTTCTCACTCTTCCCACTCCAGCCGATTTCCCATCCACTCGATCAAACCTGCACCAAAATACCTACAGGATTCACTGCCCCGCTTGCAAAATTTCTTCTTTGTCTAAAACAAAAACTTCAAATCGCAAGTTTCCCTCCTCTCACAAAACTCACAACCAGATCTCGCATCCCTCAGCAGCTTATCTCCACAAATCCTAGCACTTCAAGTCATGCCTACGACCCTTCTTCCATTATTTATCTATAAGACCATTACATCAACTTCTCCTATGAATAACTTATAAAACCATTGCAGCAGCTTTTCCTTTATTCCCTTCCATGTGAACCGCTCACAATCCTGTCTCTCTCAATCTCTAAGCCCCTCTCAGATTCAATTTAGTTGAAAACAACCTATAAAGGTATAAGAGATATTTTCTATCTCTCTTTTTCCTGTTCCATCACTTTGCTTATTTATTCTTATTCTCCTTTGTTTCTTTTATCTGTCAGCATCATGATGAAGTATCTATCATTACCCTTATTCATATCTCATTTTATTTTCATTTATCATATACTAGTACTGTTGATATTGGTTTTTACTTTAGTTAGCCATTTTTTTTAATTATAAGTGTTATGTATAAATATTTATATTATAATTGCTATTTGTATTATACTTGTTATATACAAATAATGTATTTTTTTAGTTAGCATTAATTAGTATACATGACTGTGTTACTTTTATTGTTGTACATGCATATGTTAAAAAAAAGAAAAAGAGTAGACCACAGTGACATTTCCTTGCTCTTGTTTGCACTATAGTTAACTTAGTTAATTTATTAACTATTTAAACTACAGCTAAATTAGTTAATTTTTTTAACTATTTGCACTATAGGGATTTAGTTAATTTTATTAACTATTTAAACTATAGTTAATTTAGTTAACTTATCAACTATTTAAACTACATTTAAATTAGTTAATTTTATTAACTCTTTACGCTATAGGGATTTAGTTAATTTTATTAGCTATTTAAACTATAGTTAATTTAGTTAATTTCCCTAACTATTTGAACTATAATTGAGTTAATATCCTTAGTCACTTATGCATTTTTGTGATATGTTCATGTTGGATATTTGTCTTGCCATCTCATCACTATCATCGTCGACGTCGCCAAAGGTAACCCTTCCAATCTCAAAACCTTGAGAGCCCATTTTTAGAGTTCGTGGTGCACTAAAAAATCGCTCATACACGCCTTTATTGCGCATGGTGGGATGGGACCCCGGTGCGGTACGTATGACGAGTCGGGTAATCACCTAAAACTCCATTTCGGCATTCGCGGCGTACCAAAAAATTGCATATACACGTCTTTATTGCGCGTGGTGGGATGGGACCCTGGTGTGACGCCTACAGCAAGACGGGGTTGCTTATAAGTACCTGTATGCAGGGAAATAATTATGCTTTCAAACAGGAACCCTCGTCGACCCCATACATGCCTTTATTACGCGTGGTGGGAATGAAGACTATGGCCATGGTGTCTAAAGACACCTACCATACACGCCTTTATTGTGCGTGGTGGGAAGGCCCAGACTCTTTGTTTTTCCCCTAAACGGTGAAGACGCCGGGAGGCCACCAAAATTTTGATTGAAAAGACAAGGACTTGGAACAAATAGGGGACTGTATATGGACTAAATTTGGACATCAAATGAACTAATTAAAAACTTGAATTCAAACTTGACTCAAACTTGATTTGAACAATCATAACAAAGATTTAAACTCAAATGAAATAAAATTAAACATTAATTTAAACTCGATTTGGACAACAAGACTTGATTCAAAATAATAAGACTTGAACTTATATTTTGAACTCAAGCTGTATAACATCAAGTAGAATTTGGGACTTAAACTTGCAAGGATTTGACTCAAATCCGAATGAACTCAATGTAACTACAAGGGACATAGAACTTGAACTTGATGTAAGAAACTTGTAAGACTTGAATGAAATGATAAGAGAACTTAGATGAATAATAAAATATCTGAATTGAACATTAAGTGAACTACAACAAACTTAATGTGGACTTGAACAAATGTAATGGACTTGTGTAAGACTTGAGTTGGACTCAAGCTGAACCAAATTTGAACTGGACTGAGCTTTTACACAAATGCCACCTGTGAATGGTGAAGGTGGATATGATACAGATGCAATAAACTCCTATAATAGTTCCCATACTGTTAAGTACACTGTTCTTACAAGTGACAGCAGCCGACTATAAAATGCATGGGCATCTCCTACTTGCATCAATAAAAGCTTTAATGCAAGAGACAATCAATTTGCAAGTTGAGATGATGACTTTTACAAATGATAGTAGAAGACCCCTCAGGCATATAATGACTCATATAATGACAACAAGTACTGAATGTAATGATGTCTTATAGATAACATCAACAAGCTTATTGCAGAATGCACTGAATACAATTATCAGGGAATTTATGAAATGATGATTAATATGCAAGCTGGTATCAACAATTTGTCGTAAAGATGAACACCTACAAGCAACTGTAGAAAGTCTTTCATGCTACAGTGGCCTATCCACGAATAACAACAAGCAACACACAACATGTTTTATGTCACCTTTGTAGTCAACAATGATAAGCAATCGAATAAGTGTGTTGATCTCCCTGCAAGCAATGACGGAGGTTCCTTCGTATAAGGAGTAACGTACATATAGGTGACAATCATCAACTGACAAATAAACATATTTGTGCTCTTGTGAATAATAAATATGGAAACTTCCCTATGACCGATGCCAACCATCTTTCAAGTATACACAGAGGTCCCTATGAACACCGAGGGGCATGCGAGTAAAATGTGACGGTCCATCAGTTAAACATATCCACTTCCTACAAACTAGAGTGCTCAGTGGTACTATAGGAGGCTTGTCCCCACCTTCAACATGTTGGTTGCAACAAGGGGGATTTGATATGCAGTGAAAATGATGATGTAACACACTTAGAGGCGTTCAAGTGAATGCTAACACGCACTACAGTGTGCTCGCCAGAGTTAATGACTCTTGTTTAACAAATGTGCTATTAAAAATCAATGCAAATCTTGGTGATCTAAACTTACAACTACAAGCAAAAAGTACACCCGGTATTCCAACTATATTAAGGGCTGCAACAATCAATTTAGGAATGAATACCTTGTATATTTCTCCTATACGACCCGATGTACCTTTAATCGCTACAATGTTTGTTCGAGGCAGTAATCATTAGTTCCAAAGCATAGGGCATTAATAAAGACACAATCATTCAAGGTTAAAATGATTAATTCTTTATTTAAGTCAACAATAGAAAATGATAATGACCCCTGCACGTGCACTGTAGTTTGTATACACATAGGTACATAAAAGAGGAAAGTGCAATCATCAAATACCAGCATGGGCCCTGGTGAGCGTGCTATTGGTACACACGTGACGTCTAGGGATGCTGTGCGGGTTAATAAGTGAATTCAAGTTTGAGCCCGATCCTCCTATGCGGGTAGGTAGGAGTCGACACGGTTCAAACCATTAAATAAATATGCAGTTATGAGGTCGATCGAGATATTTATTTTATATATTCATATTAGGCCTTCAAGGCCTATAATCAAGAAAATTCCCTTACAAAGGCATAAAGTCTACGAAACCTGATCCTCTGTCGATAGGTCGATAGAGTTGGCAAGGTTCAATCCACTAAATGGATGTAACCCCATACAACCTGATGTTGGCTGTGTTGAATGTAGATCTCAATCGAAGGGATTAATTTTAAATATTTCAAAATTCCCTCAAACTTCCATAAAATTTAAATATTTTCAAGTGACCCTAGTCACCCTGATGATAGCCGTGTTGAATGAAAATCTCAACTGGAGTGGACCACAACCATTCAAAATACCCTCAAACACCCATAAAATCCAAACTCCAAAAATATCAAAATCCAAATATTTAAATTGAAATTAAACCATTCAATGCTTAAAGTAAAAACCATCCACCCTCCATAATAGTTTGTCGAGGTGGACAAATATGAAAGTTTACTTTAGCTCACATAGAGTTAATGCCTGGTCAAAAATATCACTATGATCCATTCTCAAATAATCTCCTGCCAGTAAGGGTGTGGTACGTGTCCTCTAACCAGTAGTTTCGCTGCCAAATGGCATTACGGGATAAACAGTTGGGACCCGGGGCCCTCTGAACCAAGTGGTTTTGCCACCAAATGGCACCATGACATAACAGTTATGGGCAGAGCCAATATGTTCCTTAATGGCATCAAATCCTTGAGATATGAATTAATAGGATATAGTCGATAGGGCACAAAGCCCTCGTTAGCTAAGGTGGATTCAAAATTTTCCCCTTAGATAATCATCCACCCCATGTCTACAAGGTACCCTTGGACGACACAACCTATGGCTGTTGACAAGGATCCTTCTATCAGGTTGGGTCGACTACCTCCACTGACTAAGTAGACCAGGGACAACGTGGCCCGAGATGACGGAATCGTGGGATCTTGATCGGGTCCATCATCCATTCCCCCACCATTCGCCTTAAGTGCAAGATGGTGAAATTTTCAATTTTAAATATCAACCCTCAAATACCTCCAACCCATGCTGCTACTATATGCCAGATATTACTTATCTCTATATATCTGATCGACAATTAGCCTTAGTCAAAAGTTCTCTCTCGTTATCGGGAGGGATAATTAATTATAGGGGCTTACGCCCATAGGAAACCAAAACTAAGATCATAAAGTCCTTGCTAAATGAGGGCAAGGACTATGGGTAATATCTTATTTACAAACTCATCTGCCTTTCAAAATTTTCCCCGGAACTTAATCCGTTAAAACTCCCCCAAAAAAGCAATAGGGGAGGCCGAGGCCGAATTTTCAGAGCCCATACATGAATGTCAAATTTAAGGTAATATCATACATCAACCGCCAAATCCATTACATCCCACTGTAGCATTCTGGCCATTTGAAGGATAGATGTAATAGGGCCAATTGATCCTCTATCATTAGCTGGACACTATTTTATATTAGTAACAACATACTATTTTTCTAAATGAGCTGAAGTAATTTTATTTAAATAAGTCACTGCTAATCATGTGATCAACTTCTTTACTCATAATATTATCTACGTATTTGATGTACGACACTGCATAATCTCAGAAAATGGTGCAGCTTTTTAAAAGGCTTAGAATTATAAATTCATTGAGCGACATAAAATTGATTGACAATATTCATCGATTTATAATCTAAGAGACAATGGATTAGCAGAAGCCTTCAATTAAAAACTAGTAAAGCTGCTCAAAAAAATTCTCACTAAGAATAAAAGAGAATGACACACTAAGATGGCATAAGTATTACGGGCATATCGTATTACATACAAGATACCAACAAAAGTAACTCCTTATTCATTAGTGTTTGGAGCTGAAGCTGTGTTGCCACTTGAAGTTGAGTTGCCATCACTTCGAGTAACTGTTCAAGATGACCTAACTAAAGAACAAAATGTTCACTTATGAATAAAAGAGCTCGATGCTCTAGATGAGGCCAGGCTCCAAGCTCAATAAAATTTAGAAATTTATTAAGCAACAATGGTAAAATCTTCCAATCATATGGTACGCCATCGAGCATTTCAAAGAGAATTGGTCATAGTGCTGAGAAGACCAATTATCCCACACAAAAGAATTGGTGATAAATTTGAACCAAATTGGGAAGGCCCTTTTATCATCAAGAAGGTGTATCATGGAGGAGCCTATCAACTCATCAATATGGAAGGTCGACGACCAATGCCTCCGATCAATGGGAGATATATGAAGAAGTACCATTCTTAGAAAAATAAGTCAAAGATCATTCCCTTACAAGAAAACAAAATAATTTTAAGATATCTTAAAAATTCTCTTACAAGATAGGGGCATTTTTATGCTTTAAAAATGCCAATAAATTAAATGACAGTTAAAATTTTCCTTTTAAGACAGGGGATATTTTAAATATTTATTTGGGTTAACATCGATCCCCAAATTAATATTTAAAATCATTCATGATGCTATCATTGTACAAATATAGGATAGATACTGGTGCTTTCAACCAAGCAAATATGTAATTATTGTAAATTGAAGATTCATCTTCAAATTTATCAAAATCTTGGAGTTCAAATGAAGAGGCTTTTGGTCTGATAACTTCAACAAATTAAATTCAACAAGTATGAGCTATTATGATACAAGTCTAGTGTTTAAACAGGTATAATATCAGTCTTAACAAGCCTATATGTGACTGAGTCACTAAACATTTTACCTACTCAACTTGACCTGATAAGAGGCCATAGTACGAAAGCACCTATTTTATTAACTTGATGAAAAATACTATCAAGTTTTATGTTTATCGAATTTAACAAGTCAAAGCAATTTAGATTCAGAAGATTTTCTCAACTAATAAATGGATTGAGGCAAAATCAAGAAGTAGATTCTCAATCAACTCAAAGGCACTGAGACACTATTAAAAAAATTTTAAGTTGGAGGCATTATTTCTTCATTAAATCTATCAAGCATAAAGTTAAGATCGAAAGAGATTATCTTCTTTAGCATGTTCGATAAAGCACAAATTTTAGGACCGAAGAAGTTATTCCGTAAGTTCTTTCAAAAGCCACAGGATAAACTAAGGGAATATATTTATCATTAAAGTCTATCATGTATAAAGCTTTGGACTAATGGCTATTCTTTATCAACCAAATGAAAGTCTAGAGGGTTTAGGTCTCGGACATACGCTCTTTTGCCAAGCCCACCAAAGCATGAAGCTAGGATAGAAGGTATATTTTGTTCCTGACAAATTGAAAAGATAAATCAGATAACCTTCTTCATTACACCAGTTAAGATTGGATGTTAGTTTTAAGGATGTATTTAAATCCTAACAAGTCAAGTAAGACAAATGAGGTACCAGATTGATCAAATAAGGTGAATCAACACATCTAAATTACACAAAGCATTAGATAGATGATAAACTCTATGAACATATCTTTTAAAGATATCAAAAAGATTTTTAACGTGACATCTAAAGTCTAATTTTAGAGATCTACGGGGACAAATAGTTTGCAACAAATTTGATATACTATAGATCATGTATTATATTTATTGGGGGTTATTTATTGACCTATAGCTATCGGTGAACCCATGATCAAACTTAACTGACTGGCTCCCACCACCCATGATCTCCCTCATGTAACCTCCCACTCCTCTCGATAGAAAACCCCACACACATGGCAAAATAGAAAGCCCAAGCATTCATATTCTCACACAAAAAATAGGGTTTTAGAAATCACCTGGTTCTCTTAATGTCCTTCCACTCCAGCATCTCCAACCAACCTCTCCTCTTTTGACACCCTCCGTTGAGTAAGCTAAGCCATAGACCCTAGCCCTCACCTGCGAATCTCACCGACGCTCCAGCACCTGAAGAAAACCTAGACTCCTACAAATCCCGTTGAGCTGACCGACTGTTGCACGTGAACACCAACCTCCCTGACTTCCTCTAACCTGACCATCCGCCGACCTAGTTTCACCCATCTCTGTGCCCTTGGCCATCGATCTAATCCAGCTGAGTAGATAGGATCATCAAAGACTTATTCTGGGACCCAAAAATATCCTGAAACCCTCGACCTTTGATTATCTTTGTAACTAGGTATACTAAAAAGGGCAAGTGCCCTCCCCAACCTTCCCTCATGGGGAGGGGGTGTCGGAAGGCTGCCAGATTTTTAAGGGGAACAAAAATGTACATTTTGAGTTAAAATTAATGGGTCATACACAATGAAAGGCTCGAGACCTATTTTGGGAGCCGACAAAGTCCTGAAGTTCTCATCCGTCAATTATCTTTTTGAGTAGGTGGATTAAAAAGGGCAAGTGCCCTCCCCAACCTCCCTTAGTGGGGAGGGGGCACCAGAAGGCTACCAAATTTTCAAGGGGCAAAAAATTATTTTTTTAAAATATAATTAAAGTACTTAATTAATAGGTCACACAAAATTAGAAGACTCCAAGACCTATATCAGGGTCGGTTCGTTCCCCCAAAGTCCTCGCCGTTGATATGATTCAGCTGAGTCGATTGAAAGGGCAAATTCTCTCCCTAACCTACCTTTTCAGAGAGGGGATGCCAGGAGGCTACCAAAATCAAAACTGACAAAGGACCTCACATAATAATCTTAAGTATCTAACAAATTTTTATATCTTAATTTATTTACATGCTCTTAAACTAAATTAATTTTATAACAAATACGCCATATTTACATTATTTTTGGTTGCATTTAAGAGATTAGTGACCAATATGCCAGGAGACTTAGCACTTCCATGAATCCTAGCTTATGATTTCATTTGTTGGGGATCATAATCTATAAGAAAATTATGGAATTATAGCTTTACCAATATAACTCAATTTCCAAATGTGCTTGAGGAATCGTCAGGTGGGGATTGACTATGAAATTAAAGTAATAATGCTCTAGTTCTATCTGTATTTGAAGCAATCAACACTAAAGAAGGTTATCAATATTTTTAAAGACCAGTTCACATGATGTTAATTATAAATTATGCCTCCTATATGAAGATGATTTGATTAAGATAATAACATCTTCTTCCCAAGAAACTTCTCAGAAAGACCTAAGCATTAGTATTTTTGTTGCCTGGCCTATAATACTCTTGTTTGTTAGTGATGTACAGATTAGTGCTGGCAATCATATACTACTGGAAATGTTATTATTTATAGGGTTTCATACGTATCTTAAATAAATGCCCTCAAAACATGCTAATTCCTTAGAGGAATAAATAAGACTTTAATTACTAAAGCTAATGATAATAGAACTATAGTACCCCTATTTTGTAGTCTATTAAGGAATGGATACAAGTTGCTTATGAGCTCTGCATAATAAAGCAGCCATTGATAATCCAAACATCTTTTATAATGGTTTGATATGCCATTGGGTAGTTTTCCAAAGGATATTATTATGCTGAAAAAGAAAAACTATCTATACAATAGAAATATGATTTTGGATAGCTTAGAAGTTTAATTGTGAATCTATCCTTTGAAGTAACTATTTTTACAGATGCAATATTTACATTCAATTGGAATTTACTGTTACCAAAGATCTTCAAGAACCTATAGTCACAATCTATATTCTGAAAACATATCTCGCAAGTGCTCTGATTGTCGCATATGATTCCTAAGTCCAATAGTTTGAGAATGCTATGCGGATCAAATATTTAAGTTTCATCCTCCTCCATGAAAGGACTAGAACCGACCCAACTTGAATCATAAAATGCCTCCCAAATTTTAAAAAAAATAAAAGTGATTTTTAATATCACCCCAATGATGGTCGTGTTGATAGAAAATCTCAATTGGAGGGGTCAAACTGCAAAACCAATAAGAGCCAAGAATTATTAAAATGAAATATATCAACTAAAAACTTAAAACAAAATATGCATCCACCTTTCGTAACTATTTTTTGGGGGTGATATATTTGAAATTAACCTTAGCTTACAAAGAGCAAATGTCATACCGAGTGTATCACTAAGATTCATCCACAAATAGTCTCTTACCAGCAGTGATGTGGCACGTGCCCTTTGATCAGATGGTTTTGCCACAAAATGATACCATTATATTATGATCACAGCCAAAGCCTGTATGTTCCCTACCGACATCAAACCCGTTGAGTAATGAATCATAAGGTATATTCGATAAGCATAAAGCCCTCTGTCAGCTAAGGTGGATTCAAATCAATCCCTTTAAACAAACACTACACTAGGTCTACAAGGTATTCTTGGATGAAGTAACCTATGGCTACCGATAAGGTTCCTTCTATCAGGTTAGGTCGACTACCTCCTCTGACTAAGTAGACCAGGGACCATGATAGCCTGAGATGACAGAATCATGGGATCTTGATCAGGCTCGTCTTCATTCCCCCATTGCTATCTTTAAGTTTATGGTGATAAATTTAAGTCTCAAACTCTAAAATCCATATCCCAAAATCAAACCCTAAAATTATTACTATTATACACTGGATTTGTAACCTATGTGACCTCTTTAATGAATAGCCATAATCAAAAGTTCTCTCTCATTATTGAGAGGGGTAATTAACTATAGGGTTTTACGCTTATAGGAAATCAGAACTCAGATTATAAAGTCCTCGTAAAATGAGGGCAAAATCTCTGGGTAGTGTCTCATCTAAAACCAAATTTTCCTTCTGAAAATTTGCCCGGAACCTAAGCTCGTTAAAACTCTTCACCATCACATACAAGACAAGAGATGGTGTGGAGAGGCCGGGGAGCAAAATTTTTGGAGCCCACATTTTAGTCTCCTTTGCGATTCCAGGTAATGAAGCTGGTGACAACACCCAAATGATGGAGTGAGCTCCCTCGTCTTCCTAGTTACGCAAAAATGACATAGTCGGTCGATTGCTTCTCATGACGAACCCTTCATTTTCTGCATGGGACACCAAAGGACAAAGATAATGGCTTTATTTTAGCTTCTATTCGTGAGATTATTAAAACTCTTTTGTGAATTGAAGTAGCCACTCTTGCATCTTGTGAAACCTCAAAATTGTTGTTCTTGTCCGCTGGAGTCTCGTGTAGAAAGTGAAGGGATCAAAATCATCGCTTGGAGTCGACGAATGGACTGTGTTGGTCGCCTTCGTTCCCTTAAAGTAGAAGAGGTGGAGATGGCGAGAGGCTGACCAGGAGATAGAGAGAGAGTGGGAATGAGAAGTAAGAAAGTGTAGTTGACTAGTGCGAGCAAGATCCACCGAGCAAGGCAGGTCTTCTGTTACGCCATTGCATGCGAGGAAGAAGGATCAAATGAAGCTGTGAGCCACATGTAGTAAGTGAGAGAAATGTTCATATTTTTTAAAATTAAATTATTAATTATTTTTGGAAAAATTAAAAGTTTATAAAAAAAAGAGAAAATTATATATGAATTATTGAATCAAAATAATTCTGTTTATTAGAGCAAAATTATATATTTTGTGCTTTGAAATTTTATGGTAATAATAAAATTTAAATAATTTTTTAAATAGATATTTAAATTTTTATCTGAATAGAAAAGATAAAAATATTTTAGACTTTATATTTTTATTAAAAGAATGCTATTTAATTTAAAAAATTGATAGTTAGATTTCAAATTTATAATTATTTTGAATTAAAAATAATTTATGGTGAATATATATATGTTTATTATATGTATAAAAAGTAAATTTCATTATGTCAAATCCACATATTTATATGTGATTCTAATTTTATAAGTAGTAAATTAATTTTATAAATTTAATTTTTATGGGTAGAGAATATGTATATATAAATTTAAAATATCATAATAAAGAAAATTTGCTTTAGAAAATAATAATAATAATCATTTTGTGATTTTTCATTAAATTTTAATGAAAAATTGAAGTGTTATATATATATATATATCTGTGTGTGTGTGTGTGTGTGTGTGTGTGTGTGTGTGTGTGTGTGTATGTGTGTGTGTATAAAGAGATATAGGGAGAGAGCATATATTTTAAAATTCAATAATATATAAAATTTTAATTATAATTAAAGGAAAAATTTTAATATTAAGGTAGAGAAATTATGAGCAATTTATCATTTAAAATTTTAATAATAAGATCTTTATATAGATGTTTAATCTATTGATGTTGGAGTGAGGAGTCAAAATGAAAAATCAAAATATCTAAATTCAAGGTGACAACTCATGTTCTTAACTTATGATAATAATGTTGTTTTTACTAAGCGCATTTACCTACTTATCATTATTACAAATTATTTTTAATTGATCATATTGAATGTGATGACAGACTTATTATGTTTCTATCATTTAGCTCAAGTCATATATTGCTTATATCCTTTAGCTCAAGTCATATACTGCTTATTATGCAAAATGATATGAAATGAGATAAAGAATACAAATAAAGTTATTAAGTGAAATGCTTGCATGTGTATGATAGAATGATGGAGTACACCCTCTTATGAACTGGTTGTGGATGCAATAAACCCAAAAGTATGAAATAGAAAAAGTTTTGGTAACGAAAATGGATTAAGAAGTACTTTTATTGGTACTATTAGTGGCGCCTCTTTTGGCAGTTGTATTATTTACAAATAATATTTTTTTTTAATTTAAATTACTTTTTTTACAAGCATGCGTGTTATTCAAAATGACTCATGTATTGTAATTTTGAAGCATGAAATGCTCACCAAGTTATGTTATTACTTACTCTATATTTGCAAAATATTCAGAAGTATTATTTAAATAATTTAAATGAATGGAAGAGAAGATAATGTGTATCATAAACCCCTTTGTGCCCTATCGATCATATCCTATTGATTCATATCTCAAGGATTTGATGTCACTGAGGAATGTATTGGCTATGGCCATAACTGTTATCTCATGGTACCATTTGGCGACAAAACCACTTGGTTTAGAGGGCCCTAGGTCATAACCATTTATCCTGTGGTACCATTTGGCGAAAAAACCAATGGTCAAAAAACATGTGCACATTCTTACTAGTAGTAGATTATTTGAGAATGAATCCTAGTAATATTTTTGACTAGGCATTAGCTTTATATGAGCTGATGTAGTTTTCAATTTGTTCAACTCGATAAGCTATTGTGGAGGGCAGATAAGTTTTGCTTTAAGTGATTTTATGGATTATTTCAATTTTAAATATTTTGGATTCGGATGATTTTTGGAAATTTGGATTTTTGGGTAGTTGGGTGGCATTTAAAATATTTGTAATTAATCCCTTCGGTTGAGATTTTCTGTCAACGCGGCCATCATTGGGGTGTGGGGTCATTTGAAAATATTTGTATTTTGTGAAGTTTGAACTTTGTGGAGGTTTGACGACATTTGAAATGGTTGGAGTTAACTCCTCCGGTTGAGCTCTACAATTAACACGGCCATCATAAGGGTATTTGGGGTCATTTCTATTTATGGATTGAACCATATCGACTCTGTCGAACTGTCGACAGAGGATCAAATTTCATAGTCTTTATGCCTTTGTGAGTTAATTCACTTGATTATAGGCATTGAAGGCCTAATATGAATGTATTAAAATAAATATCATGGTCGACATCATGGCCGTATATTTTTTTTATAGTTCGAGCTATGTCGACTCTAATCTATCCATATAGAAGGATCAGGCTCGAACATGAATTCACTTATTAACCTGCGCAGCATCCCTTGATGTTACGTGAGTACCAATAAAATGCTCATCGGGGCCCATGTGGGTTGGGTGATTGCACTTACCTCTTTTATATACCTATGTGTATATAAATTAAGGTGTATGTGTGAGGGCATTTTCAGGATATTTCAGTTGTTTGGGAAACTATCATTTGAATATGAGTGACGCTCTATTTGGGAACTTATAGACGCCTTCTGTCTGCTTGTATGAGTGTTGAAGATCTGATGGCATTGCATCATATTATATTTTTTTTCCCGTTGCATATAGATAGACTATCATGCACTACTTGTCGCTTTCTGTATGTGAATTATAGTGCACTAACAAATCTCTTGCTATTATTCGTAGAAAATTGCATTCACTACATTTCTCTTGTACTTACTCACATACAGCCCATTATATATACATCGAGTTTTCTACAGTACCTTATAAGCATCTGCATTTGTTAAGGTCCTTTGGCACTTTGCTCATAAGTGACATCTAATGTATACAATGGGTCTTCTAAGACTGCTACGACAACTTGTAGGTGTGCTTGCGTTCGTTGCATTCCTTATGTATTTGCTACAGTCTTTGATCTTTTCAGTACATACGCTACTGTTGCATTTGTATTCATAGAGAACCCATATGTATTACAGCTCTTTATATTTGCCTCGTATGTGTTGTTTAGTGTGTATGATGGGTCTCCTATTATTTCTTGTAGGAACTTGCATTTTATTTGTTCATAGATGATATTTTTTGCGCATATAGCTGGTTTCCTACAAGAATCGGAGACATTTTCATTTACTATACATCATTTGCCCTTGGCTTGTAGAAGATCAATGAGTTTTTTGACCATTGGACAGTGGTTGATCGTAAGAGTGCTATAGCATTCATTGCCTTCTGTTACAACAACTTATAGGTGTGTAGGTATCTTATATGTATAACAGATATACAGTATTTGCCTATATGTAACAAGTCGCATGAGTCTCTATATTCACGAGGGACCTTTGCATTGATTACATGTTAAATCCTTCTATCTATAGGAGATTAATGTATTTGCTTAATACCGGGTGATGGTTGACTTTAAAGATGTTATGACATCTATTGTCCATTATTTGATGTCGTCTATAGACTATTAAATACATCTCAGATCTCCAACCATTATCTATAAGCCATTCATTAACACATGTTGAGCTTCTTATAATTGTCTACAATCAACATCATGGGTGTATATCTATATTCATAGAGGATCCATTATCCTTGCAATGTTCTGCCATTATTGATTGCATGGGTTACCATATATTCTTAAATACTATTTTGTAAACTTGTGTCAAATCTCAACTTCGTAGTTTGCAAGACTGAGTATATTCATTCATGCTTTGATACCGTCCTCAGAGTTTCATTCCTTGGAGCCTGGTCCTCCAATTTCCATATGAGGCTAGCATATTCATCTGCATACTGCTAATGACCCATGGTCGAGTTGCGTTCTCCATTGCTACATTCTTGCATGTTGATCAACGAGTCGATATATCCATAATTCACCGCTATTGTTGATTGCAAGTGGATTGGTACATTCAAAGGAGACTTGATGCCATTGATTGTAGGCATATTTCCACATCCTTTATTTGATTAGTGCATGCAGATTGATTTTCTCGAACGATCTGAGATAATTTTACTTTTTCATTCCTGTCTTATATAACTCTTGAAAGCTTATTCTCCTCTCATCATAAATCCCGATATCTATTACAATCATTTCAAATCACTTGATTGCATGCTCAAGGTGAACATTGTGAATCAATTGATATCATCTGTGTGTAAGCTTTGTTATCCATCAAAGGCATCCCACCTTATCATGAAATCAGGTGGTGTCCTTTACAACTCTCATATTATTTGTGCGTGAGTTGTATTTCAGCTTCATTGTCCACCACAAGTCACTATTTGTATTCATTTATTGACTTTTTCTTATGATTACCTGGATGCTCCAAATCGATTATGCTTCATTATTCATTTTTTGTATGCAACATTGATTTATTCAACACAAATCTCATATTTATTTATTGATATGTGCTTGATTGATCAAAATTATCACCTGATTTTAGTACTTAATTTTGGTATTTTCTCTTCAATCATATATCCAATAAAATTTGAAGTCCAATCCCTTGTCATTGTTGATTGAGTTTGGTTTTAGCTTAACTTGAAATTTCCTCCAGCACAAATCCCCTATTTATTCATTAATTTTAATTTGAATGCATTGAAACATTATTTAATGCTTATATTTTAAAGTTCATTATGCATTTTAGATTTCTAAGGTACGGTTCCTTACTGTCCATTTTTATTATAATGAAGTTCTCTGTTGTCCTTTTGAGTTCAAATTCAAATTAGATCTTCTACATTTGCTAGGAATTTCGACAGCCTCACAGCGTCTCCCCTATTTAGAGAAAACTACGGGAAATTGGGCACTCTCACCGTGCTAAGAAAAGCATGTATGGTAGGTGTCCTCGAACACCACAACTGTAATCTTTGTATTCCACTATGCTAAGAAAAGTGTGTATGGGTCTTCAAAGGCACATGTTGAAAATGCAGTTATTTCCCCGCGAGTGGGTACTTATGAATATCTCCGTCCTACCATAGGCGTCACACCGGGTTCCTATCCTGTCACACTAAGAAAAGCGTGTATAAACAATTTTTTGGTGCCACGAACACCAAAAATAGGGATTTTGGCGATTACCTATTTTGTCGTAGGCGTCACACCGGGTTTCCTTCCCACCACGCTAAAAAAAGGATTTGTGGGTGATTTTTCGGTGCGTCACGATGTCCGAAAATAGGATTTTGGTGATTACCCACTTCATTGTAGGTGCCACACAGGGTTTCCTTCCCACCACGCTAAGAAAAGCATATATGGGTGATTTTTTGACGCACCGTGAACGACGGAAATAGGTTCTAAGGGTTTTGAGTTTGGAGGGATTATACCTTCGACGATGGTGGAAAAATTTTCAAAAATCCCTCTCTTTTTTTGAAATCATTTTTTTTTAATACTTTTTTTCTTTTTTTTAAAGCTCTATCCTCTTTTTTTTTTTAAAACACACACACACATACATGGATATATATATATATATATATATATATATATATATATATATATATATTTATACAAATAATTTTTTAATGCTATTAATAAATAATAATAATAATAAATACTAATACTTAATGTTATTAATGCTATTAATATTAATATAAATCTAATAGAGTAGTTTACCTGATCGAATTAAAGCGGGATTAAGAAGATCGGATAGAGGTGTACTGTAGCAGGGATTTAGCTAGGATAACTGGCTTGGGCAGGCTTTAGAATCAGCTCAGACAGGTCAATAGGGCTACTGAGGTCTAGTTTTAGATGGGTTAAGTAGAGGGTTGCGGCTAAGGAAGTGTGCAGGTTGCGAATGGAGTTTGGAAGAAGGCAAGGGTTAGGTTGGAGAGCTTCAGGAGATTTCTGTGATCAGCAAGGTAGAGGTAATGGGTTGTTGATAGTTGAGATTAAAGGTGTTGGAGGATATATCGATAAGGTAGAGAGCTTTGGTTCGACGGTCTTGAGGAAATTAGGAGGAAGATGGAGGCTTGAGTAGTCATGGCTGAAGCTTGGGTTGGAAGAAGGAAGGAGTTCGACTTCTGGTTCATGGCTTAGGGAAGATCGACTAGGTCAGTTTGAGGATGGGAGAAGAGGTGGCTTCGGGAGAAATGTTGAGTTTGGTACTTGCTAAAAGGAAGGACATCATCGAAGGAGGAGGCGTCAATTTGGAAGAAGAAGAAAAATGGAGCTTACAATAGATGAGAGTTTTTAGAGTGGGAAGAGAAGAGGCGAATGGAGGTATCTTCATCCCCTTTTTAACGATGTGACATAACATCGTATTGAACATCGGTTGCAAGATATCACCAGATTTGATCAAATTTTGTAGAGAAGGGATGGGAGCGGCCCCGAATCGGTAAGTATGCAAAATTTCAGTAGAATTTTGGGATTATGTGGAATTTTATTCAATTTTGATTTGATTTTTTTTATTTTCTTTCGAGGTCAACAAATGCCCCCAACAAATATGGTATGCATCTAGAGTGAACCATATTTATTGTATGTTGTTTGACCCTGTGGATCTCTAGATATTTACTCTTGAAGTCACATAGAGGTTTTCACTTTGCGGATCTTTAAAAGCTTATTTGGATGTCATGTTAAGATTTTCATTCTATAGATCTTCAAGAGTCTATCTTTATGCTTTTATAGATCTTTGGATGCATTCATAATCATTAATATGATTGACATGTTGGTTCTTGTCAAGTTGAGATCCATATGAGAATGATAGAGTACTTTTTGCTTATATCCCTGGAGTGTTACTTTATAGATTGATGATAGTAGATTGCTTTTCATTTTTGTAATTTTCTTCTGCCACCACTATCACCTTAGTTTCTAGTGTTTTTGTAACTACTCAGCATCTTTCTCTGTCGCAATCTTGTATAGATGTAATATTTCTATCGTATATTATTGATATCGTTCGATATTTATCTGAATTTTGCAAATTCATTAGTTGGTGGGACTTTGTTTTCTCTTGTATTGATTGTATCTTGCTCAAATTTTATTTTTTGCTGATAGCACATTTAATTTTCATAGGATCTTCTATTATTTCCTCATTTAGCAACATTTTGGCAAGAAATTTAAAATATTTATTTGGGGATCTTGGCACGCAGCACGATATCAATCTAAATAAATATTTAAAATATCCCCAGTCATTAGGGATATTTATAAATGTCATTTAGGATACTTCTTTTAATAGCTTTAGCTTGAGTCCTGAGATTTTTGTTCCTTCTTCCCTATGCTTGGTGCTGTGGACATTGATGAAGGATTACTTGATTTATCTTTACTAACTTGTTAAGTGATTTGCATACCTTCAACCCAATATTTTTTTGCTTTTGCAAGCTTGATGAAGTGGTAGATACCAGTAACCTAAACCCATTAGGTTTATTTCAGGTCAGTGGCAATGAGTCATCAATCAAGAGCTTTATGCGTAACAGACTTATTGATGACAAAATCCTCTTAGTTCAACTCTACGCTTTATGAGAACTTTGGGATAATTTCTTCGGTCCTTTGCTTTTTACTTTGATGGACTTGTTGAAGAAAAATTCCTTTGATCCTCACTTTGTGCTTTATAGATCTATTGAAGGATTTACAGGTTTCAAATTCGGTTAATAGTACCAAACATGATTAGTATCTTGATCCTTAATCCCTTGAGGAGACTTCAATCCAAGTCACTTGAGTTCATCAAATTAGGAGAGCTAAGATTTAATAGCTCTTCATCCTCAGGTTGCTTTTGTGGGGGTTCCTCTATTACAACCTTTCTTATGGCATGTTGAGTAGATGGAGCTACCAGCGATCCGGCCATATTTGGGCTTGTTGGATCCGACTTCTTACACCCATTCAAGTTTCAGACTTGAGCTATGGGAAATGTGCTATCCAATGCTGAATTTATATAAGTTGATAGACTTGAGTCATCAGCGATCCAACCATATTTGGGCTAGTTGAATCTGACCTCTTACACCCATTCAGGCTTCAGACGTGAGCTATTGGAAATGTGCTACCCAATGCTGAATTTACATAAGTTGATAGACTTGAGTCATCTTTTGTGGTTGAAGATTGAGTCATCTTTTGTGGTTGAAGATTCGAGCCTACAAATATTTGGTAGCTGCTTACGACTCCCCCATCCCGTTGGAACTTTGATTCTTTGATCAATTAGGAGAATCTGGTATACTGCGATCACTTAAACTTACTGAGTCAAATAAGCCTTCGTACTTCTTATAGTCCCTACTGATGGGTTGACAAAGTGGGGGTTCCGCTACTATACCTATTTGAACCTTAAGCTTCAGACTGTTGGAAGACTTTAAGCTATTCTAGCTTGACTTGTTAGAGTGTGTAATCATAAAAGTCTCTTTTCTGACTTTGAAATCTTAGTACAATAGAGAAGATGGTGTCCCAAACTTTCAGAAAAAATACCAGCGTATGTGTTAACAATGAAATTCGTCGTATCCCTATTCGAAGGAATATAAGGCTTGATGATTTTGAATATTTATTTTGGGGATTCTAACGCATAGTAAAGTATCAACCCAAATAAACACTTGAGCACCCCCTATCTCACAGGGAGGTTTTGAAATGGGATAAATTTAGAATTTTGAGTTTTTAAACATTCATTTATGGATTTTAACACGTAACATGATATCAACCCCAAATAAATATTTCAATACCCTCTGCCACATAAGGGGATTTTAAAGGTGGGAAGAATTTGGTCTTTTGATATTTTAAATATTCATTCAAAAATTTTGGCATGCAATGTGATGTCGACCCAAATAAATATTTAAAATGTCTCCTATCTGGTAAGGGGATTTCGATGCAGGGTAGATTTGGAATTTTTAAAATTTTGAGTAGTTACTTATGGATCTCAGCACGTAGTATAATGGGTTTTTTTTTAAATAAGGAAATTTTAGAATTTTAAGATTTTAAATATTTATTCAGGGATCTTGGCACATGATGCGATGTCGACCTGAATAAGTATTTAAAATGCCCTCAATTTATTTTTGAAATGCATTCTTGTATCACAAGAGAAATTCAAAACACTAGTCATACACACGTTGGTAAAAATATTTGAAGACTTTAAGTACATAATTAACTCTATGCATGGTATTTCTTCAGGTATCAACCATTGATCGACAGCATAGGCCTCTGACCGTCCAGATTGATCAACTGATAGGCTCCTCCTTAATTCATTTTCTCGATGAAAAGGGGCCCTCCCAATTGGATATGAATTTACCATTAATTTTTCGGTGATAGATGATTGGACGTCTCAGCACTAGGACTAATTTCCCTTCTTGAAATGCCCGATGGCACACCCTACGATCAAAGGATTTTGCCATCCTCGCTTGGTAGATTTCCAAGTTCTATTAGGCTTATAGTTTGATTTTTTCGAGTACGTCAAGCTCTTTCATTCTCAAGCAGACATTTTTCTCTTGAGTGAGATTATATTAGACGGCTATTCCAAGTGAAGGTAGTTCTATTTCTAGTGGCAACATGGCTTCAACTCTGAACACCAGTACATATGGAGTGGCTTTGGTTAGCATCTTATAAGTAGCGCGGTATGCCCATAATGCTTCCACCATCTTTATATGTCACTCCTTTTTATTCTTGGTGAGGATCTTCTTCAATAATTTCACCAACGTCTTGTTGAAGGCCTCCGCTAAGCCATTGGATCTTGGTTTATATATCGATGAGTATCGCCAATCGATCTTATGACACTAGACAAATTTGTAGATTTTAATGCTCTTAAATGTTGTGCCACTGTCTGAGATCATGCGGCACGAAACATAGAATCTATAGACAATATTATGGGTGAAGAAGTTAATCATGTGCTCAAACGTGACTTTTTTGAATGGAGCCACTTCTGCTCAGACAAATAGTCAGTTGCTGCCAATATAAAGTGATGTCAGGGTGATGATGGAGGATCTATTGGTCTAATTATATATGTGCCTCAACATTTGAATGGCCAGGATGCTATTGTTAGGTGCAGAGGATTTGACAACTGATGTATAACATCATCGTGAATCTGACACTCGTGACACCTCTTAGCATGGTCAATGCAATTTATCACCATTATTGGCCAGTAATAGCCCATTCTCTCCATTTTTTTATTGGCCATTTTGGGACCTGACTGATTGGCTCTACAGAGTCCTTCATGAACTTCTGCTACCACTCTATCAATTTTCTTAGTCCCCAGACACCTTAGCCACATCTTAAAAGCTTGTCAATATAATGTGTCGTTAACAAATATGTATCATAATACTCTTTTATGGATTTATATAGCTATAGATTTTTCTATCGAGAGTTTCTTTTCTTTGAATTCGTAAATGAATGACTGTCTCCAATCATTTTCTACTTCAATATCCAATCAATGTCACCATGATTCTGAAGCTTGACTAGCTTGGCTACATGATATCCTTTCGAATAATTTTTCATAATGATCAAATGGAGAGGTTGAGGGTCAATCAGAATTATATCTTGCTGGCTTAAATCTGGCACTTTTTTTTCCTTCAGGAATTATAATAGAGCGGGCTCTAAAATTCGACGGTGTAAACCCCAATGAATATAGGCCTCTCCTCAATGGTATTCATCATTTCCTTGGCTAATTTGACCAAGAAATCTGCTTTAGCATTTAATTCTCCAGGAACTTGAGCTAGTTTAACATTTGACACTTATTTTAGAAGTTCGAGAGCTTACCGGTGGTAGTGGGCCAATTCAAGTTTGTATATCTTATAAATGCTTAGAACTTGATTTATCACAAATTCTGAATCACCAAAGATTTGGAGATTTTGAATTCTAACATTGATTGAAATCTCCAGCCTTGCTATTAGAGCTTTATACTCAGCTTCAGTATTGGTGCTAGATTAAGTTAAACTGAATGAAAATCTCATTATGTCTCTCTCATGCGATATGAAAATGAGACTAATGCCAGCTCGGACACTTGCAATATTTGGAGGTTAAGAAAGTTTAATCAATGATGCCCCATCAAAATATATCTCCCAAAATTATAGTTTCTCCTCTTCCTCGACCTGCATAATTTATACATCGGGCAAATCATCATTAAGCGGAGAGTTTGCTTGGACAAGATGTGTAGTGATAAAATTTGCTAAGGCTTGTCCTTTCACCACCTATTGTGGCATGTATGTGATATCAAATTGCAGTAATATTACTGCCCACCTAACTAAATGACCTATCAATGTTGGTCTTATCATTAAAAACTTCAATGGATTGATCTTTGATATCAATGTGATCATATGAGACAGTATATAGTAGTAGAGTTTTTTAACTACAAAAATTAGTGCCAAATAATGCTTCTCAATCAGAGAATAATGTATCTCTGCTCCAATCAAACTCCGACTGATGTAATAAAGTGCATTTTCTTTACCCTCTTCATTATGTTGGGCTAATAATGCTCTGAGGGACTCTCTAATGCTGCCGTAAATTCAGTAGGTATCTTTTAATATTGTCAAATGCTTCATGGCATTCTACATCCCATTTGAAGCAGACATATTTCTTCATTAACTTTGAAAATGGTTGGCACCTACCTGCCAGATTTGATATAAATTATCAAATGAAAGCCAGTTATCCTTATAAGGGCGATATTGATAGACGTTCCTTGGAGGTGGCATCTCCATAATCGCCTTGATTTTATCTGGGTCGATCTCGATTCCTCGATTGCGAATGACGTAGCCCAGAAATTATCCTGAGGATACCCCAAATGCACACTTGAAGGGGTTCATCTTCAGATCATATTTTTTGATCCTCTCAAACACTATCCTCAAGTCATTAAGGTATCTTTTTGATCCATGTTATTGATGACGAGGTCATCTATATAATACTCGACCTTCTGGTATATTAATTTATAAAAGATACGCATCAATGTGTGTTGGTAGGTGGCACCGGCATTCTTCAGGACAAGGGCATAACTGTATAGCAGAATATGTCGATAGGCATTCTAAATAATGTGTATTTTTCATCTTCAGGTGCCATCATGATTTGATTATAGCCCGATGATCCATCCATAAATAAGAATATGCTGTAGTTACACATGTTATCCACCAATAGTTCTGACATAAGGAGTGGAAAGTCATCTTTTGGACTTGCCTTATTAAGATCTCAAAAGTCAATACATACACGAATTTTACCATTCTTCTTCTTCACAGGGATGATGTTGGCAATCCAATCGGCATATTCTTCTTCTCAGACGAAGCCTGCTTCTATGAGCTTCTTGGTTTTAGTAATCACCTATTATTCAATGTCCAATCTCATTCTCCTTGGAACTTGTTTGACAGGCACAATGTTATGTTTGATGGCCAATCTATGAACAGCTAAATTAGGGGATAAGCCAGGCATCTTAGTATATGTCCAGTCAAAGCATTCCCTAAATTCCTGAAGAAGCTCTTTTATTTCACCCACCTGATCTTCTGATAAAAGAGCACTAATGAAGGTTGGGCGAGGGTCCTCCTTAGTCCCTAACTTGACTTCTTTCAACTCATCCATAGTGGTTGTCTGTCCACCATCTTCAAGTTCTTTTGGTGTAGGCTTAACTTCTATGGTATGATCATCATAATCACCAGCTTCATAAACCTCTTCAGCACCACCTGTTGCAAATATGATTTTGATGATGACAAACATGGTTCTATTGTGTTTTGCTTGGCTAACCTGTTTCAGGCACAAAAGATCACGAGCCGCTCAAGCCAACTCAAGATTGGGTCCAAGTGTGTCCAATATACTTTTTTTTTTCTTGAGTCAATTTTAATGTAACTGATCCCCCAGCTAAGTAACCTTGCACACACACACTTAGGGGGAGAGCTTGAGTGAATTAGAGTTTCTGTTCATTTTTTGTTCAGATCATCCTGGGCGATATTCACATTGTCCTGGACGATCAGGTAAAAATAGAAACCCTAATTAGGGCGACTAAGTTAAGAGGGTCTGATTAAGCAGATCATCCTAGACGATCTTTGGATCATACGGGACGATATGCTGAAATAAAAAATTCTCAGCCGCCAGATCAAGTTAGGCAAGTTTTTATTTTAAGTTATTTGGTCTGATTGTCCCGGACGATACGTGTATCATCCTGGATGATTCAGTACAATCATGCCTAATTTAATCTGGTAATTAAGAAAAGTAATTTATTTTTTATTGATACGATCATATCATCCTAGACGATCGCAGGATCGTCCCGGACGATCATGATCATCTAGTGCATTTCAGCTGTACGTCCCGAACTGTGTTCAAGATGATTTGGGTACTTTTTGAACTAATCGTACAGGATGATGTCCCTGTCGTCCTGGATGATTAAGTCATTTTTTGGTCGTCCAGCGCAGGTTTCTCTGGACGACCCGAACTGTCTTCTGGACGATATTCCTCGATTTGCACTAATCGTCCTAGACGATCGCAGGATCGTACGGGACGATATGAACAATTTTTTCTACTGATCGTCCAGAAGAGCCAGATCGTCCAGGCTAAAACAGCTGAATTTGAACTGATCGTACAGGACGATATTCCGATCGTCTTGGACGATCTTGGCCGACCAGTTGAGATTTAAGGCAAATTTTAAGCCCTCCTATAAAAGAACTTTTTCTTGAAACAAGAAAAATCTTTTGCCACCTTCCTTTTGAGAGAAACCCTAGAGAGAGAGAGTTTGGGAGAGAGAGATAGAAGATCTTGTGAGGGGGAGTTAGTGAGAGATTCACTAAGGTTGCTCCAAGCACGGATCAGAGTCATCTTCTCCGCTCGTCGTCTTTCATCTAGTTGGTGTTCATCATGGGAGGATCATTTGCAAGAAGATCCAAGGCTCTCTGCCCGCTTCAGGTAGAAGTAAAAGGAGTTCAAAGGTTCTCTGCCTGCTTCAGGAGGAAGCAAAAGGAGGTCGGGTTCTCTACCCCACCGTGTGGTAAAAAGGAGGTCTTGTACAGGCTTCTCCGCCTTACTGTGGGTGCAAAAGGAGAGACACTTTTTTTTTAGTGCAATACCCAGAGGGGAGGCTCCGGGGAGTGGACATAGGTCAAGTTGACCGAACCACTATAAAATCTGGTTTGCTTTTCTGATTCAATTCTGCACTTTACTTTTTGATATTAACTGCGTGGGTGAATATCTGAGATTGATCTTTTCGTTCTTGTTTAATTGTTTCCGCTGCTAAGTATCGAAAAAATTTTTCATTGTTGTCGTGAAATTTTTAAATAACTAATTCACCCCCCCTCTTGGTTAGCCTCGGGACTAGTTCACTAGGGCTTAATACCCCTATCGAACTTTCAAGTGGTATCATAGAGGGATTCAAAACTTAGGTTTAAAAACTTTTGAATTTGATCCATGGCTAACTGTAATAATCGTAACACTGCTGAAGGTTATTCTATTACAAGACCACCGTTGTTTGTCAATATTCCTTTTGATTTTTGGAAAACATGCATGTCTACTTTTCTACAATCTATTGATTATCGTATGTGGATGTTAGTTAAGGATGGTTATGAAGCACCACATAGACTTGTTAATGGAATTAAAACTGAACTCCCATTAAAGATTGGACTTTTGATGATCGTGACTTAGCATAGTTAAATGCAAAATGTTTGAACTGTTTCTTTTGTGCTTTAAAATCTGAAGACTATATGCGTGTTTCTACTTGTACAATGGTAAAAGAAATCTGGGATAGATAATGTATAACATACGAAGGTACAACTGAAGTCAAACAGTCTAGGTTAAATATCTTGTTACATGATTATGAACTTTTTCGCATGAAACCTAGTGAGACTATTTCAGAAATGTACACAAGGTTCACTCAGATTGTTACCTCTTTGCATGCTTTACGTAGAGAACTTACTAACTACGAAAGAGTGAACAAAATTCTTAGATATTTGTCTGCTTCTTATCATGCTAAGATTACTGCTATCACGGAATCTAAAGATTTAAATACTTATTCTATTGACAGCTTACTTGGATCACTCATTGCTTACGAGCAAGGGGTGAACCAAAGACAACTTGATGCAGGTGAACGCAAGAAGGAGAAGACAGTGGCACTAAAGGCCAAAGATTCAGATGCTAGCACTTTCGGGTCTGATAGCGATGATGTTGCCTTAATCACAAGGCAATTTAAGAGCTTTCTAAGGAAGAAGAATAAGAATTTTTGAAAGTGGAACAAAGGTAAGACCAGTAAAAACTTTAAAGGTTCATCTGAATCTGTTTGTTTTGAATGCAGGAAGCCTGGAAACATTAAGGAGGATTGTCCTACACTCAAGGCTCACCCAAGCAAGGAGAAGGGTGAGGAGAAACCAAAGTTCAGAAAGGACAAAAAGCAGATACAAAAGGTATTCTGGGCAGACTCTGCATCCGACTCCTCTGAGACTGAAGCTGAAGAGGAGGAAACAAACTTGTGTCTGATGGCTGATGATCACCCTGGTCAGTCGGACCAGGAAGAGGTATGTGAGCTTACTTACGATCAATTATTTGATGTTTCTAAAAAAATTCATACATCATATAGGAAGCTTAAGAAAACTCACGCTAGTTTGAAATTAGATTATTTGACTTTACAAAAGGAGCATGATGTTTTAGGTAAAGATCATTCCACTGTTGATTCCAATTACATGTCTTTGCTTGATGAATTCGAGAGTTGAACAAAAAATATTCTGATTTAACTGTTGAGCATGATTTATTAAAAATATTACATGTTGAATTAGAAGTTGCTTTTAAGAAATTAAATGATATGGCATGTGATTTAGAAAGTAATGAAAGTGCAAGAACTTTTGAAATTGCAAGTTTAAATAAACATATTGAGTTTTTGAAAGTAAAAATTAGTGCTTTTGAAAAGAACAAAACACCGCCTACTTTTGAACAGTTTTATGCACCGCCACCTTTTAAAAAATCTGTTGCAAGTTCATCAAAGCATGTTTCATATACATCTAGGAAGAGGCACTATCACCCACGTAGATTAGTTAACCATTTTCCTGGTGTTAGATGTTTTTCATGTGGCATGTTAGGACACATTTCTCATACCTGCACTGTTCACCGTAGTACACATTGGGTGTGGAGACCCAAACTGCCTGTTTCACAGCACAACACACATGCATTGCATTCTTCTTTTCATAAGAAGGAACCCAAACCTATTTGGGTTCCTAAGACTGACGTTTGATATTTTTCTAGGTGTGCTCTCACACAAGATCTCATGAGAGCATGTGGTACCTGGACAGCGGATGTTCTAGACATATGACTGGAGATGCAAATCAGTTCATTTCGCTGGAGGCCAGAGCTGGAGGCATGGTTACACTTGGAGATAACACCACCAGGAAGGTGGTAGGCTCAGGTATAATTGGTGATTCAAAGAATTTTATGATTGATAATGTTTTGCTTGTAGATGGATTGAAACACAACTTGCTGAGCATCAGTCAACTTTGTGACAAGGGATACAACATCAAATTCCTGCCCACTGGCTGCATTTTAAGCTTAAATGATGAAGTTGTTTTGTAGGGGCAAAGGATCAACAACGTCTACAAGCTGGATGTAAGTTGCATTAAATCTGATAATTCAATTTGCTTTAAAACTACTGCTGATGAGTCTTGGTTATGGTATAGGAGATTGTGTCATGCCAGTATGAAAACCCTTAGGAGAGTCATCCAAAAGGACTTAGTTAGAGGTGTGCCCAAGCTTAAGTTCACTAAGGATCACCTGTGTGATGCCTGTCAGTTGGGGAAGCAAGTCCAGTCCTCTTTTCACTCTGTTAAGGACATTAGCACCTCTAGACCTTTAGAAGTTCTTCACATGGACCTCTTTAGACCCATTAGCATTGCCAGCTTAGGGGGGAGAGTCTATGGATTTGTGATTGTAGATGATTATTCGAGGTTCACTTGGGTGAAATTTTTATCACATAAATCTGAGTCATTTGATGAGTTTAGATCTTTCTCTAATTGGATTCAGAAGAAGTTAGGATGTGAGATTATTACCATCCATAGTGATCACGGAGGGGAGTTTGAAAATGAAAGATTTGGAAGTTTTTGTGAGGATCATGGGATTAGTCACAATTTTTCAGCTCCTAGGACCCCTCAACAGAACGGGGTAGCTGAAAGGAAGAACAGGACCATAGTGGAAGCCACTAGAGCCATGCTTACCGAGTATTCACTTCCAAAATACTTTTAGGCTGAAGCGATAAACACTGCCTGTTATGTGCTGAATAGGGTGAATGTGAGAGTCAAACTGAACAAGATACCTTATGAGATCATTAAGGGTAGAACTCCAAATCTGTCCCACCTCCATGTCTTTGGCTGTAAGGTTTTCATTCTGAACAACGAAAAATCACCCTTAGGAAAATTTGACCCCAAATCTGATGAAGGAGTGTTCTTTGGATATTCAAGTGTGGGGAAATCCTTTAGGATGTTCAATAGGAGGACTTTGGTGGTGGAAGACACAACCCATGTAGTGTTTGATGAATCTGATCCTAAGGAGTCTAGGTCTGAAGTAGAAGATGAAGTGATTGTTGATGTTACCCAAGGGGTTGGAAATACAAATCTGGAGGAAAGGGTAGAACCTCAAACCACATTGCCTAGAGATTGGAGATATTCTTTGAGTCATCCTAAAGAACTGATCTTAGGAGACACTTCTGAAGGTGTTAGGACTAGGCATGGACTTAGGAAGGAAGTAAACCATTCTGCCTTTATCTCAATGACTGAACCCACCAACATCAATCAAGCCTTGTCGGATGAGTTTTAGATTATAGCTATGCAGGAAGAATTGAATCAATTTGTAAGGAATGATGTCTGGGAGTTAGTAGAAAGACCCAAAAATCAAAGTATTGTGGGAACCAAGTGGGTCTTTAAGAATAAGATGAATGATTCTGGTGTGGTGGTGAGAAATAAGGCAAGATTGGTGGCTAAGGGGTATAATCAAATAGAAGGGATTGATTTTGAGGAGACTTTTGCCCCTGTAGCTAGATTAGAAGCCATTAGAGTGCTAATAGCCTTTGCCTGTTATAACGAATTTATGCTGTTTCAAATGGATGTCAAGAGTGCCTTTTTAAATGGGGTAATTAAAGAAGATGTTTTTGTATAACAACCCCCATGTTTTGAGAGTTCCCAATATCCAAATCATGTCTATAAATTAAAAAAGGTCTTATATGGATTGAAACAGGCACCCATAGCTTAGTATGAGAGGCTTAGCACATTCCTGTTAGAAAGAGAGTTTGTTAAGGGGAGCGTAGACACCACCCTTTTTCTGAGGAGATTAGGGGATGACTTACTCATTGTCTAGATCTATGTTGATGATATAATTTTTGGATCTTCTGATAAATATTTATGTGATGAGTTTTCTAAAATAATGAGTACGGAGTTTGAGAGGAGTATGATGGGAGAATTGTCCTACTTTTTGGGGTTTAGCATAAGGCAAACAGATGATGGAACCTTTCTCAATCAATCAAAATACACTAAGGACATTTTGAAGAAATATGAAATGGACAAAGCCAAGCCAATCAATATTCCCATGACCTCCTCAGTTCATTCAGATAAGGATTCAAGTGGAAAATCTGTTGATCAGAAGAGGTATAGAGGAATAATAGGATCACAACTTTACCTGACTGCTAGCCGACCTGATATCATGTTTAGTGTATGTCTTTGTGCTAGGTTTCAGGCTGATCCTAAAGAGTCCCACCTGACTGCTTTTAAGAGAATTTTTAGATATCTTTTAGGGATCCCAAACCTAGGAATCTGGTACCCTAAGCACGACACCTCTTTTGAGATCATTGGATATTCTGATTCTGACTTTGTAGGGTGTAGGGTGGATAGAAAGAGCACTTCTGGGACTTGTCAGTTCATAGGACAGTCGTTAGTCTCTTGGTCCAGTAGAAAATAGAACTCAGTTGCATTTTCCACTGCTGAAGCTGAGTACATTGCCTTAGGAAGTTGTGTGGCCCAAGTTCTTTGGTTGAAGCAACAAGTCTTAGATTTAGGATTACCTGTTGGCACAATTTCTATTCTGTGTGATAATACTAGTGCCATCTGTATCTATAAGAATCCAATCCAACATTCTAGGACCAAACACATTTATATAAGGCATCACTTCATTAGGGACCATGTTACAAAAGGGGACATTGAGCTACATCATGTAGCAACTAAAAATCAGCTGACTGACATATTCACTAAACCACTAGCGTTTGACTCATTCAGTATTTTGAGAACCAGATTAGGAGTGATTGATATAAATGCTTGATTCTGATGACTGCTGATTTCTGATTGTTCTGATTGGTATTTTGTTTTCTGTTAGTTAGTTTTTGGTTTGATTATTTGCATTGAGTTGATTTTATTTCTTCTGCTGATTTCTGTTTTAGCCTTATTGTTAGTTTGATTTGAGTATTTACTTTGATGTAATTTTCTACCTATTTTTATTCACTGGTTCATATCTTGCACTTACTGTTTTATGCTTTTTAAAATCTGATCACCACTCACTACTTCTGATAATCTGAATTTCTGACTGGGAGTTTTTACCTTGTGTTGATTTGGAAGTTGGTAAGTAGTGATTGATTCCACTGAATCTGTTAAAGGAAAGAAACATTGATGATTGTTTCTCTTCCTCTAACTCCTTTACTGGTGTATAGTTTCTTTTGGATAAAAATCCTCTTCAAAATTAAAATGTTAGTTTTTCAAAAAGAGATTATTTTATCTTCCTACAGTAATCTACCTCATATCAATAGTATTTTTCAAAGTCTTGAGTCATTAGTTTGATTTTCTAAACTAAGTGATTGCATTTATCATATGATATATGGCTTTTGTTTTGTGAATAATTCGTCCTTACTGTGGAGAGTCATCTCCTATGTCTGGAAGATAATCTCACAGCTGAGACTCTTTCATGATTGTGAAAAGGAGGAAGCTTACAAAAGATGCGCAGTGCACCAAATAAATTGAAAAAGAGGCATAAAATGAGCCCAAAGCTGAAAAGATGCAAAAAATCGCCAACTAAAAGATACACAAAGTGTATCAAAAATGAAAAGATGCGCAAAGCGCCAACTAAATTGTAAAAGAGGCACAAAATGAGCCCAACCAAGCTTTTCTCCCTTTCAGATCGTTAAAAGTCTTAGAAAAATTCGTGTGCCGCTTAATACTTTCAAAAGCTTGTGTTTGAAAATCCTGATTTCTGATTTTTTACTTTGTAACACTATTATATCAGGTATTTTTCTGGAATGGGGCTTGAAAGGATCTCTTTTCAAATCTAATATCTTTTCTTCTGAATCGAATTTTTGTTTTGAAAGAGGTTTACATAGATAAGGTGCCCGGGGTCGGAGTTACGAAAGTTGATTTTTCCAACCTTTTCTAGATTTCAGCGCTGTCAATCGTGTTCTTATTGGTTTTTGAATCTAAAATCAAGGAAAAATTCTGATTTACTCGAGCAGCTTGATCAAAAAAAGATCTTTTCTTTTGCGTGTTTTTCTGTGAGTTTTATTCATTTTTGTGTTATTTTGATTTCATGGTTGTGTTTTTGGGATCCTGATCGATCATCTTCATCATCCATCTTTTTTTATTTTCTTCACATCGTCCTGGACGATACCCCTATCGACTTGGACGATCCTCTTCGTCCTGGACGATCCAAACATCGTCCTGGATGATTCATTCAAAATCGTCCCTACACTGCTCTTGCTACTGAAAAACTCAAATTATTGGTGATCGTCCTGGACAATCCTTACATCGTCCTGGACGATATGATCCATATCTTCCTGATCTGATCAAATAGTTGATATTGCACCAATTATTGGCCATCGTCCTGGACAATCCACCTTATCGTCCTGGACGATCCACATGTCAAGCCGCTGGACGATTCGAATTCGGCCCGTCCGACATATTTATTGCATATCGTCCCGAACGATCCACCTAAACGTCCTGGATGATACTTTTCGTCAACGGTCATCCAGCCTGACTCCTCAGGACGATCGCCTGTGTTTAATCATCCTGGACGATCGGACCGCCTTTTTAACCAATCGTCCAGGACGTCATAAATGCCCATATCATCCCGGACGATGTCGCGATCGTACGGGACGATCAGGCCATTTTCTATATAAACAGCAGTTTTCTTAAGGATTTTCCACACCTTTTTCTTCCACTCTCCTTCTACTTCCTTACACTTTTGATTCCTAATGGCTGGTGGCAAACGGTCCCGTCAAAAGGGTGCCAGTTCCTCCCGGGGACCTGTTGATCCTCGCTTCCCCAATGCAGCCGATCAGGCTGCCTACAAGCGATATTGTGAAGTGGGGATCACACCGTCGAAAATCATAAATCCCCGCACTCTCACTTATCCTGTCCTTGACCTCTTCGCACATACCTCCCTCACCTTCATCATGACTCTCGCATTTCCCTTTAGCTCGGAACTTCTTCACGTTTTCTTTGCAAACTTAAGGATTTCGGCTGATTATTCCACCCTCCGCTCTTATGTAAATCAGCGCCCCATCGAACTTACCTACCAGGACTTTCATAACATTCTCCAACTTTCTATCACTGGCGACAAACTCCACACCCTTATCACCGATCCAGACTATGATTGGAGTGTCGCCAATCATTTCCCTCGCAATACAAATGCCCCTTATCATGACAATGCCTGCACCACACTTCTTAAGGATGCCCAGACTATTCAGCATGTTCTTCATTCCTCCGTCATTCAAAAGGCAGGGGATCGAATTCATATCACCCCATTCCTGTCCTTGACCACCTACTACATCCTGGCCCATAGGGAATTTAATGCCACCAACCTAATTATCCGGTACCTCGAGCACCTCACCACCATTCGGGATCCAGGTCATCACCGTCGTCCAAATCTAGCCTTAGGACACATCATTGCCTATGCCCTCGAAACCAAATATGACCTGCAATATCCCGCAGCTCCAGATGTTCCTCCTTCCTTCCTTACCAATAATGCCTTCCATGTCCTACACAGCACCCGACTACATCCGGAGCCCGCCCCGGATGGTGAGGAAGAGGAGGAAGAGGCCATTCCAGTTCCTGCTGCACCAGAGGCACCTGCTCCCCTTCGCATTGCCTCTCCATTTGACCACCTGGTGTAGCGCTTCGATCAGTGGGAGGCAAGATTTGACTCCTATGTGGTTGCCCAGGAGCAGCGGTACGCCTAGGACATCCAGCGCTTCACTGACTATGCTGCGCAGCAGCAACAACAGCATGACCAGGACATCGCCTGGATTGGAGCCCACTTTTAGGCCATTCACCATTACTTCAACCCACCACCGCCACCTCCTTCTTCCGATCAGGATCCACCTCAGTTTTAGTTTTTGTTGTGTAGTTGCTGTTTTTCTATTTTGTTTGTACTGCTTTGTTTTGTTATGCCTGTCTCTGTTGATTTTGTTTACCCTCCTTTTTGTGATGTCAAAAGGGGGAGTTAGTACTAGCATTGTTCCTGTTATGTTCTGTACATGTGATTGTACTACTTTAATTGTTCAATGAAAATTAAAAATTAAAAAAAAAATTTTCTTTTTGGTCTCCTAGCTCTTGTATTTTTTTAAAACTATTGAACATAGGTTTGCCATCATCAAAAAGGGGGAGATTGTTGCAAATACGATTTTGATGATGACAAATATGGTTCTATTGTGTTCTGCTTGGCTAACCCGTTTCAGGCACAAAAGATTACGGGCCGCTCAAGCTAACTCAAGATCGAGTCCAAGTGTGTCCAATGTACTATTTTTCTTTTTCATGAGTCAATTGTAATATAACTGATCCCCCAGCTAAGTAACCTTGCACACACACACTCAGGGGGAGAGCTTGAGTGAATTAGAGTTTCTGTTCATTTTTTGTTTAGATCATCCTGGATGATATTCACATCGTCCTGGACGATTGAGTAAAAATAAAAACCCTAATTAGGGCGACTAAGTTAAGAGGGTCTGATTAAGCAGATCGTCTTGGACGATCTTTGGATCGTACGGGATGATATGCTCAAATCAGAAATTCTCAGCCGCCAGATCAAGTTAGGCAAGTTTTTATTTTAGGTTATTTGGTCTGATCGTCCCGGACGATACGTGTATCATTCTGGACGATTCAGTACAATCATGCCTAATTTAATCTAGTAATTAAGAAAAGTAATTTATTTTTGATTGATACAATCATATCATCCTGGACGATCGCAGGATCATCCCGGACGATCATGATCGTCTAGTGCATTTCAGTTGTACGTCCCGAACTGTGTTCAAGACGATTTGGGCACTTTTTGAACTAATCGTACAGGACGATGTCCCTATCATCCTAGACAATCAAGTCATTTTTTGGTCTTCCAGCACAGGTTTCTCTGGACGACCCGAACTATCTTCTGGATGATATTCCTCGATTTGCACTAATTGTCCAGGACGATCGCAGGATCGTATGGGACGATATGAATAATTTTTTCTACTGATCGTCCAGAAGAGCCAGATCGTCCAGGCTGAAACAGCTGAATTTGAACTGATCGTACAGGATAATATTCTGATCGTCCTGGACGATCTTGGCCGACCAGTTGAGATTTAGGGCAAATTTTAAGCCCTCCTATAAAAGAACTTTTTCTTGAAACAAGAAAAATCTTTTGCCACCTTCCTTTCCAGAGAAACCCTAGAGAGAGAGAGTTTGGGAGAGAGAGAGAAGATCTTGTGAGGGGGAGTTAGTGAGAGATTCACTAAGGTTGCTCCAAGCACGGATCAGAGTCGTCTTCTCCGCTCGTCGTCATTTGTCTAGTTGGTGTTTGTCATGGGAGGATCATTTGCAAGAAGATCCGGGGTTCTCTGCCCGCTTCAGGTGGAAGCAAAAGGATTTCGAAGGTTCTCTGCCTGCTTCAGGAGAAAGCAAAAGGAGGTCGGGTTCTCTGCCCCACCGTGTGGTGAAAAGGAGGTCTTGTACAGGCTTCTCTGCCTTGCTGTGGGAGCAAAAAGAGAGACACTTTTTGTTTAGTGCAATACCCGGAGGGGAGGCTCCGGGGAGTGGACGTAGGTCAAGTTGACCGAACCACTATAAAATCTGGTTTGCTTTTTTGATTCAGTTCTGCACTTTACTTTTTGATATTAACTGCGTGGGTGAATATCTGAGATTGATCTTTTCGTTCTTGTTTAATTATTTCCGCTGCTAAGTATCGAAAAGATTTTTCATTGTTGTCATGAAATTTTTAAATAACCAATTCACCCCCCTCTTGGTTAGCCTCGGGACTAGTTCACTAGGGCTTAACATCCCTATCGAACTTTCACTGCCGTCATCGAATTCAATTTCCCTGCATGTGATGGCATGACACATCTCTTTCTGAGGGTACTTTTGTATGATAAATCTATGACCTCTCCTTGCTAGAATATCCTTTATTCGTAATGCATGGGGATTTCTTCGATACCAAAGCTTTAAGCAAAGGCAAAGTTGTTGTGTACGAGTGAGAATTCTGGCTTATTTTTGAAGCATCCTCTAGATATTTTTGGTGTTAAATCTGGGCATTCTCGTAAGAATTAACTCCTTGGGCTCAATGGGCCTGTGGAGCCAATCTCGATTTCCCTCTTCTTCATGCTCTCCAAATTTATAAAATAGGGTCCTCGATCCGTCCCTTTTTTTAGAGGAGACACATAAAATTTTATGAGCTCCTCGACATTATGCACCTCTCGGGGAATAATTTCTTTGAAATATTGCAAGTGAACACACATGACTACACATACACTGCCTGAGATTGATAGATTATCCACTCTTCTCGAGCATGCATATTCCACCTCATTCGTATAGGTAAACTCGTAGTCATAGTCATCGTCTGAATATTTTGCCTTCTTTTTCCCTCTAACCATTGATTGACATACTTACTGAGATTTAGTTGAAAGTTTGTTAGGGTTGTTAAGCCCTTATAAACTAGTCGCAAGGCTAACCAAGTAGGGGGTAAATTAATATTTTAAAAATTTTTACACAAAATGAAAATTAATTTTGTCTTTTTGAATATTTAAAACACAAATAATGTTGGTAGAAGCAGATAACAAAAATCTTATTTTCAACCATAGATCAGATCACAGAAATATACAAAAATTAAAATGTGAAAAAATAAATGAAAAGAGCACACCATATTTATAGTGGTTCGGTCAACTTGACCTACGTCCACTACCTAGAGCCTCCCCTCCAGGTATTGTACTAACAACTATAGTGACTCTCCTATTGCTCCCATAGCAAGGTAAAGAAGCCCTTACAAAATCTTTCCACCAACACCGATGAGGCAGAGAACCATGACTCCTTTTATTTTCTCTTGAAGCAGGCAGAGAACCCCAACTCCTTTTGCTTCCTCTTGAAGTAGGCAAAGAACACCAGAATCCTTTTGCTTCCTCTTGAAGTATGCAGAGAGCCCCAACTCCTTTTGTTTCCTCTTGAAGTGGGTAGAGAACCTAGATCTGATGTTGATAGTCATCTCCCTAGAGCCACCATGAAACCAAGGACGAAGAAGGAAGACGACGATCAAATTCTTGCTTGTATCAACCTTTATGAATCCCCTCAAAAAGTCCCCCTCACAAGATCTTCTCTCTCTCAAAAACTCCCTCTCCTCTAAGCTCTCTTGAACTGGAATACAGTAAAAGATCTTCCTTACAAGTAAAATTAATTTGCTTAAATAACAGGTTTCAAAAACCCTAATTTTTTAATTTGGCGCAACTGATTTTCCAGGACGATCATTAGACCATCCTGTACGATTAGTACAAAATTGATTAAATTATCTAGAACATAGGTCAGGTCATCCAAGAGATAAGATGGGAGGATAGGTAGAAATATAACTGATTGTCCAGGATGATGCCCCTATTGTCATATACAATTAGTTCAAAATAAGACATTATCGTTTAGCACATAGTTTGGGACGTCTAGTAGATGAACTAGAACGATTTGAAATATAACTGATCATCCAGGACTATGTAGATATCACGTTGTATGATTAGTACAAAGGGGACATATCGTCCAGCAGATAGTTTGGGACGTCCAGGAGTGAGCTAGGGTTTTTCTTACTGATCGTCCTGGACGATCCTGCGATCATCCTAGACGATATGATCGATTAATCTAACCTTAATTACTCTCCTTAATCACCTGACTAATTTAGGCATGATTAGTATAAATCATGCAGGATGATGTGGGATCATTCTATACGATTAGACACATAAATTCAATCTCAAAACTGGCCTAAATAAATTTGGCGGCTGAGATTTTTTATTTAAGAATATTATCGAGGACGATGAGAAGATCATCCAGGATAATTTACATAATCAGGTTAACCTATCCCGATGCCCTAATTAGAGTTTTTATTTTAAATAGATCGTCTAGGATGATATTTAGATTATCTTGTACGATATGATCAATAATAGAAAAACCTCTAACACACTAAATTTCTCCCCCTGAGTGGTGTGTGCAAAGTTACTTAGCATCAGGATCCACTTTATTATATTTGACTCATGAAAAGGTAAAAAACCATTGGAATTTGAAATTACAAACTAACTCAGTCTTAACCTACCTAATATTGAGCTGGCTTGAATTGCACTTAATCTTGTGGACCTGAAAAGTTAGTAAGGGGGATAACTACAAACAGATATGTAGTAGTAACATCAATAGAGAAATAGAAATGTTTGTTATCATCAAAATTATGATCCTTGAATTTATATTTGTAACAATCTCCCCCTTTTTGATGATGGAAAATATTTGTTAGATAATTTCAAATCACGTAGATAATGCAAAGCAAAGAAAAACACTATAAGTAAAGCAAAGCATATTTTACTGAAATAGGCAAATGATACAACACTAAGACTAACACTACTCCCCCTTTTGACATCACAAAAAGGAGAAAAAATACAAAGCAAAACACATACATGAAAGAACCACAATACAAACATCACACTAGAAGCAAACAACAATAAAAAAAACTAAAAACAAACTACATGTACGATTGACCCTAATCAGGTGGAAGAGGTGAAGGTGGCTGAAAGAACTGGTGAATGGAAGCAAACTGCTCCCCAAACCAGTCCAGATCCTGGTCGTGCTACTATTATTGTTGGGCCACATAGGCATTAAAATGATTGTCATCTATTGCATACTACTGCTCTTGTGCAATAATATAGGAGCCAAATTGGGCCTTCCACTAGTCAAACCTCTCCACTAGCTGATCTAGCTATGAGTGTTGGCGAATAGGAGCAGGTTCAGGAATTGGTGTATGAATAGCTTCTTCCTCTTCTCCCACATCCGCTGTGTGCTCCGGATGGAGGCGAGTGCTATGAAGGACATGGAAGGAGTTATTTGAGTAGAAAGAAGGGTGATAATTTGGTGGGGTAGGATACTAAAAATTGTACTTAGTTTCAAGAACATAAGTAATGAGGTGGCCTAGGGCCAAATTTGATTTCCTTCTATGTCCGGGATCCCTAATGCTAGTCAAGTGCTAATGTTTCGAAAGAGAAGATCAGTAGCATTGAATTCCTAATGAGCCATGATATAATAGGTGGTGAAAAAAAGTAAAGGAGTAATGTGAACACGGTCACCAACTTTGGGAATTATAAAAGTTTTAAGGACATGTTGGATGGTCCTAGCATCTTTAACCAATGAAGTAGAGGTGCCATTATGGTAAGTGACATTTGTGTTCCTTAAGTACTGCTTAACTTGACTCTAGTTGAAATCAGGATCTGAGACAAAGATGTGAAGCTTGTCTCCAGTGGTGGAAAGTTGAAGAAGTTCATGGCAGTCCTGATAAGTAATTTCTACAGGTCATTTGTTTATATAAGATTGACGTGTAGTGTAGGTAGAGTTGATTTAAAGATTGGCAAAAAAATTCTTAAACAAGTTCAGAGTGAAACGGAACTAGAAGGGTCAGAATGAAAGTAAGAGTAGTATCGACAAACAGGTCTAACACTGGATACGTCAGGGTACGGGGATCGACTGTCTTGTAGAGTGTATTCCCTATAGTTTTATAGTAAAGGTAGACAGCCCGATCTACTACATCAGTGAAGTGAGGGTCCACAGTTTCCCTCGAGGAGCCTCTAGAAAGCATCCTGGTGCGTTTGCCACCAACCATTTGGGAGCTTGACTGAATGAGAAAAAGCTTTGAAGGGAAGAAGGAAGTTGGAGTTAGGAAAAGCTTTGAAAATGGCTTGTTTATAAAGAGTTTCCCATATCATTCAGGATGATCGTGATATCATCAAGGATGATTTGAAGCAGTAAATATCAGCCAGACCGATTGGTCAAAAAGGTGGTCATATCATCTAGGATGATCAGGTTTCATCAAGGATGATTAAACTGAGGCGATCGTCCCGAGGAGTCCTTCTAGACAACCGTTGATGAAAAGTATCATCCAAGATGATGTGGTGGATAGTCTAGGACAATCAGCAATAATGGATCATACCAACTAAATTTAAATCATTTAGGATGTGGATCGTCTAGGACGATAAGGTGTATCGTCTAGGATGATATCCAATAATTAGTTCAGATCAGCTGTTGGAGTGGAGATTTAATCATATCATCCAGGATGATGTGGATATTATCCAGGATGATGTTAATAAAATTTGAAAAAATTGGATGTGAAGAGGAATGATCAACGGAGTCCAAAATACAAAAAAAATATTCAAATCAAAATATAAATGAAAAATCAAACAAATAAAGAAAATAATAAAAAAAAAGTTTTTTTTAATCGATCAGCTCTAGTAAATTAGAATTTTTCCTTAATTTTCAATTCATAAGCCAATAAGAAGAAACTAACGAGCTGAAATTCAGAAAAGTTGGAAAATCAATTTTTGTAAATTCTACCTCGGACACCTTATAGGTTCAAATTCTTTTTAAATAAAAATCTAATTCAGAAGAAAAGAAATTAGATAAGAAAAGTGATCCTTTCAAACTTTATTCTAGAAAAATATCTGATAAAATAGTATTGCAAATTAAAGAACCAGAAATCATTATTTCTATCTCAAGTGTTTGAATATATTAAGTAGCACACAAATTCTTCTAAGATTTTTTAAAAATTTGAAAGATGAGCAAGCTTATTTTTTTGTGGGCTCATTTTGTACATCTTTTTTAATTATTTGGCACACTTTATGCATCTTTTGATTTTTGATACACTTTATGTATCTTTTTAATTTTTTGGCAAACATTGCGTATCTTTTCAGTGTTGGGCTCATTTTTTGCGTCTTTTTCAGTTGATTAGAGCACTTTGCGCATCTTTTATGAGCTTCCTTTCTTTCAAAATATCTAAAAGACTCTCAGTTATGAGATTATCTTCCAGATATAAGACAAAAAAACTCACTCTCTTAGATAAGAAAAAGTAATCCACAAAACAGAATCATTCTCTTATGATAAATGAAATCACCTAATTAAGAAAACACAAAAAAGATTTAATGATTTGGAACACTACTCATATGAGATAGATTATTGTAGGAAGATAAAATAGATCTCTATTTCAAAGTCTAACTTTTAATTTAAAAAAAATTATTCAAAAAGAAAAATACACCATTAAAGGAGTTAACAGAAGAGAAACAATCATCAATGTTTCTTCCCTTAACTATTTTAGAGAAGTCAACCACTACTTACATGCTTCCAAAAAAATCAATGCAAAACTCTCATTTAAAAATCAAGTTCATCCGCAGTAGTGAGCAATGATCTAATTCTGAAGAAAATAAATAGGAAATTAAAAATAAAAGGAAATCACATTAAAAAAATAACCAAATCAAACAAATAACAAAAAGAAAAAAATGAGAAAAATCAGCAAGAAATCCCAAACACATAAAAAGAAACAGAAAAATAAATCAAACAAAAACTAAGTGCTGAAACATAAATAGAGAGTATCAATTTCAATCATGAATATCTATCACACATAATCTGGTTCTTAAGGTGTTAAAGGTTTCAAAGGCTAGTGGTTTTGTGAAGATATCTGCTGTAAATTTTTAGTGGCTACATGATGTAGCTGTATGTCTCCTTTGGTAACATGGTCCTTAATGAAGTAGTGCCTGATATCAATATTTTTAGACTTGGAGTGTGGGATTGGGCTCTTTGAAATACAGATGGCACTAGTGTTATCACATAGGATAGAAATTGTGCCTACAAGAAGTCCCAAATCTAGAATTTGTTATTTTAACCAAAGAACCTGAGCCCCTCAACTTCTTAACGAACTATATTTAGCTTCAGTAGTGGATAGTGTAACTGAGTTCTATTTTTTACTAGACCAGGAGACTAAGGATTATCCTATGAATTGACATATTCTTGAGGTGCTCTTTCTATCCACCCTATATCCTGTAAAGTCAGAATTAGAGTATCCTATAATTTCAAAGGAGGTGTTGTACCTAGGATATTAGATTCCTAAGTTTTAGGCCCCTAAAAGATATCTAAGAATTCTCTTAACGGCAATCAGGTGGGACTCCTTTGGATCAGCCTGAAATCTAGCACAGAGATAAACATTAAATATAATATCAGGTCTATTAGCAGTCAAGTAAAGAAGTGATCCAATTATTTCTCTATACTTCTTCTGATCAATAGACCATTTTAATCATTATTTAACTGGACACTGGAGCTCATGGGAGTGTTGATTAGCTTGGCTTTATCTATTTTATATTTCTTTAGGATGTCCTTAATGTATTTTGATTGATTAAGAAAAGTTTCATCTTCCATTTGCCATATGCTAAATTGAAGAAAGTAGGATAATTCTCCCATCATACTCATCTCAAATTTTTTACTCATTATTTTAGAAAAATTATCACATAAATTTTTATCAGAAGATCCAAAAAGTATATCTTTAATATAGATTTGAGCTATGAGTAATTCATCTCCTACTCTCCCATGCTCCACTTAACAAACTCCCTTTCTAGTAGGAATGTGTTAAGCCTCTCATACCATGCTTTAGGTGTCTATTTTAATCTATACAAGGCCTTTTTTAATTTGAAAACATGATTTGAAAATTGAGAATTCTTAATGCCTAGGGTTGCTCTACAAACATATCTTCCTTTATTATCCCATTTAAAAAGGCACTCTTGACATCCATTTGAAAAAGTTTAAATCCCTTATAATAGGCAAAGGCTAGTATCACTCTAATGGCTTCTAAATGGGCTACTAGGTCAAAGATTTTCTCAAAATCAATCCCTTCTATTTGGTTATACCCCTTAGCCATTAATATTGTCTTATTCCTAACCACCACACCAAAATAATTCATTTTATTCTTAAACACCCATTTGGTTCCTACTATAATTTGGTCCAAAGGTCTTTCTACCAACTCCTAAACATCATTCCTAATAAATTAGTTTAGTTCCTCTTATATGGCTAGGATTCAGAATTCATCAGAAAGGGCTTGATTGATGTTGGTGGGTTCAGTCATTGAAATGAAGGTAGAGTGGTTCACTTCTTTTCTAAGTCCATGCCAAGTTCTAACACCTTTAGAAGGGTCTCCTAAGATCAATTCTTTAGGATGACTCAAAGAATATCTCTATTCTCTAGGCAGTGAAACTTTAGGTTCTACCCTTTCCTCTAGATTTATAGATTCTTCTCCTTGGGTGACTTCTACAACCTCCTCTTCAACCCTAGACCCTCAAGAGTTATCAGATTCATCAAACACAATATGAGTGGTCTCCTCAATAATCAGTGATCTCTTATTGCAGACTCTATAGGATTTCCCAACACTTGAGTAACCTATGAAGACTCCATCATTAAACTTTGGAACAAACTTTCTTAGTTGAGACTTCTTATTATTCAGAATGAATACTTTACATCCAAAGACAGAGATGTGAGAGAGGTTGGGGTCCTACCCTTAAGAATTTTATAAGGTGTTTTGTTCAGCTTAGATGTAAGATTTATCCTATTCAAAACATAACAGGTTGTATTCATCGCTTCTGCCTAGAAGTATTTAGAAAGTGAGTACTCAGCTAACATGGCTCTAGCGGCTTCTACCAGGGTCATGTTCTTTCTTTCAACTATCCCATTCTACTGAGGGGTCCTAGGAGCTAAAAAATTATGATCTATCCCTTACTCTTACAGTAGGTTTCAAACTTCTCATTTTTAAACTCTCCCCTATGATCACTATGAATAGTCACAATCTCACAACCTAGCTTCCTCTAAATTCAAGTGAAAAAAGATCAAAACTCCTTGAATGATTCACTTTTATGAGTAGAAATCTAACCCAGGTGAATCTCGAATAATCATTAACAATCACATACCGAAAGAGATCCATGTGTAGGACTTCTAAGGGTTTGCTAGTGTTTATGTCTTTGATTGAGTGGAAGGAGGATTTAACTTGCTTCCCTAACTGACAGGCATCACACAGGTGGTCCTTAGTGAATTCTAGCTTGGGGACACTTCTCACTAAGTCTTTTTGGGTGATTTTCCTAAGGCTTTCATGCTTGCATGACACAATCTCCTATGCCACAGTCATGATTCATCAATAATTTATTTTAAGCAAATAGCAATTTGAGCTTTAAAGTAATTTAAATCTAGCATGTAGATGTTGTTGATCCTTTTTCCCTATAAAATAATTTTATCATTAAGCTTTTAAGGCAGCAAATTGGTAGAAATTTTATGTTAAAGCCTTTATCACAGAGCTGGTTGATACTGAGCATATTGTGTTTCAGTCCATCTATAAGTAAAACATTGTCAATGATAAAATTTTTTGAATAACCAATTATACCTAATCCCACCACTCTTCTGGTGGTGTTATCTCCAAGTGTAATCTTGCCTCCTGCCTTGGTCTCCAGTAAAATGAATTAATTTACATCTCCAGTAATATGCCTTGAACATCCGTTGTCCAGGTACCATATGCTCTCACAAGGCATTCTGTGAGAGCATCCCTATAAAATCATCAAATGTCAGATTTAGGAACCCAAATAGGTTTGGTCCCTTGTGATGAACAGAAGAATACTATGCATGCATGGTATGCTGTGGATTTTGCAATTTTGGTCTCCACACCTAATGTGTACTACAGTGAATAGTGCAAGTGTGGGAGATATATCCTAACATGCCACAAGAAAAATATCTAATGCTAGGAAAAGGGTTAACTATTCTACATGGGTGATAGTGCCTCTTCCTAAGTTTGGATGATGCATGCTTTGATAATTGTGTACAAAATTCTTCAAGTGATGGTGGTTTTTTATTTTTCAAGAAAGCAGTTAATTCAGCATCAAAAAATTTATTTGAACTTTCAAGAATTGAATTTTCCACTCTCAATACATGCTGCCTACTCTCTACATCAAATGCATGAGTTTCTAATTCCTTGAATGCAATTTCTAATTCAATATGTGATGTTTTTAATGAATCATGGTTAGCACATAAATTAGAATGCTTTTTATTTAAATCATCAAATTTATCAAGTAATGCCATATGAATGCTATCCCAGGTGGAATGATCTTTAATCAAAATTTCATGCTCTTTTTGTAAGTTCAGAAATTCTAGTTTCAGGCTAGCATACAATTTTTTCAACTTCCTAAATGATGTATGAATTTTCTTAGAAACTTCAAGCAATTTATCGTACGTTAATTTACATATCTCTTCTTGGTCAGAGTGACCAAGATGATCATCCACCACCAAACACAAGTTAGTTACATCCTCTTCAGCTTCAGTTTTAGAGGAGTCAGATGCTGAATCAACCTTGAAAGCCTTGTGGATCTTCTTCTTACCCTTTTTGAACTTGGGTTTCTTCTCACCCTTCTCCTTGCTTGGGTGAGTCTTAAGTGTAGGGCAATCAGACTTTAGATTCCCAAGCTTCCTACATTCAAAGAAAATAACATTAGATGAACCTTTAAAATTCTTACCAGATTTATCTTTATTTCACTTCTGATGATGTTTTTATTTCTTCCTCAAGAAGCTCTTGAATTGCCTTATGATTAAGGCCATGTCATCATCATCAGAACCTGAAGAGCCAGAGTTAGAATCATCAAACTTTAAGGCTATAACTTTGTCCTTCTTTTCTCTCCTACATCAAGCTTCTTTTGATTCACTCCTTGCTCATAAGCAATTAGTTATCCAAATAAGTTATCAATTGAATAATTATTCAAATCTTTCGATTCAGTAATTATAGTAATTTTAGCATCAAAGGAAGAAGGTAAATATTATAAGATTTTGTTCACTTTTTCATAGTTAGTTAGCTCTCTTCCTAAGGTATGCAAAGATGTAAAAATCTATATAAACCCAGTACATTTTAGAAATTGATTCACTAGGTTTCATGCGAAAGAGTTCATAGTCATAAATCAAAATATTCAGCCTAGATTGTTTAACTTCAGATGTGCCTCCATAAGTAATACATAATCTATCCTAGAATTTCTTACCAGCAGTGCAAGTAGAGACACGCATGTAATCCTCTAATTTTAGTGCACAGAAAAAATAGTTCAGATATTTTGCATTAAGTTGTGCTAACTCTTTATCATCAAAAGCTCATTTAGTAAAAGGAAGCTCAGTTTTTATGCCATCTATCAATCTAAAAGGTGCAGAATATCCATCTTTAACAAGCATCCACATGCGATAATTAATTGATTGTAAAAAGGTGGACATGCAAGTTTTCAAAAAATCAAAAGAAATTTTATCAAATAAAGGTGGTCGTATGAGCGAATAACCTTTCGCAGCATTACGATTTTCAAAATTAGCCATGGATCAGAATTCAAAAGTTTTTTAAAACTTGATTTTATGAATCCCACTTTAATACCACATGAAAGATTGTTAGGGTTGTTAAGCCCTTATGAACTAGTCCGAAGGCTAACCAAGAGGGTGGGGGTGAATTGGTATTTTTATAATTCTTACACAAAACAAAAATTATTTTTGTCTTTTTGAATATTTAAAACATAAATAATATTGGCAGAAGCAGATAACAAAAATCAGATTTTCAACCATAAATCAGATCACAGAAATATACGAAAAAGTAAATGAAAAGAACACACCAGATTTATAGTGGTTCGATCAACTTGACCTACATCTACTCCACGGAGCCTCCCCTCAAGGTATTGCACTAATAATTATAGTGACTCTCCTTTTGCTCCCACAGCAAGGCAGAGAAGCCCTTACAAAATCTTTCTACCAACACTAGTGAGATAGAGAACCTTGACTCCTTTTGCATTCTCCTGAAGCAAGCAGAAAGCCCCAACTCCTTTTGCTTCCTCCTAAAGCAAGTAGAGAACCCCAGAATCCTTTTGTTTCCTCCTAAAATAGACAAAGAACCCCAACACCTTTTGCTTCATCCTGAAGTAGGCAGAGAACCTAAATCTGATGTTAATAATCATCTCCCAAGAGCCACCACGGAACTAAGGACGAAGAAGGAAGATGACGATCGAATCTTTGCTTGGAGCAACTTTTATGAATCCCCTCACAAACTCACCCTAATAAGATCCTCTCTCTCTCCCAAACTCTCCCTCTCCTCTAAGCTCTCTTGGAGTGGAATACAATAAAAGATCTTCCTTACAAGTAAAAATAATTTGCTTAAATAACAAGCTTCAAAAACTCTAATTTTCTAATTTGGTGTAACTAATCATCCAAGATGATCGCCGGATCATCTTATATGATTAGTATAAAACTGACTAAATCATCCAGAACATAGTTCGAGTCATCCAGGAGATAAGACAGGATGATAGGTAGAAATATAATTGATCATCCAGGATGATGCATATATCGTCATGTACGATTAGTTCAAAATAAGGCATTATCATCCAACAGATTGTTCGGGATGTACAGTAGATGAGCTAGGATTATTTGAAATATAATTGATCATCCAAGATGATGTAGATATCATCCTGTACGATTCGTATAAAAGGGCACATATCGTCCAATAAATAGTTCAAGGCGTCCAGGGGAGAGTTAAGGTTTTCTTGTTTATCATCCTAGACATTCCTATGATCGTCCCGGACGATATGATCGATCAATCTAACCTTAATTACTCTCCTTAGTCATTAGAATAATTTAGGCATGATTGGTACAAATCATCCAGGACGATGTGGGATCATCCTGTATGATTAGACACATAGATTCAATCTCAAAACTTGCCTAAATACATTTGGCGACTAAGCTTTTTTATTTAAGAATATCATCTAGGATGATGGGAGGATCATCCAGGATGATTTACTTAATCAGGTTAAATTATCCCAGATGCCCTAATTAGGATTTTTATTTTTAACATATCATCCAGGATGATATTTGGATCATCCTGTACAATATGATCAAAAATAGAAAAAACTCTAACACACTATTTTTCCCCCTAAGTGTGTGTGTGCAAGATTACTTAGCATCAGGATCCACTTTATTATATTTGACTCAAGAAAAGGTAAAAACCCATTGGAATTTGAAATTACAAACTGACTCTATCTTAATCTACCTAAACTTGAGCTGGCTTGAATTACACTTGATCTTGTGACCTGAAAAGTTAGTAGGCAGGGTAAATAAAAATAGATATGCAGTAGTAACATCAATAGAGAAATATAAATATTTGTTATCATCAAAATTATGATCCTTAAATCTAGATTTGCAATATTAGTAGGGATGCCATCATCCTCATCTCTATCACTACCTAGGTAAGGCAAGTATTTTCTTGGTCTAGGAGTGATCGCTGCTTTGGGAAGAGTTGATATTGCCTTCTTTCTCACCACTTACTTCTTCTCATCTTCTTATTTGGCCCACTTTGTAACCTTTCAGTTTGCTGCCTTAGCCTCAAGAGAACTCCACAGCTTTGGTTCTTTTGGGATAAAGTACCTATCATCTTCATAGATTTTTACCTCATAAATCGTGAAGGGTTAAATATCACCATAAATTTTGAACTCCTCTCCGTCTCTCATATACTTCATATATTGGTATAGTGTTGACGGGACAATGCCATAATCGTACAACCACGGGCCACCCAGAAGAGCCTTAAATGAGGTGTCCGCATTAATCACAAAAATTTTTTCCTCGATATGGAGTTCTCCAAATACTAGAGAAAGCATGAATGACCCTAGGGTTTTTGGCCCCTTCTCATTGAAGCCGTGTACCAACAACTAATCTTACTCGAGGTGTTGTACATCGAGACAAAGTGATCTCAGTGCTTTCAAGCTCATAAGGTGGATAGAGGATCTGGGATCAATTAGAATTTGACTAATTATCATTCCATCACTCTCTGTAGTAACATACAGAGGGTGATTATGGTCTGCCATCCTAAGCATCATATCATCCTCAGCAAAAGTAATGATTGGCTCATTTCAAGCTTATAAGACTTATGTCATATTACACTCTGTAAAATATACCTCGTATCTTTCGGGATCCTTGAGAGCCTGAATCAAGATCTCATGAAGGTCTTTAGACATTACCAAAGCATTGTATATGTTGAGTTATGCTGGAATCTTCCTCAGATGAGATAGGATATTATTTTATATCCCTTTGGCTGAAGCAACTTTCTTCTTGGGGTCCTTGGGAATAATATCTTCATTAACAACAATCTCGTTCCCTTTGTCTTTATTAAGGATCCCTTTCTTCGGCGGAGATGGTAGTATCTTACCACTTCTCAATTATACTTGGGCGATCTTCTCCTGCTCATACTCATTCGATGATCCATGTTCTTTAGAGTTGACCATCATTGCATCTGGAGATTCATCTGTTGATTCAGAGCTACTGCCCAAGTTTACCTGCTCCATATACGAAGTGATATCAAGATATGATTCATCATCTTCTAGAAAATATAGATCCTCTTGTACACTATAATCCATTGGTGGTACCATCATACAGGATTCAGAGGGTGCTTCTTTTTCCTTTTTGGTTGGATCTACTGGTGTCATCAAATAACTCGACAAGTTTCCACATGGAGTGGATCTTCATTGACCTCTTTTACCTCCTCAACTTTAACCTCCATCATAAAATTAACAAGCTTATTGGGGCGTCACGCAGCCTAGTAGTATTCATCCAAACTATCGATAACCCTTTAAGTTGCTATCTTTTTTACCTTGGGCTTCTTCGATTTGATCTTCTTCTTAGAGGATTTCACATTCCCAGACTTTAAAGTGCCATCTTGGTTGGGGAATTATTTGGAAGTAGATGCTTGCACCGCATGTAGTGCCTTGAGATCTAACACTGGCTCAGTGGGAGACTTCCATTTCACATCTGAAACTCCTTCAAGCCACCTCAACTTTTTCATAGTTTTCTTAGAGACTGTAGACTCCCATTGTTCTTCCAGAATTGACTTTTTTTCCTTTTTTCTTTCTTTAATCGGGGGTATAAAAGAAGTCATAACTACCCGAGTTGATTCCTTTCTGAGGTTAATCAACACATTATCTGATAATATGAGCTCTCCCTTCTGGTACTTCCTTTTGAGCCAATCCTTAAAGATGTAGCAATCTTCAATGAGATGGTCAAGCACTTGGTGATATGGGCAGTAATTTGGGTCACCAGTTTTTTTGACTCCTCTAGCCTTTTACAGTATGGCAATTCTAGACCTACTTTTAGCGCCTGTCAAAATTACTTGGTGACACTCTCCCTTTTAAATGAATATTCCTTATTCATCTTATCTTTGAGAGATGGGAATGTTCTATTACTCGTTCCTATTGCTTGCCTCAGGCGTTCCCCTCCACCTTAGAAAGTTTGTGAACTATCATTCCCCCCAAGTATCAGCTTTGACTGGGGGTTAGGGTTATAGACTTATTTTGGCTTTTCTTCATACTGCATTGATTGCTTATCTTTGTCTACATTATAAACCACCTGCTTTCCCTTATTTGGCTTGAGAGAGGATGTAGAGTAGGTTTCACCCTCCTTAGCATTTGAGTCTTTAGCCTTCTTGAGCTTATCAAAGTGGCTTTCTAATCACGATAAGTTTAGTTTCTCAAACTTAGCCACTATATCCAACAGATCAAGAAATATCGTAATTGTAGCAAAGCATAAGAATGGTTGCATCTTATCATTGATGTTTCCTATTAATAATTACACGACATATTCTTCCTCAAGCTGTTGCTCATATTTCATACTCAAGTTGCGCCAGTGAGTTATATATTTTGATACCTACTCATCTCTCTTCCGCTTGTCTAATGCAAGGTCAGCGATCGTGCTCTTCTTAATTGCACTTGTGAATCACTTCATAAAGATGGCTTCTAATTCTATAAAAGTTTTTACAGAGTTATTTGGCAACTTGGCATACATTCAAAAGTAGATGCTATCAAATAACTAATGAACTATCGGAAGAGCAAGGCATCATTTCCCCCTGTATTACCATAAGTGGCCTTGAATCGTGCCAAGTGTTGTCGGGGGTTGTTATTACCGTTGAAGGTGTTGAACTTTGGCACAGAGTATCCTTTTGGATACAACACCTGATTATATTCTACTGGATAGGGATAACCCTTGCCCACCAGTTTCTCTGCTTGATCAATGGTTATAATAGCCTTGATCCTTTTTGTGATTATTCCTTCCAACTATGCAGCTATCACAGGCTTAAAAGTACTTGCTATATTTTATGGGGTGGGCTGGCGGGTAATATTGTTGACTTCATTACTGCCTTCAGGAGCTCCCCGTACTCCTGATACTTACAGCATTTAAAAGTTTGGAGGGTCAGTAGGAGGATTGGGCATGGGACCGACGGTAACATTTCTCTACATCATTATCACCATTTGATCCATCATCTCAATCATTTTCTTATTCAACTAAGTGATTTCTCTATCCTTGGCTCTCATTTGTCGTCTCATTTGTAGTCGCATATCGGCAAGTGTGACATTTTTAGCATCGAGAGGATTCTCTTCTACTTCCTCCACTTCCTCTTCTCCTTGGGAATAGCCACCCCTGCTAGTAATGGACCCAACTTTATCGTGATGTCGGTAAATTTGTCTAGATCGTGGCTGCCAATCACCATTATCCTCGTCATCGTCATAATAGGCCCCATCATTGACATTTACATGCCTCATTATAGCATCATTTATTCCTTCCTCTTCCATATTTTCTTCCCCTTCCATATCTTCTTCTCCTTCCTCCTCTAGTACTCAGATCTCTAAGCGGCGGCGCCATTGGATCTCCGATTCTTGATTCGATAAGAAGATTTCTTCAACCAGCGGGCTAGTGTCGAAGTTGGATTCTTCCTTTGGAGGGGTCGGTGAGCGACGGGATCCCCCAGAGGATTCTCCAAGGTGTTGACCGTCGAGATGGGCGTCATTGTGGGTCTTCTTTGGAACCCATTTCTGACGTTGTTTGTGGATGGGGGTGGATCTCCAGGAAGCTGCACTGGATGTTATGCCTAGATTTATTTCTCTTTTCCTTCCTTCTTCTTGTTCTTCTCTATGAGGCCTTAACCTTCAGATTTCCTTTCCTTTAGGCTGGGACCTTTCAGCGGTGGATCCCTGAACATACGAATCAGGTGTCACACCCTAATACTCATCGGGTGGAATTTGCTTTCTTTCTCTTCTTTCTGTCGTAATGGATAAATGCTCCCTCGGTGGGGTTCTTCTAGCCTCAATCATAAAAGGCCGTTGGAATTTCTTCTTTTTTAGTCCTTTCACCTTCATAGTTTTGAGGACTCTGTAGACTCAGGTCAAGAGATATTCAGGCTCTTTCTTCTTTGGAAAGACTGGGGCTTCGGGCCGTTGATCCTATGACTTCTTTAGCTCCCCAGTAGAGCTATTTCTCTTAAGCCATTTTAGGTTCATGAACTCATTCTGGGTAGGAATTGTAGCTTCTAGCTCTTAAGCCGGCAAGTTGGATGGATGGGCCAGGAGTTGTTGTTGCTGAGCTTGTAGCTCATCGTTCATCTTTATCCTTTGTCTCCTCGTCATCTTTCCTCCATATGATGAAGCCTCAGCATTATTTTTCTTGGGTGAAGGTAACCTGATTGGTAGAGTAGTGGCCCTGGCAGGTACCACTAAGATCTTTCCACCAATTACAATCCTTTTAGTGGCTAGGGCTTCAAGCTGTGACAGCCGTTCGAACACAAAGATCCTCTTACGAGGATTTTTAGCAACATCGGTGGCCTACGATGCTAGTAGATGCGTTTAATGCGTAGTAGCTTCAACAAAATAAGGCCTCCTGATAGGCCCTTCAGAGTGAATGTCATGCATAGATATGGCAGCACCCCTTATAGTAACTGCAAAGAAATTAAGGCTACCAAAATGGATGATAGCTCCAACTTTTCTAGTTTTGATGATAGCATTCACCAGCTAGATCCTAGCTCCTTATCCCAATAAGACGCTCATCAGGATGTTTTGTAGATCTATCTGCATAAATGAAAGGTAATGATTAGTAATCAGCATCTGATACATCACCCTACACTTTTAAAATGTTGAGACTTACATAGAACATAAAATAAAATAGATAATCATTAGCAAGTAATTTTAAAATAAATTCAAAATCTTGCTAAATATATTATCCCAATGAATTTGTTAAATGATTATTTTAAAATATTTAAAATTTTAATTCATTAAATGATTATTTTGGAGTGTGTAGAATTTGAGCACATATTAATTAGCAGCTAATATAGCACTAAGATGGATTGGGAAACTAAACCCCAGTGGAGTCGCTAGAAATCTGTGGGCTATAAAAATTATGCCCTGGCCTCCCTCGCTACTTTTGGGGGGAGTTTTAATAGATTAAGTTTCAAGGTAGATGAGTTTATAGATAAGACACTACCTAGAGATTTTGCCCTCATTTTGCGAGAACATTATGATCGTAGTTCAAGTTCCCTATAGGCACAAGCCCCTATAGTTAATTACCCCTCCTGATCGCAATAGAGAACTTTCAATTAAGGCTAGTCATCAATCAGATATGTAGAGATACGTGTTATCTATCATATAGTAGCAGCATGGGCATAGAAATGTGGAAATTTGATATTTTAAAATGAAAATTTTACCATCTAGCACTTAAAGTGGATGGTGGAGGAATGGATGATGGACCCGGTTAAGATCCCATTGTTCTGTCATCCCGGGCCATCGTGGTTTCTAGTCTACTTAGTCAGAGGAGGTAGTCGACCTAACTTAATAGAAGAATCTTTATTGGCAGCCATGGGTTGCTTTGTCCAAGGGGATCTTGTAGACCTTGGGTGAATATTTATCTAATAGGATAAATTTGAATCCACCTTAGCTAGTAGAGGGCTTTGTGCCCTATCGATCATATCCTATTGATTCATATCTCATGGATTTGATGCCACTGAGAAACGTATTGGCTCTGGCCATAATCGTGATCTCGTGGTGCCATTTGGTGGCAAAACCACTTGGTTTAGAGGGCCCTAGGTCATAACCATTTATCCTACGATGCCATTTGGCGATAAAATTGCCAGTCAGAAGATACGTACCACGTCCTTACTAGCAGGAGATTATTTGAGAATGAATCATAATAATATTTTAGACTAGACATTTGCTTTATGTGAGCTAAAGTAGTTTTTAATTTATTCACCTCGGTAAACTGTTGCGGATGGCAGATAGGTTTTTCTTTAAGTGATTTAATAAATTATTTTTATTTTAAATATTTTGGATTCGTATGATTTTTTGGAATTTAGATTTTTGGGTATTTAGGTGGCATTTAAAATATTTGGAATTAACCGCTCTTGTTGAGATTTTCTATCAACACAGCCATCATTGGGGTGTGGGGTCATTTGAAAGTATTTGTATTTTATGGAAGTTTGAACTTTATGGAGGTTTGACGGCATTTGAAATGGTTGGAGTTAACCCCTTCGGTTGAGCTCTATGTTCAACACGACCATCATCCAGGTGTTTGGGGTCATTTTTATTTTTGGATTGAACCTTGTCGACTCTATTGTGCTGTTGATAGAAGATTGAGTTTCATAGGCTTTATGTCTTTGTGAGTGAATTCTCTTGATTATAGGCCTTGAAGGCCTAATATAAATGTATTAAAATAAATATCTCGATTAACATCATGATCGTATATTTGTTTGATATTTTGAGCCGTATCAACTCATATCTATCCATATAGAAGGATCGGGTTCAAACTTAAATTTACTTATTAACCCGCGTAGCATTCGTAGATGTTATGTGTGTACCAATAACACGCTCGTCGGGGCCCATGTGGATTGGGTGATTACACTTACCTATTTTATGTACCTATGTGTAAATAAATTAAGGTGCATGTGAGGGGGCATTTTCAGGATATTTTAGTTTTGTAGGCAACTATCATTTGAATATGTGTGACGCTCAATTTAGGAACTTGTAGATGCCTTATATTTGCTTATATGAGTATTGCAGATCCGGTGGTGTTGCGTCATACTACACAGCCATCATTGGGGTGTGGGGTCATTTGAAAGTATTTGTATTTTATGGAAGTTTGAACTTTATGGAGGTTTGACGACATTTGAAATGGTTGGAGTTAACCCCTTCGGTTGAGCTCTATGTTCAACACGACCATCATCCAAGTGTTTGGGGTCATTTTTATTTTTGGATTGAACCTTGTCGACTCTATTGTGCTGTTGATAGAAGATTGAGTTTCATAGGCTTTATGTCTTTGTGAGTGAATTCTCTTGATTATAGGCCTTGAAGGCCTAATATAAATGTATTAAAATAAATATCTCGATTAACATCATGATCGTATATTTGTTTGATATTTCGAGCCGTATCAACTCATATCTATCCATATAGAAGGATCGGGTTCAAACTTAAATTTACTTATTAATCCGCGCAGCATTCGTAGATGTTATGTGTGTACCAATAACACGCTCGCCGGGGCCCATGTGGATTGGGTGATTACACTTACCTATTTTATGTACCTATGTGTAAATAAATTAAGGTGCATGTGAGGGGGCATTTTCAGGATATTTTAGTTGTGTAGGCAACTATCATTTGAATATGTGTGACGCTCAATTTAGGAACTTGTAGATGCCTTCTGTTTGCTTGTATGAGTATTGCAGATCCGGTGGTGTTGCGTCATACTACAGTCATTTACCCTTTACATACAGGTAGATTGTCGTGCACTACTTGTCACTTTCTGTAGGTGAATTATTGTGCACTAATGAATCTCCTGCTATTATTCGTAGATAATTACATTCACCGTAGTTCTCTTATACTTTCTCACATACAGCCCATTGTATGTACAATAAGTTTTCAACAGTAGCTCATAAGCATCTTCATTTTCTATGGTCCTTTGGCACCTTGCTCGTAAGTGACATCTGATGTATAGAACGGATCTTCTAAGACTGCTATGACAGCTTGTAGGTGTTCTTGCATTCGCTGCATTCCATATGTATTTGTTGTGGTCTTTAGTCTTTTCAGTACATCTGCTACTGTTGCATTTGTATTCATAGAGAACCCGTATGTATTGCAGCTCTTTATATTTGCCTCGTATGTGACGTTTAGTGTATACGATGGTCTCCTACAATTGCTTGTAGGAACTTGCATTTCATTTGTTAGCAGATGATATTTTTGCGCATATAGATGGTTTCCTATAAGAGCCGTAAACATTTGCATTTGCTATACATCATCTGCCCTTGGCTGGTAGAAGATAAATGTGTTTGTTGACCATTGAATAGTGGCTGATCATAAGAGTGTTGTAGCATTCATTGCCTTATGTTACGACAACTTATAGGTGTGTAGGTATCTTGTACGTATAGCAGATATACAGTCTTTGCCTATAAGTAACAAGTCCCATGAGCCTCTATATTCACCAGGGACCTTTGCAATAATTACGTGTTAAATCCTTCTACTTGCAGGAGATTAATGAATTTTCTTAATACTGGGTGATGGTTGACTTTAAGGGTGTTATGACATCTATTATACATTGTTTTAATGTCGTCTATATGTAGACTATTAAATGCATCCTGAATGTCCAACCATTATCTATAAACCATTCATTAACACACGTTGAGCTTCTTATAGTTGTCTACAAATGACATCATTGAATATTCGTAGAGGACCCATTATGCTTGCAATGTTCTGCTATCATTGATTGCATGGGTTACCATATATTCTTACATAACTGTTGTGCAAACTAGTGTCAAATCTTAACTTCGTAGTTTGCAAGACTAAGTATATTTATTCATCTTTGATACCGGCCTCATAGTTTCATTCCTTGGAGCCTGATCCTCCAATTTCCACATGAGGCTGGCATATTTGTCTGCATACTGCTAATGACCTGTAGTCGAGTTGTGTTCGCCTCTGCTACATTCTTATATGTTGATTAGCGAGTCGATATATCCATAATTCACCGCTATTATTGATTGCAAGTGGATTGGTACATTCGTAGGAGACTTTATGCCACTGATTATAGGCATATTGCCACATCTTTATTTGATCACTGTAAGTAGATTGATTTGCTCGAACGATCTGAGATAATTTTACTTTATCATTCCTAGGTTATATAACTCTTGAAATCTTTTTCTCCAAATCATAAATCCCCATGTCTATTTCAATCATTTCAAATCACCTGAATGCATGCTTGAGGTGAACATTGTGAATCAATTGATATCATCAGTGTGCAAGCTTTGTTATCCATCAAAGGCATCCCACCTTATCATGAAATCAGATGGTGTCTTTTACAACTCTCATATTATTTGTGAGTGAGTTGTATTTGCAGCTTCATTGTCCACCACAAGTCACTATTTGTATTCGTTCATTGACTTTTGCTTGACATTACCCGGATGCTACAAATCGATTATGATTCATTATTCATTATTTATACGAAACATTATTTATTCAACACAAATCTCACATTTGTTTGTTGATATGTACGTGATTGATCAAAATTTATCACCTAATTTTGGTACTTAATTTTTGTATTTTCTCTTCAATCATATATCCAGTAAAATTTGAAGTCCAATCCCTTATCATTGTTGATTGAGTTTTGTTTTAGCTTAACTTGAAATTTCCTCCGGCCCAAATCCCCTGTTTATTCATTAATATTCATTTGAATGCATTGAAACATTATTTAACACTTACATTTTTAAGTTCATTATGCATTTTAGAGTTCTAAGGTCTAGTTCCTTGCTATCCATTTCGTTCAAATCAAGTCCTTCGTTGTCCTTTTGAGTTCAAATTTAAATTAGATCTTTTGCATTTGCTCAGAATTTTGGCAGCCTCCCAGCATCTTCCCTATTTAGGGGAAACTACAGAAAATTGGGCCTTCCCCGCACGCTAAGAAAAGTGTGTATGGTAGGTGTCCTCGAACACCATGGCTGTAATCTTAGTCCTCTACCAAGCTAAGAAAAGCGTGTATGGGTCTTCAAAGATACCTATTTGAAAATGCAATTATTTCCCAATGAGCGGGTACTTATGAATATCCTCATCTTGTCGTAGGCGTTGCACTGGGTTCCCATCCCACCATGCTAAGAAAAGCATCTATAGGCAGTTTTCTGGTGCATCACGAATGCCGAAAATAGGAATTTTGGTGATTACCCACTTCATCATAGTCGTCGCACTGGGTTTCCATCCCACCTCGCTAAGAAAAGAATGTATGGCTAGTTTTCTGGTACGTCGCAAATGTTGAAAATAGGGATTTTGGTTATTACCTACTTCGTTGTAGGCGCTGCACCGAGTTTCCTTTCCACCATGCTAAGAAAAGCGTGTATGGGTGGTTTTCTGGTGCACCGTGAATGACGAAAATAGGCTCTCGGGGTTTTGAGTTTGGAGGGATTATACCTTCAACGACGGTGGCGAAAATTACAAAGATCCCTCTCTCTTTTTTTGAAATCTTTTTTTTTAAATACTTCTTCTCTTTTTTTGAAAGCTCTTTCCTCATTAGGGTATATATATATATATATATATGTTTACTTATACTAATAATATTTTAATGCTATTAATAAATAATAATAATAATAATAAATACTAATAATTAATGTTATTAATGTTATTAATATTAATATAAATCTAAAAGAGTAGTTTACCTAATTGAATTAAAGCGAGATGAAGAAGATCAGATAGAGGTGGACTGTAGCAAGGATTTGGCTAGGTTAACTGGCTCTGGCAGGCTTTAGAATCGGCTCAAACAGGTCAATAGGGCTGCTAAGGTCTGGTTTTAGATGGGTTAAGTAGAGGGTTGCGGCTAGGGCAGTGTGCGGCTTGCGAATGGAGTTTGGAAGAAGGCAAGGGTCAGGTTAGAGAGCTTCGGGAGATCTCTATGATCGGCAAGGTAGAGGGAACGGGTTGTTGACAGTTGAGATCAAAGGTGTTGGAGGAGATATCGGTAAGGTAGGGAGCTTTGGTTCGACGGTCTTGAGGAAATCGGGAAGAAGATGGAGGCTTGAGTGGTCGTGGCTGAAGCTTGGGTCGAAAGAAGGGAGGAGTTCGGCTTCTGGTTTGTGGCTTAGGGAAGATCGGCTAGGTAAGATTAGGATGGAGAAGAGGTGGCTTCGGGCTTAGCATTGGCTGGAGAAAGGTGGAGTTCGGTACTTGCTACATGGAAGGATGTCCTCGAAGGAGGAGGCATTGATTTGAAAGAAGAAGAAAAACGGAGCTTACGACAGATGAGAGTTTTTAGCGTGGGAGGAGAAGAGGTGAATGGAGGTATCTTCATCCCCTTTTTAACGATGAGACACAGTGTCGTATTGAACATCGATCGCAAGATATTGCCGGATTTTAGCAGATTTTGCGGAGAAGTGATGGGAGCGACGCCGAATCGGTACGTATGTCAGTAGAATTTCGAGATTACGTGGATTTTTTATTCGCTTTTGATTTGATTTTTTTTTTTTTTATATGCTGTCGAGTTGAACAAAAAGATGAGGCCGTAAGTTGGGAATGAATCCAAATGGGAATAACAGGAGACTTTACACTAATATCAAAGGAGGGAAATCATTTGGTTAATTTCATGTAGCAATTATAAACAAGGTAAGATATGTGGCAGAACATCCTCCTATAATTTAGGTCACTCATCAATTTTATCAACACATGTGAGAAATCGAGCAAGGTTACTGAGAAATCAACAATGAGCTTAAGGTTGAGGAAAAACCTATGGATGGAATCCAAGCTAGGATGACGGGAAGGAAAAAAGCAACTAAGGCATACTGGAAGGGTGCCGCAAGTGCAAGGATCTCCTCTTCCAAGATCCACAAAGATGGTAAATCATGAATGGTAGTCATTTTGATCTCAGGAAAACAAACATCAGAGGCAAAACCAGATAAGGCATCTAAGAAAGAACGCGATTTCTTGGATCCGTCCAAAAAACTAGGATCCAAGAACCGATTCTCCGCCATAAAAGCCACGAATGACTGGAGGTGACAAAACAGAAAGAACAAACGAAAAGACAAAAAAAACTAAAGAAGAAAAGGGGAATTTTCCTAAAGCCAGCAGAGACGGCAAAGCCAACAAAGCCGCCGGGAGAAGCCCCGGCAAAGAGGCGGAGTGGAAGAAAGCCCTAGCTTCGCGGGAGAGCAAAAAAGACTTGTGAAGTTTTTTTTTTTGACTTTTAAGAAATTAGGTGTAATTTCTTGATATTATCACCATCAAATAGGTATCAGGATATCAATGTAATTCTCCTCCTAATAAATGTATTTATGAAGGGAAACATGATGAAGCCAAGTTGGATTAATTATTAAATATTGTGGATATCAATAATTAAAATCTATCAGCCATAATTAATAACTTTATGCTTTCAACCTGCCATCCACTTATTCAATTCATCAGAAATTTCTATGACAATCTTTCCGCAATGCTATGCCAATCATGAGAGGGATCCCTAAATAGTTCTTAGGAAAGCTTCTTGTTTGAATTCCAAGTATGTTCCTTAGTCTACGCAGATCATTAAAAAGGTTGGAGAAGCAGACAACTTTTATATATATATATATATATATATATATTTGGCAGCATAAGCGTTCGAATTCTGCCCACCAGAATTCTAAATATTTTTTCGATCAATGCGTGAGCATAGCAGACAACAGATTTGGAGTAGTTAATGTTAGCTGTAGTCTTTTGTCGAGTATATTAATGACATAATGACTGCCAGATTTCTGCAGCTGAAGGCGGGCTTAGAAAATGCAGGGGGCAGTTATGAATGCTTGAATGAGCTATGGAAGTACGCGTATGAGATGGCTGGGTATTGAGTTTCATGGTAGTGGAAACTATTGGTCGGAGTAACTGTAGGTAGTTCTCTTCACATTTTTTTTTTCTGGCACAGATATTAGTATATATCTTATATTGTTTCAAATGATATTGCTTGGCCTAGCTAGCTGTGACCTGGGGGAAAATACTTTGGTAAAACATGATCTGTTTGTGAGAAATCTGTGGTATAGGGCAGATTAATACTAAATTACCATAAAAAAATTGCTTTTAAAACATATCTTTTTTAAGTCATTTAAATCATTGTGTTCACATGTGATTCAAACTCTTTCTGTTGAACTCTCAATAGTAGTTTATAGTTTATAAATATGTATATGTATTAATATGCCTTATCAGCATATGATTTTTTTTTTTCTAGGAGAATTATTGTTCTTTATTCAATTAGATTTTTATGTCATAATTTTCAAATACAAAATATAAATTATTTGTTCTACTTAAAGGTTGGTTTGGAAGCGGTTGCAAATTTTAGTAAAAGTAATTGTCAAATTGTTTAGAGAATACTTTTTTTTTTCAAAAGTTATATTATACCTTCTGTAGACTTTTCATTTGAAAAGTTGAATTATAATTTTTTTACAACGGTTATACTTTAGGAGATTTGGTTGTAATTAAATGATTTTTCATAAAATTTTTTTTCTAAAAAACATAATAAAGTTGTATCCAAAATAAAATTGTGATAATAATCTGGAAAGCAAAGATGTGAAAAAAACTGCTCTAATTGTTAAAATTAGTATCATGCATGGTTTTAGGAAATTCTACGGTTGTTTGATCAAAGTTGCAATTTGTGAAAATTTTTTTATTATGGATGGCTTTGATTGAGTTAACTACACTACAATTAGTACGAGATGAAGCTATGGTTTAGAGCAATGGGTAGAATGGAAGGAGATGAATAAGGAATATGTGAAACACAAAGGCAACAGACATTCAACTGAAAAAAAATAAAGAGACAAGGAATTAGAAATAGAATTCCACGGTGATTGTTGAAAGACTATCACCAGTTTGTAGTTATCCAAAGCAGAGGAGGCTGAAGACTTAGGCTTCGTTTGGGTATTAAAATTCTGTTTTAAAAAGCAATAAAAAAGACGTTCCAAACGAAGTCTTAGATTTCATTTAGGACAATTTTCTTACTGCTTCTTAAAACAATTTTTTAGTTAAAAAATTTAATTTTTATACTAAAAAGCTACTTTAAGAAGCAGAAAGAAAACCGTCTCATCATTTAGGATAACTCTTATTTCTTTAAAAAACAGTAAGAAAGTTGTATCAAACAAAACCTTAATGTATTAGATGTCATGTAACAAACTTGCAACTAAATAATTGATAACTATTGGTTTGTAATAGTCTGATGAGCTATCTATAATGGTTTTGTGTTTCTTTAGTTAACTGTCCGTTTAGAAGAGGTATAATAGATATGTAACAACAATTTGGAGAATAATGAGAAATCAAAAACCATCTTTCCATTTCTTTTGCTCTGAAGTTTGTATCAATTCGAAAGATACTTAAATTGATTTGTCAGCTGATGCTCTTGTAGATTATGTAAAACGAAGAAGTCAAATATTGCAGAAGTTATGAAGACAATTCAGGCGTAGAATGAACTTCAATTTTTCGAAATTTAGATATCAATTCAATATTCGGATGCACCGTCCACCTCCATTAATACGATGTTATAGAAATTCCAATTTTTTATGCAAACGATTGATCAATGAACAGAGGACTTATCGGCTACAAAATAAGCTTCTATTGATCGTCTGAACTTCAATGCTAATGAGGGTATTCTCAGCCCACCATCACATACAACAGTGAGCAGATTAAGTAGCAGAGGTTTTTCCATTCATCAAATCGATAAGGATTCCCTCGCTTCAATGGTAATGGTCGTCACACATGGATCCGAAAGCTCAAGTGTATGGTACGACTCGGTCCAGTGTCTCGAATTAATGTGGCAAATTAACGTGGCAGGCATGGTCGAACCGATATCATAAGTATTTCAATAATTTTAATTAGTCAATCAACTAACTATTCAAATGTAATTGAAGAGTCATAAAAATTTTTTTCAGTCTAAACATACTATACAATATTTCTTCTGTATTTCTGGCTCATCCTCCCTTGTAGAAGAAATCTTTTTGATTAGTCATTTAATCAACAGGGAATTTATCTGATATTTAGTTTAATAATTTGAGTTTTTAAAATAAACTTAGTGGTCAATTATGATTTAGAGTATAGTAACAATGTCTAATATATTTAAATAGTTATGGTATAGTCTAAGACTTTTTATTACATGATCATAATAAATAAATAAATATTGTAAATCTTTGAAAACGTAATCTTTTTATTTTAGCATGTCTATTATTTAACTTTTTTTACTTTTAATAATTCATTGACTTGAGGAGCACCGTCTAATAAGTACTAATTAATGTACTTGCATTTTTATTTTCTTTTATCATATAATGGTGTGTTGTCTCTTCAGTCAGTACTGTAAGGAGGTGAACTCCTAAATTGTATGCATATATCTTTTTTTCATTTAAAATTTTATTTCATATTTAAATTCAATCTTTTCCTTTCAATATTATTTATATGTGCACAATAATCTCAATATAAAATTGTTACCTTTATATGAATTATTTTATAATAAGTTCTTTCTACATCTTCAATCTAAAATATGAAATTATCAATATGAATATGTATAGTTATTTAATATTTTTCATTTTCATTATCAAGTAACATTTATTCGAATGAACTATCATACATATAGTATGATATATAAATAAATATACAAAATAATATGAAAGGGTAATAATATAAAGAATAATCATTCACTTTGCTTCCTTCGAAGGTCGAATCTGTCACTTTCAAGTATAAACTTTAAATAGTTTTTGTTAGAGCCAACCCAACTATCAATGATGTAATAATGTAAGTCTATACAGATAGTTTAGAACTAGCTTAACATTAATTTTCAGTTAAATTTTCATTAATAATGTAACCCTTATCTAATCTCTCCTCGAGAAAACTCTCTTGCAGTACGTTTGCCTCAGTTGTACTACTTGATTTTGCACTATCCAATCACAACTTCAATAATTTTCATTAACATTAAAATTTACCTTTGAGAAGTCAAAACTCATCAAGGCAACTTTGAAAGCTTTAAACATCATCAAATATAATATAGGATACATCGAATGCCATCAAATAAAATGTTAGCAAAGTTGTCCAAGATGATATCAAACGTATCTGTTGACCTTTGTGTATTATCCAAAAAAAAAATAACAAAATTTTTTTAAAATAACTCTGCCACAGCCACTCGAAACCATCCTGAATCCTACCGAAATCTCGCTACAGTCCCATCCTTCAGTCTGCAAACGGCGCAGTTTCAGAGTCGCCCATTCCTCGCATACGTAGCTTGCATCGATCCCGACTCTACCTTCGCCTTTAAAATTCGAACGAAATAGAGCCTTCGGGCTGCTACTTCATCCACCTCACACGAAGACTTCCTTTCCCTGTTCGCAAACCGACGATCCCGAGCTCCACCCCGACCTCAGGCCCTTACCCAAGCTTCCTTCCTCATCCTCCTTGTCCAACCTCCACAGTAGGACGAACCAGGTGAAGCTGATGTTTAGCCTTACGATCCATCCCCATACGACCTCTGCCCTCACCTGTAGCCTTAACCCGTTTCTCATCCACTAAACTCTAATCTAGCGAAACTCCTGCCCCACCCGTCTGCCAACTTGAAACTCTCGCTTCTGCTTGCTCTTCTCCTCAAGCCGATCGACCTACCTCCCTCGTCGACGTTCCCCTCTAGTCGGGTCGGAAGTTGCGACATTTTGAGTAGAAGTAGCGATGGGAGCTACTCACTGTGAAGGTATACCTTCTCCTCACCCGCGCGCTTCTTCAGCTAAATCCCGTAAATCAGCCTAGCGAAAGAAGGGAAATAGGGGATTTAATTTGTTTGCAACTAGATTTAGCTTTAATCCTGGTTAACTCCTTCATCAATCCTGCATAAATCCTATCTTAATCGTGCTTTGATCCTGCATAATCTAGCATAAATCCGGCCCAAATCCTGTATAATTCCTGTTGGATTTCTGCATCTATTTGAGTTAGTTATAATTAATTGAATTTAATTATAATTAGTTATTTTTAATCTTGATTAATTATTATTGTTATAAATTAATTATGATTAATTAAATTTAATCATGATTAATTATTTTTAATTATAATTAGTTATTAATTAATTACAAATTAATCATAATTAATTGAATTTAATTGTGATTACTTATTTTTAATTATAATTAATTATTAATTATAATTAAATATGATTAGTTATAATTAGTATTTTAATAGTAATTAATTTTTATTAACTATAACTAATTATTATTAATTAAAATTAGTTATAATTAATTAAAATAACAAAATAGAAAGAGAAGTGCTTTTTCTTGCCTCGATCCATGAGCCAACACTATCACCTCGCCAGCCACTAAGGTATAACCCCTCTAATCCTTAAAATTTCGAGAACCCACCTTCGACGCTTGCAGTGCGACAAAATGACCACCTATACACACTTTTGTTAGCGTGGCGGGTGGAAGTGCGTCGCGGTGCTAACGACAAAGTGAGTGATCCAAAAGCCCTATTTTGGCATTCGCGGCGCATCGAAAAATCTGCTATACACGTCTTTATTGCACATGGTGGGATGGAAACCCGATGCGATGCCTATAGCGTGGTAGGGTTACTTATAAGTACCCTCGAGCAGGGGAAAAGCCAACTATCTTTTAAACAGGTACCCTCGAAGACCCCATACACGTTTTTATTAGCGTGGTGTGAATGAAGACACGGCCGTGGTGTCTACGGACACCTACCATACACGCCTTTATTACGTGTGGTGGGAAGGCCCAGTTTCTCGTAGTTTCCCCTAAACAGGGGAGATGCCGGGAGGCTGCCAAAATCTGCACTGACAGGGGACTATACTTGGCTCGAATTGAACAAAATTTAAACTACAGGGGACTTGGACTTGGACTCCAACTTGAACAAATACAAAAGACTTTTACCCAATAAGAACATTAATTGAACTTGTAACTTGAATTCAAATGAATAATGACAAGGGACCTAAGTGAACTGCAAGAAGCTTGAGCTTGTATATCGAACTGAACTTGAATGATTTTGACAGCAAGGAACTTGAATTGGACTCAAATGAGAATTGGAATCAAATGAATTTGAACATAGGAGAATGACATTGAGTCAAACAAAAAAAAAAGAGAAAGAAATGATCAATAAGAAATTTCATTTGAACACTAATATAATATTTCAAATGGAATATTGGAATTATCATTCAAATGTTTAAATCATTTAAATGTCATGCAAGCAAATGGAAAACTCATGGTGAAATTCCCAAACGCATTGTTGATCAACGAGAATGTGCAATCCAAGTTGCAAGTGGAGGCACAAGAATCTTCCAATGAGTATGCAAGATGATTCACCTACAAATAAAGATCAGTTGATCTTTAATGGACAAAGATGATTCATGTATGGATTGGTATAGGTCGCTTACATTGATTACATCAAGTGACTAACAAAGCCAGGGATTCATGTTGAACAAAGATTTCATTACATACAATTGTTAATGTCATTCGACTCCAAACACTACTTGTCTGCAAATCAAAATCAAATAGCTAATGCAAGTGAATGTAGCAACCCGCTGGCCAACTTACATAGAGAAATTGTTGTTGACTGTATCCACCCAGCAGTTAGTGCTAGTTTGCAAATGATCATACTCATTCGCTTGCAAATAATAATGCTGTCTGCAAACATATATAAGCATCATACAATGAACGTGACTGGACTACAAGTAAAGCAAGGGAGATGTAGGAGAAGCGGATCCTTTGTTATCAATACAGACTAATGTATAAATGAGCATATAACAGTCTACTTTCCAATGACAAGAATAGATATGCTGCAGGACCCTTGATTTATGTATAGCCAACATGAAATCTATAGTGTCATATCAATCGACCAATGAGCTTGTATATTGAAGACCAAGATTCCTAATGAATGGAACTATTAGTTAATGCAACGATTGATATGCAATAGATAGAAGCACCTGCAAACTCTTGTAGCAAGAGTATTCTAGCAACCTCGTAGTCAACATCAAGATACAAACAAGCATACTGTATACAAGTAAAGATAGCATATCTATAACATAATACACAGTACCTACAAGCTATTGTAGCAAGTATACTATAGCATCTCTATAGCTAACACTCATCCAATGGATAATAAATGCACTCAAGTGGTCTGCAGCTAAGGTTGTGATATCCCTACGGTTGAGTTTGGTTCACTTGTAGATGAATACAATCATTCCCTATGAGCTATGACCACCAATCAAATTACTTGTGGATAACAATAGTGAATATATAGTAAGTGTGGTAAATCCTCTGTGGACACAAGTACATATATTCTCCGTAAGCAAAGATATGAGACTACAATACATTCAATATCTATGAGCCCTCTTAGGAAGCCTCTCATGTATGCAAAGTGCTATCTACAAAAAAAAATATAAAAAGCCCGCAACAAATCCAGATCCACATAAAAGAAAGTAGGAGATTCATTAGTGCACAACAAGCTACCTACAGAAAGCAACAAGCAGTTCATGGCAGTCTACCTGTATAAAGAAGCAAATAATTCAATCCATAAGCTACTACAACATGCCACCGGATCCATAATACTTATATAAGTAGACAGAAGGCGTTTATAAATGTTTGAATAATGCCCCTGTACATGCATTGTGATATGTATGCACATAGGTTCACAAAAGGGAGGCAAGTGTAATCATGAAATTAGCATGGGCCCAGACAAGCATGTTACTGGTACACATATGATGTCTAGGGATACTATGAGGGTCAATAAATGGACTCATGTTTGAGCCAGATCCGTCTATATGGATAGATAGGAGTCGACATGGTTCGAGCCATCAAATGAATATACAGTCACAACGTTAACAAGAATATTTATTTTATAATTCATGTTAGGCCTTTAAGGCCCTTAATAAAGAAATTCATCAACAAAAATATACACCCAAAGAAGAACCCAATCCTCCTAAGTAGGTAAAATAGGATTCGATAAGGTTCAATAAGTAATTATAAAATACCCCCAAACACCCGCATGGGCTCTAGCGAGTGTGTTATGGGTATACACATGACGTCTAGGGATGCTACGCGAGTCCAATGATGAACTTAAGTTCGAGCTCAATCCTTCTATACGGGTTGATAGGAGTCGACATGGCTCGAACCATTAAATAAATATAAGAACGTAATGTCAACCGAAATATTTATTTTATAGTTCATGTTAGGCCTTCAAGGCCCCTAACGAGGAAAGTTCATCTACAAAAATATAAATTCTGCTAAACTAACTCCTCTATTGGCAAGTAGACAGAGTCGACAAGGTTTATCCACAAAATGCAAATATTTTCAAAAGACCCTAGTCATCCTGATGATGGCCGTGTTGAACATAGATCTCAACCAGAGGGGTTAATTCCAATATTTAAAATGCCACCCAACACTCCAAAAATCCCAAAATCTAAAATATTTAAAATTGAAAGAAATCCATCAAATGGTTAATGCAAAATCCATCCACCCTCTACAATAGTTTGACTAAGTAGACAAATTTAAACATCATTTTAGCTCACACGGATATCACTAGGATCAGAGCTAATGTTTGGTCGAGAATATCACTAGGATCTATTCTCAAATAGTCTCCTGCAAGTAAGGACATAGTACGTGTCCTCTGACAGGTGATTTTGCCACCAAATGGCATTGCAAGATAAATGGTTATGACCCGGGGGCCTCTGAACCAAGTGGTTTTACCATCAAATGGCACCATAGATAACAGTTATGGCTAGAGCCAATACGTTCCTTAGTGGCATCAAATCCTTGAGATATGAATCAATAGGATATGATGGATAGGGCACAAAGACCTCTGTTAGCTATGGTGGATCCAAGTTTGTCCCCTTAGATAAACATCCACCCCAGGTCTAGAAGGTACCCTTGGACGAAGTAACCCATGGCTGCCGACAAGGATCCTTATATCAGGTTGGCTCGACTACCTTCTCTGACTAAGTAGACCAGTGACCATGATGGCTCGGGATGATGGAATCATAGGATCTTGATCGAGTCCATCATTCATTCTCCTACCATCCACTTTAAGTAAGATATGGTAAAATTTCCAACTTTAAATATCAACCCAAATTTCCTAACCTTCCAACACCACACCCATGCTGCTACTATATGCCATATAACATGTATTTCTATGTATCTGATTGATGTCTAGCCTTAATCAAATGTTCTCTCTCGTGATCAAGAGAGATAATTAACTATAGGGGCTTGCACCTATAGGAAATTAGAACTTAGATCATAAATTCCTTGTAAAATGATGGAGAAATCTTTGGGTAGTGTCTTATCTACAAATGCATCTACCTTCCAAAATTTATCTCGAAACTTAATTCAGTTAAAACTCCCGCAAAATGAAAAGTATAGTAGGGGAGGCCGAGGCTAAATTTTTGGAGCCCACTAATTTCTGGCAACTCCACTAGGATTTGGTTTCTCTTTTGATCTTTGGCTAGTCATATCAGTACTATCATAGCAGTTAAACCTATATGGCCTGAAATTCCAAATTTTTCAAAATGATCATTTAATAAATCAAAATTTTTAATATCATAAAATGATCATTTAACCAATTTATTGAGATAAAACATTTAGCAGGATTTTAAATTTATTTCATTTGTTTGCTTATGTTATCTATTTTGTTCTTATATTCTGTGCAAGTCTCTATATTTTGAAAGTGTGGGGTGATGTATCAAATACTGATTACTAACCCTTGTCTTTCATTTATGCAGATGGATATACAGAATGCATTTATCGTTCAACTGGGATAAGGTGCCAGGATCTAACTAGCAAACACTATCATTGAGACTGGGAAGGCTGGAGCTACCATCTAGTTTGGTAGTGTCGACTTCCTGAGGTCGCTGCAAGGACCACCATCGTTCCAATGGGTGACGTAAACCATGAAAGGCATGCTAGGAGGACCCACTCTACTGAAGCTGCCATAAATCTTACGTTTCTACTAGTGCCATGACCTACTACTAAGGAGCCTCATAGGAGGATTTCTGTGTTTGAGAGGTTATCTCAACCTAAAACCCCGGCTACTAAAAGGAGGATAGTCGGAGGAAGAATTTTAGTAGTATCTGCCAATGCCACTTCTCTGCCAATCGGGTTACTAACACTTGAGAAAAACAATACTAAAGCTTCCTCACTTGGAGGAAAGCTGACAAGGAGGCAAAGGAGAAAGATGAATGCCAAGCTCCGAGCTCAACAATAACTGGTGCTTATGCACTCATCAAATTTGTATGCCCAAGAACCTGAAGCCAATGTTCCCACCCAGAATAAGTTTTCTGACCTGAGATGGGTCAAGAGGATTAGCTCTACTGGGGAGTTAAAGAAATCTTTCTGGGACCAAAATCCTAAGGTCCCGACCCCTCCAAAGAAGAAGGAAACTGAAACCCTATCAGCTTAGGTGTACCAGGTACTAAAGACACTAAAAGAGAAAGGTCTATAGAAATAGATGTTCCAGAGGCCCCTGATGATTGAGGCTAGGAGAACCCCACATAAAGAAAGGTTACAATCTGCCATGATGGAAAGAAGAAAAAGAAGACAGAGCTCACACGGTGAATATCAGGGTGTGACACCCGAACCACGTGTTCGAGGATTCACCGTCTAAAGGTCCTGGCGGAAAGGAAAGGAAGTCTAGAGGCCAAGACCTCATAGAGAAGATAGAGAAGAGGGAAAGAGAAGAGAAATAAACCAAGGTGTGACATCTGGTGTAGCTTTCCGGAGATCCACCCCAGTCAGCAAACAACATCAGAAATGGGTCCAAAAGAAGACCTATGATGATGTCCATCCTGACGGTTGACACCTTGGAGAATCCTCCAGGGAATCCCGTCGCTTACCGATTTCTCTAAAGAAAGAATTCAACTTTAATCATAGGCCACAGATCAAAGAAATCTTCTTACGAAATTAAGAGCCTGAATCTAGTGGTGCTGCTGCTCGAAGATTTGAATAATAGAGGAGGAAGGAGAAGAAAATATAGAAGATATAGAATGAATAGAAGAAATAAATAACAGCTTGGACATGGAAGTGGTCTGTATGGTAAAATACACCAATACTAATGCTGGGGCCTGCTACGACGAAGGTGAAGATGGTGATGGCCATTGGCAACCACCACCTAGGCAAGAACACTAACATTATAATAAAGTTGGGTCCATCACTGGTAGAGGTGGCCATTCCCAAGGAGAAGATGAGGTGGAGGAAGTTGGGAGGAATCCTCTCGATGTCGAAAACATCACGCTTGCCGATATACGATGGTAAATGAGAGCCAAAGATAGAAAAATCTCTCAGTTGAATGAGAAGATAATTAAGATGATGACTCAAATGGGGATAATGATGCAGATCATATAAAGAACTACTGCCTTCAGACCCATGCCTAATCCCCCTATCGATCCTCCAAACTTTCAAATACCTCAAGTCTCAGGAGTACAGGGCGCTCCTAAAAGTGGCCATGAGGCTTATAATATTACTAGCCAACCCACTCCATAAAATATAACCAATAACTTTGAGCTTGTGATGGCTATACAGCTCGAAGGAGTGATTACGGAGAAGATTGAGGCTATCATAGTCATTGATCAGGCAGAGAAGTTGGTGGGCAAAGGCCGTCCATATCTCGTAGAGTATGACCAAGTGCCGTACCTAAAAGGGTACTCTATCATACTATTTAATACCGTTAATGGTAATAATAATCCCAGATGGCACTTAGCATAATTCAAAGCCATATGCAGAAATACAGGAGGCAACTGAAAGTTCGTTAGGGATGTAAAGCCCTTATAAACTAGCTCAAGGCTAACCAAGAGGGGGGGGGGGGGTGAATTAGTAGTTTTAAAAATTCTCGAGCAAAAATGATTTTAAAAAACTTTTTGAATATTTTAAAATAATTATAATTTCACGATGATGTGGAGATGTTTAACAAAATAAAATAATAACTTCAATTACACGATCATCAACAGAAAAGTAAAGTGCAGAAAATAATCAGAAAGAACACACCAGATTTTATATTGGTTCGGTCAACTTAACCTACATCCACTCCCCGAAGCCTCCCCTCCAGGTATTGCACAAAATCTCAGTGACTCACCTTTTGATCCCACAACAAGGCAGAGAGGCCTTTATAAAACTCCTTTTCACCAACCCGATGAGGCAGAGAACCCAGACTCCTTTTACTTTCTCCTGAAGCAAGCAGAGAACCTTAGCTCCTTTCGCTTTCTCCAAAAGCAGGTAAAGAACCTTACCTCCTTTGGCTTCCTCCTGAAGCAAGTAGAGAACCTTGATCTTCTTGCAGATGATCCTTCCCATAGAGACACCAAGGGACAAGGGATGACGACTGGAGATGATGATTTAAATCCTTTCTTGGAGTTACCTTTGTGAACACCTCACAAACTCCCCCTCACAAGATTCTCTCTCTCTCTCCTAAGCTCTCCCTCTCTCTCTCTCTCTCTTAAGGCTCTCTCAGGAAAGGACTTCGATAAAAGATTTCAACAGTAGAAAGAAAAAGTTCTTAAATAGAAGGGCTTAAAAATTTCCCTAAATTTCAACTTGCCGTCAAACATCATCGAGGACGATCTGGTTTCTCTGGATGATTAGAAGACATGGTTTATTCAGATCGTCCGTGACATTTTTGTAATCGTCCTAAAGGATTAGTGTAAATCAGGAATATTACCCAGCAGACGGTGATGGACGTTCAGGAGAAAAGTCTGGATGATCTAAAGAAAATGACTTGATCATCTAGGATGTTATATCTATCATCTTGTACGATTTGTTAAAAAATACCCAATATCATCCGGCACACAGTTCGGATCATCCAGGATAACTAAGCTGGATGATTTAAAAAATAACTGATCGTCTAGTATGATTAGTTTAAAAATGGCAATATCGTCCTATAGACAAATCGGGCCATCCAAGTGAGATATACTGGACAAAAAGGATTTCTAATGGATCATCTAGGATGATGTGATCATTCAATTAATCCTTAATCACTTTCCTTAATCACCTGGCTAATTTTGACATGATTGTAGTGAATCATTCAGGATGATACACATATCATCCGGGATGATTAGACCAAAATACTAAAAATAAAAACTTGCCTAACTTAGTTTGGAAGCTGAGATTTTTTGAGTTGAGCATATCATCCTGTACGATGAGATGATCGTCTAGGATGATCTGCTTAATCAGACTGACTTAATATGGCTATCCTAATTAAGATTTTTATTTTTAATGGATCGTCCAAGACGATATGAACAAAAATAAAATAGAAACTCTAACTCACTAAAAATCTCCCCCTAAAGGTGTGTGTGCAAGGTTACTTAGCTTGGGGATCCATTACACTACACTTGACTCAATAAAGGTGAAAAATTACATTGAACTTGAAACAAAAATAGACTGACTCGATCTTGAGCTGGCTTGAATTTTAATTGATCTTGTGAACCTGAAAGGTTAGGCAATCAAACATAAATAGAAATGTTTGTTATCATCAAAACCTTGAATCCAGATTTACAATAATCTCCCCCTTTTTGATGATGACAAATATTAGATAGTTTCCAATTCAACAAATAAAACACAAAGAACAGAAAAACTGAGGAATGCAAATTCTACTAGCCAGGCAAACATTACAAGGACACTGAATACTAATAATGCAAATAGTACAATAACCTTGAACACAAACTACTCCCCCTTTTGACATCTCAAAAAGGGAAAAAAAGAAAGAAAATATAACAGAGAAATATAGAAAGATAGTGTAAAAATATCACAAAAATAGGAAAAGCAACCAAGCTAGAAATAAGAGGGATCCTGATCAGGTGGAGGAGGTGGTGGTGGTGGCTGAAATAGACTATGAATGGTGGTGGGACCCAAAAATCACAAGAAATCAAAATCAAAGCAAAGACAAAAAAATAAGAAAAAAACAAAAAAAAAATGAGAGAAAAAAAACAAAAACAAAAAAGAATTTTTTTTGAATCGATCAACACCAGTAAATTAGAATTTTTCCTTAATTTTTAATTCAAAAGCCAATAAGAAGAAAATTGACAATGCTTAAATCTAGAAAGGTTGGAAAATTGATTCTCGTAACTCCTACCTCGGACACCTTAAAGGTTCAAATTCCTTTCAAATAAAAATCAAATTCAGAAGAAAAAAAAATTATATTAAAAAATTGATCATTTCAAACTTTATTTCAGAAAAATATTTGATAAAATAGTATTGCCAATTAAAGAACCAGAAATCACCATTTTCAATCTCAATTGTTTGAATATATTAAGGATACATGAATTCTTCTAAGATTTTTTCAAGATTCGAAAGAGGAGAATGCTTTTTAATTTTGTGGGCTCATTTTATACCTCTTTTTCAATTATTTGGCACACTTTACGCATCTTTTGATTTCGATATACTTTGTGTATCTTTTCAATTTTTTTAGCAAATATTACGCATCTTTTCAGTTGGGCTCATTTTGTGCCTCTTTTTTCAATTTATTGGCGCACTTTATGCATCTTTTGCAAGCCTCCTTTCTTTCAAAACCTCTAAAAGACTCTTAGTTGTGCGATTATCTTTCAGATATAAGAGAAGAAAAACTTACTCTCTTAGATAAGGAAAAGTAAACTACAAAATAGAATAATTCTCATATGATAAATGCAATCACTCGATTAAGAAAACATGAAAGTGATTCAATGATTTGGAACACTACTCATATGAGATAGATTACTGTAGGAAGATAAAATAGATCGCTATTTTAAAGTTTAACTTTTAAATTTTGAAAAAGATTATTATCCAAAAGGAACAATACACCATTAAAGGAGTTAGAGGAAGAGAAATAATTATTAATATTTCTTCCCTTTAACTGTTTTAGAGGAGTCAATCACTGCTTACAAGCTTCCAAATAAAAACAACACAAAACTCTCAATTAGAAATCTAATTTATCAGTAGTACTGAGCAGTGATCTAATTTTGAAGAAAATAAACAGTAAATCAATAAAAGATTAAATAAAGCTCATAAAAAGAAATAATTAAATCAGGAAAACAACAATGACAAAAAGAAACTCTGTAGAGAATAAAAACCACAAAGAAAATAGATAATCAAATCAAATAAAAAAAAGAAAAATAGAAAAATAGAAACTTCAAAAATTAGTGATCATCAAATTCATGCATTTATGTCAATCACACCCAATCTGGACCTTAAAATGCTGAATGAGTCAAAGGCTAGTGGTTTAGTAAAGATGTCAGCCAATTGGTTTTTTGTTGCTACATGGTGCAGCTCAATGTCCCCTTTGGTAACATGGTCCCTAATGAAAAGATGTCTTATGTCAATGTGTTTGGTTCTTGAATGTTGGATAAAATTCTTAGAGATGCAGATGGCACTAGTGTTATCACATAGAACTGAAATTGGGCCAACAGGTAATCCTAAATCCAAGATTTGTTTCTTCAACCAAAGAACTTGGGCCACACAGCTTCCTAAAGCAATGTACTCAGCTTCAACAGTGAAAAGTGCAAAAAAGTTTTGTTTTCTACTGGACGAGGAGACTGAGGAGACTAAGGACTGTCCTATAAATTGGGAAGCTTTAGAAGTGCTCTTTCTATCCACCATACACCCTGCAAAATTAGAATCAAAATATTCGATAATAATTTTAAAAGAGGTATTGTGCCTAGGATACCAGATTCTTAAGTTTGGGGTCCCTAAGAGATATCTTAGGATTCTCTTAACTATAGTCAGGTGGGATTCTTTTAGATCAGCTTAAAATCTAGTATAAAGATAAACATTAAATATTATATCAGGTCCACTAGCAGTCAAGTGAAGCAGTGATCTAATTATACCTCTTTACTTCTTTTGATCAACAGATTTTCCATTTGAATCCTTATCTAACTGAACATTGGACCTTATGGGAGTATTTATTGGCTTGGATTTATCCATTTCATATTTCTTCAAGATGTCCTTAATGTACTTTGATTGATTAAGAAATGTTCCATCATCAATTTTCTTTATGTTAAATCCCAAAAAATAGGATAAATCTCACATCATACTCAACTCAAACTCCTTACTCATTATTTTAGAAAAATCATCACATAACTTTTGATCAGAAGATTTAAAAAATATATCATCAACATAGATCTAGATAGTGAATAAATCCTCTCCTACTTTCCTCAGAAAAAGGGTGGTGTCTACGCTCCCTTAAAAAACTCTCTTTCTAGTAGGAATGTGAAAAGCCTCTCATACCAAGCTCTGGGTGCCTGTTTCAATCCATATAAGGCCTTCTTTAATTTGAAAATATTATTTGGATATTGGGAACTCTCAAAACCTTCTCAAAACCTGGGGTTTGCTCTACAAAGACATCTTCTTTTATTACCCTATTTAAAAGGCACTCTTGACATCCATTTGAAAAGCTTAAATCCCTTATAATAGGCAAAGGCTAATAGCACTCTAATGGCTTCCAATCTAGCTACAGGGGCAAAGGTCTCCTCAAAATCTATCCCTTCTTTTATTCCTAACCAGCACACAAGATTCATTCATTTAATTCTTAAAGACCCATTTGGTTCCTACTACACTTTGATTCTTAGGTCTTTCTACTAACTCTCAAATATTATTCCTCACAAATTGGTTAAGTTCTTCTTGCATAGCTAAGATCCAAAATTAATCATAAAGGGCTTGATTGATGTTAGTGGGTTCAATCATTGAGATAACGGCAAAATGATTTACTTCCTTTCTAAGTCCATGCCTAGTTCTAACACTTTCAGAAGGGTCTCCAAAGTTCAGTTCTTTAGGATGACTCGAAGAATATCTCTAATCTCTAGGCAAAGTTTTTTTTAGGTTCAACCCTTTCCTCTAGTTTTATAGTTTCTACTCCTTGGGTAATCTCTCTTATTTCATCTTCTTCATCAACTCTAGACTCCTTAGGATCAAGTTTATCAAACACTATATGAGTAGCCTCATCTGCCACCAATGTCCTCTTATTAGACACCCTAAAGGATTTTCCCATACTTGAATATCCTAAGAACACTCCTTCATCAGATTTTGGGTCAAATTTTTCTAAAGATGATTTCCCATTGTTAAGAATGAAAACCTTACAGCCAAAGACATGGAGGTGGGACAAGTTTGGAGTTCTACCCTTAATGATCTCTTAGGGTGTCTTATTCAGTTTGGATCTAACATTCACCCTATTCAACACATAACAGGCTGTATTCACCACTTCTGCCCAAAAGTATTTTGGAAGAGAATACTCAGCAAGCATGGCTCTAGCAGCTTCCACTAAGGACCAATTCTTTCTTTCAGCTACCCCGTTCTACTGAGGGGTCATAGGAGCTAAAAAGTTGTGACTAATCCTTTACTCCTTACAGAAGGTTCCAAATCTCACATTTTTAAACTCTCCATCATGATGATTATGGATGGTCAAGATCTCACAACCTAACTTCTTCTGTATCTAAGTGAAGAAAGATTTAAATTCATCTAATAACTCATCTTTGTGTGACAGAAATCTAATCCAAGTGAACCTCGAGTAGTTATCGATAATCATAAATCCATAGACTTTTCCCCCTAAGCTGGCAGTGTTAATGGGTCCAAATAAATCCTTGTGAAGGACTTCTAAAGGTCTAAAGGTACTGATATCCTTAATGGAGTGGAATGAGGATTAGACTTATTTACCAAGTTGACAGGCATCATATAGGTGGTCCTTAGTAAACTTAAGCTTGGAGACACCTCTAACTAAGTCCTTTTGGGTTACGCTTCTAAGAGTTTTCATGCTGGCATAACATAACCTACTATGCCACAGTCAAGACTCATCAGTAGTAGTTTTTAATTAAAATGAAGCAGCACATTCAATATTATTTAAATTCTAACATGTAGACGTTGTTGATCCTCTTGCCCTATAAAATAGTGTTATTATTTAAGCTAATAATACAAGTATTTGTCAAGAACTTTATGCTAAACCCTTTGTCATAGAGTTGACTGATGCTGAGCAAGTTATGTTTCAGTCCATCTATAAGCAAAATATTTTCAATTAAAAGGTTCTTGGAGTTTCTGATTATACCTGTGCCCACGACTTTCCTGGTGGTGTGTCTCCAAGAGTGACATTGCCTCTAGCCCTAGCCTCCAGTAAAATGAATTGATTTGCATCTCCAGTTATATGCCTTGAGCATCCGTTATCCTGGTACACATGCTCTCACACCCTTACAAAATCATCAAACATCAGATTTAAAAACCCAAACAAGTTTGGATTCCTTCTTATGAAAAGAAAAATACAATGCATGTATGTTATGCAGTGAATCATGTAATTTGGGCCTTCACACCTAATATGTACTACAATAAATAGTGCAGGTGTGGGAGATGTGTCCTAGCATGCCACAAGAAAAACATCTAACTCTAGGAAAAGGGTTAACTAATCTATATGAGTGATAGTGCCTCTTCCTACGTTTGGATACATGCTGTGGTGGTTTTTAAAATTGTCCAAATATATGAGGTGTTTCGTTATTCTCAAATGCACTAATTTTTACACTCAGAAATTCATTTTCTTTTTTAAGACTTGCAATTTCTAGTTTCAATGCATGCTTACTACTATCTAAATCACATGTTATGGTGTCTAGTTCTTTAAATGCTTTTTTTAAATCAGCATGTGATGTTTTCAATGAATTATGCTCAATAATTAATTCAGAATAATTTTTGTTTAACTCATCAAATTCTTCAAGTAATGATATATGATTGCTATTAAGTGTAGAATGATCCTTAAGCAAAACTTCATGCTCTTTTCGTAGGTTTAAGAATTCCAATTTCAGGCTAGCATATAATTTTTTAAGTTTCCTATATGATGAATGGATTTTTTCAGAAACTTCAAGTAATTGATCGTAGGTTAGTTCACATACATCTTCTTGGTTAGACTGACCATGATGTTCATCCTCCATCAAACACAAGTTTGTAGTCTCCTGTTCAACTTCAGTCTTAGAGAAGTCAGATGCAGAATCTGCCTAGAAAGCCTTTTGGATATTCTTATTGTCCTTCTTGAGCTTGGGTTTCTCCTCACCCTTCTCCTTACTTGGGTGAGCCTTAAGTATAGGACAATCAGCTTTTATATGTTCTGGCTTCCTGCATTCAAAGCAAAATGTATTAGAATAGCCTCTATAATTATTGTTACTCTAACCTTTGTTCCATTTCTGAAAGTTCTTATGTTTCTTCCTTAGAAAGCTTTTGGATTACTTAGTGATTAAGGAAACATCATCGCTTTTAGACCCAAAAGATTCAGTCTCTATGTCATTAGCCTTCAGGGCTACAGTCTTCTCTTTCTTCTCCTCACTTGTATCAAGATGCCTTTGGTTCACTCCTTATTCGTATGCAATTAATGATCAAAGTAAGTTCTCAATAGAATAATTATTAAAATCCTTTGATTCAGTGATAGTAGATATCTTGGCATCATAGAAAAAGGGAAAACATCTCAGAATTTTGTTAACTTTCTCATAGTTAGTGAGTTATCTTCCTAAGGCATCCAGGGAGGTAATAATTTGTGTAAACCTAGTACACATTTCAGATATAGACTTACTAGGTTTTAGGCGAAAGAGTTTATAGTCATGAAATAAGATATTCAATCTAGATTGCTTAACTTTCGATGTGCCTTCATAAGTAATGCATAATCTATCCTAAATTTCTTTACCAGTTGTGCAAATAGAGACACACACATAATCCTCAGATTTCAATGCAAAAAAAAAATAGTTTAAGCATTTTACATTTAGTTGTACTAACTCTCGATCATCAAACGTCCATTCAATAAAAGGAAGTTCAGTTTTAACACCATTAATAAGTCTAAAAGGTGCATCATAACCATCTTTAACAAGCATCCACATGCGATAATCGATCGATTGTGAAAAAGTAGACATGCAAGTTTTCCAAAAAATTAAATGGTACGTTATCAAATATGGGTGGTCTAGTAATGGAATACCCTTCCACGGTGTTTCTATTACCAAAGTTACCCATGGATCAAATTCAAAAGTTTTTAAGAACTTAATTTTATGAATCCTGCTCGGATACCACTTAAAAGTTCGTTAGGGATGTTAAGCCCTTATGAACTAGCCGGAGGCTAACTAAGAGGGAGGTGAATTGGTAGTTTTAAAAATTCTTGAGCAAAAATGATTTTGAAAACCTTTTTAAATATTTTAAAATAATTATAATTTCATGATGATGTGGAGATATTTAATGAAATAAAATAATAACTTCAATCATATGATCATCAACAGAAAAGTAAAGTGCAGAAAATAATAAAAAAGAATACACTAAATTTTATAGTGGTTCGATCAACTTGACCTACGTCCACTCCCCGGAGCCTCCCCTCCAGGTATTGTACTAAGACTTAGTGACTCTCTTTTTGCTCCCACAGCAAGGTGGAGAATCCTTTACAAAACTCCTTTTCACCAACTCGGTGAGGCAGAGAACCCAGACTCCTTTTGCTTCCTCCTGAAGCAGGCAGAGAACCTTACCTCCTTTTGCTTCCTCCTGAAGTAGGTAGAGAACCTTACCTCCTTCGCTTCCTCCTGAAGTTGGCAGAGAACCTTGATCTTCTTGCAGACGATCCTTTCCACAAAGACACCAAGGGATAAGGGACGATGATTGGAGATGACGACTTGAATCCTTGCTTGTAGTAACCTTTGTGAACACCTCACAAACTCCCCCTCATAAGATTCTCTCTCTCTCTCTCCCAAGCTCTCCCTCTCTCTCTTAAGGTTCTCTTAGGAAATGACTTCGGCAAAAGATTTCAACAGTAGGAAGAAAAAAATCTTAAATAGAAGGTCTAAAAAATTGCCCAAAATTTTAACTTGCCATCAAAGATTATCCAGGATGATCCTTAGATCATCCTGTATAATTAGTATAACTTAGCCCCTTTTGGTCCGGATGATCTGGTTTCTTTGGACGATTAGAAGACATGATTTATTTAGAACATCCTGGAAAAATTCCATAATCGTTTTGGATGATTAGTGTAAAATAAGAATATCGTCCAGCAGACAGTTCGGGACAACTAGGAGAAACGTCTGGACGATCTAAAGAACATGACTTGATCGTCCAGGATGATATATTATCATCTTATACAATTAGTTATAATACGCCAATATCGTCCAGCACATAGTTCAGGTCATCCAGGATAACTATGCTGGACAATTTCAAAAATACTGATCATCCAGGATGATAAGCCTATCATCTAGTACGATTAGTTCAAAAATGAAAATATCATCCTGTAGACAGTTCGAGTCATCCAAGTGAGATACACTGGACAAAAAGGATTTCTAATGGATCGTCTAGTATGATGTGATCGTTCAATCAATCCTTAATCACTTTCCTTAATCACCTGGCTAATTTAGGCATGATTGTAGTGAATCATCAAGGATGATATATATATCATCTGGGATGATTAGACCAAAATACTAAAAATAAAAACTTGCCTAACTTAGTCTAGCAGCTGAGATTTTTTAATTTGAGCATATCATCCCGTACGATGAGATGATCGTCTAGGATGATCTACTTAATCAGATCGACTTAACATGGCTGCCCTAATTAGGATTTCTTTTTTTAATAGATCGTTGAGTACGATATTCCTATAATCCAGGATGATATGAACAAAAATAGAACAAAAACTCTAACTCACTAAAAATCTCCCCTTGAGTGTATGTGTGTAAGGTTACTTAGCTTGGGGATCCATTATACTACACTTGACTCATGAAAGGTGAAAAATTATATTGAACTTGAAACAAAAATAGACTGACTCGTTCTTGAGCTGGCTTGAATTTTAATTGATCTTATGAACCTTAAAGGTTAGGCAATCAAACATAAATAGAAATGTTTGTTATCATCAAAACCTTGAATCCAAATTTGCAACAGTAATGACGCCCTACTCTTCCGACAGTTCATCAGTAGTTTAACAACAGCTTCTTTCGAATGGTATGTTGAGTTGCCAAATGACTCTATGAAGATATTTGCTGAGTTAGAATCAGTATTCATGAAGAGGTTTGCCAGCGTGATGGAAAAAATAATGATCATTGACCTCACCCTAGATAAGAGAAAAAGGGTCGAGTCGGTGACCAAGTGCATCACTCGTTGGAAAAGTTTGAGAATAAAATATGAGCAATAATTAGAAGAAGAGCATGTAGTGTAATTACTAATGGGAAACATCGATGATAAGATGTGACCATTCCTATGCATGGCTACCATGACCACATTTCAGGATCTGCTGGACAGAGTAGCCAAGTTTGAGAAATTGAACTTTTCAAGATCAGAGAACCATTCTGATAAGCCTAAGAAGGCTAAAGCCTTGAGTACCAAAAGAGGTGAGGCCGACTCTGCATTTTTTTCTTTAGAGCTGATAAAGAAAAATAAGTGGCTTACATGTAGACAAAGGCAAATAGCCAATGCAATACGAAGAAAAGATGAAGCAGACCTAAAAACCCCAACCCCTAATTACAGGGGAAATGATAAACCACAAACTTATCTGGGTGGTGGAGAACGCCCGAGGCAAACCATGGGAAATGGTGATAGAATGTTACCATCCCTCAAGGATAAATTGAACAAAGATTATTCATTTGAAAGGGAGAGTGTTGCTAAGTTATTTTGACAAGCATTAAAAGTATGTTTAGAACTGCTAGACTGTAAGAAGCCTGAAGAGTTGAAACAAACTGGCGACCCAAATTACTACCCGTATCACCGAGTGCTCGGCCATCCCATTGAAGATTATTACATCTTTAAGGATTGGCTCGAAAGGAAGTACTGAAAGGGAGAACTCACATTGTCAAACAATGTACTGACCCATTCTAGAAAGGAGTCATCTCAGATAGTTACGACTTCTCCCGTACCCCTGGTTGATAAAAGAAAAAAAGAAAAGAAGCCAGTTTAAGAAGAGTAATGGGAGAATACGGTCTCTGAGAAAACTATAAAAATGCTAAAGAAGCTTGAGGGAGTTCTATGGTGAAGTGGAAATATCCTATGGAGTCAGTGCTAGAATTGAAGACATTGCCTATGGTACGAGCTTCTACTTCAAAAAGCTCCCTAATCAGGCTAGCTCTTCAACATCTGAAAAGGGGAAATCCACTAAAAAGAAGACCAAGTTTAAGAAGCCCAAGGAGAAAAAAGTATAACTTAAAGGGCCATCGATAATTTGGATGAATATTACTAGACCACGAGGAATCCCATCAAGCTCTCCAACTTTATGTTAGAGCTCAAGATTGACGAAGCAAAAAAGACCAACGAAGACCCACTCCCCATGGAAACTTGTCAGGTTATTTCGATGATACCAGTGGCTCCAACCCAAAGGGAAAAAATACCCTCTGAATCCTATATGATGGTGTCGCCGATAGATTATAGTTCAGAGGAGATTCTATATTTTTCAAAGGAAGATGAATCAGACCCCAACATAGCGTCGTAGATGGAGAGCGTAAGTTTGGATGGTGACTCTGAATCAACAGATGAATCTTCAAACATGAAAATGGCCGACTCTGAAGAAAATGGTTCACCAAATGTGTTTGAGCTAGAGGAAATTACTCAAGTATAATTGAGAAGTGGTAAGGTGTTACGGTCTCCACCAAAGAAGGGAATCTTAGATAAAGGCAAGGGGAAGGAGATAGTTGTCAATGAAGATATCATCCCTAAGGACCCCAAAAAGAAAGATGCTCCAGTCAAGGGGATATATTATAATATCTTATTCCACCTTAGGAAGTTCCCTGCAAAACTCAGTATATACAACGCTCTGGTGACGTCTAAAGATCTTCAAGAGAGTTTGATTAATACTCTCAAGGACCCCGAAGGTACGAAGAGTATTTTGTTGAGCGTAACATGACTGAAGTGTTATAAGCCCGTGATGAGCCATTCATCACCTTCACTGAAGATGGCATGATGCTTGGAATGGAAGATCATAATCGCACTCTGTATGTTACTATAGAGAGTGACCAAATAATAATTAGTTGAATTATGATCGACCCTGAGTCCTCCATCAACCTTATAATCTTGAAGGCACTAAGGTCGTTGTGCCTCGATGTGGAACACCTCGACCAAATAAGATGATGGTATATGGTTTTAACGAGAAGGTGCAGAAGACCCCAAGATCATTTACGCTATCCCTCATATTTGGAGACTTTCATACAGATGCCAAATTTCATGTGATTGACGCGGACACCTCATTCAAGGTGCTTCTGGGTTTCCCGTGGTTGCATGAGAATGGCATCATCCCATCAATGCTACATCAGTGTATGAAGTATATTAGGGATGGAGAGGAGTTCAGAATCTCTGGTGACATCCAACCCTTTATAATTCATGAAGTCACGATATATAGAGATGCTAGATACTTCATTTCAAATAAGCTGAAGCCGTCAAGCTCTCTTAAGGCTTAGGCATCAAATCCAAAGATTGCAAAGTGACCTAAGAAAGAAGGAAAGAAAAAATATGTGGGGAGAAAGAAGGCAATGCTGACTCTTCCCAAGGCACCAACCATCCCTAAAGAAAGGAAACACGTACCTCACCTTGTGAGTGACATAGATGATGATGATGTCACCCCTATAAAGTCCCAGAGGGTATGCCAGTCAATGGCTAAATGGAGTAGGGAGGTTGAATATTCAAATGATGATTATGACTATGACTCTATCTATATGAACACGGTGCAGGGTGTATTTTTCAGAAGAATAGACATCCTATCAATTTCAGATGGCGTACTCATAGTCACGCATATTCCCTTGCATTACTTCAAAGAAATAATTCCATGAGAGGTGCATAATGTCAAAGAGCTCATAACATTTTATGAACCTCTCCCAAGAAAAAGGGATGGGTCAGCGAGCCTATTTTACTCAATTAGAAAGATCGAAGAAGAAGGAAATCGTGACTAGTTTTATAGGCTCATTGATTCTGGAGAATTAGTACCTATGAGTTTTCCAGGTATAATACTAGAAATATCCAAAGAATGTTACAGAAATGAGGTAAAACTCATTCCTCCAAATAACAAGTTTATTTCTGCCTGAGCCTCTAGTATATAAGAAATCCTCACTCATTATGGAAGAAGGATATTTTTGCAAAAAGGTGTCTCAAATTCATCATGTAAAAAATACCCCCGAAAGGAGATTTGTTGAGCAATCACATATAGGGAAGTTGAATATGATAATAATAACGATGGGGAAATATATGAAGTTTATGATTATCATGATCAACCCATAGAAGCAAAGCCTGCACCAGAATAACTATAAGATAGTGAACAGGCGGCCACTATAGATGAGCTAAAAGAAGTCAACTTAGGGATTGAGGATGACCCTCACCCAACCTTCATCAGTTCTGTTTTACCAGAAGAACAAGTGGAAGAAATAAAGGAACTCCACTATGAATTCAGGGATTACTTTGCCTGGACATATGCTGAAATACTTGGCTTATCCCCTGATGTAGCAATTCACAGATTGGCCATCAAACCAGATGTAGCACCCACCAAACAAGCTCCAAAGAGAATGAGATTGGAGATTGAAGAACAGGTGATTGCATAATCCAAGAAACTCATAGAAGCAGGTTTCATTCATAAATAAAAATATGTCGGTTGGATTGCCACTACATGAAAATTTCCCATTACCAGTGGATTTTCTGGCGGAAGAATTTCCGGCGGCTTTTCCGGCGGACTTAGCGGCGGATTTTTCGACGACATATAAAATTCTTTGAAAAAATAATTTATTTGTAATTTAATTCATTTCATAGTTTATTTAAATTATTTTGTCAGCTTTAATATAAATAAAAAAATGTATCAATTTAAACACTTTTACAGAAATGGTCTAGTGGTCGGACATGCGCACAGACGGGGGGAGGTCCCGGGTTCGACCATCAGCGCAGACAGGCGCCGGGAGCAGGCTGGGTGCGCGTTGGGCACGGCGTGCACGCGGGCGGGCTGCGCGCTGAGCGCAGGGTGCGCGCGGCACAGGCTGCGGGCGGGGCGGGGTGCGCGGGGGTTACGGCGGGGCAGGGTGCATGCTGGGCGCGCGGGCTGCAGGGCTAGGCGCGCGGGCTGCAGGGCTGGGCGCCTGGCTTGCGCTTGAGCGGGGCACCCACCTGAGCTTTTTTTTTTTAAACTGTTTAATTTAATCCGACGGATCTTTTCCGCCAGAGAAAATTTATGACGAATTTTTTCCGCCGAAAAAAAATTTCTGACAGATTTTGTTCGACGGAAAAATTTTCTGACTCTCGATTTACCGTCGAAGACATTTTCGTCGGAAATCTGCTGGAAAATTTCAAAATCTGTTGGAAAATTCAGAATTTTTTGTTGGAAATTCTGTTAAAAATTTGCGACTTTCTTGTAGTGTGCCAAATTTTCCCTATAAAAAAGAAGAATGGTTAGATCCGTGTCTGTATTAATTTTTGGGACCTTAATAAAGCGTGCACAAAAGATGACTTTCCACTCCCAGTATCAGAACTTTTGGTTGATAACGCATCTAACTGTGACATATTCTCTTTTATGGATGGATCATCGGGATATAATCAAATTAAGATGGCATATGAAGATGAGAAGTACACATCATTCAGAATGCCAATCGGCATATTCTATTATACGGTCATGCCCTTTGGCCTGAATAATGCTTTTGCCACCTACCAGTATGTAATGACACATATTTTTAATAAGTTAATACATCATAAGGTTGAGTGTTATGTATATGACCTCATTTTCAAGAGCAAGGACCAGAAATATCATTTAAATGACCTAAGGATTGTATCTGAGAGGATCAAAAAGTTCGATCTGAAGATGAATCCTCTCAAATATGCCTTTGCGGTCTCCTCTGATAAATTCTTGGAGTATGTTATTCATCACTGAGGAATCAAAATTGAACCCAATAAAATTAAAGCAATCATGGAGATGCTGCCTCCTAGAAATCTTTAACAACTTTACTCCTTACAAGGGTAACTAGCTTTCATCCGATGATTCATATCAAATCTGTCGGGTAGGTGCCAGCCATTTTCAAAGCTGACGAAGAAAGATGTCCACTTCAAATGTGATACAGAATACCAGAAAGTGTTTGACAGTATCAAAAGATATTTATTAAATCCTGCCATTCTCATAGTGCCAGTTCTGGGGAGGCCTCTCAGACTGTATACATCAGCACTAGAAGAGTCCCTCAGAGCATTATTAACCCAACACAATGAAGAAGGAAAAGAAAATGTGCTCTACTACATCAGTCGGAGGCTGATCAGAGAAGAGAGCTACTTTTTCCCAATTGAAAAGCATTATATAGCGTTGATCTTCATAGTCTAGAAACTTTGCCACTACATTGCTATCTCATAAGATCAAATTAATATCAAAGATTGATTCGCTGAAGTTCTTGATGACAAGAACAACATTGACAGGTCTCTTAGCCAGGTGGGTAGTAATATTTTTAGAATTTGATATCATGTACATGCCACAGAAGGCGATAAAGAGACAAGCTTTGTCAGATTTTCTCACCGAACATTCAATCCAAGAAAACTCTCCACTTAATGATGATTTGCCCGATGAACAAATCATACAAGTTGAGGAAGATGATAAACCATAATTTTGGGAGATATATTTTGATGGGGCGTCGTCAATTAAACCTACCCAACCTCCAAATCTTGTAAGAGCTCGAGCTGGAATCGGTACCATTTTTATATCACCTGAAGGAGGCATAATGAGATTTTCATTCAGCTTAACTGAACCCCAGACCAACAATGAGGCCGAGTATGAAGCTCTAATAGTAGGACTGGATATTGTGATCAATGTCAGAATCATAAATCTTTAAATCTTTGGTGACTCGCAGCTCATGATAAATCAAATTTTGGGCATTTACAAGATTTGCAAACTTGAATGGGCCCATTACAATCAGTGAGCTCTCGAGCTTCTAAAATAAGTGCCAAATATTAGGATAACTCAAGTTCCTCAAGGTCAGAATAGTAGAGCAAATTGTTAGGCTAAATGAGCCAAGGATATGGTGAATATGGACAAAGAATAGCCTATACCAGTTATGATTCATAGTCATCAAGTCATAGAGCTAACAATCTTATAATTACCATAGGCAGAGGGAATACTAGATTCACGCTTGCAGGATACAACATCAGTTGATTCTCAACCTCCCGAGCAGATCACTATTGACAATCAACCAGAAGAACAATAAGTGGTCAAAAGCCATAAACTTGTAGGTGTTCAGAATCATGGTTACATTACTTAGATGTTGAAGTTAAAGATGATTAGAGGAAACCATTCATCGACTACTTCAAAAAAAGTAAACTCTTGACAGACAAATCTCTAGCCACGTAGATTCAAAAAAGAACATTACGATACATGTTTGTCAATGACATACTGTATCATTGGGCTTTTGACCAGATGTGGCTAAGGTGCTTGGGGATTAAAGAAGCTGATAGAGTGGTAGCAGAATTTCATAAAGCGCTCCATGGAGCTCATCAGTCAGGTCCTAAAATAGATGCTAAAATCAAGAGAATGGGTTATTACTAGCCTACAATGGTGAGAGATTGTATTGACAATGCCAAGAGGTATCACGAATGTCAGATTTATGGTGATATTATTCATCAACAGCTAAATCCTCTCCACCCGATAGTAGTGTCCTGGCCATTCAAATGTTGGGGCACATATATAATTGGACCAATAGATCTGTCATTATCATCCAGACAGCGCTTCATTCTGGCAATAATAGACTATTTCTCTAAGTGCACAGAGATGACTCCATTCAGAGAGGTCACGTCAGAAGACGTAATCAATTTCCTTACCCGTAATATTGTTTATAGAGTTTGGTGTGCCATGTTGTATAATCTCAAACAATGATATAACATTCAAAAGCACCAAAATTTATAAGTTCATTAATCGACACAAAATCGATTCGTGATACTCGTTAATATATAACCCAAGAGTAAATAGATTGGTAAAGGCCTTCAACAATATATTGGTGAAACTGTTGAAGAAGATCCTCACTAAAAATAAAAGAGAATGGTATACGAAGATGGTAGAGGTGTTATGGGAATATCGTACAACTTACAAAACACCGACCAAAGCCACTCCTTACTCACTAGTGTTTGGAGTTGAAGTAGTGTTTTTGCTAGAGTCGAACTACCATCTCTTCGGGTCATTGTACAAAATTAGCTTACTTAAGAGCAAAATGCTCAATTGAGAATGTAAGAGCTTGATGCACTCGATGAAATAAGGTAGCAAGCTCAGCAAAGCCTCAAAATATACCTTGGAAGAATGACAAAATCATTTGATCAAATGGTGCGTCATCATTCATTCCAAGAAGGTGAGTTGGTCCTGGTACTGAGAAGGTCAATCATCCCATACCAAAAAAAATTGGTGGCAAATTTGTTTCCAATTGGGAGGGCCCCTTTGTCGTCAAAAAAGTGTACTAAGGAGGAGCCTATCAATTGATCAATCAAGATGGTCAGAGGCCTATGATGCCAATCAATGGTCTATACTTAAAGAAATATCATGCATAAAATTGCATGAAAAAATGTTATGTTTAATGTACCATGTATTTCATACATGTTTATTAGCATATACACTTAATATTTTAAAATTTTCTTATCTAGCAAGAATGCATTTCAAAATCCTCCATAAGATTAGAGCATTTTAAATATTCATTCGGGTCAACATCATGCCTCGTGCTAAAATCCACAAATAAATATTTAAAATCTCAAAATATAATGCCTATCCAAAAATGTCCCTATAGTACAAGAGGCAATAAATATATTATTTTGGTTGACATCTTGCTTTACGCTGAGATTCCCAAATAAATATTTAAAAATTTTGAAAATTTCAAAATTATTTTATTCTAAAATGTCCCTGTAAGATACAGGCTTATAAATATTTATTCTGGTTTACATCGCGCTACATGTCAAGATTCCCGAATAACTATTTAAAATTATCAATATAAATATTCTTTCATGCTGAAGAATATAACGAATTCTTTTTAAAGTATATACAAGTGATCTTCCAAAAGTTTGGGACATAACCTTTTCCAATGTACCAAGATTTTAAAGGTTAGAAAAGAGATTTTTGTAACTACACATTCCACCAAGTTGAGCCGAAGCAGCTTAAAGTCTTTCAATAGCCTGAAGCTTAAGGTTCAGATGGGTGTAAGTGGCTGGATCCAATAAGTCCAAATATGACCAGATTGCTGCACCTTTATCTACTAAACACGCCATAAGAAAGGCCATAGTAGCAGAACCCCCACTTTGTTAACCCGTTAGTAGGGACTGTAAGAAGAATGAAGGCTAATTCAACTCGATAAGTTCAAGTGATCGTAGCCTACCAAATTCTCATAATTGACCAGAGAACTAAAGCTTTAGTGGGAAGGAGAAATCATGAATAACTATCGAATGTGCCTAGGTTCCTAATCTTCAACCACAAAGGAGAACTCCAAATCTACTAGCTTTGATAGATTCAGTATTGGAAAGTGCATTTTGCCACAGATTTAGGCCCAAGTCTTATAATTTTGATAATAATAAATATTATTATTTTATATACTATGCTATCTCCTAAAAATTAAAGTTCATTACATATCTATTTGCTTTATTGAATACTAACATATTAGGCCCACAAGCTCACTCTCAAGTCAGCTCAAGATTGGGTAGACTAAGACTGAGTTAAGTATGTAATTTTAATTTATATGCATTTTTTATCTTCTCTTGAGTTAGTTGTAATATGGTGGATCCTGAAGCTAAGTAACTTTACACACACACACTCAAGAGAGAAACGCGATAGAGAAAATAAATTTTTTCTGACCAATTATATAGGATAATTTTTTATCATCCTGGATGATCTGTTTAGCTCACAACACTAATTAGGGCTTCTGGGTCAAGTAAACCTGATTAAGAAAATCATCCTGGATGATACTTCCATTGTCTTGGATGATATGCTTAAACCAAAATTCCCAGTCACCAAACTCATTTAAGCAAGACTTTATAACTCATAAAATTACACTAATCGTACAAAACGATGCTGATCATCCTGGACAATTTGTACACAATCATGCTTAAATTAATTAGGTGATTAAGATAGTGATTAAGGTTAAATTGATCAATCATATCGTTTGAGACGGTCGCAAAATTATACGGGATGATCTGTAATAAAAACCTTAGTTTTCTCCTAAGTCTCCTGGACATCCCAAACTATCTGATGGATGATAATCTCTGATTTTGAACTAATCATACAGGACGATCACAACATCGTCCTGGAAGATCAGTTATATTTCTACATATCTTCTTGATTTATCTCTTGGATGTCCTGAACTATCTGCTGGATGAAAGTTTATGTTTGAACTAATCTTACAACATGATGATCACATCATCTTGGATGATTAGAATAAGCTTTGGGTTCTAATTATACAGGAAACCCAGATCATCCTGGCTGGAAGGGCTGATTTAAATTAATCATACAAGAAGATCAACAGATTATCCTGGATGATATTGTCAACAAGTTGAAATTTATGGCACTTTTTGAAGTCTCCTATTTAAGCTCTCTTAATTACTGATGTAAAAAAAACTTTTGCTAATTTTCTAACCAGAGAGAGCTTAGAGGAGAGGGAGAGTTTGGGAGAGAGAGAGAGGATCTTATGAGGGAAAGTTTGTGACAGGATTCACAAAGGTTGCTCCAAGTAAGGATTCAATCATCTTCTTCCTTCCTCATCCTTGGTTCCTTGTAGCTCTGGGGAGACGATCATCAGCATTAGATCTAGGTTCTCTGCCTACTCTAGGAGGGAGTAAAAGGATTGTCAGGTTCTCTTCCTACTCTAGGAGGGAGTAAAATGATTCTGGTTTCTCTTCCTTCTCTAGGAGAGTAAAAAAGGATTCAAGGTTCTCTGCTCACTAGGTCGGTGGAAAGATTTTATAAGGGCTTCTCTGCCTTGCTATGGGAGCAAAAGAAGAGACACTAACTGATTAGTGTAATACCTGGAACGGGAGGTTCTGGGGAGTGGATGTAGGTCAGATTTGATCAAACCACTATAAATTTGCTTTGTTCTTTCTACTTATTTTGTTACATTTATTTTCACTTATTTCTGTGATCTGATCTGTGATTGAAATCTCTATTTTTGGTTATCTGCTTTCGCTTAAATTATTTGTGTTTAAAATATTTAAAAAGACAAAAAGATTTTTTTCTTTTGCTTAAAGAATTTTTAAAATACCAATTCACCCCCCTCTTTGTTAGCATCGGGCTAGTTCTATAAGGTTTAATACTCTTTATAAACTTTCAAGTGGTATCAGAGCGGGATTTATAAAATTAAGTTTTAGAAAACTTTTGAATTTTGATTAATGGCTAACTCTGGTAATCTTAATAATGCGGAAGATTTTTCAATCACATGACCACCCCGATTTGATAATATACCTTTTGATTTTTAGAAAACTTGCATATCCACCTTTTTACAATCAATTGATTATCGCATGTGGATACTAGTTAAGGAAGGTTATTCTGCACCTTTTACATTAATCAATGGTATTAAAACTAAATTACTTTTTGCTGAATGGACTTTAGATGATAGAGATTTAGCACAATTGAATACCAAATGTCTGAACTATTTATTTTATGCATTAAAATCTAAAGATTACATGCATATCTCTACTTATTCTACTAGAAAAGAAATTTGGGATAGATTATGTATAACTTTTGAAGGAATAACTAAAGTTAAACAATCTAGGCAGAACATTTTGCTTCATAACTATAAACTCTTTCGCATGAAATCTAGTGAATCAATTTCTGAAATATATACTAGATTTACTCAAATTATTACTTATTTGCATGCCTTAGGAAGAAAACTTACGAACTATGAAAAAGTGAACAAAATTTTAAGATATTTACCTTCTTCCTTCGATGTAAAAATTATTGCTATTACTGAATCTAAGGACTTGAATGTTTATGAGCAAGGAGTGAACCAAAGGCAGCAAGATACAGGTGACAAGAAAAAGGAGAAAACTTTAACCTTAAAGGCTAATGATTCTGACACTGATCCCTCTAGTTTTGATGATGATGACTTTGCTTTAATAATAAGATAATTTAAAAGCTTCTTAAGAAAAAAAACTAAAGCATCATTAAAAGTGGAATAAATGTAAGAATAATAAGCATGCTAAAGTGTCTTTTGATGTTATCTATTTTGAATGTAGGAAGCCAGGGTATCAGAAATTTGATTGCCCAACTCTGAAAGCTCACCTATGAAAGGAGAAGGGTGAAAAGAAAAATCTAAGTTCGAGTAGGATAAGAAAAGAATCCAAAAGGCATTATGGGCAGACTTAGTATCAGACTCCTCTGAAACTGAAGCAGAAGAGGATGTAATAAACCTATATTTAATTGCTGATGATCATCTTGATCACTCTAATCAAGAAGAGATATTGTGAGCTTATATATGATCAATTATTTAAAGTTTTTAAAAGAATTCACTACTCATATAAGAAGCTTAAGAAAGTACATGCTAGCCTCAAAGTTGAATTGTTAAATCTACAGAAAGAGCATGAAATTTTAAGGAAGGATCATTCCACTATGGATAGCAATCACATGGCTTTACTGGATGAATTTGATTCTTTAAATAAAATTCATCTTAATTTAATAAAACATTGCATGTTGATATAGAAAAAACTTTCAAAGAATTAGAAACTATTGCATGAAATTTAGATAATAATGAGCATAAATTGAAACTGGAAGTGTCAAGCTATGAAAAGGCAAATGAGTTTCTAAGAGAAAAAAATATTGCATTGGAACAAAATAAAACATCAACTTTACTTGAAGAATTTTATAACCCATCAACAAAGCATGCATCATTCAAACCTAAGAAGAGGCACCATAACCCAAATAGATTAGTAAACCCTTTTCCTTGTGTTAGATATTTTTTTTATGTCATGCTAGGACATATCTCTCACACTTGCACCATTCACCATTGAACACATTTGGTGTGGTGAAAAAAATTATAAAATTCACAGCATAGCATGCATGCATCTCATTCTTCTTTCATAATAAGGGACCTAAACCTGTTTGGGTTCCCAAATCTGACATCTGATGATTTTATAGGTGTGCTATCACAAAAGGCCTTGTGAGAGCATGTGGTACCTGGACAACGAATGTTCAAGGCATATGTCTGGAGATTCAAATTAATTCATTTTGCTGGAGGCCAGAGCAGGAGGTAAGGAAATACTCGGAGATAACATCACTAGGAGAGTGGTGGGATTAAGTATAATTGATGATTCAAAAAATATCATCATTGATAATATTTTTTTGTAGATGGATTAAAACACAACTAACTCATCATCAGTCATCTCTGTGATAAAGGCTTCAGCATAAAATTTTAACCAACTTGCTGCATTATAAGCTTAAATGATAAAATTGTTTTGCAGGGAAAATGGATCAATAATGTTTACATGCTGGATTTAAATTGCTTCAAAGCTGATATTGATATTTGCTTAAAAATAATTGCCAATGAATCATATCTGTGGCATAAGAGATTGTGTCATGCAAGCATTAAAATCCTTAAGAAGATCACTCAAAAGGGCTTAGTTAGAGGTGTCCCCAAACTAGAGTTCACTAAGGACCACCTGTGTGATGCCTATCAGTTAAGAAAGCAAGTCAAATCCTCCTTTCACTCAATCAAAGACCTTACCACTAGTAAAACCTTAGAAGTTCTACACATGGATCTCTTTGGACCAGTCAGCACTTCAAGCCTAGGAGGGAAAGTCTATGGATATGTGATAGTTGATGATTATTCAATATTTACTTGGGTTAGATTTCTATCTCATAAAAATGAATCATTTGAGGAGTTTAGATCTCTTTCCACTTAGATTTAGAGAAAACTAGGTTGTGAGATCTTAACCATTCATAGTGACCATGGTGGAGAATTTGAGAATGAAAACTTTGAATCATTCTATAAGGAGCAAGGGATAGATCACAATTTTTCAGCTCCTAGGACCCCTTAGTAGAATGCAGTAACTGAAAGGAAGAATAGGACCCTAATAGAAGCCACTAAAACCATGCAAGCTGAATATTCACTTCTTAAATACTTTTGGGCATAAGCAGTGAATACACCTGTTATGTTCTGAATATGGTAAATCTTAGATCTAAGTTGAACAAGACACCCTATGAAATTCTTAAGGGTAGGATACCCAACCTCTCTCACCTTCATGTCTTTGGATGTAAAGTGTTTATTCTTAATAATGGGAAGTCTCAACTAGGAAAGTTTGACCCAAAATTTGGTGGAGTGTTCCTAGGTTACTCAAGTATTGGGAAATCCTATAAAGTCTTCAATAAAAAAATAATGGTAGTTGAGGAGACCACTCATATTGTATTTGATGAATCTAATAATTCTGGAGGGTCTAGGGTAGAACAAGAAGAGGTTGTACAAGTCACCCAAGGACTAAAATCTACAAATCTAGAGGAAAGAGTAGAACATGAAATCTCTTTGCCTAGAGAATTAAGATATTCTTCAAGTCATCCTAAAGAACTGATCTTAAGAGACCCATCTGAAGGTGTTAGAATTAGGCATGGACTTAGAAAAGAAGTAGACCACTCTGCCTTTATTTTAATTACTGAACCCACCAACATCAATCAAGCCCTTTTTGATGAATTTTGGATCCTAGCCATGCAGGAGGAACTAAACCAATTTATTTGGAATAATGTCTGGGAGCTAGTAAAAAGACCTAAGGACCAGAGTATAGTAGGAACCAAATGAGTCTTTAAGAATAAAATGAATGATTCTGGTGTGGTGGTTAGGAATAAGGCAAGATTAGTGGCTAAGGGGTACAACCAAATAGAATGGATTAATTTTGAGAAAACTTTTCCCATGTAGCCCAATTAGATACCATTAGAGAGCTACTAGCCTTTGCCTATTATAAATGATTTAAGCTTGTCCAAATGGATATCAAGAGTGCCTCTTTAAATGGGGTAATAAAAGAAGATGTGTTTGTAAAACAACCCCCCAGGCTTTGAGAATTCCCAATTTCTAGATCATATTTTCAAATTAAAAAAGGCTTTGTATGGATTAAAATAGGCACCCAGGGCGTGGTAAGAGAGGCTTAACACTTTCCTACTGGAAAGAGAGTTTGTTAAAGGAAGCATAAACTGATAGTGCAAACAGGTTGTTAGACCTATTGCTCAATGTCCCTTAGGCTAACCAAGAGGGGGGTGAATTGGTTCCTTTTTAAAATTACTCTTGATAATTTGGAAAATTTAAAAGCTAATTGTACACTACGATATACCTTCGTACAGTACGAACAGAGATAATTTTTGCTCTTTCTTTTAAAACAGAAATTCAACCACAACGAGAATAAACTGCAAAAAATAGAAATACAGAAAAATAAATAGAGAACAGAAAACACCAGAATTTATAGTGGTTCGGTCAAACTCGACCTACATCCACTCCCTAGAGATCCCTTCTCTAGGTATTGCACTAAAACCAAGTGTCTCTCCTTTTATCCCCACAGCAAGGCGGAGAAGCCTTTACAAACTCTCTTCCACCAACCCCGGTGTGGCAGAGTACCATCGTCCTTTTCATCCTCTAAGTGCGACAGAGAACCATCATCCTTTTCACCCTCCAAGTGCGGCAGAGAACCGTCATCCTTTTCACTCTCTAAGTGCGGCAGAGAACCGGAATCCTTTCGAACAATACTCTTGCAAAAGTCTCCAAGGAAGTAGGAAGATGCTTGAAGAACAAGTAAAAAAATCCTCTCAATTGGATAACCTTGTGAATCTCCTCACAATTTTCTCTTGAAAGATCTCTTAAAACTCACTCTCAAACACTCTCCCAATCACTCTCCTCTCACTTGCCAAAAGAATTTTCACAGAAGGATCTATTTTCAAAACAGTTTTGAGTCATTTTTATACTTAGGACAGGAAAAACCGTCAAAAAACCAATTTTCAAGTTAAGTCCGTACCGATCGTCCCGTACGATCGTCCATCGTACTGTACGAATAGTTCTAAAGATTGAACAATCCGTCCTGTACGACTCATCAGACGAACACAACAGAGCCGTTCGTACACATAGTTCATCCCGTACGAACGCTTGGACGAATCGAATAGTGAGCATCGTCCCAACGATTAGTCCCATACGAACGCTTGGATGAATCGAACAGTGAGCATCGTCCCAACGATTCATCCTGTACGAACGCTTGGACGAATCGAACAGTGAGCATTGTCCGAACACTTCGTCCCGTACGAACACTTGGACGAATCGATCAGTGAGCATCGTCCCAACGCTTCGTCCCGTATGAATGCTTGGACGAATCGAACAGTGAGCTTCGTCCGATTCATTCGTCCCGTACGAACCTCTGGATGAACCCAATTTTGAGCTGTTCGTACAGCAAAACTCATGTACGAATGGTATTCGTACTGTACGAACATGCCTTAGAAAATTTTTCTAATCTGATGGGTTCTCCCTGGAGGACATATTGTTCATATCGTACTGTACGAAATCAATTCGTAATGTACGATCAGTTTAAAAACATTTAAACTTTTTACTCCCCCATGGTGTGTGTGTGCACAGTTATCCAACTTACAATCACACTCTCTCAGACTAAAGAAAAAGAAGATAAGAAAATTACAGACTTCATTTACAGTGAACAAGTGAACTTGAAGTCTTCAACAGTCTTGAGTGTGAATTTCCTGAAAAATACTTTAGTACACACAGACAAACAAAAACTCAAAGATATATGTTAGAAGATGAATTAGACAAACAATAAACTTTTGTAATCATCAAAAATATAAACTGGGATTAGAATTCTCATGAACAAAACAATTCACTCCAATAAAAAATAATCTCCCCCTTTTTGATGATGGCAAAACAACTATTGTTTGATGATATACAAAAAAACTAAAAAGATCTTCTAATATTCACTCAATGTATCCCCTTTAAATAAAAGATCTACACTCCCCCAAAATAACCTAAATCCCTAAAACTGACTTATCCTATCCTTAAGCTCCCCTTAAAGACAAATCAAGATATTTGAGGATAGACAAGAGAAGGGAAGAAAAGAGTATAGAGCAACAAAAATAAAGCAAGCACATACAAACATACAAAGCACATACAATCATACAAGAACATACATACAAAGCACATACAATCATACAAGAACATAAGTCAAACAAACAATAAAACTCTCCCCCTTTTGCCAATAGCAAAAAGAGCACTAGAATATAGCTGAGAAATGGAATTATGTTAAATGAAGTTGAATTACAAGATGAAATGAGATGCAAAAACTAAAGACTCAAAAATGTTAGATTTCAAATTATGTTATGGACAAGAAAAGTCGATCTATAGTAGTAATGTATTAGACATGTTTACCAGTCTCAATTTTTATATAGAAGGAGAGATAACATTATCAAAAATTCTAGGTCTAAAGTGACAATTATTGATTAGTAAAAAAGAGACGAAAAAACTAAAGGAAAGAATATGTGGCGACTTTGCGCATCTTTTGATTTGAGGACACACTTTGTGTGTCTGTTGACAGTTGGCGACATTGCGCATCTTTTGATTTGATGACACACTTTGTGTGTCTTTTTACATTTGGCGACATTGCGCATCTTTTCTTATATGGCACATTTTGTGCATCTTTTCAAGCTTTGCTTATAAAGATTCATTCCAATAAGATTATCTCTTTAGTCACAAATACAATAATAAAACACAAAGATATAGAATGTGAGAATAATGTTAAAACAACAACCATACATAATTTTTGACTAAATAATATGTCTAAATAAGATTTAAAGAAGATCTTCTAATCCACATCACAACATAACGAAATCTAAAAGATTTGACGTTTTAAAGTTATGTATACTATTTTTATTGTAATATGAACTTAATTAACATTTTAAATCAGTAATCAACTATATTCAAGGGAAACAATGCCATTCACTAACACAAGAAGTATAAACATCGAAACACTGAAACATTCCATTACTAATAACTTCACACCATACAATCATAGCAAGTTACACTTTTAAAGCACATATCAAGTAAAGAACTTGCTAAAAACATACAAATAACAACTCACAACAAGATACTCATAGTCAACTTAAAAAACAAACATAGAGTGACACAAAATCATCCAAGCTAGTACTGAGAGGGACCCTGATCAGGAGGTGGAGGAGGTGGTATACCACCGAACAATGAGAAATAGCTGTTAAGAGTTGCAATGTTTGTGTTAACAGCATCAAACTGATCATCCTACCTCTTTAAATGAGCCTCCATATCATCAAAATGTTGGTCCATTCTATCAAAATATTGGACCATGTTTTGATAGAAATCCTCCGAAGGTCCAGGTGCAGTTGAGGGTGCACCTGAAGGAGCAGTAGCAAAATGAGGCTCATCATCTGAGCTGTCAGCAGTACCCTCTTTCCCAAATAATGCTCTAAAAGAAGCATCAGTGAAGTATAGTGGGAGCTCTAAAGGACCAGAAGGATGAATTAGATTGTACTTTCTCTCTAGGATATAACACACAACATGTCCTAAAGCAATATTTTTCTTCCTCTTCACACTAGCCAACCCAATGTCAGACAGATAATAGATGTAATCTAAGATCAATTGAGCTTCGTCTATAGGCTGACCAGTCATAATAAGAAATGTTGTTGCAGAAAGAAGAGGAGTCATATTAACTCGATCTCCTGCTTTAGGTATTATTGATGTTCTAAGCACACGTTGAATTATCCTAGCATTTTGATTCAACATTTCTACCCGAGCAACATGTGTAGGTATGCTTGCACCTCTAAGAACTTGGTTAATTTCAGACCAACCATTTTCAGGTCTTGTGGAGAAAGTATGAGCTCTAATCCCTTCAGTACTAAGATGAATGTATTCTCCTAGATCCTCCTTTGTTATTCTAACCTTTTGTTTAAGGGCATAGGAAGAAATGGCAGTATGATTCTCGTTAAAGGTCATGTTTGCCAGGAAAACATGAAACAAGTCCTTATTGAAGGCATAAATCAAGGTCAATAGGAAAGAAAACTGTGTCGAGTCAAAGAGGGGCATGACTGCAAAATGGATATTTTCTTGCAATAGGATGCGGGAAGGAGTAACCTTAGACGCAGCATACCTAAGGTATGCTTCCTCATTCTCCTTACTAAGGAAATTTTCATCACATTCCCTTCTTGACGCAGGACGCCTAGCCACTCGTGCCCTTTTTCCACTCCCAGACATTTTCTTTGAAGGTTCTAAAGGTTTCTAGAAAGATGGTGAAATGAAAGAAAGTGACCCTCCTTTATATAGAAAAACCTTGATATTGTACTGTACGAATTAAATTCGTACAAGACGATCCTCGATTCGTCCGGGACGAATTAAAATTCGTCCGAGACGAACGAAAATAGTCAAAATGAAACAGTTTTTCGTAAACTGCACGTCCCGAAGCGTCCTTTCGTACAGGCTTTTTGACTTCCTGATCGTACAGACGATTACGTGTTCGTCCGGGACGATCAGAAAATTAAAGGTCGTTCAGGCGACGGTTAGGTTCGTCCCTCATGCGAAATGACACATGGATCGTACAGATGAATGACGTATTCGTACGTACGATCGCCAATAATAACTGCCCCCTAACTGTATTTTCCTATCCATTCGTACAAACAAAATGTGGGTACGATGACGTAATTGTACAGTACGATGGCATATCGTACAGTACGAACATAAATAAAAACCCAACACTCCAAAAACTTCAGCCTTTCAAACATTCAAATACGGAACAAATAAAAACAACAAAAAAAATTTAAACAAGAAACAAAAAAAAACATAATTATGAAAACAAATCAACAAACAAACTAACAAATACAAAACAAATACAAATACATTTGCAGAAAATTTTAATCAAGCATTTAGATCTATCACACCTAGCCTTGTCCTCAACATGCTAAATGTGTCAAAGGCTAAGGGTTTTGTGAAAATATCTGCAAGCTGATCTTTAGTAGCCACATGATATAGTTCAATTTCACTTTTTGCTACATGATCTCTTATGAAATGATGCCTTATATCAATATGCTTGGTTCTAGAATGTTGGATAGGATTCTTTGAAATGCAAATGGCACTAGTATTGTCACAAAATATTGGAATGGTGCCTACTACTAATCCTAAGTCACTCAATTGTTGTTTCAACCAAAGCACCTGTGCTACACAACTCCCTAAGGCAATGTATTCTGCTTCTGCTGTAGAAAGTGCTACTGAATTTTATTTTCTACTGAACCAAGATACTAATGAATTTCTAATGAACTGACATGTTCTAGAAGTACTTTTCCTATCCACCCTACAGCCTGTAAAATCTGAATCTGAGTATCCAATTATATCAAAGGAAGAACTGTTCTTAGGATACCAAATTCCTAAATTTTAAGTTCCCAGAAGATATCTTAAGATCCTTTTTACTGCTGTCAAATATGATTCTTTTGGATCAGCTTGAAATCTAGCACATAAGCAAACACTAAACATAATGTCAGGCCTGCTAGCAGTCAAATAAAGCAAAGATTCAATTATTCCTCTAAACTTCTTTTGATCAACAGATTTTCCCTTTGGATCCTTATCTAATAGGACTGAGGAACTCATGGGTGTAGTGACTGGTTTAGCATTATCCATTTCATACTTTTTGAGGATTTCCTTAACATATTTAGATTGACAAAGAAAAGTCCCTTCCTCATTTTGCTTTATGCTAAAGCCAATAAAATAAGTCAAATCACCCATCAAACTCATCTCAAATTCACTACTCATTATTTTTAAAAATTAATCACATAAAGCTTTATCAGTTGATCCAAAGATGATATCATCCACATATATTTGTACAATGAGTATTTTATTTTCAAATCTTTTCATAAACAAAGTGGTGTCCACACTTCCTTTAACGAATGATCGATTTAACAAGAAAGTGCTTAACCTCTCGTACCATGCTCTAGGTGCCTGTTTTAGACCATATAATGCCTTTTTCAATTTGAAAATATGATTAGGGTATTTAGAATTTTCAAAACCTGGAGGTTGTTCAACATACACATCCTCTTCTATCACCCCATTTAGAAAGGCACTTTTAACATCCATTTGGTACAATTTAAAATCTCTAAAATAGGCAAAGCCTAACAAAACTCTTATTGCTTCAAGTCTTGCTAGAGGGGCAAATGTCTCCTCAAAATCAATTCCTTCAACTTGGTTATACCCCTTAGCTACTAACCTAGCCTTATTTCTAACAATTACTCCTGAATCATTCATCTTGTTTTTGAATACCCACTTAGTCCCAACTACACTTTGATCTTTTGGCCTTTCAATTAATTCCCAAACATCATTTCTCTTGAATTGATTTAACTCCTCTTGCATGGCCAATATCCAAAATTCATCCAATAGTGCTTGTTATATATTTGTGGGTTCTATCATTGAAATAAATGCTGAATGATTCACTTCTTTTCTCAAATCATGCCTAGTCCTAACTCCTTCACTTGGTTCACCTAAAATCAATTCTTTTGGATGACTCCTTACAAATTTCCATTCTCTAGGCAATTGGTTTTCCTCTTCTTTTTCAACATTATCTTCAACTTTTTGATTTTCAAGCTTTTCATTTATCACCTCAACCTCATCTTCATCCATCTTAGACCCTTTACTATCATAAGATTCATAAAAAACAACATATGTGGTCTCTTCAACTACCAATATTTTCTTATTAAAAACTCTATAGGATTTTCCAACACTTGAGTATCCTAGAAAGATTCCTTCATCTGCTTTCGGATCAAATTTTCCTAGAAGAGTTTTATCATTATTATGAATGAACACTTTACATCCAAAAACATGTAGATGTGAGAGGTTGGGACTTCTACCTTTAAGAAGTTCATAGGGTGTCTTATCCAATTTAGACCTTATGTACACCCTATTCATTACATAACATGCGGTACTAACTGCTTCAGCCCAAAAATATTTAGAAAGTGAATATTCTACCAACATGGCCCTAGTAGTTTCCACTAATGTCCTGTTCTTTCTTTCTACAACTCCATTCTGTTAAGGTGTTCTCGGTGCTGAGAAGTTGTGTTCAATTCCAAGAGATTTGCAAAAATCATTAAACATTTCATTTTCAAATTCTCCCCCATGATCACTTTGGATACTAACTATTTCAAAACCAAGTTTTCTCTGAATCCAAGTGGCAAAATCTCTGAACTCCTCAAATGATTCACTCTTATGATTCAAAAATCTAATCCAGGTGAATCTAGTATAGTCATCCACAATAACATACCCAAATCTTTTTCCTCCTAAACTTAAGGTACTAACAAGTCCAAATAAATCCATGTGAAGAATTTCTAGGGGCTTGCTAGTTCTAATTTCCTTGATAGAATTGAATGAGGATCTCACTTGTTTTCCTAGTTGACATGCATCACACAAATGATCTTTAGTAAAATCCAATTTGGGTACTCCTCTAACCAGTTGCTTTTGAGTGATTTTCCTAAGATTTTTCATGCTAGCATGACAAAGCCTTCTATGCCACAACCATGATTCATCAGATACAGTTTTCAGACACAAGGCAGTAGATGCTTTAACAGAATTAAAATCTAGCATGTAAACATTATTTACCCTGTCACTATTCAAAACAACAGTTCCATTTAGACTAATAACACAACTTGTAGGTAAAAACTTAACATGATAGCCCTTGTCACATAATTGACTAATACTCAACAGATTGTGTTTCAAACCTTCAACCAACAGTACATTCTCAATAATAAAATTTTCTTAATTTCCAATTATACCTGTACCTACCACTCTCTTGGTGGTATTATCTCCAAGCGTCACCTTGCCTCCATTCCTGGCTTCTAGCGATATAAATTGACTTGTATCTCCAGTCATATGCTTTGAGCATCCGCTGTCCAGGTACCAAATACTCTCACAAGGTCTTCTGTGAGAGCGTTTCTGCAAAATGATCAAATATTAGCCTTGGGAACCCAAACAAGTTTGGGTTCACCTTTTGACAACTTTAAACCAGATGCATGAGTGATATGCTGTGGTTTCTGCACCTTAGGTCTCCATACTAAATGTGTTCTATACTTCAAAGTACAGGTATGGGAAATGTGTCCTAACCTACCACAAGAAAAACACTTTATCCCTGGAAAGGGATTCACTAATTTATTCTTCTTAAAAATTTTCTTTTAAGATCTTAAGTCTATGTTCTTGTGGTACATTTCATGAAACTCTTCAAGCTTAGGTGGTATTTTATTTTCCTTTAGTGCTTTAATCTGGACTTCAAGATATGCATTGGCACTTTCTAAAATCGAGTTATCAATTTTCAACTCATGCTCTCTAGAATCCGACTCATCCATAAAAGTCTTAAAATCTTTTTCAAGTTCAGCATGTGATGATTTTAAAAGATTGTGCTGCTTGTTTAAATCATCATACTCATCCAAAAAAGTCATGTGGTTGCTATCAATTAATGCATGATCTTTTCTGAGGATCTCATAAACTTTTTGCAGCTCTATGTAATCCAAATTTAACTTAGCATGCAATTTCTTAAGTTTCCTATATGCAGAATATATGCGTTCAGAAACTTCAAATAATTCTTTATAGCTTAAATCACATACCTCATCTTCATCTGAATGCTCGAGATTATCAGCCATTAAGCACAAATTGGTAACTTCCTCTTCTGGTGCTGTTTCTGATGAGTCTGAGGCTGAATTCGCCCAGAAAGCTCGTTGTACTATCTTTTTACCCCTTCTATCCTTTGGTTTCTCCTCGGTCTTCTCCTTGTTAAGATTTCCTTTGAGATTGGGGCAATCTGTCTTGATGTAACCTGGCTTTCTGCACTCATAGCAAATGACTTCATTTGAAGTCTTGACATTCTTTTGGAACTTACCCTTGTTCCAATTCTGACGTCTTCTCTGCTTCCTTTTCAGAAAACTTCTAAATTGCCTCGTCATCAGGGCAATATCCTCTTCGTCCTCAGTTAGCGATTGATCACTTTCAGTGTCATCCACCTTTAAAGCAATGTTCTTCTCCTTTCACTTCTCACCTGCATCAATCTGTCTTTGAGTCACCGATTGCTCATAAGCAATTAGTGATCCAAGAATAATGTCAACAGAATAAACATTCAAATCTTTAGATTCTGTTATCGCAGTTATCTTTGCATCATATGCAGGAGGTAAATAACGTAATATCTTGTTAACTTTCTTAGCATTAGTTAACTCCCTACCTAAAGCATGCAATGAAGTGGCTATGTGTGTAAAGCGAGTGTACATGTCAGAGATTGATTCATTCTGTTTCATGCGAAAAAGTTCATAGTCGTGCAAGAGAATATTCAATCAAATTTGTTTCACTTCATTTGTACCTTCATATGTGATGCAAAGTCTATCCCAAATTTCCTTTCCTGATTTACAGGTAGAAACACGCATGTAATCTTCCGATTTTAAAGCACAAAAGAAACTATTCAAACACTTAGTATTCAGTTGCGCTAGTTCACATTCTTCTACAGTCCAGTTTGCAAAATCTGTTTGAACTCTTATTCCTTCTACAATCCTAGTTGGTTCAGTATAACCATCCTGAACTAACATCCATATATGATAGTCAAGTGATTGCAGAAAAGTAGACATGCGAGTTTTCCAAAAATCAAAAGGAATATTATCAAATAACGGTGGTCTAGTGATCGAGTATCCTTCCATAGTATTTATATTTCCAAAATTAGCCATGATCGAAATTTCAAACAGTATTTAAAATAGATATTTTGAAATATGGCTCTGATACCACTTGATAGTGCAAACAGGTTGTTAGACCTATTGCTCAATGTCCCTTAGGCTAACCAAGAGGGGGGTGAATTCGTTCCTTTTTAAAATTACTCTTGATAATTTGGATAATTTAAAAGCTAATCGTACAGTATGATATACCTTCGTACAGTACGAACAGAGATAATTTTTGCTCTTTCTTTTAAAACAGAAATTCAACCACAACGAGAATAAACTGCAGAAAATAGAAATACAAAAAAATAAATAGAGAACAGAAAATACCAGAATTTATAGTGGTTCGGTCAAACTCGACCTACATCCACTCCCTAGAGATCCCTTCTCTAGGTATTGCACTAAAACCAAGTGTCTCTCCTTTTGCCCCCACAGCAAGGCGGAGAAGCCTTTACAAACTCTCTTCCACCAACCCCGGTGCGGCAGAGTACCGTCGTCCTTTTCACCCTCCAAGTGCGGCAGAGAACCGTCGTCCTTTTCACCCTCCAAGTGCGGCAGAGAACCGTCGTCCTTTTTACTCTCCAAGTGTGGCAGAGAATCGGAATCCTTTCGAACAATACTCTTGCAAAAGTCTCCAAGGAACTAGGAAGATGCTTGAAGAACAAGTAAAAGAAATCCTCTCAATTGGATAACCTTGTGAATCTCCTCACAATTTTCTCTTGAAAGATCTCTTAAAACTCACTCTCAAACACTCTCCCAATCACTCTCCTCTCACTTCCCAAAAGAATTTTCACAGAAGGATCTATTTTCAAAACAGTTTTGAGTCATTTTTATACTTAGGACAGGAAAAACCGTCCAAAAACTGAATTTTCAAGTTAAGTCCGTGCCGATCGTCCCGTACGATCGTCCATCGTACTGTACGAATAGTTCTAAAGATTGAACAATCCGTCCTGTATGACTCATCAGACGAACACAACAGAGCCGTTCGTACACATAGTTCATCCCGTACGAATGCTTGGACGAATCGAACAGTGAGCATCGTCCCAACAATTTGTCCCGTACGAACGCTTGGATGAATCGAACAGTGAGTATCATCCCAACGATTCGTCCCGTACGAACGGTTGGATGAATCGAACAGTGAGCATCGTCCAAACACTTCGTCCCGTACGAACGCTTGGACGAATCGATCAGTGAGCATCATCCCAACGCATTGTCCCGTAGGAATGCTTGGACGAATCGAACAGTGAGCTTCGTCCGATTCATTCGTCCCGTACAAACCTCTGGACGAACCCAATTTTGAGCTGTTCGTACAGCAAAACTCATGTACGAATGGTATTCTTACTGTACGAACATGCCTTAGAAAATTTTTCTAATCTGATAGGTTCTCCCTAGAGGACATATTGTTCATATCGTACTGTACGAAATCAATTCGCACTGTACGATCAGTTTAAAAACATTTAAACTTTTTACTCCCCCATGGTGTGTGTGTGCACAGTTATCCAACTTACAATCACACTCTCTCAGACTAAAGAAAAAGAAGATAAGAAAATTACAGACTTTATTTACAGTGAACAAGTGAACTTGAAGTATTCAACAGTCTTGAGTGTGAATTTCCTGAAAAATACTTTAGTACACACAGACAAACAAAAACTCAAAGATATATGTTAGAAGATGAATTAGACAAACAATAAACTTTTGTAATCATCAAAAACATAAACTGGGATTAGAATTCTCATGAACAAAACAATTCACTCCAATCAAAAACATAAACACCACCCTTTTCTAAGGAGAGTAGGAGATGAATTACTCATTATCCAGATCTATGCTGATGATATGCTTTTTAGATCTTCTGATAAAACTTTATGTCATAATTTTTCTAAAATAATGAGTAAAGAATTTGAGATGGGTATGATGGGAGAATTATCCTATTTTTTAGGGTTTAGCATAAGGCAAATGGATGATGAAACTTTCTTAATCAATGAAAATATATTAAGGACATCCTGAAGAAATATGAAATGGATAAAGTCAAGCCAATAAATACTCCCATGAGCTCCAGTGTTCAATTAGATAAATATTCAAATAAAAAAATCAATTGATCAAAAGAAATACAGAGGAATAATTGAATCACTACTTTACTTAACTGCCAGAAGACCTGATATTATGTTTAGTGTTTGTCTCTGTACTAGATTTTAAGCTGATCCAAAAGAGTCCCACTTAACTACTGTTAAGAGAATCCTTAGATATCTCTTAGGGACTCAAGACTTAGGAATTTATTATCTTAGGCATAACACTTCTTTTAAAATAATAAGATATTCTGATTCAGATTTTTTAAGATGCTAAGTTGATAGAAAAAGTACTTCTAGGACATGTCAATTTATAGGATAATCCTTAGTCTCCTGATCCAATAAAAAATAGAACTCAGATTCCCTGTCCATTGCTGAAGCTGAGTATATAGCCTTAGAAAGTTGTGTGGCTTAAGTCCTTTCACTAAAGCAATAAATTTTAGATTTAGGACTTCTTATACACACAATTTCAGTTCTATGTGATAACACTAGTGTAATCTGTATGTCTAAGAACCCAATCCAACACTCATGGACCAAACTTAAAAACATCATGCACCACTTCATTAGGGACCATGTTACCAAAGGAGATACAGAGCTACACCATGTAGCCACTGAAAACTAACTTACAAATATCTTCACAAAACTACTAACCTTTGAAACCTTTAGCACCTTAAGAACCAGATTAGGTGTGATAGATATTCATGCTTGAAAATGATGCTTTCTATTTATATTTTTATTCTTAGTGTTTTTGTTTGATTTACCTGTTTATTTCTTTTTGTAATTTTACTTTATGTTTTTAATTTTTCTTTTTTTACTTCAGTATTTTAAGAATCAGATCACTGCTCACTTCTGCTGATGAACTTGCCTTCTAAATGAGATTTTTGTCTTATTTTTGTTTAGAAGCTTGTAAGCAGTGATTGACTCCTCTAAAATAGTTAAAAAAAAGTAATATTGATGATTATTTCTCTTTCTCTAACTCTTTTAATAGTGTATTTTTCTTTTTGAATCAAAATCTTTTTCAAATTTAAAAAGTTAGACTTTGAAATAGAGATCTATTTTATCTTCCTACAGTAATCTATCTCATATAAATAGAGTTTCAAATCATTGAATCACTTTCATATTTTCTTAATCAGGTAGTTACATTTATTATATGAATATGAGTCTATTTCATGGTTTACTCTTCCTTATATTAGAGAGAGAGTTTTTTCTTCTACTATATCTGGAAGATAATCTTACCAGTGAGAATCTTTAAAGGTTATGAAAGGAAGCAAGCTTGTAAAAGATGTGCAAAGTGTGCCATATAAACTTAAAAGAGGCACAAAATGAGTTCGACACTGAAAAGATGCACAATATTAGTCAATTAATTACAAGATACACAAAGTGTATCAGAAATCAAAAGATGCGCAAAGTGCTCTAAATAAACTGAAAAAGTGGAATAAAATGAGCCCATAAAGAAATAAGCTTTCTTCTCTTTCAAATCTATTAAAATCTTAGAAAAATCTATGTGCCACTTAATATATTCAAACACTTGAGATTGAAAATCATAATTTCTAATTCTTTACTTTGTAATATTTTTTTAATCAGATATTTTTTTGGAACGAAGTTTAAAAGGATCACTTTTCTTATCTAATTTCTTTTCTTCTGAATTAGGTTTTTGTTTAAAAGGAATTTGAACCTGTAAGGTGTCCGAGGTAGGGTTTACAAAAATCAATTTTCCAACTTTTTCTAGAATTCAACGTTGTTGATTCATTACTTTCAAGTTTTTAAATTTAAACTTAAGGTAATTTTTTCATTTATTGAATGATGATTGAAAAAAAAAATTTGTTTTTGCTCTTTTTATTGTTTTCTTTTTTGGTGTATTTTTCACTTGTTCTTGTTATTTTTTCACTTATTTTTTATTTTTAGGACCTCTTCTGATCAACTCTCTCTACCCTTTCTATCCACCACCACCACCACCTCCTTCTGATTAGAGTCCCTTTGACTATTAGTTATTTTCTATTATTGTTTAGTTTTTCTGATGTACTCTACTTTGTTTTTCTTATATTTTTAGTTCCTCCTTTTTGTGATGATAAAAGGGGGAGTAAGTATGTTTGTAAAAACTTGTGTGCCTGTAAAAGTTATTTTTACTTAGTGCTTATTATTGTGTTCATACTTAGTTATTTTTTTATGTTATTCTATTTTTTATTTTACATAAGAAAATGTGTTTTTCTTTTGTCACCTCCTCTATTTTTTAAAGAATTAACTTAGTAAGGGGGAGTTTAGGGAATAGAAAAATACCTTTGAAAGCTTTTAACAATAATATTTGTCATCATTAAAAAGGGGGAGACTGTTGCAGATTAGGGCCCAAGTCTTATGATTTTGATGATAATAGATATTATTATTTTTATTTACTATGCTATCTCCTAATAATCAAAGTTCATTGCATATATGTTTCCTCTATTGAATACTAACATGTCAGATCCATAAGCTCACTCTCAAGGTAGCTCAAGATCGTCTAGACTAAGACTGAGTCAAGTCTATAATTTTAATTTATATGTATTTTCTACCTTTTCTTGAGTCAATTATAATATGGTGAATCCTGAAGTTAAGTAACCTTGCACACAAACACTCAAGGGAGTGAGTAAAGGGTGATAGAGAAAAAAATTTTTTTGACCAAATCATACAGGATGATTTTTGATCATCCTAGACAATCTGTTTAGCTCACAACCCTAATTAGGGCATATGGGTCAAGTAAACCTAATTAAGAAAATCATCCTAGATGATACTTCCATTATTCTGGATGATAAGTTTAAATCAAAATTCCCATCCGCCAAACACATTTAGGCAAGATTTTATAACTCACAAAATTACACTAATCGTACAGGACAATCCTAATCATCCTGGATTATTCGTACACAATCATGCCTAAATTGATAAGGTGATTAGGAGAGCAATTAAGGTTAGATTAATCGATCATATCGTCTGGGATAATCGAAGAATCGTACAGAATGATCTATAACAAAAACCTTAGTTTTCTCCTAAGTCTCCTGGACATCCTAAACTATCTGCTGGATGATAATGTCTGATTTTGAAGTAATCGTAGAGGATGATCACAGCATTATCCTGGACGATCAGTTATTTTTCTACATATCATCCTGATTTATCTCTTGGACATCCCAAACTATCTGCTAGACGAAAGTGTATATTTGAACTAATTATATAGGATGATGATCACATCATCCTGGATGATCAGAATAAAATTTATGTTCTAATTGTATATGAAACCCACGTCATCCTGGCTGGAAGGGCTGATTTAAACTAATCATATAGGATGATCGACAGATCGTCCTCGATGATATTATCGGCAAATTGAAATTTAGGGCACTTTTTGAGGCCTCCTATTTAAGCTCTCTTAATTGCTGATGTAAAAAAATCTTATGATGTTTTTCTAACTAGAGAGAGCTTAGAGGATATGAAGAGTTTGAGAGAGAGAGAGAGAGAGAGAGAGAGAGAGAGAGAGGATCTTGTGAGGGGGAGTTTATGAGGGGATTCATAAAGGTTGCGCCAAGTAAGAATTCGATCGTCTTCTTCCTTTTTCATCCTTGGTTCCTTGGTGGCCCTGGGGAGATGATCATCAGCATCAGATCTAGGTTGTCTGCCTACTCCAGGAGGGAGTAAAAGGATTTCAGATTCTCTGCATTCACCAGGTGGGTAAAAACGGATTCAATCTCTGCCTCACCGGGTCAGAGGAAAGATTTTGTAAGGGCTTCTCCGCCTTGTTGTGGGAGCAAAAGGAGAGACACTAACTGATTAGTGTAATACCTGAAACCAGAGGTTCTGGGGAGTGGACATTGGTCAGATTTAACTGAACCATTATAAATTTGTTGTGTTCTTTCTACTTTTTTTTGCATTTATTTTTATTTGTTTTTGTCATCTAATCTGTGATTGAAATCATTATTTTTGGTTATCTACTTCCGCTTAAATTGTTTGTGTTTAAAATATTTAAAAAGAAAAAAAATTCCTTTTGCTTAATGAATTTTTAAAATACTAGTTCACCCCCTCTTGGTTAGGCTCGGGCTAGTTTTATAGGGTTTAACACCCCTCATGAACTTTCACATTTCCCATGGCTCAAGTTTAAAGCTTTAATGGCTCTAAAAGGTTAGATCCAACAAGCTTAAATATGGTCAGATTACTGATAGTTCTATCTACTCAATATGCCATAAGAAAGGTCGTAGTAGAGAAACTCTCATTTTAGCAAACAGAGGATGAAGAGCTATCAAATCTTGGCTCACCTAATCTGATGAACTCAAGTGACTCAGATTGAAGGCTCCTCAACAGGTTAAGGATCAAGATATTACCTACATTTGGTACTATTGACTAAATCTAAATCTGCAAATCCTTCAATAAATCCGTAAAGCATTAAGCGAGGATCAAAGGAATTTTTCTTCAATAAGTCCATCAAAACATAAAGCAAATGACTGAAGAAATTATCCCAAAGTTCATGTGAAGCTTAAAGCAGAACTGAGAGGATTCCGTCATCAACAAGCTTGCTATATACAAGCTCTGAACTGATGACTTTCGCCATCAACCTAGTTTAAACCTAAAAGGTTTAGGTTACCAGCCTTTACTCCTTAATCAAGCCGCCAAAGCTAGAAGCAAAGGGCAGAAGGTACATAAATCTCACGACAAGTCGATAAAGACAAATCGAATAACCCCTTCATCAATGTCCGTAGCACAAAGCACAGGACAAAAGGAACCAAAATCTCATAACTTAAGCTAAAGCAACAAAAAGAAGCACACTCATCTACAAATGTCCCTAAAAATTGGGGGTATTTTAAAAATTTATTTAGGTCGACATCATGTTGCGTGCCAAGATTCCCAAATAAATATTTAAAATTTCTTGCCAAAATGTTGTTTGACAAGGGACGAATGGAAGATCCTCCATAAATTGAATGTGCCATCAGCAAAAAGTATAATTTGAGCAAGATACAATAAGTAGAAGAGACATCAATGTACTGCTAGCTGATGAATCTACAAGGTTCGGATAAATTTTGAATGATACAAGTGACTGTACAGAAGAAATATCACATCCTCATGTGATCATAGCAAAGAAGGATGTTGAGCATATACAAAAATACTAAAAACAAAGGTGATAGTTGTGGAAAAAGAAGAACAGAAGGTGGAAGTACTATTCACCAACATCAATCTGCAAAAGTAATGCTCTAGGGATTTAAGTATGGGGTATTATATCACTGTTTTGTGGATTCCTGATTATTTAAAGCCCACATGCTTTTTGTATAGCTGATTGCAAGTGCATGTAAGGGATTTACAAAGATACAGCGATAGACTCTTGGAGATCTACATAATGAAAATCTTGGCGTGACATCCAAACGAATTTTTGGAGATCCGCTAAACAAAAACCCTTAGTGTGACATCAAGAGTAGATATCTGGAGATCCACAGGGCCAATCAGCATGCAACAATTGTGATTCGCTCTGGACGCATACCAAATTTTTTGGGGGGCATTTTTTGACCTTTATATATTATCCAAAAAAATAATAATTTTTTAAATACCTCAACCACAGTCACTCGAAGCCATCCTGAATCCTGCCGAAATCTCGCTACAGTCCCATCCTTCAGTATGTAAACATCATTATTTCAGAGTCGCCCATTCCTCACATGTTCAGCTTGCCTCGATCCTGATTCTACCTTCATCTTTAAAATGCGAACAAAATAGAGCATTCAGGCTTCTACTTCCTGCATCTCATGTGAAGACTTTCTTTCCCTATTCGCAAACCCACGATCTCGAGCTCCACACCGACCTAGAACCATTACCCGAGCTTCCTTGCTTATCCTCCTTATCTGACCTCTATAGCAGGATGAACCAGGTGAAGCCGATGTCCAGCCTTGCGATCCATCCCCATATGGCCTTTGCCCTCACCTGTAGCCTTAACCCATTTCTCATCCTCTAAACTCCAATCTAGCAAAACTCCTGCCCTAACTGTCGGTCAACTTCAAACTCCCGCTTCTACTAGCTCTTCTCCTCAATCCGATCAACCTACCTCCCTTGATGATGTTCCCCTCTAGTCGGGTCAGAAGTTATGACATTTTAGGTGGAAGTGGCGATGGGAGCTGCTCACTGTGAAGGTATACCTTCTCCCTGCATGCGCACTTCTTCAGCTAAATCCCGTAAATCAGCCTAACAAAAGAAGGGAAATAGGGGATTTAATTTATTTGCAACATATTTAGCTTTAATTCTGTTTAACTCCTTCATCAATCTTGCATAAATCCTATCTTAATTTTACTTTAATCCTACATAATCTAGCATAAATTCGGCTCAAATTATGTATAATTCCTGTTGGTTTCTATATCTATTTGAGTTAGTTATAATTAATTAAATTTAATTATAATTAGTTATTTTTAATCTTAATTAATTATTATTAATATAAATAAATATAATCAATTAAATTTAATTATGATTAATTATTTTCAATTATAATTAGTTATCAATTAATTATAAAGTAATCATAATTAATTGAATTTAATTATGATTACTTATTTATAATTATAACTAATTATTAATTAATTATAAATATGTTATAATTAAATATGATTAGTTATAATTAGTATTTTAATAGTAATTAATTATTACTAACTTTAACTAATTATTATTAATTAAAATTAGTTATAATTAATTAAAATAATAAATAGAAAGATAAGTGCTTTCTCTTGCCTCGATCCATGAGCCAACACCACCACCACGCTGGTCGCCAAGATATAACCCCTCTACTCTAAGAACCGACCTTCAACACTTACAGCGCGACAAAACGATCACCTATACATGCTTTTTTTAGTGTGACAGGAGGAAGTACGTCGCGGTGCTAACGACGAAGCGGGTGATCCAAAAGTTCCATTTCGGCATTCGTGATGCACCGAAAAACTGCTTATATACGACTTTATTACACCTGGTGGGATGGGAACCCGGTGTGACGCCTACGGTGAGGCAAGGTTACTTATAAGTACCCTCGAGCGGGGGGAAAGCCAACTGTCTTTTAAATAGGTACCCTCGAAGACCCCATACACGCTTTTATTAGCGTGGTGGGAATGAAGACACGGCTGCAGTATCTATGGACACCTACCATACACACCTTTATTGCACGTGGTGGGAAGGCCTAGTTTCTCGTAGTTTCCCCTAAACAGGGGAGACGACTGGAGGCTGCAAAAATATGCATTGATAGGGGACTATACTTGGCTCAAATTGAACAAAATTTAAACTACAAGGGACTTGGACTTGGACTCCAACTTGAACAAATATAAAATACTTTAACCCAATTCGAACATTAATTAAACTTATAACTTGAATTCAAATGAATAATGACAAGGGACCTATGTGAACTGTAAGAAGCTTGCGCTTGTATACCGAACTGAACTTGAATGATTTGGGCATCAATGAACTTGAATTGGACTCAAATGAACATTGGAATCAAATCAATTTGAATATAGGAGAATGACATTGAGTCAAACAAAAAAAAGAGAAAGAAATGATCAATAACGAATTTTATTTGAACAATAATATAATATTTCTAATGGAATATTAGAATTATCATACAAATGTTTAAATCATTTGAATGTCATGCAAGCAAATGGAAAACTCATGGCGAAATTCCCAAAGGCATTGTTGATCAATGAGAATGTGCAATCCAAGTTGCATGTGGAGGCACAAGAATCTTCTAATGAGCATGCAAGATGATTCACCTACAAACAAAGATTAGATTATCTTTACTGAGCAAAGAAGATTCATGCATAGATAGGTAGAGGTCACTTACAATGATTGCATCAAGTGACTAATAAAGTCAGGGATTCATGGTGAACAAAGATTTCATTATATATAATTGTTAATGTCATTCGACTCCAAACACTACTTGTCTACAAATCAAAATCAAATAGCTGATGCAAGTGAATGTAGCAACCCGTTGGCCAAATTACATAAAGAAATTGGTGTTGACTGTATCCGCCTAGTAGTCAGTGATAGTATGTAAATGATCATACTCGTTTGCTCGCAAATAATAATTCTATCTAAAAACATATATACACATCATACAATGAACACCACTGGACTACAAGCAAATCAAGGGAGATGTAGGAGAAGTGGATCCTTTGTTATCAATGTAGATTGGTGTGTAAATGACCATATAATAGTTTACTTTGAAATGAGAAGAATAGATATGCTGCAGGACCCTTAATTTATTTATAACCAACATGAAATCTGTAGTGTTCATATCAATCAACCAATGAGCTTGTATATTGAAGACCAAGAGTCCTAATGAAGGGAACTATTAGTAAATGCAACGATTGATACGTAACAGATACAAGCACCTACAAACTCTTATAGCAAGAGTATTCTAGCAACCTCATAGTCAACATCAAGATACAAACAAGCATATTGTATACAAGCAAAGATAGCATATCTTTAGCATAATACATAGTACTTACAAACTATTATAGCAAGGATATCGTGGCATCTCTATAGATAACAATCATCCAATGGAAGATAAATACACTCAAGTTGTATGCAGCTAAGGTTATGATATCCCTACGGTTGAGGTCGGTTCACTTGTAGATGAATACAACTATTCCCTACGAGCTACAAACACCAATAAAATTACTTGTAGATAATAATAGTGAATATGTAATAAGTGCAATAAATCCTTTGTGGATACAAGTACATATGTTCTCCGCAAGCAAAGATATGAGGCTACAGCACATTCGAATATCTACGAGCCCTCCTAGGAAGCCTCTCATGTATACAAAGTGCTATCTACAAAAAAAATATAAAAAGCTCGCAACAAATCCAAATCCATACAAAAGAAAGCAGGAGATTCATTAACGCACAATACTCTACCTGCAGAAAGTAAAAAAGCAGTGCATGAAAGTCTACCTATATAAAGCAGCAAAAAATTCAATCCATAAGCTGCTACAACATGCCACCGGATCTGTAACACTTATACAAGTGGACAGAAGGCATTTACAAATGTTCCAAGAATGCCCCCGTAACATACTATATTATATATGCACATAGGTACATAAAAGGGAGGTAAGTGTAATCATGATACTCGCATGGGCCCTGATGAGCGTGTTACTAGAACACACATGACATCTTGGGATGCTGCGAGAGTCAATAAATGGACTCAAGTTTGAGCCAGATCCTTCTATATGGATATATAGGAGTCGACATAGCTCAAGTCATCAAATGAATATATAGTCAAAATATTGACCGGAATATTTATTTTATAGTTCATGTTAGGCCTTCAAGGCCCTTAATAAAGAAATTCATCAACAAAAACATACACCCAATGAAGAACCCAATCCTCCTAAGCAGGTAAAATTGCAGTCGACAAGGTTCAGCAAGTAATTATAAAATACCCCCAAACACCTAGATGGGCCCCGACGAGCATGTTATGGGTATACATGTGATGTCTAGGGATGCTATGCGGGTCCAATGATGAACCTTAGGTTGAGCCTGATCCTTCTATGAGGGTAGATAGGAGTCGACACGGCTCGAACCGTTAAATAAATATACGATCGTGATGTCGACCAAAATATTAATTTTAAAGTTCATGTTAAGCCTTCAAGGCCCTTAATGAGGAAAGTTCATCAACAAAAACATAAATTCTATGAAACTCAATCCTTTGTTGGCAAGTAGGCAGAGTCAACAAGGTTCATCCATAAAATGCAAATATTTTCAAAAGACCCCAGTCACCCCGATGATGGCCGTGTTGAACGTAGATCTCAATTAGAGGGGTTAATTCCAATATTTTACATGCCACCCAACACTTTAAAAATCCCAAAATCTAAAATATTTAAAATTGAAATAAATCCATTAAATGCTTAAAGCAAAATCCTTTCACCCTCTATAACAGTTTACTAAGGTGGACAAATTTGAACATCACTTCAACTCACAAAGAGCTAATATCTGGTCGAGAATATTTGTAGGATCCATTCTCAAATAGTCTCCTACTAGTAAGAACATGGTATATGTCCTCTAACCGGTGGTTGTACTGCTAAATGGCACCACAGGATAAACGGTTATGACCCAGGCCCCTCTAAATCGAGTGGTTCTGCCACCAAATGGCACCATAGATAATGGTTGTGGCCAGAGCCAATACGTTCCTTAGTGGCATCAAATCCTTGAGATATGAATTAATAAGATATAATCAATAGGGCATAAAGCCCTCTATTAGCTATGGTGGAACCAAATTTGTCTCTTAAATAAACATCCACCCCAGGTCTACAACGTACTCTTGGACGAAGCAACCCATGGCTACTAACAAGGATACTTCTATCAGGTTGGGTCGACTACCTCCTTTGACGAAGTAGACCAGAGACCACGATGGCCCGGGATGACTGGAACCATGGGATCTTGATCGGGCCCATCATTCATTCCCCCGCCATCTTCTTTAAGTATGAGATGGTGAAATTTCTAATTTATATATCAACCCAAATTTCCTAACCTTCTAACACCACACCCATGTTGCTACTATATGCCAGATAACATGTATTTCTATGTATCTGATTGATGACTAGCCTTAATCAAAAGTTCTCTCTAAATGATTGAGAGAGGTAATTAACAATAGGGGCTTCTGCCTATAGAAAACCAGAACTCAGATCATAAAGTCCTTGTAAAATGAGGGTGAAATCTCTGGGTAATATCTTATCTACAAACTCTTCTGCCTTTCAAAATTTACCCCAGAACTTAATTCCATTAAAACTCCCCTAAAAGAAAAGAAAAAAGAGGGAGGCCGGGGTCAAATTTTTGGAGCCCACAATATCGATCTTCATTAAAGACGACATCAGACACCTTCAAATTATTAAACGCTAATTACAATTGCATTGTCTATTCTATTCTCTAAAAAAGTTAGAAGCAAATATTTTTAAATTGCATTAAATACATCAAATAAATCTTCCTTTTCATCAAGTCAAGGCTTTCATTGACCGCAATTATTCCTATTTAAAAATTTTACAATAACGGATTTAGAAAAAAAATACAAATCCTAAATTTCTTCCTTCTAATTTGAATCAAAATTGCTTAATCTTTCTCCTTCGTCAAAATTGGAATCCACGAATTTGTCTTCTTTTTCTCATTCTCCGATTTTAGCAAATGCATTAAATATAGCTCCTTTCCCATAACACTCTCCTTCCTTTGCATCAAGCACGTACAGCTCCTCCTCGATTGGCCCAAACTTCTCTTCTCCTTCGTCAATTAAAGTCATAGTCTCACTCCCTTCATTTTGTCTCCATCGAACCTCAAATAATACATCCAATTTCATAATTAAACGCGTGAGGAGTTATGCTTGATTCTGATACAAAAGTCGCACTTTCTCGTTTGCTCGCTCGCTTGCCCGCTAGTTTGCTTGCTCTCTTGCCTGCTAAACTTTGTCCCCTTCATGAATACATTATACAAATTTGATTGAACCAGTCCAGTCAGCTCTTATAATCTCCCATTCTTATTAAAATTTTGTCCTTGAAATTTAATTTAAAATTAAACAAATAATTATACCTTAATTGAATATGTGTAGATGTTGCTTTCTCACTTCTGATTTTTTCTCTAATTTGACTCTTTTTTTTTGTTTCATGTTTCCATAGAATTTGAATAAATAGTAGTCTTTTCTTCTCATATTTTATTAATCTCTCAACCTCTTCTAGATATCTTAAATTAGGTTACAATCAATTAAATCTAACACATTAATTCTTTTGTACTCATCAGATATATTTTTTCAAAGTGTAAATATATGAAAGATATTGTGCATTCCTTGCATATACAATGATAGAGCTAATTAGTTAGCTACATTTCCTTTTTTATTTGGAGAAATTTTGGGGCAGAGCCCTTTATATTAAAGAATTGAAATTACAATACTGAGAAAGAAAATCAACTATAAACCAATTAAAAGTAAAAAAAGAAGAAATAATAAATAAAGAAAACACTAAAAAGAACAAACCCCACAGTCAAACCACCTAAAAGGTGAATAAAGGGGGAGGACTCATGTGATCAAAAACCAACAATCAGATCAATCATATAGCTCAGGTTACTTCATCCAATTGCATCCTCTGAACCGAAGGAAGGAAAAAAGCCCCAAGCCTGGGTGGCTACATGTTCTATTCTTTTAAAAATTTCAAACAGTCCCATATACCGTAGACTCCATTTTCTTATTTTCCTAAAATGATGCATACCTTTTATTGGGCTGGATTTCATAAAGACAATTTCACCAATCTTAAATTCAATATGCCTATGTTTTACGTCATAATAATTACGTTATTTATCCTGCATAGCCTTTAATCTGACTCTGGTCAATCTAATTTTATTTGTAGCATCTTCAACTAATTCAGTACCAATCAAATTTTTTTCTCTTATCTTTGCCCAACATAAAGGTATCCTACATTTCCTCTCATAAAGAGCTTCATATGGTGCCATTTTGATGCTGAATTAAAAACTCTTATTATAAAAGAATTCTACTAATGATAAATGTGATTTTCAATTCCCACAAAATGTAGTACACACAACCAAGTAAATATTCTAGAATTTATATAATTCTTTCTAATTATCCATCTATTTGAGGATGAAATGTTGTATTGAATGTTAATCTAGTACCTATAGCTTCTTGAATCTTCTTACAATTTTATTAATACATACTTTTGCTAATTTTTTATATAATATATTTGTTAGATTGACAAGAAATGAGCACACTTCGTCAATTGATTTATAATAAATCATATAGTATCACAACTCCATCTCGATCTAAGTTATCTAATAACAAAATTCATCGTAATTTCATTCATTTTTACTCATGTATTGGTAGATCTAAGTTATCTAATAACAAAATTCATCGTAATTTCATTCATTTTTACTCATGTATTGGTAAAAGTTGTAACTATCCACCATGTTCTTGAAGTTGTGCTTTAACCAATTAACATAAGGTATATTTAGCCACAAATTCTACAACACATCTTTTTAATCATGATCACCATTTTAAGCTCTAAGTACATTTTATTGCTTGCAAAGTGTATAATTAGAGAAATATGCTTCCTACATTTCATGGAATCCAATATCTTGACACAATGAATTACATATTTGGTCTTTCAATTTTGATTATATTATTAGCTAATTCAAAGATATGAAATTTGTATCTTTGATATAAAGCTCTACTCTATCTATATCCTTAACTATTTGCTCTTGTTGAGTGATCGTCCAATTTACTTTGCTAGAAATCTTTATACTTAATGCATTTGCACACATTTACCTTTCATGGGTGGTATTGTACCCAAATTATGATATTTAATAAGCTCTAACCAACATCTCTACCTTAAATTGAGTTCCTTCTAGTTAAATATATATTTAAATTTTTTATGATCCATAAATACTTTCATATAAATAGTGTCTCCATATCTTAAATGCAAAAATCATCGTTGTTAATTCAAAATCATGAGTAGGATAATTTCTTTCATAACTCTTTAATTGCCTTAAATAATACACTATTACTTTATCATGTTACACTAACATGCATCCTAATCCCCTAAACGAGTTTTCACTATTTGAAATTCTTCTATACTTGATGGAATAATTAATATTGGAGACAACATCAAACAAGTTTTCAACTTTTAAAAAGCTTCTTCATACTAACTAGTCCATTCAAATTTTACCGTCTTTTATGTTAACCATGACAATGACATTGCAATTGAGAAAATTTCTCCACAAATCGCCTATAATAACCTACAAGACTTAGAAAACTCTGTACTTTCAAAATTCTAGTTAGCCCCGGCCATCTCACTGTAGCTTTAACTTTATTTTGATCCATAAAATACCTTCACAACTAATTACATGCCCAAAATAAGTCACAATGCTTAATCAAAATTCATTTTTTGAGAATTTTAGATATAACTTAATTTTCTTGAGTGTTTGTGACAGTACATATGCAAATGATAGGAATGGCTGCCTTTATGTCTTAAATAAATAAATAAAAAATTTATAAATACAATCACAGATATGTCCAAAAATAGTTTAGAAAATTCCATTCATCATATCCATAAATATTGATATAGTATTCATCACTTTAAATGGTATCACCATGAACTCATAACGACCATATAGTTTTGAATACAATTTTAGCAATGCCTTTTTTTTTAATGCACAATTGATGATATTCAGAACATAAATCAATTTTAGAAAAACTGTAGCTCCCTCAAGTTGATCAATTAATCATCAAACTTATTTTTATTTGTGAGATTTTTTAATTCTCTATAATTAATACACATTCTAAAATTTTTATCCTTTTTTATTACAAATAATAGTGGAGCTCCTTATGGCCATGAGCTAGGCCTTATAAATTATTTATTTAATAATTTTTGCAATTGACTTTTTAATTCCTACAACTCTTTTACGGTTATTCTATACAGTGCTTTTGCCACTAATTTGGAACCTGGTAATAATTTAATAATTAAATATATTTCTCTTTCGGGTGGAAATCCTAGCAAATAATCTTAAAATGCCTCTGAGCATTCTCTTACTACTGTTATATTTTGTAACTCATTAACTTCTTTAATTGAATCATTTACCCAAGCAAGAAAACCCTTATGCTTACTATTCAATAATTTACAAGTTTTCAAATAGGTTATTACCCTTATGCTTGTTATTAAATAATTTGCATGAGTGTCTAATTGCAAATTTAAAGTGTAAATATTTCAAATGATTTAGAATCAAATATTGATGTGTTTTGAATGTTCTGGATGATTTTGATTAGTTAAGTACATAGATAAATCTAAAATATTAAAAGGGGTTTTTATGTCATTAATTGGCTTTGTATTTTTTATATGTTTGATGAATGATTAAATTATTATAAAAATTAATGAATCTATCTTATAAATCACAATTAATGGTATGATCTTGAGTTTATGATTATAAGATGTTTGATACAAATACAATTGGGAAGAAAATTAGTTTACTCTTTGGAGGAAAAAAATTCTATTATATTTTGATGTAATGGTATATAGGAATGCACTTTTCTCTTTCCAATTGATAATATTTTCTTTCCAATTAATTTATAGTTTTTTGAACTTTAAATTAAAGATTAAAATTATTATGGGCTGGAATATATGTGGCGATAGAATTATGATCCTACGTCTTAGCGTTGCATAGATATCCAACTCACACATAGAGAACACAAGATTTTTTATGTGGAAAACCCTAGAAATGGGAAAAACGATGGGGCCTAACCCAGTTGAAAATGATTCCACTATAATTTGACTTAAGTGTAGTGGACTGACTTGTCCTTGAGGGTGATTAGATTACAAATGTCACCTGTATGGTTGTAGTCTAATGCCAAACAGGGATGAAAGTCCGACGTCACTTGGTGGTCCGGCGGAAGTCTGACCGTCAGTTTGTGGTCCGACAGAATTTTGCATGTCAATAGTAATCTGGTGGAAATCAGACGTCAGGTGGTGGTTTGGTGGAACTTTGAGCATCAGGCAGTGGTCCGACAAAACTTCGATGTCAGGTGGTGGTCCGGTGAAATTTTGGGCTTCAGTTGGTGGTCCAGCAGAACTCCGGGCATCAGTTAGTTGTCAGGCAGAACTCCAGGCGTTAGTTAGTAGTTCGGTGGAACTCTGGGCATCACGTGGTGGTCTGGAAAACCTCTAGTGTCAGGTGGTGATCTGGTGGAACTCTGGGCATCGGTTGGTGGTCCAGTGGAACTCCAGGCGATGGTCGAGCAGAAGCAAGGGGGCAAGAATAATCTCTGATCTCTATATTGTTTCCTTCATCTTGGGGCCCCTTTTCATGAGAAAAGGGGACTCTATTTATAGATTTTCTAGAGTGGCATTACCCATAAATAAGAGGAAGATAGAGGGTAATAGGGGAGTGATTCGGATGGATGGCCGATATTGAATCCCTTGATTATGGTCCGTTTGATAGATATTTGAATATCTTAGTGATATCAAAATTCAATGATCTTGGGCTCATTGGATTTGTCTTATCGAGCTGCTTGATTTGACTATAAGCATGTCATGTTTGAAAACCATTTGGTATTCCAAATTATGGTTTTAACCTTCCAATGGTGCTTCGGGTCCTTGATTTGGACCCTTTTGGGCTCGAATTGAGTTGAATTTGGTGTCGTTGGGTTCGTACTTTTTAAACATTCAGTTTGACTAAAAGTTTGCTAAAAATGGAGTTCGAATGGTCCCAATTTTGATTTTGGAAGTTCCCAACTTAATTTTGCCTCGAGATTCATGCTTGATCATGATAATTTTTTGATGATGTATCGGTTGGCCCTATTTTTAGACGTCAAGGCTGTAGAAGTCTGAAAATATACATTATAGCTCTTGGGGAAATTTTTGTGTAATTTAAAACTTTAAATTAATCCAAACTTGGGCCTAGAGCTCTTGAATAGCTCTAAAAGTACTAAAATTGAGTGCGAAAAGTCGAAAAACTATCCTGGGAACTCCAAAAATATCCGATTTGACCCTTCCGAGGCCAAAATCCATCTTAAAAATGGGCCATGTCAGATTACTAGCTACCGCCATCACCCCACGCTAGCACGGGCCGACTGCTCGCTGGCTCTGCCAGTGTATTGCTCAGCTCACCTGCGAGCCGTCGGTTTGCTTTGACCCGGGCATGCTGCCCGGCTTGGCCGAGCCCTACTCTGCTCGGTCGGGGGCTACCCTAGCAGACGTGGCACTTATGGGCCAGGTCATAGCTGAGGTGGCCCATGATTATTAGTTTGTGGCCGACGTAGCCATGATATATAGGACTGTGGGGTGACGTGGTGGTCATGACTGTTGGTTCATAGTTGACTTGGCCATAACATATAGGATCATGGCTGACGTGGCACCCATGATCTGTTGGGTCATGGCTGACGTGGCCACGACACACAGGATTATTGCTGATATGGCACCTATGACCTGCTAGGTAGTGGAAGGCTAGATAGAGCCTTTTAGGCAGCTATTAGCCAAGCTAAACTAGCTCCATATGAGAGGATTAGCTGGCTCCAAGCCTGCTCGGTGCCGAGCTGACCCCCCCCCCTTTTTTTTCCTCCTTCCACAGCTATGAATACCCCCCTAGGGTAGAAAAATTGCATCTTCTCCCTCTCTTCTCTTTCTCAGGCTGAGGCATTCCCCTAATCCTATTCAGATGGTATATCGTGTTTGGATTAGGGCCCCTTACTAAGTAGGAGTTTCCTTTTCCTTCTATTTCTCTCCTTTCAGTCATCTCCTTATACAGGAGGCCTTCCCTTACTTTGGATAAGTGGTATCCCTTATTCCACTATAAGGCCCCTCCCTATACAAAGGTCATGACTGGGGGATCACCCTTCTTTGAGAGATCCAATGAAAAAGACCATTTGTTGTCAATTAGTAATGGAGGTCGGAAAGACCATTATCAAGAGACGGAGGTCGAAAGGGTCATAGTCAAGTGGAAAGGCCGGAAGGACCGTAGTCAGTGGGCGTCAGAGGTCGCAAGGACCATAGTCGATGGGCGACATTGTTTGGCAATAATGGTCAGGAAGATCATAGTCAAAGGGAGACAGAGGTCATAAAGATCATTGTCTGGTGGCGGAGGTTGGAAGGATCGTACTCGATGGGCATCGGAGGTCGGAAGAACTGTAGTCTGCAGTCGACGTTGTTTGGCGATAATGGTTAGAAATATCGTAGTCAAAGAGCGTCAGAGGTTGGAAGGACAGTAGTCTAGCGATAGAGGCAGGAGGACCGTAGTAGGCGGGCGACAGAGGTTGGAAGGACCATATTAGGTGGGCGATAGAGGTCGTAAAGATCGTAGTTGGAGGGAGACGAAGGTCATAAAGACAATTGTCTAACGACAGAGGTCAGCAGGACCTATGTCCACTCCCAAAAACCTCTCATTCCAGGTATTTTACTAAACCTTTAGTGACTCTCCTTTAGCCCCCACAGCTAGACAGAGAAGCCATTACAAAATCTCTTCCACCTCCCCTGGTGCGGCACAGAACCTGAAATCCTTTTCACCCTCCTCGTGAGGTAGAGAACCTGGAATCCTTTTTTCACCCTCCTGGTGAAGGCACAGAACCTGATCCTTTGATACCAAAGAGATCTTTTTCTTCCCAAAGTCCTGGATGATCTCAGGATCATCTAGGACAATGTGTAGAATTTGACCTGATAGTTTTGGATGATCTCTGGATAGTCTAGGATGATCAGTTCAAATTTAAAAAGATCATCCAATATGGTATTGGGGATCATCCTGGATGATTAGAAGAAAAAATATGGTATTTCATCTAGGATGATCAAGTATCATCCCATGAATCTCTCAGGTCATCTAGTACTATCTTTATGGATCATTCTAGACGATCAAGAACAAATTAACTATAATTAGTCCCCTAATCACAGAATCAATTTGGGCATGATTATCATTGATCATCCAGTACGATGGATATCATCCTAGATGATTAGAAATAAAATTGAATCTTAAAACCTTGCCTAAATTATTATTGGTGGTTACTTTTCATGATCATAAAGGATTGTCCTGGATGATAGAAATATCCAATACGATTAGTTCAATAAGATAATTGGCCTGGATGATCTAAATGTTTTAGTACTATTAGTTCAAAGATTAAACATCTAGTTTTGACTAGATCTCACTCCCTTGAGTGGGTGTGTGCATGGTCACCAAGCTAGCAAATAAATTTACAGGACTTGACCTAAGAAATTAAAAATTACATCAATGAATATTACAGACTCTTTGCAGCATAGCCTATTCTACCCTAATTTTGAGCTCTAATTCTTCATTAGAAGGTGCATGGTGTTCCTGAAATATTAGTATGCACATAAATAAGTATAGAATGAAAATACTAGGAGACACAAAGATATGAGTCATAATATTTGTTATCATCAAAAGCATAAACTCGAGAGCTTGAGTTACAATAATCTCTTCCTTTTTTATGATGACAAACATTACTGGTTAAATTTACAAACTAAAAGTATTTTCATTTCATCTCCCCCTCACTAAGATAAAATTTTTTAAAAATAGGGGAAAATATAATTTTCTTTTTCTTTTTTATTTTTTAATTAAAAATAAAATAAATAAAATAAACTAAAAATAATAAATTAAATAAATATAATATAAAAATATTAGTACGTTCAAATACAACACAAATATAATAGTACATTCTCCCCCTTTGACATTATCAAAAAGAAGAGGAGCAAAGAAAAATAAAACAAACAAAAAATAGACTGGAAGATCAAATAGTCCTTGATCTAGTGAATGTGATGTTTTAGAAGAATTAATTTGAAATTTCTAAATTTTCTTAGAATGAGAAAGTTACCTCTTGATTTTATTCAAAAACTTAATAAGGCATGTATTGACCACACATAATCTCAGAAATGTTAGAGATTCATAAATTATTAATCCAAGCTCAAGTTCCTTAAGGGCTAAAGAACTTTTTAAAGAAAATATCTAAATCAAGAAATAAATTAGAGAAGGAAACAAATCTTTCCAAAAATTCTTTCATGAAATATATCTAATAGAAGATTAATGCAAAAAGGTGAATTTAAAGTCATGATTTTCAAACTCAAGTATCGAAAATATCAAAAAATATAAGGGTTTTCTTAAGATTTAAGAAGTACAAGAAAGGTAAGCTAACTCATTATGGGCTCATTTTATACCTCTTTATTAGTTTTTGGCGCACTTTGAGCATCTTTTAATTTTTAATACACTGTGTATCTTTTAATTTTGGTGATATTGCACATCTTTTCAGCTTTAGGCTGATTTTGTGCCTCTTTTCTTTTTAGAAATATGCTTTCTTTCTACAATTTTAAAGACTAAAGTAATCTTAATCAAGTGACAAAAATGAACAGCTTGATTAAGAAAATAATGAAGTGGATTCAACAACTTGTAAAAGATACCAATGAGATAGAGAAAATGTTAATAGATGAAAAAAGTTTAATTTCAAAATCCAGTTTATAATTTTATGAAGATTTTGAATCAAAAGTAAAATAGCCTCATTAAAGAAATGATATAAAGAGATAAAATCATGAGTTTCCTTTCTTTGACTGATTTTAGACCACCACAACTTACATAAAATTTCAAAAAAAATAGGAGGTAAATTTTTTAATTTTAGAAAAATGATCTTTGAAAAATGATTTGATTTTCTAAAGCGTATATGAAACAAAATGTGATATGTGTGTTGATCAGAGAAACTACATAAACAACATGGAGACTAATTTAAAATTTAAAAGAAAAATATAAAATAATAAGAAAAATCAAACATAAAAAACACAGAAAATAAATATAAATACAACGAATAAAAACATCCATGCACACAAAAATAAATAAACACACAAATAAGGCTTTAAACATCATCTTGCTCTTGATCTGATGATTCAGAAGCTAGGTCTGCCTAGGAAATTTTTTACTTTTTATTATTTGCACTTTTTACAATTTGCTTATTTTTACCCTTTTTCTTTATAGGAAGAGTTTTTAAGTTCGGGCATTCATTTTTCATATGTCTGAATTTCCTACATCCAAAATAAATAACATCCGAGAAAATCTTAATATTCTTTCTATTTTTACCTTTATAACACTTTTATAGATGCTTATGGTTGTTCTTTAGTAGACTTTCCAATTTGCTCATTACTGATGTTAATTCTTCACTTTCATCATCTACTAAGCCACATTCATCCATGTCTTCAGCATTTAGCACTATCATTTTTCCTGCATCCATAAGTCTTTGACTCACAGTTTGCTCGTAAGCAATGAGTGAGCAAATCAAATTATCAATAGAATATTCATTCAAATTTTTTGATTCACAAATAACAATTACTTTGGCATCAAACTTATCAAGTAGATAGTCTAAAATTTTATTGACCATTTTAGAGTTTGAAAATTCTTTACTAAAAGCATATGATGATATCACAATTTGAGTAAACCTAGTATACATGTCTAAAATCATCTCATAAGGTTTCATGCAAAAAAATTCATAATCATGTATTAGAATATTTAACTTATATTACTTAACTTTACTAGTACCTTCATATGTAGTGCACATTTTATCCCAAATTTTCTTGCCAATAGTGTATGTGGATACTAACATACAATCTTCAGAATTTAAAGCACAAAAAATAGTTCAAATATTTATCATTCAATTGAGCATTGATTTGTTCTACTCTACTCCATTAATTAAAAGAAATATCAGTTTTAATTCCATCTAAAATATGTGAATGTATAGAATAACCAGTTTGAATCATATGCCACATTCGATAATATAATGATTTCAAGAAAGCAAACATGCAAATTTTTCAAAAGTAAAAAAAAAATATTTTCAAATAAAGGTGGTCGAGTGATTGAATATCCTTCCATAATATTATGATTTCAAAAATTAGCCATGGATCTTTTTTAAAAGTTTTCTAAACTTTAATTTATGAATCTCGCTCTAATACTACTTGAAAGTTCGCGAGGGGTGTTAAACCCTAAAGAACTGATCCCGAGACTAACCAAGAGGGGGGGTGAATTGGTGTTTTAAAAACTTCATTAAGTAACAAAAACATCTTTTATATCTTGAAACGGAAATGAATTAAATCAATAATAAAATAATATATCAGAGATTTCACCCAAGCAGTTTAATCGAAGTAAAAAAAATGCGTAAAATAAGCAGAAAGAACACATCGGAATTTATAATGGTTCGGTCTAACCAAGTTAAGTCAGTCTGATTAAGCAGATCATCCTGGATGATCTTTGTATCGTACAGGATGATAGCCTTAAATCAAAAATTCTCAGTCGTAAGATTAACTTAGGCAAGTTTTTATTTTTAGAGATTTGGTCTGATTGTCCCAGACGATATGTGTATCGTCCTAGACGATCCATTACAATCATGCCTAAATTAGTCTTGTGATTAAAAAAAGTAATTAATGTTTAATTGATTCGATCATATCATCTTGGACGATCTCGAGATCGTACGGGACAATATGTTAAAAATCCTGACCGTATAATGCCTATCACTTGTACGTCCAGAGCTATATACAGGACAATTTTATCATTTTTGAACTAATCATACTGGACCGTAGACATATCATCCGGGACGATCAAGTCATTTTAAAATCATCCAGCATGTTCTGACTTGTACGTCCAGAGCTGTGTATAGGAAGATTTTATCATTTTTGAACTAATCGTACAGGACGATAGGTGTATCGTCCAGGACAATCAAGTTATTTTGAGATTATCCAGCCCAAGTTCCCCTGGATGACCAGAGATGTCTTCTGTATGAAATTCCTGATTTACACTAATTATCCCGGATGATCGTAGAATCGTACAGGACGATCAGAACAAAATTTTCTTCTAATCGTCCAGAGAAACTAGATCGTCCAGGCTGAAATATGAGATTTTACACTAGTCATACAGGACGATCCTGAGATCATCCTGGATGATCTTTGACGACCAGTTGAGATTTAAGATAATTTTTGAGCCCTCTTATTTAAGATCTTTTTCTTCGAATAAGAAAAATCTTTTACAACTTTCCATTCCAGAGAAAACCTTGAGAGAGAAAGAGCTTGGGAGAGAGAGAGAGGATCTTGTGAGGGGGAGTTTATGAGGGATTCACAAAGGTTGCTCCAAGCAAGGATCTGAGTCATCTTCTTCATTCATCGTCTCTTATCTTATCGGTATCTCTGTGGGAGGATCGTTCACAAGAAGATTCGGGTTCTCTGCTTGCTTTAGGAGGAAGTGAAAGGAGTCCAGGTTCTCTGCCTGCTTCGAGAGGAAGCGAAAGGAGTCTAGGTTCTCTGCCTGCTTCAGGAGGAAGTGAAAGGAGTTCAGGTTCTCTGCCTCACCGGGTTGATGGAAAGAAGTTTTTGTACAGGCTTCTCTGCCTTGTTGTGGGAGCAAAAGGAAAGTCACTTAGTGTTGGGGCAATACCTACAGGGGAGGCTCTAGGGTGTGGACGTAGGTCAAGTTGACTGAACCACTATAAAATCTGGTGTGTTCTTTCTGATTATTTTTCGCATTTACTTTTTTGTAGATGATTGGGTGATTGTAATTATTATTCTGTTATCGTTGAATATCTGCACATCTTCGCATAAATGCTAAAGTTTTAAAACATGCAAAAAGATTTTCTAAATCGTTATTTTGCTCTTAAATTTTTAAAACTACAAATTCACCCCCCCCCCCTCCTCTTGGTGAGCCTCGGGACTAGTTCCTAAGGGGTTAACATCCCTATCGAACTTTCAAGTAGTATCAGAGTGGAATTCAAAAATTAAGTTTAAAAACTTTTAAATTTTGATCCATGGCTAACTTTGGTAATTATAATACTGCTGAAGGTTATTCAATTACACGACCACCATTATTTGATAACATACCTTTTGATTTTTGAAAAACTCGCATGTCCACTTTTCTTCAATCTATAGATTATCGCATGTGGATTCTTGTTAAGGATGGCTATGAAGCACCTTTTAGAATGGTTAATAATGTTAAAACTGAACTGCCTTTCACTGAATAGACTCTTGATGATCGGGATATAGCCCAACTGAATACCAAATATTTAAACTATTTTTTCTATGCACTAAAATTTGAAGATTACATGCATATTTCTACTTACACTACTGGTAAAGAAATCTGAGATAGATTATGCATTACTTATGAAGGTACATCTGAGGTTAAGCAATCTAGATTGAACATCTTACTTCACGACTATGAACTCTTTTGCATGAAACCTAGTGAATCGATTTCTGAAATATATACTAGGTTCACTCAAATTATCACTTCTTTACATGCTTTAGGAAGAGAACTTATAAACTATGAAAAAGTGAATAAAATTCTGAGAGTTTGCCTTCTTCTTTTGATGTCAAGATAACTGCAATTACTGAATCCAAAGATTTTAAAACTTATTCTATTGATAACTTACTTGGGTCACTCATTGCTCACAAGTAAGGAGTGAACCAATGACAAATTGATACAGGTGAGAAGAAGAGGGAGAAAACTGTGGCACTGAAGGCCAAAGATACTGACACTGACTCTTTCGGGTCTGATAGTGATGATATTGCCTTAATCACTAGGCAATTCAAAAGCTTTCTAAGGAAGAAACATAAGAACTTTCAGAAATGGAACAAAGGTAAGAGTAGCAAAAATTTTAAAGGTTCATTTGATACTGTTTGCTTTGAATGTAGGAAGCCTGGACATATAAAGGCTGATTGTTCTACACTTAAGGCTCACCCAAGCAAGGAGAAGGGTGAGGAGAAACCCAAATTTAGGAAGGATAAGAAGCAGATTTAGAAGGCATTCTGGGCAGATTCTGTATCCGACTCCTCTGAGACTGAAGCTGAGGAGGAGACTACAAATTTGTGTCTGATGGCTGATGATCATCCTAGTCAATCTAATCAAGAAGAGGTATGTGAGCTAATTTATGATCAATTGCTAGATATTTCTGAAAAAATTCATTCATCATATAGGAAACTTAAGAAAATACATGCCATCCTGAAATTGGGTTTTTTTGAATTTGTAAAAAGAGCATGATGTTATGATTAAGGATCATTCTACACTTGATAGCAATCACATGTCCTTACATGATGAATTTGATGAATTGAACAAAAAGCATTTTGAACTAATTATTGAGCATGAGTCATTAAAAACATTGCATGTTGATTTAGAAAAAGCTTATAAAGAACTGGACACCATGGCATGTAACTTAGCTAGTGATGAGCATTACTTGAAGTTTGAAATTACAAGTCTTACGAAGGAAACTGAATTTCTAAAACTAAAAATTTGTGCTTTTGAGAAAAATAAAACACCTCCTACTTTTGCATAGTTTTATGCACCTTCACATTTTGAAGAATCTGTTTCAAAATCATCAAAGCATATTTCATACACACCTAGAAAGAGGCACTATCAACCACGTAGATTAGTTAATCCTTTTCTTGGCATTAGATATTTTTCTTGTGGCATGCTAGGACATATCTCACACACCTGCACAGTTCACCATTGTGGACCTCCGAGAGGACACAAAAACCATCGCCCTACGAGGGGAGACAATATCTGGCCAATGGGAGGGCAGATTCAATCACACATATGATTAACCATTGAGGATAGCGGCTCTCACCTGCACACCCCGATGGGTAATAATATATATGATCTGATCGTCACAACGGGTTTCCCCCACCCGATACATTAGCTCGAGTGTGGTTTATTTGAAAGTGGGATTCGATTTCCCACGGGCGCAAGCCCTCGTGGTTAATTACATCTCAAGCCGGAGCCTGAGAAAACTCTCGATTAAGGATTCTACATTATTCTTTCTAAATTGGGATTGGCATATAGGGCGAAGACTAGGAAATCCTACTCAAAGAGAAAGAGAGGTTCAACTAGGCTTAGTCAACATGCACGGCTCACATCAGCATCCGGAGGGACTAAGGTAGTGAGAAGAAACTGAAGAAAATAAATAAATCATGCACTCGAAGCATGCAGGAGGGAAGGATGGAGGTGGCATCATCCGTGTGACGTGGATATGTAGGGTTTAGGGTCTCTGGAAGACAGAAGACCTACCTACTAATGAGGCATACTACGAAACAATAGTAGCCTTGAATCCTAAATCTAATGGGTTTAGTGTTCTACGTAACACTAACACCCGTGTCCTAACTAATGCAATGAAAAATCTGGACTTACCCCGGCCTGGATTGGGTAGCCAGCTAACCTCTTAATCGCTTTAAAACCATGCTGTCCAGTCATTTATGAAAGATGGGTGGGTAGGTTTAAATTTATTGGAAGCGGGGCCGACATCTAGAGGATTTCCTAATTGGCCCCGGACTGATGTTGGGTGAATGCTCTTAGAGCTAATGCAATTAAAATTTTAATTTAATTGATTTCTAATGCAATGCATGCTAGTTAAAGCTTCCAAATCAGGTATGCATAGAACTTTAAAAAGGCTTATAAAATAATTTTTAGAATTAGACTGGGCTTCCCCAGGTCCGGCACCTCATCCTCATAGGTCAGATTATCCGGACTCTACCCGCAGGCGGGGAAGTGTCTTATAGAAGGAAAGAGAGAAATGCAATAATATGCATGCGACCCCGGACGATTCCAGTGATTTCCTAGGTCGTTAAGTTTCTAAATTGCTTAAACCTTAAAATTTTAAATATTAGTTGCGAGTAGAAAAGGTTTTAGTCCTTAGAGAGCCTAACGAAATCCAGGCTAAAACAAAAGCGGCATGCAGATCACCAATAAACTATGAAAAACATACAACCTATATGCAATCATCATCAAATCAGACATAATACATAATTAAATAAATTAATTAAATATCATAGGCCAACTGCCCTTAATTACAACCCAGGGTCTGTAGAAAATTAAAGTGGCCGGGCACCACTGCCAACAACCCGGATTTCTAATCCTAAAACTGACACAAGTTATTTTGAGTGGGATACTCTTGCTCTTCATCTCCTTGGTCTTATCTTCCTTGGACTCCTCGGATCTCAGCTTCGTTGGACTCCTTGGATCTCAGCTTCCTTGGACTCATCGGGTAGTAGGATGATCCAAATTTGGATTCCCAAATAGAAAAGGACTATCCTCATATTGGGTATCCTTTTCTCTTTGGGCATCCAACCTTTGGATCCTAGTATCCCCACTCAAAATAGACTTTCACAACTCAATACCAAGTTACAAATCATTTACATTGAATGAAAGAAGTAAATCTAGACTCTCCTACAAGGTTATCCTAATAAAAATTATCCCAAGCAGTTTAGTATATCATCCCAAGTAGTTTATATGAAGATAAAAATATTCATCGCAGCCACACTTGGCCATGCTCTTAGTTACTTTGAGGGCTAAGCAAGCTCTGGAGCACCTATAGAAATTTATAATGATTTATCATTTTAGCCCTCATTTATTTAGGGGGGGCTGAGCAATTTCTAAAGCACCTGCATAAAACAGTATTAATATTTAAATCATGATTATTGCCCCCTTATATTTAGCACTGCATGAGCATGAACACCTGCAGAAAATATCATTAGTATCAAAATCGATCATAACCTATGGGTATTCTATCGTGCAATCACATTTAATCCCAGAGCACAGTAAAAGTAAGCAAACAAATCAATAGTTCAATCACAGCATGCAATGAAATCCGAAAAAGCTCGGCATGCAACGAAAAAGTAAACACCGGCCTAACCTAAGTCTAGCAGTGGTGCCCTAGCAAACAATCCTACAGTGTGTGTAGAAGCCTGTGTGGCTGGGATGGATCCTGAGCTGGGTAGTTAGTTACAATTGCCTACTGTCCAGGTTTATTGTAGGCCTGAAAAGGGAATTTTAATTAAAGTATAAATATTAGTGAATTAGGATCTATTTTAGTTGATTTGATGTGTAGGTCAGTTTTAATGCTTATGGTGACAATATTTAAAGTTTAAATTGTATTAGTGAGTTTTAGGAGGTTCAGGGTCCACCTATACACTAGGCAAAAGGAGGGTTCAAAATTGACTTTTTGATTAAAGGGGATGTATAGATAGTTAATATTTTTATAAAATACTAGGCTTTAACCTAATCAGTTAGACAGTTAGCATGCCCAATTTGGATTCTCCTATCCAAAGTTATGAATTTCTGAAATTTTTGTCTTATTTTAAATTAAGTTTGACCGGATGGTTGACTTTTTTATTTAAGTTGATTTCTAGAATCTTAATATTTTTAATAAATACTAGGCCCTAATGTGAGTTTAATGTCTTTGAGTTTGCTGGATTTGGAGTTTCCTACGCAATGTTATGAATTTTAGAAGTTTCGGGCCCTAGACTATAGGCTACGGTTAACAAGAAAGTTGACCTTTCAATTTAGGCTGACTTCTGGACACCTAAGATTTTTAATAAATACTAGACCTTAATTAGAGTTAGGTGTCTCTTAGTTTGTCCATTTTGGAGTTTTCTATAATTAATTATGATTTTTAGAAGTTGGGGCAATTAAATAAATTATCGAAATTGCCTAATTAGGGGTACTTTGGGGGTTTTGACCCAAATCAGCTCCAAACTGATTGGAATCACCCCCAAAGGTCAGGAATGGCCTAAGAAGGTGTTCCCAAGTATTTGGAGAAAATTTGGAATTTTTAATAATTTTTATGATTTAATTAAGGCAAAAAATGTGATTTTTGATTAAGGTTGAATTAAAGTCCAGATTAATGTCCAATTAAGGGTCCCTAATTATCTTAGGTTGGGGACTGAATTCTGGAGAGTTTGAGGTATTATGGATATTCTTCTAATTTAAAATAGATTTATTAGATTTTTCTGAAGTTTCTAAGGCTTAATTAACAGGTAAATTAGGGTTTGCTAATTAAGTGTTTTAAAGAGTCCAGAAAATTCCTAGAAAATTCTAGGGGGTTCTAGATGTCACTAAGCACTAGTGTTTACAGTTTCATAGCAATCCGGGATCTATCCTAGTCCCTAGAAATATTCTAAGTTCGCTAGACAGTCGTTAATTATTATCCTTAGTGCGTCACTACACTAAGCAGGAATAAAGTAAAGCCACTAACCCTTGGGCACAACATAGAGGGTAAATGCAGCAAGTATAAACACACCAAACCATGTCCTTAGATCTAGGAGAGCCTAGGCTAAGTGCTTGTGCAACCTACACATGCAAGGACTACGAAAATACTAAGTAAAGAAGCCTAATGAAGTGATTAGTGGATGATTGGGACACAATCGTTCACTAATCCTTCTCCCACATGAATTCTGTTCACATATAGGTCCTAGGTTTAAATTTTCATAATAGGTGGGCCTCCCAAAATTAAATGATTTAAATAATATTTAACTTTAAAACAAGTTTCAAAATACATAAATATTATAGATATATAATAATATATGTTTAAAAATAAGATAATTGAAATTAGTTCAATTCATAGGCATGGGAGGTCTACCAGCCACCAACGGGGTTTTAAAATAATTTTTCTTTATTTTTAAAATAATTAATTATATTAATTAAATAATATTTAAATAGCTAAATGATCCAGTAATACAGAAAACATCCAGAAAAGATAGAATCAGGTACATTAAATAATTTTAAATTAAAATTCACATTTTTCTAAAAAGAACGAGGTATTGTGCGTCAAAATCCAATTTAAAACGAGAAAGTTATGAATTTTTGAAGTTGAATAGGTTTAAAAATTATTATTTTTAAATAATTTAGAATAGTTAATATTTAAAAGTAATTAATAAATTCAAAATAAAATCTCTGAATTTTAAAATAAGTAATAAGTAATAATAATAAAATAAAATAAAATAAAAAAGGGTTTTAAAAGTATTAATAATAATATAACAATAGTTAAAATAGTTTTAAAGTATTAATAATATAATAATATTATTAAAATAATAATAATAATAATATAATATTAAAATAATGTTGATAATAATAATAAACTATTAATATTATAATAACATGAATATTTAATATAATAATAATATCATTAAAATAATAATACTATTATTAATAATATTGATATTATAATGATATTAATAATAATAATAAATATTAATATTGTAATAATATGAATACTAATATAATAATAATATTATTAAAATAATAATATTATTATTAATCATAATATTGATATTATTATAATAATAATAATAATAATAGTAATAAATATTAATATTATAATAATATAAATATTAATATAATAATAATATTATTGAAATAATAATATTACTAATTATAATATTAATATTATAATAATACTAATAATAATAATAATAGTGATAATAATAATAATAATAATAATAAATTTTAAAAATAATTTTTAAATAAAATAATAATAATAGTAATAATAATAATAATAATAATAAAGAAAATAGTTTTAATAATAATAATAATAATAAGAATAACACAAATATAATGTATTAATAATAATAATAATAATAATAATAATAATAATAATAATCATCATTATAATTACAATTAACAAATATATATATATATATTTTTAAATATTAAAATTAATTTTTAAATTAATTATACAAATAATCCTAATAAAAAAAGTTTTAAAATAATTAAAAATAAAAAAAAATAAAAAATGGGCGGCTGCAGGCCACGCGGCGGGCCTTGATTGGCCTCGCTAACCGCGACCAATCATTGGCAATGATTGGCAGCGGCGGGCCCCGCGCCACTTAAAACGATGGCAGCAAAGCGCTGCCGTTAGATCTGCCGCTGCGCGGATCAACAGCTCAGATTGAGCCAGACGGGAGCAGTGAGGGCAGGATCGGATCCGCGGTCGAACCTTAGCCGCGGAACGACGCTATCGGAACCGTTGATCGTAAAATCAACGGTTCTGATCAGACGTATCAGGCGGAATACGTAACCCGCAGCCCTAAACCTATTTTCATCTTGTTCTTGCAATCTACTCGATGGAATTCGATGAAATTTTAGATATATGACCTATACATGAAGAGCATTCGTGTGGGATCTTTGGTTTGTCCTAAGACACACTAATGACGACGCTAATTAACCCTAAGTGTTTTAACTAGGGTTAGGATTTTTACCTAATCCACTAGGTGGATTCGAAAGATCTTGGGCTTGTTGAACTTGTAGACTGTCTACGAGTAATTCCCTAGTTGATCTCGATCCCTGAAACGCCCTCGATTGGACGGAGAATGGCTTGGAACTTTTGGAGTCTCGGTTCGCCAGAGATCTCGCCGCCGGCGAGGTTCTAACGCCGAGTTTCAGTTGGGGAAAGTGGAGGAAGGTCCTGGGAGTTCTCTCACCAAATCTCAGGGGCTGAGGATGCTTGGGGAGAGAGCAAGAACCAAAAGTCCCCCTCTTGGAACCCTAAAGAGGGTATTTAAACCATTAGACCCAAGCTCAATGGCCTAGATCCAATCTCAAGCCAATTAGGAGGGAAATAAGGGTATGTGGGACGTGGTTTGAGTGGAGACTCAATAGGGAAGGTGTTTAATGCATTTAATGGGTTTAAATTGACCCAAATAGGTCAATTTGACCCATTTAAGACTTGGGATGACTAGGTCAACCATTGACATGGTCAACCTAGTCAAATGGGTCCAAGGGATGCTAAGGTGGGCCCTAGAATGGATATGAGTGGACTAGGATTTGATTTAGGCCCATTGAGGCTTATTGGGTCAAATTGGGTCAACCCTGGTTGACCTGGTCAACCAGGTTGACCCAAGACTTGGGTCTACGGTAAAACATGGTCAACAAACGGACCCCCAACAGGAGTGGCAAACAAACTAGTGAACCACTTGTGTTGGCGTTGACCAAATATGACAAGAGAAGTAGAGTAAAGGCCCCAATAAAAGGAGCACCAAAAGGGGTGAACAAAAGCAAAGGAGAATCTTCTCCTGACCTTGGCTTGTAGCAAGGGTGGAGCCGAGGAGAGAACAAAAAGTAGAGTAGTAACAGGGATCTTCTCTTTGCCCTACCCTATAGTGAGGGCAGAACTGAGGAGAGAAAACCCAAAAAAAAGTAAGGTTGTAAAGCAAACCAACTATCCATCCGACCGTATCGAAACAACAAGATAGAAGGTGAGAGAGTGGTGAGGTATGCCTTCCAGGGACACTGTCAGGCTCACTCGACCAGGTAAAGTCTGATGTCTGCTTGATCAGAGCAAAACAATCAGGGAAGAAGTAGTGGTGAGGAATGCCTCCCAGGGACACTGTCGGGCTCACTCAACTAGGTAAAATCTGATGTCTGCTTGATCAGAGCAAAACAATCAGGGAAGAAGTAGTGGTGAGGAATGCCTCCCAGGGACACTGTCGGGCTCACTCAACCAGGTAAAGTCTGATGTCTGCTTGATCAGAGCAAAACAATCAGGGAAGAAGTAGTGGTGAGGAATGCCTCCCAGGGACACTGTCGGGCTCACTCAACCAGGTAAGTAAAACGAACTACCTGACTGTTCATTTCAAATAGTAGGATAGAAGGTGAAAGGATCCCGTCTCCTCCTGCTCCCTTCGGAACAGCGGATAGGGGTGACTCAATACTTCCGTCTGACCTCAACAAAAGTAAATAAGCCATAAAATTGGAGTCTGCGTAGTCTTTTACAGAACATCCAGAGTAAAGGGGTGGTGAGGAATGCCTCCCAGGGACTCTGTCGGGCTCTCTCAACCGGTAAGTAAAACTAACTACCTGACTGTTCATTTCAAACAGCAGAATAGAAGGTGAAAGGATCCCGTCTCCTCCTGCTCCTTTTGGAACAGCGGATAGGGATGACTCAATACTTCTGTCTGACCTCAACAAAAATAAATAAGCCACGAAATTGGAGTCTGCATAGTCTTTTACAGAACATCCAGAGTAAAAGTGGTGGTGAGGAATGCCTCCCAGGGACTCTATCGGGCTCTCTCAATAGGTAAGTAAAACCAACTACTTGACTGTTCATTTCAAACAGCAGAATAGAAGGTGAAAGGATCCTGTCTCCTCCTGCTCCTTTTGGAACAGCAGATAGGGGTGACTCAATACTTCTGTCTGACCTCAACAAAAGTAAATAAGCCACGAAATTGGAATCTGCGTAGTCTTTTACAGAACATCCAGAGTAAAAGTGGTGGGGGGGAATGCCTCCCAGGGACTCTGTCGGGCTCCCACTCAACCGGGTAAAGTCTGATGTCTGCTTGATCAGAGCAAGATGATCAGGGTAAAGGTCTGATGTCTACCAGAGTGGCAGGACAGTTAGGGTAAAGGTGTGGTGAGCTATGCCTCGCAGGGGCTCTGCGGGGTGCTCCCAACCAAGTAAAGCCTGATGTCTACTCGGCGCATATGCCTGCAGCAGAGCAATCAGGGAAAAGAGGTGGTGAGATATGCCTCCAAGGGGCTCTGTGGGGCACTCTCAACCAAGTAAAGTCTGATGCTTACCCGATGCATATGCCTGCAGTAGAGCGATCAGGGGAAAGTCATCTCAACCCTACCTTAACACGCATATGTGTAGGGATGGGAAGAGGAGTAGAAAATGGAAAATTTCAAAGAGAGAAGGGTCGTCTAAGGAGTTTCAACCAGTGTTTTGGGTACCACGTGGTAGAGGACAAGTCGTCGTGGCCACGAGTATCCAAACGCCAGTGAAAACTGCCTAAGCAAAACCAAGAGCATACAAACCTGGAAGCACCAGAAAGATGCCTCGAGAGACTATAGGGAAAAGTATGCCCTCAACAAAGTGTGAGAGGGGTAAGCTCATTCCCCATGAGTAGCTAAAGTAGCAAGGAAGACACACTTGCTACAGAGAAAAGAACTATATCAATGATAAAAGACCACACTGGTACACCCACATAAGCTAGTGGGACCCTATAGAGGCGGAAAACAACATAAACACATCCAAGGGACCACTCCACAGCCAAGAGTCGGGTCACGGTGGGAAAGTATGTCACTACAAGATAAGTGAAATGATTTTCTGCTAGAAAATTAAAGTTCACTAAGAAGCGACGCTAACATCTGAGACTTGATGTATTGCATCACAACCAGGATAGCACACAAGAGTAGCGAGGGGACACACTCGCCACTAAGGGAAGTAACATTGCATAGGAATGATATTTATGAAAAGTTCACAGTGGTGGTACCCACACAAACTGGTGGGACCCTGTGGGAAGTGTAATAATGTCAGTGCATCCGCAGAGCTACCCTAGTAGCTGAGAGTAGAGTACGAATGAGAGAGAGAGCAAAGTAGAAAATCAGTTAATTTTCTGCTAGAAAATCGAAGCTCTCAAGTCAGTGATGCTAACACCGGTAACCAGGCGTACTGCAACACTACTGGGGAAATAACTCAAGATGGCGAGGAGACAGACTTACCACTGAGGAAAATAATTTATGAGTAAAATCAATAAACATCAAACATCACAGCGGTAACACTCACCCTGACTGGTGGGACCCTGTGAGAGGCGGGAGCAACACTACCAGACCCATAGGACTGCTCTAGCAGCTGGGAGCAGGGCAAGGGTGAAGAAGTAGGTTACTAAAAGAAACTGGAGAGCTGATTCCCTGCTAGGAAATCAGAGCTCGCAAAGGTGGGATGTTAACATCTTGAGCAAGATGTATCACACCACTAATAAGGACTATCATGATTGTAAAAGACCATAATAATCACAAGTGTAAACTCATCCTTGAAGCGATTACTCAGATGCTTCATAGGAGAAGAAAAGAAAGACTTAGGGGGGAACTTGAGCTCTTAGAGAGTATTACCGGGTTCCTCCTGTGACAAGGACAACCGGTTTTACTCTACTAAAAGCTTCCCTCTTTTATTTTATAGATGCATTTTTTTTATATGTTCTCAACCATAGACTAAGTATATCTTGTACTGTCGAAGACAACATCCGGCAGAGGGAACGTTTACCATATCCATGCGTTACTTCTAGTATGAGATATCCTCTAATGATTGGAACACAAAGAGGGAGGTAAGATTAGTTTTAATAACCCAGGCCATATTCGCCACATGAATAAAACTGGGGGGCACAACCAGAACATGAATGATATGTGAGTGAAATTTAGATTAGGATAGTGGATCAACATTACCATCCCAAGCTAGCCTAGGTTGGTATGGACCCAGTACAAAAGAAGTCTGAATTGGTTTTGATATTCCAGACCACACTTGGGAGCACCAAGTGAAACTGGGGGAACGGAGAGGGGGAAACTCCCAAATTACCAGGACTCAGAAGAGGAAGGTACAATAAACGCGAGACTCTCATCAGTCCTTAAGAATGGTCCATAATCAGATGGTGGGGTCAAAATATTTCTGTGCATGAATTTTTAAAAGAATATGACAAACATTTAAACAAACTCAATAGTGGGACCACTAAGAGATGTTTAAACCCCTACCAATCAATCTGAGAGAAGTCTGATCCACACATTTCCTAAAGAGTGAAAATTTCATCAGAGAGTGAAAGGACTATTTTTAGAAATGAAAAATTAACCTCTAAATCGTCTTGAACCTTAGAAAAGGTTCAGAAAGTTTGGTAATATAGGTTGACTCCATCTAAACCCGAGAAGGTTAGGGATTTAAATTTTGCTAACCCAGCTTAAGCTCCCTAAAAGCTAAGCTGGGCTTTCTCCCTTATATATTTTGAATACATATCTAATTCAAAAGGGTGTAAATTAGAGAGAGAAACTAAATCTTCTCAATCTTCTTGCATGAAAATATTTTTATATCTAATAGAACATCCTTGCACGATGATGAGTCCAAGATCATGATTTTCAAACTCAAGTATCACAAATATCGAAGGGTATGGATTTTCTAAGACTTAGAGATTTACAAGAAAGGGAAGCCATTTACTTATTCACTTTGGGCTCATTTTGAGCCCCTCAACTTGATTTGGCGCACTACGCATCTTTTAATTACTTGATACACTTTGTGTATCCTTGACTTTGTGGCGCATTTTGCGCAACTTTCCACTTTTGATACACTTTGCGTATCTTTGATTTTTGGCGCACTACGTATCTTTTCACTTTTTGATACACTTTGTGTATCTTTCATTTTGTAATTGGCTCCCTTTCCAAATTCCTAAAAGAAAACTTTCTTAGTTGTAAAATTATCCTCCAAACATAAGAGAAGAAAAATTCACTCTCTTGTGTAAGGAAGAAAATCCACAAAGCAAACCCAATCCTATGATAAGAATGAACAACTTGAATGAGAAAATTATGAAATAGATTCATTAGTATGTAAAAGACATCTATGAGATAGAAAACCACAAGATGACTGGGAAAATATTCATCTCTAAATCTAATTTCAATTTGATATAGATTTTAGTTCAAAGTAGGAAATCATCCCGAGCAAGGGATGAGAGAGAAGGCACACGTTCTTTTCTTTTGAATCATTATAATCACCCTTCAAGCGCTTAGAGGAGTCAACCACCAATTACTTAATCTTCTAAAGAAGACAGGGGTAAATCTTTCATTAGGAAAAGTAAGTTCTGTACTTTCTAAGGAAAAATTCTCTAAAAAGTTCACTTCGTGTTTCAAGCTCTCAGACTTTTCTCAGATTAATCTTTCTTTTAGAAACTTTGCACATTAAATTTAAAGATCCCATCATTGAAAATAGAACTTGAATTTGTATTTGGACTGATATGGGTCAAAATCTGGAATAGAAGAGTTCAGACAAGGGAGATGATAGAGACTAGAGTTTATGTCAGTGTACGAATCATATCATCTAACCTCATCACCCCTAAGGATAGCCTCATACTTCTCGTAACAAACATCGTGTGGTAGAGAAAAAATCATCGTGGCCACACAGACTACCGAAAAGTGAAGAAGCCCCTCCAAAGGGGATACATGTACAGAGGAATATTTGCAGGCGGTAAGGGGACCCCCTCCCTCTCGAAGAGCAAACTCAGGCATAGTGCTTTTTCAAGTACAGCCCGTTGATGACAGGCATAGGGTGAACACCATTGGCATCAACGAGTAGGTAGGCACCACCTTCGTAGACTTACTCTACAGCAAAGGGGCCTTCCCAGACAGGCTCGAACTTACCACTTCGGCGACGGCGCGAAATGATAGGTCTGCGTAAAATAAGGACCAACTCGCCAACCCGGAAAGCACGGGGTCGGACAAGGTGATCATGTGATTGAGCCATACGGGCCTGGTATAGTTTGAGGTTCTAATAAGCTTGTAGGCGAAGCTCTTCTAAACCATCAAGCTCTTCCATCCGTAGTCGGGCGTTATCTTCGTGGGAAAGATTGTGGCTAACTGCCACACGCAACGAGGGGAGCTCGACCTCAAGTGGGAGGATGACCTCGACCCCGAAAGCCAAAGCATATGGGGTAGACTGAGTAGGAGTACGGTATGTAGTCCTATAGGCCCATAGTGCTTCGGGAAGTCTATCGTGCCACTCTCATTTGTTTGCAACCAAGATTTTTCTTATTAATTGCACGAGAGTTTTATTGAATGCCTCCGCCAAGCCATTGGCCTTGGGATAGTAAATTGAAGAGTATCGCCAATTGATGTTATGGCGGCGGGCAAATCTGGTAATTTTGGTGCTTCTAAACGACGGGCCGTTATCTAAAATGATACGGTGCGGGACACCAAAGTGATAGATAATATGATCACGAAATAAACGCATCACATCTTCTTATTTGACTTCCTTAAGTGGCACAGCCTCTGCCCACTTAGAGAAGTAGTCAGTGGCAGCTAAAATGAACCTATGACCCTTAGAGGAAGGAGGGTCAATAGGACCCACTACATCCGTGCCCCAGCCCTCGAATGGCCAAGATGATACAGTAGGGTGCAGCGGATTAAGGGGTTGGTGAATCACCGTGCCATGAATTTGGCACTGGTGGCACTTTCTAGCGTGCTCCATGTAATCACGGATCATAGTCGGCCAATAGTAACTAAGGCGTTTAATTCTGCCTTTTATTTTTGGTCCGGACTGATGAGCACCGCAAAGACCTTCATGTATCTCGCCCATGACCTTGTGAGCCTCCTCGTTGTTGAGGCAACGCAACCACATCTGGTCGAAAGAGCGTCGATACAAGGTGTCGTTCACATAGGTGAATGATAGAGCTCTCTTTCTGATCTGGGCAGTAAGAGATCTATCATCTGGAAGCCTGCCATGCTTCAAATACTCTATAAAGGGTACTCTCCAGTCTGATTCTTCCTCCACTGAGAACACTGTGAGGGTCTGATCAGGAGAAGACAGGTCTGCAGGGCATAGGGCTTGACGGCACTGGACAACGATAGATAGTGGGTTGCCAGTTGGGTCAGCCAGTTTCTTTGCTAACTTAGCTAATGCATCTGCCTTGCCATTGGCAGACCAAGGGATTTTAGCTAAGGTCACTTCAGGAATCAAACACAAGAGCTCCATTGCTTTGTTGTGATAGGGCAAGAGCTCCGGCTTAAGTACTTTGTAGACTCCCACTACTTGATTTATAATCAGTTGTGAGTCTCCAAAGATTTTCACCCGCATGACATTCATCTGAATGGCCAACTCTAGTCCTAAAATCAGAGCTTCATACTCAGCTTCATTATTGGTACGAGGTTCTGAAAGACTGTAGGAATATCTCAGAGTGTGGCCTTCAGGGGATACGAAAATGAGGCCCAGACCTACCCTAACTATAGGAGCTTCATTCGGGCTCAAGGCTCTAACGGATGACGCACCGTCAAAGTAAAACTCCCAAGTAGGGGACTCCTGCTCATCCACACTCATGATTAGCTCGTCAGGCAGCTCATCATTGAGTGGGGAGTCTGCAGGGATCGGGTGAGCAGCAAGAAAATCAGCTAGAGCCTGTCCTTTGACGGCCCACTAAGGGACAAAAGTGATGTCAAACTGCAGTAGGATCATAGACCATCGTGCCAGACGACCTGAGAGGGTCGGACGGGTCATCAGATACTGCAAGGGGTTGACTCGAGAGATTAGGTTGATTTTATGTGAAAGTATATAATGCCTAAGCTTCTGTACCGTGAAGATCAAAGCTAAACACTGCTTTTCCATCGCGGGGTACTTCAGCTCTGCGGGTATCAACCGTCTACTGAGGTAGTACAAGGCATTCTCCTTGCCTTCCTCATTCTCCTGAGCCAACAATGCACCCAAGGACTCATCCAGGGCCGTAGTGTAGAGAATTAACGGCCTCCCTGGGATGGGTGCAGCTAAAATAGGGGGATTTATTAGGTAGCACTTTATACTCTCAAAGGCCTCCTGACAACGCTCATCCCAGTGAAAGCGGGCATCTTTCTTTGCTAGGGCAACAAAGGGGTGACACCTACCAGACAAGTTGGAGATAAATCTTCGCAGAAAGGCTAGCTTTCCTTGGAAAGACCTTAGCTGGGTAAGGCGTTTAGGGGGTTTTAGATCGACTATGGCTTTGATCATGGAAGGATCAATCTCAATGCCATGGTAGAGAACTATAAACCCTAGGAACTTTCCTGCACTAACTCCAAATACGCATTTTAGAGGATTCATTTTCAAATCATATTTACGTAGGCTTTCAAAAATGATTCGTAGATCTCAAAGGTGATCTCCACGGACCTTGCTTTTGACTACCAGATCATCCACATAGCATTCAACTTGCTCGTGTATCGTCTCGTCGAAGATAACAGTCATAGCGCGTTGATAAGTGGCCCCAGCATTCTTGAGACCAAAGGGCATCACCTTGTAGCAAAATACGCCTATAGGTTTGTGAAATGTAGTAAATTTCTCCTCCCTGGGGTCCATCTTTATCTGATTGTAGCCAGATGAATTGTCCATGAAGGAGAAAATGCTATGGGACGATGCTATATCCACCATAAGCTCGGGGATAGGAAGGGGAAAATCTTCCTTAGGGCATGCCTTGTTTAAATTACGGAAGTCGATACAGACACGAATCTGCCTGTTCTTCTTCCCGACTGGAACAATATTGGCGAGCCAAGTAGGGTACTTCTCTTCACGAATGAAATCGGCCTCTATAAGCTTCTTAGTTTCAGCGATCACCTGTTGTTCTATCTCCAACCTCATCCTACGAGGTGCTTGCTTAACAGGGACTGCATCAGGCTTAATGGCTAGTTTGTGGACTACTACATCTGGTTTAGACCAGGCATCTCAGTGTAGTTCCAGGCAAAGCAATCCCTAAACTCTGAGAGTAGCTCGATGTATTCTTGAGCCTCTGAGTCAGATAACAAGACACTATGAAAAATAGGTCTAGGATCTGATTCAGTGCCTAAGTTTACCTCACACAATTCATCCATGGCAGAAGTGATGCCATCTTCAAACTCTTGAGGAGCATCGAGTACTCTATCCTCGTCGTCACCTGGGTCTTCTTTATCGGTAAGAGAAACAACCGGATATGAGTGGAAAACCGCTCGAATGTTAGCATGGCTAGGTGAGCTTTGCTCGACATAACCTAAACCCTGCTTAGTCTGAGGCATATCGGTCCACCAAACACGAGCCTGTCGTAGAGCTTGTTCATCTGACCAAGTCGATATAACTGCACCCCGCTCTACACAGTCTTCCATGAAAGGGGAAAAATAACGAGGGGCAGTTGTGACTTTGTTATCCATAGCGGTCTCCGCTGAACCCTGACTCTCAGGACCCAGTGGGGCACCTACACTATGGGATAACGAGGCACACTCACTAGCTCGTGGTGGCACAAAGGTTTCATACAGAGGAGGCGGAGGGCGACCTCTAACTTGTAGTGTACCACCATCACTAGTGGAGGGGGTGACCAAAGATCTTTGGTGAGACTCCTCAACTCTTATTCCACGTATCTGACGGGAAAGGGATTATTGACTAGTGGTCTGACGTCAGGGGTCTACTTCCTCGTCTGAACCACTGTCAATAACTAAACCACCCTCGGGTATCAGGTACCTACAAAAGGTAGGTAGTGAACTATAATCTGTGAAGTCCGGGGCTGGTGAGGGAGTTGAGCGATGAGGAGTAATGATCATCTCATCGTCAGAGGAGTCGAACTCGATAGTCAAAGGAGAAGCGTAAAGATATGAGGGAGGAGGAATTTGAGTGTCGTAGTTTCAAGGCGGGCGAGTCGACCCTTTGCCTCTACCTCTACCTCGCTCTCCCCTACCTCTACTAGGGGGAACATCGTGCCCAACTGCAAATTGGAAAGGAGATCCAACAGGATCTGCAGTGGAGGTATCTGCCTCAATACTAACCTGTGATGGACCTCGCACAGGTAGCTGTACAGGACCCTGTACAGTACTGGCAGGTATCACTGGTGACTGGGCAGAAGGAGGCTTACTCTTCTTACGAGGTATGTAATGCTCAGCATCATCGTAAATAGAGACCTCATGCACGGAAAAGGGTTGGGTATCCCCGGGAATGGAGTACTCGACTTCATTCCTCATATACTTCATACATTGGTGCAGGATGGAGGGCACCATTCCATACTCATGAATCCAGGGCCTTCCTAGGAGAGCCCTATATGAAGTATCAGCCTCGATCACATGAAACTTTGCCTCAGTAAGGAAATTTCCAAACTTCAGGGGCAGGGTGATAGACCGTAGGGCACGCTGTCCTTGGTCATTGAAGCCTTTCAACATAATCTTATCAGAGGTTAACTTCAGATGACCCAGGGAGAGGCTCTTCAGAGTTTCATAACTCAGGATGTTTACTGAAGCTCCTTGGTCAATGAGGACCCTGTTCAACTCATAACCATTAACTTCAGCGGTGACATACAAAGGATGATTGTGATTAGAGGTACCCAAGAGGAGATCACGATCTGAAAAGGTAATGCATGGCATCTCTCTCAAAAGGCATGCATCTCTAACAGATTCGGAAGCAAAGAAGGCTTGATAGGACTCTGGTTCGAGTAGTGCTTTTACCAGGGTCTCTCTCAAGTCGGGAGACATCATCAAAGCGTCATAGACACTAAGAAGGGCAGGAATTTTCCTTAAATAGGCCAACACATTGTAATCGACCTCCAGATGAGGGCCTTTCCCTTTCTCCTTAGACTGCTCTTGGGAGGAAGGGATAGGATCGTCCTGCTGGGTAACAATGTTCTTATCTTTTTCTTTTGTATTCTTAGCCATTCTAGGTGGAAGAACCTTCCCTGAACACAAGTGAACTTCCTGTATCGAGTCATCTTTGACAGGAGATTCACTTGGTTCAGCGGTGATGGCATGTGTTGGCTCCAAGGAAAGTGACTGGAGTGGGTTCTCGGATTCATCTTCTGAATCCATGTAACAACCATCCTCCGGAATCATAAAGATCGGTTCCTCATCACACTCAGACTCTTCATCACATACAGAATCATCATAAGAAACATGTAAAATATTGAAAGAGCGAGTGCTAGAAGAAATAAAAGCAGGAATAGAACACCAGAAGTAGCTAGAATCACCTTCTTCTATTATTTCATTATCAGTTGAAGGGAGAACAAAATCCTTCAGCGTAAGTGCTGGAAGGCGTCCCGTCTTCCCCTCGAAAGTTACAACAAATTTTTCCTTTTCATACAACTTTTTATTACATAAAATAGCAAAAGAAATGTGCTCAGTAGGCACCACAACAGAAGAAGAAAAAGGTATTGGCGAAGAAACTGGGCTGACAACTGTCGACTTGGCCTGGGTAGGCCTCCTCTCAACTGCCTCTGAACTCTGAACTGTCAGCCAGATCATCTGCTTCATCTTTCGAGAGAGTGCTAGCTGCCACTCTCCCTCAGAACCTCTGGGTGATCTGCTACGACTGCTCTGGCTACCACTCTGGCTGTCACTACAATTACTGGAGCCTGAGATCATCTGAACTATCTAAGGTGTCTTGCCCTTGGGCTGAACCAGGTCGCTGTCTTGTAGGTGGATCTGCCCACTAGCCATGACCTTCTCAACTCTATCCTTGAACACATAGCAATCTTCTATAACATGCCCGATATGTCTGTGAAATGGACAATATAGTGGGTATTTTGTTTGCCCCTCCTCTTCCACTCTATTATTGTTCGGGAATGTTAAGATGTTTCTCTTAGTAAGGAACTTGAAGATCTTCATCACACTTTCCCTTTTAAAGGGATATTCCTTACTAAGCTTCTCCCGTAGGTACTGCTGACTCTCCGGGGTCCTACGGGAGGGTCTAGACTGCACTGCTGACTGGCCCGGTGTGTGAGACTGTTGAGGTGGTGCTGAACTGGCCAAGGGCTTCTTGCCCTTATCTTATGGTCCGTAAGTACTGTGTACCTCCCCTCTCCTAGGTGGAGGTGCCCCTGAAGACTCCTGCCGCTGAGGTCTACGTGAAGGTTGACTCTCAACCTTAGGAGGGACTGCATCGGGTATGCTGTCCTGCAGACTGATCACCTTTGTCAATAACTTCTGAAAGGTTCTGATGTTGAAACCCTTCAGATAAGGTGCTATCGGACCATCTATATTCTTCAACAAAATTTCTACTGCATGCTGCTCCTGTAACTGGGGCTCACACTGTAGGCTGAGGTTCCTCCATCTGACTATATAATCTGGGAGAGGCTCTAGGGGGCCGCTGTCTAGTCACGACTAGCTCTCCAACTGTAACTCGGTGCTCTGCACTGACAAACCTCTGCACAAACAACTGCTCTAACTCTGCAAAGGTACGTACTGAATCATTGGGGAGGTCAGCGTACTAGGCAAAGGCCACCCCAACTAAACTGCTGACAAAGAGTCTCAACATCAGTGCATCGTTCCCTCCTATGTTGCAACAGATGGCTCGGTACTGGGCCACGTGCTGCCTCGGGTTCCCAAACCCATCAAAGACTCTGAACCTAGGAGGGACAAAACCAGGGGGGTAGGGCTCGTGCTCGTACTCTACTAGGTAAGGACGCCCCCTGCTAACTACCTCTCCAGACTTCCTGGAGGAAATGGCCTGCTCGACCTTCTGGGGAATCAGATCTTGAATCTGTCCGGCTGACAACTGAACTGACTGACTCTAGACTGGGGTAGTAAAAGCAACTGCTGTAGGTGCCACTGGAACTGCTCTCTGGGCCCTGTCTACTCCCACAGGACCTGGTACTACTACAGGTGGTGCTGCTGGCTCGTCCCTGGACGTAGCAGGAGTGCCTACGCATGTCATCTAGGGCATCGCCCCCAAAGCTGTCAACTGAGCTGTCATCGCTGCCACGACCCTAGCCATCTCTGCCATCTGAGTCTGTAACTGTAGTACTGTGGCATCTGTCTCAACTGATCGGGGAGATCCTCCTACCTCAGCTTCTCCCTGCTCATCATCATCATCTGCCTCTATCTGCTCGTCTGAGTGGCCATGTCTAGTAACCACGCATACTCTGTGCACCGGTATGCCTCCATTTGACTCCTCCTCAAGTAAGTCATCCTCAAGTGCATCATCCTCATAGAGGGTCTGATGGAAATCCTCTGCATATGGACTCAAAGGGGAGGAGGTCCCGTAGGGGCTAAGGACTGGCTCTGCCTTGACTGGTGAACTGCCAGGAGAAACTGCAATATCATTGTCTATCGCTGCATCACAGACCATCGGAACTGCCTCTAATCTGGAAAGGACAACTGCCTCTAACTGCTTAACTGCCTGAACTGGCTTTACTGCATCGATAGGGGACTCTGCCTGTCGTCGTCTCCACACCCATCTACTGCGATGGGACCCAGTAGGGGCAACTGACTGCTGTGGGGCTACTACAACTGAAGGGAGCTGGGGTCTGGGAGGCTCCAACTGCTGCCTCTGTCCATGATGATGTGGGCGTCATCCAACAACTGAAGTAACTGTCTGTGGTCTCGCCAATGGAACTGAACTGACAGGCTGCTTGGGTGGCTGTCCTCTCTGCCACCTGTACCTCTGTCTAGCAGTCTGCCTCTGCAACTGAACGGATGCCTGAGAAATCTGGTGGAGTAACCTCTCCCGATTGACAGGGCCTCGACCCCGCGCTAAGCGGATAATGCTCTGAATCCTCCGAGAGAGGGTTCGAGCAGCATCATCCCTGGGGACCCTAGCGCGTGGTAAAGTAGTAGTGACAGGAGGGGCCGCCACGATGCGAGCGACGTCCTCCTCATCACCACTGTGTGTCAGTGGGGAGAAGCGTCCTCCCTGAACCGCTGGTATCTCAGGGGCAACTGTAACATCCGGGGTAGGGGAAACTGCAACTGGTCGTGGTGCCCGCTACCTAGGGACCACTCTCCTCTGGACTGGCTCCTGGTGAGCCAAAGAATCTGCCATCCGTTGTCTATCTACCTCGGATGCAGCCAAGCGAAATCTACGGTTTCTATTCCTCCGGACCCTTCTCCCAAGGCCGGAGGCAGAAGACGAAGCAACATCTGAACCCACTACCTGAGTGGCAGGGGGAACAGGAAGTACGGGAAGTGTTGGGGTCTTCTCGAGGGTCTCTGGGTGAGACAGTCGAGCGAAAGATGAAACCTGATGGGAGGAAGGCGAAGGAGCCTCGGTCTGGGCACCCATCTTCCAGGAGGAAGAAGGAGGGGGAACCCGAACACGAGCTGCCTCTGCCGGAGCAACAACAGGGGTAACTACTGCCTGCCGGCGCTGAGGGGTCGGGGTAGTCTGAACAACAGGTGCGGTAGGCACTGGTCGCCTAACCGCTAGACGAGTGGGCTGAACAGGGAGTGGACTAGGCACTGGCTGCCTAACCACAGGGTGTGCCGGCTGCACACGAACAGGAGTAGGATGAGCAGGTGCCCGGGCTGTCCTCCGAGCAACTGAACATCCAAAAGGTCGCATGGCTGTGCGAGCTCTCCTCTGGGGAGGAGAGTAGGCAGCAGCCTCAGCAGGGGTCGGCCCGCCAAGAGTGACGAAGGTCGAGTCAGTGAAGGAATCAAAAGTGATTCCTCCAGTGGGAGGACTGGCTAGCAGGGACTCAGGAAGTGTCACCCGCACGTCAGAACCAAAACTAAAAGTAACGGAAGGCACGGAGGAAGCCATGGCACTGTCTGCCAAGAAGAAGAAAAGAAATTTGAAAAATGATTAGTAACAAATAAAGAGAAGATGAATGATAGATAGGGGACGGAATGACCTAGAAGGTCAGAAGGAAAGGAACTCAGCTAGGGGGAAACCCTAACTAAGAAGAACAGAAAGAAAGAAACCTAGCTAGGGGGGGAACCCTAACTAAGAAAAAGAAGGACGATCCTAACTAAGGAAGGACCCTAACTAAGAGTGGGTTGGACCTAATCTAAGGAGTACCAATCCCGGAGTACACACAAGAAAGAATAATATAGAATCCAAAGATGGAGAGAGAAACCTGTCCCAACGTGGTCGCCAGAAACCTGTGGACCTCCGAGAGGACACAGAAACCATCGCCCCGCGAGGGGAGACAATATCTGGCCAATAGGAGGGCAGATTCGATCACACATATGATTAACCATTGAGGATAGCGGCTCTCACCAGCACACCCCGATGGGTATATGATCTGATCGTCACAACTGGTTTCTCCCACCCGATACATTAGCTCGAGTGGGGTTTATTTGAAAGTGTGATTCGATTTCCCACGGGCGCAAGCCCCCGTGGTTAATTACATCTCAAGCCGGAGCCTGAGAAAACTCTCGATTAAGGATTCTATATTATTCTTTCTAAATTGGGATTGGCACATAGGGTGAAGACTAGGAAATCCTACTCAAAGACAAAGAGAGGTTCAACTAGGCTTAGTCAACATGCACGGTTCACATCAGCATCCGGAGGGACTAAGGTAGTGAGAAGAAACTGAAGAAATTCAAATAAATCACGCACTCGAAGCATGCAGGAGGGAAGGATGGAGGTGGCGCCATCCGTGTGACGCGGATATGTAGGGTTTAGGGTCTCTGGAAGACCGAAGACCTACCTACTAATGAGGCGTACTACAAAACAATAGTAGCCTTGAATCCTAAATCTAATGGGTTTAGTGTTCTACGTAACACTAACACCCGTGTCCTAACTAATGCAATGCAAAATCTGGACTTACCCCGGCCTGGATTGGGGAGCCAACTAACCCCTTAATCGCTTTAAAATCATATTGTCCAGTCATTTATGAAAGATGGGTGGGTAGGTTTAAGTTTATTGGAAGCGGGGCTGACATGTAGAGAATTTCCTAATTGGCCCCGGACTGATGTTGGGTGAATGCTCCTAGAGCTAATACAATTAAAATTTTAATTTAATTAATTTCTAATGCAATGCATGCTAGTTAAAGCTTCCAAATCAGGTATGCATAGAACTTTAAAAAGGCTTATAAAATAATTTTTAGAATTAGACTGGGCTTCCCCAGGTCCGGCACCTCATCCTCATAGGTCAGATTATCCGAACTCTACCCGTAGGCGGGGAAGTGTCTTATAGAAGGAAAGAGAGAAATGCAATAATATGCATGCGACCCCAGACGATTTCGGTAATTCACTAGGTCGTTAAGTTTCTAAATTGCTTAAACCTTAAAATTTTAAATATTAGTTACGAGTAGAAAAGGTTTTAGTCCTTAGAGAGCCTAACGAAATCCAGGCTAAAACAAAAGCGGCATGCAGATCACCAATAAACTATGAAAAGCATACAACTTATACGCAATCATCATCAAATCAGACATAATATATAATTAAATAAATCAATTAAATGACCATAGGCCAACTGCCCTTAATTACAACCCAGGGTCTGTAGAAAATTAAAGTGACCGAGCACCACTGCCAACAACCCGGATTTCTAATCCTAAAACTGACGCAAGTTATTTTGAGTGGGATACTCTTGCTCTTCATCTCCTTGGTCTTCTCTTCCTTGGACTCCTCGGATCTCAGCTTCGTTGGACTCCTTGGATCTCAGCTTCCTTGGACTCATCGGGTAGTAGGATGATCCAAATTTGGATTCCCAAATAGAAAAGGACTATCTTCATATTGGGTGTCCTTTTCTCTTTGAGCATCCAACCTTTGGATCCTAATATCCCCACTCAAAATAGACTTTCACAACTCAATACCAAGTTACAAATCATTTACATTAAATGAAAGTAGTAAATCTAGACTCTCCTGCAAGGTTATCCTAATAAAAATTATCCCAAGCAGTTTAGTATATCATCCCAAGCAGTTTATATGAAGATAAAAATATTCATCGCAGCCACACTTGGCCATGCTCTTAGTTACTTTAAGGGCTAAGCAAACTCTGGAGCACCTATAGCAATTTATAATGATTTATCATTTTAGCCCTCATTTATTTAGGGGGGGCTGAGCAATTTCTGAAGCACCTGCATAAAACAGCATTAATATTTAAATCATGATTATTGCCCCCTTATATTTAGCACTGCATGAGCATGGCCACCTGCAGAAAACATCATTAGTATCAAAATTGATCATAACCTATGGGTATTCTATCGTGCAATCACATCAAATCCCAGAGCACAGTAAAAGTAAACAAACACATCAATAGTTCAATCACAGCATGTAATGAAATCCAGAAAAGCTCGGCATGCAACAGAAAAGTAAACACCGGCCTAACTTAAGTCTAGCATTGGTGCCCTAGCAAATAATCCTATAGTATGTGTAGAAGCCTGTGTGGCTGGGATGGATCCTGAGCTGGGTAGTTAGTTACAATTGCCTACTGTCCAGGTTTATTATAGGCCTGAAAAGGGAATTTTAATTAAAGTATAAATATTAGTGAATTAGGATCCATTTTAGTTGATTTGATGTGTAGGTCAGTTTTAATGCTTATGGTGACAATATTTAATGTTTAAATTGTATTAGTGAGTTTTAGGAGGTTCAGGGTCCACCTATACACTAGACAAAAGGAGGGTTCAAAATTGACTTTTTGATTAAAGGGGATATATGGATAGTTAATATTTTTATAAAATATTAGGCTTTAACCTGATCAGTTAGACAGTTAGCATGCCCAATTTGGATTCTCCTATCCAAAGTTATGAATTTCTGAACTTTTTGTCTTATTTTGAATTAAGTTTGACCGGATGGTTGACTTTTTGATTTAAGTTGATTTCTGGAATCTTAATATTTTTAATAAATACTAGGCCCTAATGTGAGTTGAATGTATTTGAGTTTGCTGGATTTGGAGTTTCCTACGCAAGGTTATGAATTTTAGAAGTTTCGGGCCCTAGATTGTAGGCTACGGTTGACCAGAAAGTTAACTTTTCAATTTAGGCTGACTTCTGGCCACCTAAGATTTTTAATAAATACTAGACCTTAATTAGAGTTAGGTGCCTCTTAGTTTGCCCATTTTGGAGTTTTCTATAATTAATTATGATTTTTAGAAGTTGGGACAATTAAATAAATTATCGAAATTGCCTAATTAGGGGTACTTTGGGGGTTTTGACCCAAATCAGCTCCAAACTGATTGGAATCACCCCCAAAGGTCAGGAATGGCCTAAGAAGGTGTTCCCAAGTGTTTGGAGAAAATTTGGGATTTTTAATAATTTTTATGATTTAATTAAGGCAAAAAATGTGATTTTTGATTAAGGTTGAATTAAAGTCCAGATTAATGTCCAATTAAGGGTCCCTAATTATCTAAGGTTGGGGACTAAATTATGGAGAGTTTGAGATATTATGGGTATTTTTTTGATTTAAAATGGATTTATTAGATTTTTCTGAAGTTTCTAAGGCTTAATTAACGGGTAAATTAGGGTTTGCTAATTAAGTGTTTTAAAGAGTCCAAAAAATTCCTAGAAAATTCTAGGGGGTTCCAGATATCACTAATCACTAGTGTTTGCAGTTTCATAGCAATCTGGGATCTATCCTAGTCCCTAGAAATATTCTAAGTTCGCTAGACAGTCATTAATTATTGTCCTTAGTGCGTCACTACACTAAGCAGGAATAAAGTAAAGCCACTAACCCTTGGGCACAATATAGAGGGTAAATGGAGCAAGTCTAAATACACCAAATCATGTCCTTAGATCTAGGAGAGCCTAGGCTAAGTGCTTGTGCAACCTACACATGCAAGGACTACGAAAATACTAAGTAAAAAAGCCTAATGAAGTGATTAGTGGATGATTGGGACACAATCGTTCACTAATCCTTCTCCCACATGAATTCTATACACATATAGGTCCTAGGTTTAAAATTTCATAATAGGTGGGCCTCCCAAAATTAAATGATTTAAATAATATTTAACTTTAAAACAAGTTTCAAAATACATAAATATTATAGATATATAATAATATATGTTTAAAAATAAGATAATTGAAATTAGTTTAATTCATAGGCATGGGAGGTCTACCAGCCACCAAGGGGGTTTTAAAATATTTTTTTTTAATTTTTAAAATAATTAATTATATTAATTAAATAATATTTAAATAGCTAAATGACACAGTAATATAGAAAACATCCAAAAAAGATAGAATCAGGTATATAAAATAATTTTAAATTAAAATTTACATTTTTTTTGAAAAGAACGAGGTATTGTGCGTCAAAATCCGATTTAAAACGAGAAAGTTATGAATTTTTGAAGTTGAATAGGTTTAAAAATTATTATTTTTTAAATAATTTAGAATAGTTAATATTTAAAAGTAATTAATAAATTCAAAATAAAATCTCTGAATTTTAAAATAAGTAATAAGTAATAATAATAAAATAAAATAAAATAAAAAAGGGTTTTAAAAGTATTAATAATAATATAACAATAGTTAAAATAGTTTTAAAGTATTAATAATATAATAATATTATTAAAATAATAATAATAATATAATAATATTAAAATAATGTTGATAATAATAATAAAATATTAATATTATAATAACATGAATATTTAATATAATAATAATATCATTAAAATAATAATACTATTATTAATAATATTGATATTATAATGATATTAATAATAATAATAAATATTAATATTGTAATAATATGAACACTAATATAATAATAATATTATTAAAATAATAATATTATTATTAATCATAATATTGATATTATAATAATAATAATAGTAATAAATATTAATATTATAATAATATAAATATTAATATAATAATAATATTATTGAAATAATAATATTACTAATTATAATATTAATATTATAATAATACTAATAATAATAATAATAATAATAGTGATAATAATAATAATAATAATAATAATAATAATAATAATAATAATAATAATAAATTTTAAAAATAACTTTTAAACAAAATAATAATAATAATAATAATAATAATAATAAAGAAAATAATTTTAATAATAATAATAATAATAATAATAATAACACAAATATAATGTATTAATAATAATAATAATAATAATAATAATAATAATAATAATAATAATAATAATAATAATAATCATTATAATTACAATTAACAAATATATATATATATATATATATAAATATTAAAATTAATTTTTAAATTAATTATACAAATAATCCTAATAAAAAAAGTTTTAATATAATTAAAAATAAATAAAAAAAATGGGCGGCTGCAGGCCACGTGGCGGGCCTTGATTGGTCGCGCTAACCGCGGCCAATCATTAGCAATGATTGCGCCGTCGCGCAATCATTGCCAATGATTGGCGGCGGCGGGCCTCGCGCCACTTAAAACGACGGCTGCGAAGCGTTGCCGTTAGATCTGCCGCTGCGCGGATCAACGGCTCAGATTGAGCCAGACGGGAGTAGTGACCGCGGGATCGGATCCGTGGTTGAACCTTAGCCGCAGAACAACGCGATCGGAACCGTTGATCGTAAAATCAACGATTCTGATCAGACGTATCAGGCGGAATACGTAACCCGAAGCCCTAAACCTATTTTCATCTTGTTCTTGCAATCTACTCGATGGAATTCGATGAAATTTTAGATATATGACCTATACATGAAGAGCATTCGTGTGGGATCTTTGGTTTGTCCTAAGACGCACTAATGACGATGCTAATTAACCCTAAGTGTTTTAACTAGGGTTAGGATTTTTACCTAATCCACTCGGTGGATTCGAAAGATCTTGGGCTTGTTGAACTTGTAGACTGTCTACGAGTAATTCCCTAGTTGATCTCAATCCCTGAAACGTCCTCGATTGGACGGAGAATGGCTTGGAACTTTTGGAGTCTCGGTTCGCCGGAGATCTCACCGCTGGCGAGGTTCTAACGCCGAGTTTTGGTTGGGGAAAGTGGAGGAAGGTCCTAGGAGTTCTCTCACTAAATCTCAGGGGCTGAGGATGCTTGGGGAGAGAGCAAGAACCAAAAGTCCCCCTCTTGGAACCCTAAAGAGGGTATTTAAAGCATTAGACCCAAGCTCAACAAACCAAAAGTCCCCCTCTTGGAACCCAAGAGAGGATCTTGTGAGGGGTAGTTTATGAGGGATTCATAAAGGTTGCTCAAAGCAAGGATCTGAGTCATCTTCTCCGTTCGTCGTCTCTTATCTTGTTGGTAGCTCTATAGGAGGATCATTCGCAAGAAGACCTGGGTTTTCTGTCTGCTTCAAGAGGAAGTGAAAGGAGTCCAGGTTCTTTGCCTGCTTCAGGAGGAAGCAAAAGGAGTCTAGGTTCTCTACCTGCTTTGGGAGGAAGCGAAAGGAGTTCAAGTTCTCTGCCTCACCGAGTTGGTGGAAATGAGTTTTTGTACAGGCTTCTCCGCCTTGCTGAGGGAGCAGAAGGAGAGTCACTTAGTGTTAGTGCAATACCCAGAGGGGAGGCTCCAGAGAGTGGATGTAGGTCAAGTTGACTGAACCAATATAAAATCTGGGGTGTTCTTTCTGATTATTTTTTGCATTTATTTTTCTGTTGATGAATGTGTGATTGTGATTATTATTCTGTTATCGTTGAATATCTACACATCATTGCATAACTATAAAAGTTTTAAAATATTCAAAAAGATTTTCTAAATCTTTATTTTGCTCTCAAATTTTTAAAACTACCAATTCACCCCCCTCTTGGTTAGCATCGGGACTAGTTCATAAGGGATTAACATCCCTATCAAACTTTTACCTCCCATTCTAGGTATTGCACTAAACATTTAGTGATTCTCCTTTTGCCCCCACAGCTAGGCAGAGAATCCCTTACAAAATCTCTTCCACCTCCCCCGATGTGGCAGAGAACCTGAAATCCTTTTCACCCTCCTCGTGAGGCAAAGAACCCAAAATCCTTTTTCACCCTCCTTGTGAAGGAGAACTTGGTCCTTTAAAATCAAAGAGATCTTCTTCTTCCCAAAACCTCCCTCAAGATAAACCTTGAATTTGATGGTACTAAGGTGCAAGCTTACCGGAGCAACCGTGTGAAAACCCCTCCATACTCCCTTGAACCCCCTCCAAAGATCTTCTCCCTCTCAAACTCCACCCTTTTCTCTCTCCCTTTCAAGTTCTCTTTTCAAGTTTTCTCTAGAAGAACAAACACACAATGGCTGCCAAAGATACTTTCCAAGTGCCTTGAGAAAGCTTAAATAGAGGGCTCAAAAATCCTAGAAACTCAATTCTGGCAGCAAAGATCATCCAGGATGATCGCAAGATTGTCTAGTACGATGTGTTTAAATAATAGACTTTAAAAAATCCTAAAAACTCAATCCAGCTGCCAAGAATTATCTTGTACGATCTCAGGATTGCCAGGATGATATGCAAAATTTGACCTGATAGTCCTAGATAATCTCTGGATAGTCCAAGATGATCAGTTCAAATTTGAACTGATCGTCCAATACGATATTGGGGATCATCCTGGATGATTAGAAGAAAAATTATGGTATTTCATTCAGGATGATCAAGTATCATCCCATGAACCTCTCGGGTCATCTAATACGATCTTCATGGATCATCCTGGATGATCAGATTTAACAAATTAATCTTAATTAGTCCCCTAATCATAAGATCAATTTAAGCATGATTGTTATTGATCATCCAATACGATGGATATTATTCTTGATGATTAGAATAGAATTTGAATCTTAAAACCTTGCCTAAATTATCATTGGTGGTTATTTTTCATGATTATAAAAGATCATCCTGGACGATAGAAATCATCCTGTATGATTAGTTTAATAAGCTGATTATCCTAGACGATCTAAATTATCCAGTAAGATTAGTTCAAAAATTGAGTATCTGATTCTGGCTAGATCTTAATCCCTTGAGTGTGTATGTGCATGGCCACTAAGCTAGCAAACACCTTTATAGGACTTGACTCAAGAAATCAAAAACTACATCAATGAATATTACATACTCTTTGTAATATAACCTATTCTACTCTAATCTTGAGCTCTGATTTTTCGTTAGATGGTGCATAGTATTCCTGAAATTTTAGTACACACACAAATAAGTATAGAATGAAAATATTATGAGACATAAATATACAAGCCATAATATTTATTATCATAAAAAAGCATAGACTCGTGAGCTTAAGTTGCAATAACAAAGACCGTTGTCTAGCGATGGAGGTCGGTAGGACCGTAGTTGGCGGGCATTAGAGGACCGTTATCAAGAGATAGAGGTTGGAAGGACCGTAGTTGGTGGGCGATGGAGGTCAGAAGGGTCGTAGTCGGCAGACGACGGAAGTTAGAAGGGTCGTAGTCAGCGGGCGACTTTATTGGGCGACAATGGTTAGAAATATCATAGTTGGAGGGCGACGGAGTTCATAAAGACTGTTATCTGGAGACAGAGGTCGAAATAACCATAGTCGGCGGGCATTATAGGCTGGCAGGATCGTAGTCTGATGTTAAAGGGCTTCTTAATGACATTAGCCTATATGGATAAAGTCGGATTGAATCCCCCTAGGATCAATCATCCAGTGCTTAAGACACAATAAAGATTGTGTATTTTTCAAATCAAGGATTTAAGATTTTATTAACTTCCTCCTATGATGTTTGATCTATTTAAGGTTGTATATCAGAGCGGTGCTCGACGATATTAACCTGTGTGGAAGAGGCCGGATCGAATACCGCTAGGATCAATCATCCAATAATTAAGGCATAATAAAGATTGTGTAGTTCACAAATCAAGGATTTAAATTTTTATTGACATCCTCCTAGGATGTTTGACCTATTCAAGATTATATGTCAAAACGGTGCTCGATGACGTTAACTTGTGTGGAAGAGGTCAGATCGAATCCCCCTAGGATCGATCATTTAGTGATTAAGGCATAATAAAGATTTGTGTATTTTTGAATTAAGGATCTAAGATTTGATTGACATCCTCCTAGGATGTTTGACCTATACGATGTTTTATGTTAGAGCATTGCTTGATAGCATTAATCTGTGTGGAAGAGGTCAGATCGAATTCCCTTGGAATTGATCATCTAGTGATTGAGACATAATAAAGATTGCATACTTTTCAAATCACAGGTAAAGAGATTAGATTTATCATTAATTTTTATTATCATTTTAATCCTGAGATAATATCAAAATGGAGCGAATAACATATCACTATATTTTGCAAAATAATACGACAACTCCCAAGTACAACTTAGGGATATAAGAGTTTAAACTATACTTAAGATATATGTATGGGGACAACATAATATTTAACTTGGAATAAAATAATATGGATATTAGAGTGACACCCTTTTTAACTTAAAAGAGACATGATGAAATAAGATGAGTAGCAGAATTAACACAAATGCACAACTATGTGGTCATTTAATCTCACCAATTATTTGAATATTATTCAATGGTTGTCTGTGTTGTTATTGATTTTACCCCCAGTGGGACCAGCTTCATCTCGAGTAGGTGGGTTTTGGATGAATTATCGGACATATCATTATCAGATCAGCCTCTCAATCTCATTCTTGAGTTATCTGCAAGCTTTAATAGTGTGTCCATAACTATAGTAGAAATGACAGTTTTACTCTTGATTTCCTACATTCGTCTTTAAAGTATTTGGCCATTTTATGTTCTCCTGATCTCGGATGGCCATCAACACATTTGCTTGAGAGGTATTGAGTGGTGTATATTCATATTCTTGCTGAAATTCACATCGTGGTACTGGGGTCTAGGAGGCAAGTTTTTCTTTTGTTGCAAGAGTGAGTCATCCATTATAGGGGAAGTTTTATACTTTTCAAGAGCTTACTCAAATTGCTTTTTGTAGGTATTAATGGCTTCATAGGTGGAGATTTGTGTCTCTACTCGATGGATTAGATCAACATACGAATGAACCATATCTCGCATGAGTGCTAAGTGAAAGGGGCCAGGATGAAGCCCTCAGAGGAAAACACCTTTAAGTAATTCAGGATCCTCCCCTATAATTTGTCGAGCCTCAGTGAAAAATCTTTGAAAGTATTCTTTAAGGGACTCACTTTCATTCTAGCAAATTCATGAGAGGTGGGAAGAATATTTAACCATTATCTGATTGGCAACAAATTATTCGACAAACACTTTAGTCAATTTGATGAACATTAGAATAGTTTCGACTGAAAGTGAATAGAATTATGTTTGTGCTTACCCTTTAAGGGTGGTAGGAAAAACCTGGCATAGGAGTATGTCTGAGGCTCGCTAGATATGCATGATGTTTCTATAGTGATCGAAATGCACATATTGGTCGGATGTCCTATCATAGGGATTGATACTTGGCAGTTTGAATCCTGCCGGAGTGAGGTGTTGAAAGATGGCTTCAGTTAGGAGTGGTGACTCCTGAAAGTCCCACTAATAAAGAGATTATCTTATACCTCCCACGAAAAACTCTTCTCAGACCAATCTTCGCAGCTCATGTCGTAGTGCATTGCAAGGGAGCTTGGCAATGTGCAGTCGGGGTAAGTCCTCAGGGACATCTGGAGGAATGCAAGTTTGTCAATCTATATGTGAAGGATGGGTAGAGCTTGTTGTGTGAGCAAGTTCATTGTCATGACATGACAGAGGATGCATCCTTGGCGAAGAAAGAGGAATCTCTACATAAAGATGTTCAGGTTGAATATCTTCGACCCGTGGTTGATTTCAAGGGAGAAGAATCTCTTCCTGTGGTGCTAGTGTTGGTTTTCGAGTCTCTCATAGGAGTTGAAGGATCTTATTCTGAGATTCTTTAATTTTTTGGATGCAATCTTCCAGTGAGGGTCATGATGTCCCTTCCCCGGCAGGGTTTCGCCCATCGGGGTGAAAAGAGGCTGACATCTAACATCCCTAGTTCATAGATTTATTCTTGGATTGGTGTGAGTTAGAGTGAGAGGCTCCCAAGATGTGATTGCTATGCCAGTTGGCCATCGATGTGGTACTTAGGATAGTGGGATTGAGTTTCCCATAGACGATGCCAAACTGTTGCGGGCTAGAATATATACGGTGATAGAGTTATAATCCTACATCTTAGCGTTGCACGGATATCCAGCTCACACATAGAGAATACAAGATTTTTTATGTGAAAACCCTAGAAAGGGGAAAAACTACGGGGCCTAGCCCAGTTGAAAATGATTCCATTAGAATTTAAGTTGAGGACAATGGGCTGACTCGTCCTTGAGGGCGATCAGATTACAAATGTCACCCATATAGTTGAAGTCTAGTGCCTAACATGGATGAAAGTCTAGCGTCACTTGGTGGTCCGGCGGAGGTTCGGCCATCAGTTGGTGGTCCGGCGGAAGTTCCGACGTAAGTTGGTGATATGGCGGAACTCCAATGTCAGGTGGTGGTGCAGTGGAACTCTGAGCATCGGGCGGTGGTCTGGCAGAACTTTGGCTAAGGTGGTGGTTCGATGGAACTCTGGGTGTCAGTTGGTGGTCCAGCGGAACTCCGGGTGTCAGGTGGTGGTCTGGTGGAACTCTAGCGTTAGGTGGTGGTCCGGCAGAATTCCGAGCGTCAGTTGGTGGTCCGGTGGAACTCCGGGCATCAGTTGGTGGTAATACGGAACTCTAGGCATTAGTTAGTGGTCCAATGGAACTTTGGGCCTCAAGTGGTGGTCTAGCAGAACTCTGGCGCCAAGCGGTGATCCGGTGAAACTCCGAGCATCAGTTGGTGGTCCGGTGGAACTCAAGGTGGTGGTCGAGGAGGGGCAAGCAAGTAAGAGCGATCTCTGATCTCTCTCTTATTTTCTCTGGCTTGGGGCCCCTTTTCATAAGAAAGGGAGGCTCTATTTATAGATTTTCTAGAGTAGCATGACCCATAAATAGGAGGAAGATCAAAGGTAATTGGGGAGTAGTTTGGTTGGATGACCGATGTTGAATCCCTTGATCGTAGACCATTTGCTAGACATTTAAATATCTTAGTGATATCAAAATTCAGTGATCTTGGGCTTGATGGATTTGTCTCGTCGAGCCGCTCGATTCGACTTTGGAAACCATTTGGTAATCCAAATTATGGTTTGAACCTTCCAACAGTGCTTCGGGTCCTTGATTTGGACCCATTTGGGCTCGGATTGAGTTGAATTAAGTGTCGTTGGGTTCGTATTTTCGAGACGTTCAGTTCGACTGTAAGTTTGCTAAAATCGGAGTTTGGATTGTCCCAATTTTTATTTCGGAAGTTCCCAACTTGATTTTTTCTCAAGATTCGTGCCCAATCATGACAATTTTTTGATGATGTATCAAAAATCATTTAATCTTTTTTTTACATTATTCAAATAAATGGTATGCATGATTTCATGAATCTTTTAGATCATCTGATCATTAATCGGATGCAATATTACTTTTATGTTGCCTTTTATTATTTAAAAAGTATAACTGTGTTTCTAAAGTTTAGAAAATTTTAATACCTTAAAAGCTGAAAAATTATATATATACTTCACTAATTTTATTAAATTTTAATGCTGTGAAATTATTTTCTGCACTAATTTTTAGAAATATTATTATTTTTTTAACAATAATTTTACAATATATATTTTTTTTCAATACAGACATCTTAAATATTATAAGCTATCTAATTACTTAGGATAAATAGCCCAATCAATAGGAACATCAAATTTTTAAATAATTAATTTTTTTCTATTGAAAAATATAAATTTGTTTTAAAAAATTAAAAAATGTAAAAAAATATATATGTACTGTAGCATTCGCGCAACTTGCTACACTATTTTAAAGTTTTTTTAATAACATATTTAATCATATAATTTAATTACTAATAATATTTAATTTAAAAATTTACCCTATAATAAACAGATTGGAATCTAACCCGATGATGTAGTAAGCAATAAAAAAAAAGTTAGATATTTTAACATATCCCAAGGATCAAGCCATAAATAGCAAACTCCAACGCATAGTACTCACCATTTCAAAGTTCAACGGTCAGTACACCCAGCCATGTGCACTTGTAAGAAAAGACTGATGATGGATGCGTGTAGGAGACGACAACTAGCAGTACACTAAAATATCTTCGAGGTCGGATTCAATCGATCCCGCAGATCAAATTTTGTTCAAATATAATCGACCTCTTAAAAATAGTTAAAACATTAATAAATGGCCCAATTATCGAGACGAATTTATAAAAAGGATTAGATTTTTAATTTAATTAACTAGAAGAAACAGATTTAAGAGATAATTTAAAAAAAAATAAATACGTAAGATAAATTTCTTCATTAAAAAAATACGTGAAAATATTTTTTATTTTCTTAAAATGCAGAAAACAGTTAGAATGTGAAAAACAGTAATAGAATGCAGAATTATATTATATATATTTAATTATTTAATAAATTATGAATTAAGAAACTGACTATATATGTATTTCTAATATTATAAAAAATAAATAAATTTATCAAATAATATTATTGGTAGTTAATTAATCTTGAGTCATATATTATTAGTAATATAAAATATTTATATTTTACAGAAAAGTTAATAATATAACTAATGTTAGATGGTTACTAATTTTAAAAAATTAGATGACCAAATTAATTTAAAAATTAAATATTGAGTCATCTTTTTTTTTTTTGTTAACTAAAAATACATTTCAAAAAAAAGATACAGCAGAAGACCCCAAAAAGGGCCACATCCATGAGAATACAATCAACGAAAAAGAAGAAAACAACAGCACATGAACAAAATTAGAGTTGGATAACCAAAAACGACAAGTAGTGGACTCAAACCGACACCTAGTTGCCAGGGAGGGACCATCCAAAGAGGACAGACAAAATATCCAAACCGAGAAGCAGAAAAACAAACCACCAAGGTTGCCAACTAACCCTGGCCATCCAAGGCACAGCAGCAGAGCTGCTTCCTCATCGTCCATACTATAAAAACCAGCATCGCCACCAACGTATCGTAAAGTGGAAAGGATGCACACTTCCAAAATAACAAATAAGAGAGTCATTACTTCTTGGATTTACGTTTACGATGCCACCCAGAATTATCAAGCGAGCCCGATTCCAAGTTGCTAGCAATAAAATCTTCCCTACATCCATCGTCATGTCATCATACAACTAATCACATTACCACCGAACATAATTTCTATCAACATTGGGTAATAAATTAGCATTTGAAATGAAAGAAATAGGCACATCCACCAGTTGCGTCACAACATCTGCCTCCTCATCAACAGCCAAAACTTTATCACCACTATCAGCTAAAGAAGCTGACATTCCACCAAAATAATTCCACACCAGCAATAGGACTATCAATAAGATTAACATAACAATTCATATCATTCCCAGACACAATGGCATGCGGCACATTCGGAGAAACAACATCCACGACAGGACCAGAAACCACCAAATCCCCAATACTACAGGCAACAAGGGAGAGTTAAGGGTTAGAAACACCCACATCACTGGCATTAACAGACACAGCATTCGAATCGACCAAAATAGCAGGAGGAAGAGGAGTCACAGAAGAAACCTTAACACCCTGAGCCTCAAAACCCACCGGAGCCAAAGACTGACCCACAGACTCATCATTAACTAAATCAACCCGATTAGACACAACCTCAACAAGATCATAAACAACATCAGCTAAAGCAACGATACCATTATCCGACACTACAAGACCCGCAGGGGGAAAAGAAATAGGTAAATCACTAACCAGACCAGCTGAAGCCAAAAAATACCCTTACCAGACTGCTTAGCGATAAGAGAAACAACCTCCACCGGAACAGGAGGCACCGGGGGATGAAGGAGAGGGCATTCAAGCTTCGAATCACCTAAAGATTTACAGTGAGAACAATAGAAAGGAAAAGGTTTCATAACAACCGATTGGATATAACCCAAGCCCTCGGAGCCAACCCAAACCTTATCAGGATAAACTTTGGTCACATCCAATTCCACCAACACACGCGCAACCACCAGCAGCCTACCAGAGGAGGTAGCATGATCAATTTTAAGGGGTCTACTGAACATGGAACTGAGTCCATGGAGAATCCTCGGGGTAAAGAGATGTTGTCTCAGATTAGGCAAAGAAACCCAAATAGGGATAATAGGTGATTCAATTTCAACATCAAAGGTAGGAGAACATTTGCAAATTTTCATGAAACAATTGTTCACAAAGTATGAGCGATGGGAAAAAACATGGCAGTAGTCCAAATCTTTCACAAGCTTGATAAGAACATGCTTAGGGTTCAGGACAGTGACCGAGAATTTACCGTTGAGTTTGAGATTAAAGAAAAATTGTGAATAGCCTCAAGCGACGGCCTATGAGACGGAAATTTACTGACAAGCGCAAACTCGAAGGGAGCTGCAAGAGCCAGAACTTCCTCATCCGAAATCCAAAGCATGGCAGCCCACGAAAAGATGAAATTTTTAGGACAGGAAAATTAGAGCTCGAACAAGAAGAAGAACCTGATAAAGCCTCTCGAAAAGATCGAGATGAGGGAAAGCCCGCCAAAAAACCAGGATCCCGAAGACATTTTCCCTCCATTGAAACAAAAAATAACAAAAATCACAAGAGATTAGGGCACGAACCTTCCCTGAGAAGAGCTAAGAGGGACGCAGCGACGAATGGAGCAGTGCCATCCAGAAACCCTAATAGAGCACATTTTTTGACTCATTAAGTGATTCTATAATATCTGATCAAATATTGAGCCATCTATTACTTATATAAATGAATGAATAATTATTATTTAAATTTATATAATAAGTAGTATATAATAATAGTGTTTAAATAAAACTATATAAATTTATTCTTATTTTTATAGAACAATATAATCATGATGGATATCATTGATATTTAAAATTTTAAGTAGGCATTATAAAATAATAACAGTATATATATATATATATATATATATATATATATATATATATATATATAGATTATGGGTGTTATATAATAAATAATATTACTATAATATTATATTTATTAGATGATTTTAAATCATAATTAGTTTTTACTTAAATTAATATATGATTGCAGATTTATTTTAGAATTGTTAGTAGGTTAATATATATATATATATTAAATGGAATACTTAAAATTATATATTATATAAAATTTAGTATATAATATAGATTTAAATAAGTACTTATAATATTAGAATAAATATTTACTCATTTTTTTAATTCATGCTATATTACATATTTATATAAATAAATCTAATCTATAATCTGTATATATATATATATTACATATATTTCATAATAAAAATATAATTTTAAACACATAAATATAAAATATGAGTTAGTAAAATAAAGTTAGTTACATAAGATTTTGATTTGTGTATAATAAAGACTTGTAATTCGAATTCTAGAAAAATTAACATAAAATTTTGATACAAACAAAATGCCAAAAAATATTTTGTGCATTCAGAAAATAGTTTTCTACATTTTGCTGAATGTGAAAAATTATTTTCCTCATTCTACGAAATCAAAAAATATTTTCACGTATTCCCTTAACGGGGAAATTAGTTTTACGTATTTACTTCTTTTTAAATTATCTCTTAAAACCTAATTCTTCTACTTAATTAAATTAAAAACTTGCTCCTTTTATAAATTAATTAACCTTGAAAATTTAGGTTCTAATTGAGCGGTCTAATAAGCAGGTTATATTCAGGCTGAATGTTCCAGATGGAGTTGATCAAATGCAATGGTGCCAACTTGTTACATAATGGTCAAAGCCTGAGGATCAAGTAAGCACTAAGATTAAGCTTGTTTGTTAAAAAATTATTACTATCAAGTAAGTACTAAAATTAAGATTGATTGTATCACAGGAAAGTGATGCTAAAAATTCTGCGAATGCCAAAAAATAAACTTGTCCTCACACAATGGGTCGTGTGAGCTTAGTTCGGAGATAGAAGAAATGGTATAAATTTAACTTTAGTTAATTATAACAATTAAATGCTTCATTTGCTAACTTATATTTTTATTATAATTTTTTTAGTCTATTAAGGACAGATTGCAATTATGAAAAATCAATAGGATGAACAAAGATGGGACCTGGTCATCTGAAGATGCTATGCATTGATGGGTACATATATATAGTGATTATAAATTATTTTTTTATAAATAGTTCTTCAATAGATTTAACTATATGTAATTGTAATGTAGACGCAGACATGTAATCTTCTTGCCGAAGAAGGGCTTACACCTGAAGAAGGGAACATTGAAGCTAATGAGAGAGTTTTTACTATAGTTATAGGACCTGAACATTCAGGTCGAGTTTGGACCCAGGGATTTAGTGTCACGCTGACCAGATTCTTTCCACACAGCAGCACTGAAGAAGGTGGTGGTAGTGGTAGCCACTTTGGTCAAATAGCTAGTCTTAAAGAAGAGTTCAAATCATTTTGTGATGATCAGATGAGAGAGTTTGGCTCTTCTTGTGGTGAGATGAGACTGTTTATGCAACAATTTCAAATAAATCAACCACCCGATGGAGGATTAGAAATGGTATGAAAAAAAATTATGTAATTTTAATGTAAAATGCTTAATTATTATTATCTCATTGTCTTCTTAATTTTTTCAGGGTGGCAATGACAATTCATCTGATGGCTAACAGTCTGCTGATGAGCTCTAGTGTTAATTGTGATGCTTCTAGGTGTATGGATATTTTCTGTATTTTCAAACTTATGTTTTTTTTTTATTTTGAACTCTAATGGTTGTTATTTTGTGCTCATTTCGTTTCTTGTTATATGGTTGTTATTTTGTGCTCATTTCCTTTCTTGTTATATCTGAGGAATAGTTTTTCATAGAAAATTTCCTTAAGTTTGACTTGGCATTTAGTGATTTCTTACTTCAGAAAATTCATGATGAGATCTTCATGTATTGTTTAAGAAATCATAAATGAGTCTATCAAATGGAGAAATTAATAACAGTAGTATAGAAACTAATTAAATGAGATTGATTGAACTTTGTGATGATTAAGGATATTAAGTAGTGGCTAAATAAAGTCATTCTCTAAAGTTGTAAAAATAAAAAAAATAGCACAATATGCACAAAAATGTTTGAGAGTTGGATGGTGTAGGTGTGCGTTTGTTTTCTATTTAAGATTTAGAAAATTTTGAGGTTATATATGTACATACCTTAAGAGTGTTAAATTCCACAGTATTTATATTGCTACAATTGTTGTTTTCTTACTCTGGATTGAAAAAAATTGTCACAACTAATGATGACTATTCATTTTGTCTTGTTTTATCACTTTAAAATTAAAAAAAATAAAATTATTATTATTTTAATAGCTCTAGATTGGAAATGATTGTTACAAGTATAGATTATAACTTGGATTTGTGTTTTCTTCCATGCCAAACATCCTCATTAGCTCATTGTGCTCCTGAGTGAATGATTGTCATCTTTTCCTTTACTTTTATACTTAAGCAATTATCCCTTTGAGTCCATTATACACATTTATAAAGTAATGTGATCTAATGGAGTACTGGTTTGTGTATAAAATGAATTGTGTGTTGATTATTAGTTTTTGTCACTATATTTTTATCTGTTCATTTTTCCTACAATATTACCATTTCTAAAATTGCAGTGGATACCGAACATTCTGCTTCAGTTTAAAAAAAAAAAATTCTAGAATATTATGGCGGGTAAAACCGCTACAATACTGGAATTCATTATTTTTGTAGGGGTTATAACCGCCACTATGTTACAGAAGTGTAGCGGTTATAACCGCCACATTACTGGAAATAAATATTTCTATGACAAATTGTGGTGGTTATAACCACTAGCATTCTGTAACATAGTAGCGGTTATAAACACTGCAAAATGCATCACTTCGCAGATCTACCCCGTCGGTCCTTAAGCCACCGCGGAATATTGTTGTAGCGCATTGCAATAACAACATACATGCAGCAGTTTTGGAACTGCTGGAAAGAATTTATTGGCGGTTATAACCGCCGGTAGAAGCCAAAAATTGTGCTGTGGTAGCCTTTTTTTTAGTAGTATAACCTTAAAATTTAGGTTCTAATTGAGCGGTCTAATAAACAGGTTATATTCAGGTTGAATTTTTTGACATGTTTATTAAAGAGCTAGGATTCAGATTAACCCACTAAATCTTTTTTGATATTTTTAACATTTTTTTCTTAAATTTTTTTGCTTATGAGTATAATTTTTTTAGTTTTTATCAAATATCTTAAACTTTATAATTAATAACTTTTAATTTTTTAATCAAAATAGGTTATTGAGTCGGGTTTAAGTCATTGGGTTTCTAGTGGATTATGTTTGAGTTGATGTTTTTGACTTGTTTATTAAATAGGACAAGTTAAGTTGACTAGATTTGGGTCGCACCAAATTCGGATCGGATCCGAAACTGACCTATCAACCTTTTTTTGACCCCCTAGTCAAAGGGTAATGTTGGAACTCACCACCAAATTCAAAAAGAAATTGAACAAATCATACTCAGCCCATAGGCCGAGCAAAACCATCAAGGTTATTCGCCTAAGGATCAAAGCAACTTGTCCAGCAAGCACAAGCGAATTCATTTTTTAACTAAAGATAACATGTGCAAAAACTAATCAAATTTATTCATTTGATTGCAAGCATTTGCTAAATCTTAGTATGTAATTTTACTTGTATCATTTAATCAGCAGCTGAAAGATGTTTCGGATCAAAGATATTTCAGTAACGGTTAATGAGTGTTATGTGTGGAATATGATTGTGTTGATCAATCGGGTTGTTCTATTGCCTCGGATCTCAAAGTTTATTATGTACATTAGGGGGTGCGGGGGGTTTACCCCTGCTTGGGTTCAGGTGCTTTGCATCCATTTTTTTCCCGGATAATGCCTTGACACTACATACCTTAGTGCTCCGGCATTATGTTCCTGAGCGGCCTAGCACTGAATGATAGAGAGCAGAGCGTCACAGCGGCCTAGATATGATGCCGCAATGGTGCAAGATAGAGGTTTGAGCGTTACAGCACTGCGAGAGGGCTGGACAGTTTTCTTTCTTGTTTTTTAGAGGGTTGCATCCCTTGGAGTTTAGTTACTTAGCTTTCTCTTATATTTTCAGTTAGGGCAAGTGTAAGAATGATGCATGTAAGAAGAGAAGCAACGAGAGAGTGAGAGAGAAGAGAGATCTGTACTTATTTCTCCCAATTTTCATAGTGAATTTCTTGGTGTGATGTAGCTCCGTGGTTTCTTTCCCTATTTTGGATTTTTTCACGTTAAATCCTGGTGTCCTTTACTTTTTACTGCTTTTACTTTATTGCTTGTTTTTTCATTATGGTATTTACTCCTCATCTTTCCCAACAATGAGAACAAGGATAGTAAAAGAAAACGCGATCACTTTTAGTAAATATTAAGCAACTAGTAGTAGTAGCAGGAACACTACTACTTAATGAGAAAATTAAGATGAAGCAAATTGAATTTCGTACATAGGACTACGCAAATAAAACAAAAAAAAAGCGTCCAACATAAGCATAGCTTCCTTTATCCAGTCTTTGATAGCCCTACATTTACTATGTCTACATTTAAAACTTAGATTAGATAGACAATTAGTCATCAACTAACTTCTCCATAAATAGGTTGAGTGAGATGCTTAATTTTGAACTTTAGGCTAATGGCCTCTTTGGTTTAATATTTAAAAACCAAGTGTATTCTAAATTTAATGTGCAGTACTAATGTATTTAATAATTTTTGTGGTATTTGACTGCTTGTAAGATAAATTCAGAAGTTTAATTTTTTAAATTTGTTTACTTGTAAGTAAAATCAAATATTTTGGGTTATGACATGTTACAAATGGTAAGCTTAACGATAGGCGATTAAAAGAATAAGCATTGATGTGGTCGGCAAGATTAGTGGGGTTGGCCCTTGGGATTACTTATGGTTGATTTGTGGTGGTCATTGTGATGATAGTGATGTGAGTGAGTGTCATGAGCATTGCTAGAGAAGGTGAAGGGTTGTGGGTTCAAATACCATTGCTGTCTAGTGGGTCACTAACGGAAGGTCATGAGTTTGCAAGTGGAGCTGATGGATCATAATCAGATAATTTTGAATACTTAAAAAATGGACTATGGAGTGAATTTTAAATTCAAAAAAAATCTTTAGATTTGCTTTAATCTCAATTAAAATCTCAAAAATGTTAAACCTCTATATTAGTAATAGGAATGTTAGTATGGTTAAACAACTTTGTAATAGCTTTTAAGGGAGGAGGCACTAAGAAGGTTATAGGTCTTAAAGGATTATAAATTTCCTTATAAATAAAGTTAACGATGCTAAGCCAGTTAATTTTTGCATTATCATACTTCTCCAAGATCATTGCCCTCCAATTAAAATGATAAAGGTATGTGACTTTTGGAAGAGTGATTATAACAATTAATCATCTTCATGATCCTAAATTGAAATATAATCATTGTCATTAAGGTTAATACTATTAAAGAAGTTAGAAATATATTTTGATTCATCCAAACTTTTCGTGGGTGACACTTGGATCTTACAAGAAAGATTGATTGAGAAATAAGAAGAGAAGAGAAAAAGAGAATAAAAGATCAAGAAATAATTTTAATGAATTTTTATTTCCATAAAGTAGATAGTTTGATATAATGAGCCACGTGTTTTATACTCGGTCTTTGACCTTCTATTTATAGGTAGGAGTAGAGGTATAGCTCTATAGGAAATATAACATTTAAGAAAAATGGTTAAATTATGTAGTACAACCTAATGAAACTTATCATAAAATAAATATACACCAATTGTTGTAGACATACAATAAGAGTTTCAGGTATGGGTCAGGCTAGCATGAAGTCATTGGGGAGAAGTTTTGATAAGTAACTTTTAATTTTTTTTTGTGACTTCATTTCTTGACGAGTCCGATGTAAGAGTTGAACTCATCTTTGAAGAATTTTAATTCTTGAAAGAATTGAACTCCCTCCCTTAGATGACTTGAACTCTTTATTAGGCGACTTCAAATCTTAGATCAATTGAACTCTCACCACTAAGAAGGATGTATTCTCTCTCTCTCTCTCCATATCTTAAAGAAGGGGGGAGGTTTCTAGGTTCTAACATTCTAGGGATTTACCTTTTTTCTAAAAGAAAATAAAAGACTAAGATCATTCTTGAAGAATTTAGAAGAAAAAGTCTTACAATATGAATGCTTAAGTCAGTTGACTTCAATTATAACTCTTTAATGATAAATTTTATTTGGTAAAAAATAATAGCTTGTGAAAAAGGTATTTAGAACTTGTAAAAAGAATAGTTTGAGATATATAAGAAATTATTTACTCAAGCTCATTAGATGTGTCATTCTCCATTAGAATTAAGCTTATGTTTCAAATTAAGTGTAAACGATGAATTTATTATGCAGATTGCCCATCTACTTCGGAGAATTATGGGCAGTAGTCTCACAACTTTTAAACTTGTCCTTAAGAAGATATCACCTTGACCTTGATTAAAAGTTAGTATACCCTTTCTTTAACTAATTCTGCATGCACTTAGAACATACATTTTTCTATTGTGATCCATGTTGCCGATATGTTAATTTCCTATCTTAAATTTGATCAACTTCAAATTTGAAAATTGATTTCAGCACCAAAGATCATAATTCTTCATTAGTTCTCTTATCCCTTTTCCCTCTTTATTTTTAACAAGAAGAAGTTTTTCTAAGAGATGAATATGTTCATTGAGTTCCTCATGCAAGACTAGTAAATTCATCACCTATGTCAAGTATTATGTAAAGGATGAGTTCGCATAGTTCTTTGTCCTGGATAGCTTCATTCGACTTGAGGCTGAGTTCTTTGAGTATTTATTGACTTCTACAGATGATTTCCTTAAGTACTTGTTAAATGTGTTTCAAGTACTTGAAAAATTTAAGGATCAGTTCAACTAGTAATTATCAAATTCAAGGTAGAGTTCCCTAAGCACTTGCTGAATTCTATGGATGAGTTCTCTAAGTATTTACTGAATTTCATGAGTACTTATTAGGTTTCTTGGTGAGTTATTAATTGGTGATAAAGTCTTGATGTCACATTATGAATGATTCTTCCATGCCTTATTGCTCTTTATTTTGTAGCTAGAATGCTTGGTTTATAATTCTTGGCATTAATTCAAACTAATTTCACCTTAGAGGGGTAGTAAATTAGAATAATTTTGGATAGTGTGGTATTGGCGATAGTGATGGTAACATCAATGGATGTAATGGTGTTCATTATGGAAATACTAGTGGGTGCAGTTGAGGTTAAGAGGGCTAGCAATAATCTTCTTCTTTTTATCACATGCTAAAAATAGATGACAAGGATTATTAGTGATAGTCATCTTGAGATCTAGATTTCATATGAACAAAAAGGACTTATATATATATATATATATATATATATATAAAGTAGTTATTGTTATAATAATTAAAAGAAATAAGATAAGTGATTATATAAAAAAAATAAAAAAATTAACATTAAAAATAATCATAAAAGAGTGCATTTGTAATATTTGATGTTTCAAAATTCAAATAATTGAGGTTAAATAAATTAAATGCTTGCTTGGATTACAGCTAATTTGTAATTATCAATCCTAAAATATTTGGGAGGCCTCGAGTGAGCCAAGAGTTAGACTAAGAACTAAATGTATTCCTTTAATTTTTCCATTGGGAGTGCCATGACTCCAGCATGACAGTGCTATGACGTTGAGTTCTCTAGTGATGAATTGAGTTTAAATGCAAGCTATAGTGCTGGATGGTGTTACCACATCACCATGATCTCTATTTGGAAAGATTCTAGGGGAGTCTAGAAGATTCAATTTAGTGTTGTAGTACTGAGGGGCTAGCATTACGACGCTCGGTCAAATTAGTAATTGCTAAAATAATAAAATATCTGAAGCTAATTATTAAAATCCCTTTTCCCCTAGCCATTATCTAAGAAGAGAGGAAGAGGAGGAGAAAAGAGAAGAGAGAGAAAAGAGGAGAGAGATTTTTGTAGCCAAAGCATGGGTTTTGCCCTTAGACTACTAAGGTATTTCTTGAGTACAAGGTAGACTTTTAAACTCCTATCTCTGATTTTAATTATAGTAGGTTATAAAATGTTATGGATAAAAATATATTTTTCTCAAATTGTACACAATTTCACCACAACTAAAATATGTAGTTTGATACCTTATTTTGAATATTTTGACTAGAAGAAATAAAATTTTCACTAGTTGGTTTTTTCTACAAAAAATTTTGAGTATATGATTTGATTGCAGCTTTTCTGGCTATTACAATAGTTATATATCTGAAGCTAATTATTAAAATCCCTTTTCCCCTAGCCATTATCTAAGAAGAGAGGAAGAGGAGGAGAAAAGAGAAGAGAGAGAAAAGAGGAGAGAGATTTTTGTAGCCAAAGCATGGGTTTTGCCCTTAGACTACTAAGGTATTTCTTGAGTACAAGGTAGACTTTTAAACTCCTATCTCTGATTTTAATTATAGTAGGTTATAAAATGTTATGGATAAAAATATATTTTTCTCAAATTGTACACAATTTCACCACAACTAAAATATGTAGTTTGATACCTTATTTTGAATATTTTGACTAGAAGAAATAAAATTTTCACTAGTTGGTTTTTTCTACAAAAAATTTTGAGTATATGATTTGATTGCAGCTTTTCTGGCTATTACAATAGTTATATAAAAGTTTTAAAATATTTGTATGAATATCACTTTGAAGTTAGTAGTTGAATAGGAAAAGTTTCGTGGGTTTAATATTATACATGCAATGTAACTTTTACTAGCAGTTTATATATCATCTAAGTACTATATTGAATATAAAATTTAGCTATTATTACATTTGCATTTTCACTGTTCATAGTATAGCATTAGAAATGTTCTGATATGAGAAACATGGACTCTCTAATATACTACAAGGGCCCTAAGTGTTCTTTTATGGTCCCATCTTCCTAATGTAGATATGGGAGAGATTCTTGCTCCACTTGTAGGAAACAGGTGTGGGAGGTTATGTGGCACTGTTCTACCCTGATTCTGACCACACTTGTTATAGGTACTTGTGGGAGGTTAAACGGAGGCATAAACGAATGTTGAGTTTTAAGTAGGAATTGGGGTATGTGTGTTATAATCATTACATTACATATATATTAATGACTAAAATCTAAGAAATACGCTAAACTAGAAGTTAGAAATTTTTGAGTTTCTATATGAATTTTTATGAAATATAAAAAAATCATGTGCAAGTGAACCCATGCTAATAGGTGTTGTGTGATGTATTTAGAAATTTCTATGAAAGTTGCTTTACAAGTAAGTGATAACTTAAAGTATATATTGAAACTCTAGAAAATTGTGTTCTAATAGTACTTATTTTCTCTTTACAAGTCACTATCTTTCTTTTATAATATTATAATTTAATATTTTAATTTGAATATTGATATTTGTGAGGGATTAGGGTAAGAAGTCTACTGTGTAAGTTGTGCTCATTCTATTCTTTCTAATATTTCAAGGAAAGGGAAAGGACTAGCAAAGTAGGTACAAGGTAGATGAAAGATCTTTTGTGTTTGAGTGATTGAGGTATCATTTTTGTAATCCTATGTTTTTGTATGTATAGAATTTTTTATAATGGATTGATGTATCAAGATCTTTTGTGTTTGAGTGATTGAGGTATCATTTTTGTAATCCTATGTTTTATTATTTGTATGTATAGAATTTTTTATAATGGATTAATTTATCAAGATTTTGATGAAATTAAATGTGTTTGTACTATTTATCATTTAGATTTGTAGAAGCTCTGTCTATTTTTATTTCTAGTTGAGTAGAAATTATATGTTCGAGATTTCAATCCTTCCATTAGATCCTAGGGCATCATTGGGTAGTATTAGAGCAACGGTTTGGAAGGACTGGGATTATGAACAAAGCTATATGAAATGATTTGTATCAATAAGAGAAAAGAGTTGCAGGCATAGTTTTGAAAATTTCCAATTATTCTGTGCTAAGTATGTGTATAATTAAGCTCTTCTATTTCTTATATGGATTAAAAAGTTATTGTATTATGAAGCCTTAAGAGCAAGAGACTGCTGATGGATAGAGTTCTAGCCAAGTTACAATATTTTAGAGTATAGTGGGGGTTATGACTTTTGATTCAATGATGTAATTTATTGGGATGGTAGCCTAGTTAATGAGTGAGGCTTAGGGTAGAATGATAGGAGCTAAGGGAGATGAGGTTGATAAGCATATGTAGTTATTTTTGAGACAGAAGACACCTCATATCAAAGGCACTGTTGAACCTTTGGCAGCTAAGGATTGGTTGATGAGGATAGAGAAATCATTTAATAATATGTAGTGTTTAGAGGGTTGGAAGGTTCTATTGGGTGTATTCCTATTGTATGGAGAAGCAAAGCGCTAGTGGGTAGGCCAATAGAGGAAAAGAATTCATAAAAGGCTAAATGTTGAGATTTCTTGGGAGGAGTTTATGGAAACTTTCAGGAGTTAGTTTGTACTGCCATCTACCATGCAGCAAATGTAAGAGTCTTTTATAAGGTTCATTCAAGGGAGTAAGGTGGTGATGCAGTATGAGAGATAGTTTATATCATCTTCCAGGTATGCCTCATAGTTGGCAGTACCTAGGAAGAGAAGTGTTATAGAATTCTATCAGGTTTAAGATATAGTATGCTACATGCGATTTCAGATATATGACTTTTTTGAGGTTGCGGAGAGAGCACGATTGGTGGAGAATGATATAGTGTCCACTTAATAGTGATGGGATATGAACATAAAAAGGTTTGGTGGATAACTCTCTATGAAAGCTTTCAGTGGGAAGAAGTTCAGAATGGAGAGTGGTTACATCAAGAGAGGAGGATTTGTAGTGTCAAAGAGGTTACAGGATCTATATTTTTTAACAGTGCTCATAATTATGGTTTTAATAGGAGGAGGGATATGTAAAGTCTGAGTAGGTTGTTAGACCTATTAGGTTTGTCCCAAGGCTAACCAAGAGGGGGGGGGGGTTAATTGATAATTTTAAAAATTTTCTTGGATTTTAGAAAAACCAATTTTGAAACTTTCTTATCACAATGATAGTTTATTTTCAAAATAACTTTTCAACCACACCAAATATAAAATAAAATTGCAAAAAATAAAAATGCTAAAAAAAAAACTAAAGAGTAGAGGACACCAAATTTTATAATGGTTCGGTCCAACAAGACCTACATTAACTCCATGGAGACTCCTTCTCCAGGTATTGCACTAAACACTAGTGACTCTCCTTTAACCCCTGCAGCAAGGTGGAGAAGCCCTTACAAAACCTCTCTTCTACCAACCCGGTGCGGCAGAGAACCGTCATCCTTTTTCACCCTCCTGATGAAGGCAGAGAACTCACCATCCTTTCTCACCATCCTGGTGATGGCAGAGTACCGACGTCCTTTCTCACCCTCCTAGTGATGGCAGAGTACCAATGTCCTATCTCACTCTCCTGGTGATGGTAAAGTACTGATGTCCTTTCTCACCCTCTTAGTGATGGCAGAGTACCTGATCTCTTCCAAAAATCTTCTCTCAAGAGTCTTCAAAGAGGTAGGGTAAATACATGAAGTATATATAAAGAGATCCTCACCTTTGGGTAGCCTTGTGAACCCTTCACAATTTCCACTAACAAGATCTCTTAATTCTCACTCCCAAACACTCTCCCTATCACACTCTCTTACACTCTTCAAGAGAAAATTCATAGAAGATCTCTTAAGCACTCAGTTTTTAGGACCCTTATATATAAAGGATTAGAAAAATCGTCCAAAAACTAAAAAATTTCAAGTTTGACGGTCTAACATCGTACAGTACGATCATATTTTGAACATACGAATAGTTAAAAAACTTGCTCAGTTCATACGAGATGAACTTGTACGATCCTAATTTCATACTTTGATCAGTGTACATACGAACCCCATTTGTACAGTACTATTAGCTAACAAATTTGCATTTATACAGGGCAAATTGGTACGAACTTGATTTTGTACTCTGATCAGCGTACGTATGTACCCCATTCATACAGTATGATTAGTTAAAAAAAAATTGCATTCGTACGGGATGAACGGGTATGAACCTGATTTTATACTCTGATTAACATTCGATATGAACCAATTTTGTACAGTATGAATTATACTTAGAAAATTTCCCAATCATGGTTCCATCAACTCCATTCTAGAGGAAAAATATGGAAAAATCATCTAGTATGATTCAAAAATCGTACATTAAGATTAGTTTTAAAAATTCAAGTTTTATTTCTCCCTTAGTGTGTGTGTGCATGATTACCCAATTACAATCACACTCTCTAAGACTCAAGAAAAACAAAGAGTACAGACTTTAATTACATTAAACTCTAATATAATCTGTCTTGAAGTCTTTAGCAGTCTAGAGTATGATTTTCCTGAAATATTAGTACACACAAACAACACAAATAATATTTGCAACATATGTTAGGAGAAACAGTAGTCAAACAATAAGATTTTGGTATCATAAAAAACACACATGATATAAGAATATAGTAATGAAAACTAAGTTGCAATAATCTCCCCCTTTTTTATGATGGCAAAATAGTTATTGTTTGAGGTAACTATTAAAGCAATTTTCTCCTTAGCTCCCCCTAAATCAATGACCAATTTCAAACACGGGGTTCCCATTAAGAGCAAAATTCACAAACCTAAAACAAACCTAAACCCTAAACAAAAACACTAAAACTATTCGAACAAAAATAAAACATATACATATACATATATATACATTTCAAAACATACACATATTAAACAATATATTATGACTCCCCCTTTTGACAACAACAAAAAGGGAAGTACATCTTGAAATGAAAAAAAAATTCTATAGAGAAATTAAAGTAGTTGATGAGGAAGAAAATTATAAACTAATGCAATTGCTAAAGCCAAAAAAATCAAATGCAATAGGATAAGAAAAAAATCAATCAAATTCACCGTTTATGCTAGACAAGTATAAGAAAAATGATTTTTGCAAAAATGAAATATTAATGAATTTCTAAATCAATAATGTGGATGTTTGGCCATTATATGATTTTAATTAGAGATAGATTGATAATGAAAAGAAGGATATGAACATTTTCAATTGGCGACATTGCACATCTTTTCAATTTTTGGTGGCACACATTATGCATCTTTTTATTTGAGCTAGTTTTGTGCCTCTTTACACTTTGCGAACCATTGCGTATTTTAGTGTTGAATTTTGTACACTTTGTGCAAATATTTTTTTTCTTGATCTTTCCAATATTGATAATCTCAATTCAAATGCTAATAATAACAAAGATAAACACATTGAAAAAGAAAATAAAATATTTAAGACATCAAATTTGTAAAAATATGGCTTAATAATACTTGTCTATCTGAAAAGGAAATTGCTCACCTAATCTACATTTTTTTTAGAAATCAACTACAATTGATTTTTTTAAAGAAAAAATAAACACTTCAAAAATATAAAAACATTCCAAGACAAGTAATTTCACATAAAGACAAAAACATCATTCCATTGATCACTTATACGACTAACATTCTTCCGTCATCCATCTCATGACAAAACATACATCAAAGCAAGGGACAACCAACCTATTCATCCAGGACATCAACTCAAAGCCGGTAGAACTTTAATATAAACTTCAAACTAGAAAAAAAAAAAGAACAGCACAACAACAAACATATAAAATCACCAGCAACATCAAAAGAGAAGTACAACTAATAATCTAAAGGACCCTGATCTGGAGGAGGTGGTGGATTGAACATTGAAAAGTAACTATTGATTGTAGCTACATTCATATTCACTGACTCAAACTACCCACGAATCCATCCCATGTATTCATTATATCGAGCATCCTGCATATTAAGATGATTCTCAATTTGATCATAGCATTGATCAAAATGAGTTTCCATTCTGTCAAAGCGCTGGACAATTTCTTGGAAGAAGTTCTGGTCAGTCCAGGTGCAGGTGTAGGGGCAGGGGCTCCTTCTCTCTCAGAGTCATCTCCATCAAAACTCTGCTCCCTCCCCAAAAGTGCCCAAAAAGAGGCATCAGTAAAGTAGATAGGAAGCTCAGTGGGTGGATCAGGATGTATAAGATTGTACCTTTTATTAAGGATATAGGCAACTAAATGACCTAAAGCCACATTTTTCTTTCTCTTACTATGTGGATGACCAATGTTAGAAAGGTTATAAAGGTAATCCATGATCAATTGGGCTTCATCCAAGGGTTGGTTCAAATATAATCAAGTACGTTACTATGGACAGAAGAGGAGTCATGTTTATACGATCACTAGCTTTTGGAATAATTGAAGTTCTTAAAATGTACTAGATGATCCATGCATTTTGATTGAGAGTGTAAACACATGGAAAATGAATCACTTGGTCTACTCCTCTAAGAACCTGATTTACTTCAGACCAATCATAATTTTCCCTAGAAGTTAAAGTAGGTGCCCTAATCCCTTAGGTTCTTAGATGGAGGAAGGTGCCTAAGTCATCCTTGGTAATGTTTACTCTTTACTTGAAAACATACAAAGTGATCCAAGTGTGGTCTTGATTTACTATCATATTGGCCAGAAAAAGTTGAAACATTTCCTTATGGTAGGTATAAATGAGAGTCTGGATGAATGAAAATTGAGTAGAAGTGAATAGGGGCATGATAGAGAAGTGAATATAAATTTTGAATGAGGAGATGGGAAGGGGTGATTTTCACAGCAATATACCTATAGAAGGCATCCTCATTCTCTTTGGATAGAAAGTCATAGTCCCTATTAGATCGGGAAGATGAACCCCTTGAAGTTTGAGGTCATTTGCTACTACTTGCCATCCCTAGGATGTGGGCTTTAGAAGGTTAGGAATGAAATGAGAAAGTGATGGAATTCTTATCCAAAGACCCTTCTATTTAAAGAAAAATGACCTATCGTATAGTATGCAATTTTTACCGTACATACGATCCATGAATCATACAGGATGAAAATTATTTCATACATATGAATAGAAATGACTAAAAATGAAATGACTTTTCGTAAAATGCCATTCTTAAGGAGTCATTTTGTATAGGCTTTTTGACCAGATGATAGTACAGATGAATCGGTGTTCATCCAGGATGATCAGAATATTAAAGATCATTCTACGATGGTTAGGTTCATCCACATGAGAAACTAACAACTGGATCGTATAGATGAAATAGAATTTCGTACGTATTATCAATTGTAGATAACTGACCTTTCAAAAAAAGTACTCGATCACACAGGTGAAACTGCACATATCGTACAATACGATGACATCATCATACAATATAAAACTCTATGAAATGCTAAGTTTGGTCATCTCAACTCAGACAACTATCATGAACAAGCTATAGATTTCGTATAATATTAAATAATTTTGTATAGTACGAAAAGAACACTTAAATCAAAACATGATAAATTGAAAAACTTTTTTAAGACCAATCATTTCAAAATGAATAACAAGAAACTTTTTAAAAATAATACCTACGATAAACCACTTAGAAGAAAAATAAACAAAATAAAATAAAATCATACAAATTATAGTCAATATACATTTAAAAAAATAAAAACACATGGTCACACAACAAGTCAAGTTTGCAGAATTTTAAATCAAGCATTAAGATCAATCACACCAAGCCTTATTCTTAAAATGCTAAATGTGTCAAAAGCTAGTGGTTTAGTGAAAATATCTGCAAGTTGATTTTCAGTAGTAACGTAATGTAATTCAATTTTTCCCTTAGCTACATGATCTCTAATGAAGTGATGCCTTACATCTATATGCTTGGTTCTAGAATGTTGCATAGGATTCTTTGAAAGGCAAATGACACTAGTATTATCACAGAAAATCAAAATTGTGCTAATAGAAAATCCTAAATCAATTAATTATTATTTTAACTTAAAAACTTGTGCCAGATAACTACCTAAGGTAATGTATTCTGCTTCAGTAGTAGAAAGAGCTACTGAATTTTATTTCCTATTGGACCATGAAACTAGAGAATTTCTAATAAATTGACAAGTTCCAAAAGTACTTTTTTGATCTACTCTACATCCTACAAAATTTGAATCAAAATATCCAATTATTTCAAAAGAAGAGCTATTCTTAGGATATCAAATCCCTAAGTTTTGAGTTCCTAAAAGATATCTCAGTATTCTTTTAACTGCTATCAAATGTGATTCCTTTGGATCAAATTGAAATCTAGCACACAAACAAACACTAAACATGATATCTGGTTTGCTAGCAGTCAAGTAAAGTAATGATCCAATTATTTCTCTAAATTTCTTTTGATCAATAGATTTTCCCTTAAGGTCCTTATCCAACTGTAGCTCCAGTGGAGGATAAGATTAGAGAGAGTCGCCTTAGATGGTTTGGTCACATAAAACGGCGGCCTTCCGATGACCCAGTTAGGAAAGTAGAGGTATTAGATTTGACTTATGTTAAGAAAGGTAGAGGTAGACCTAAAAAGACTTGGTTAGAAAATATTAGAAATGATCTTTCTCTATTAGATTTAAACGAGAATTTGACTTTGAACCGGACACAATGGAGAAAAAGGATTCATGTTGCCGACCCCACGTAGTGGGACAAAGGCTTGTTATTGTTGTTGTTGTTGTTGTTGTCCTTATCCAACTGTACTTAGGAACTCATTGGTGTAGTTGCTAATTTAGCATTATCCATTTCATACTTTTTGAGGATATCCTTAACATACTTCGACTAGCTAAGAAATGTTCCTTCCTCACTTTACTTTATGCTAAAACTAAGAATATAACACAAGTCTCCCATCAAACTCATCTCAAATTCACTACTTATTATTTTTGAAAATTCATCACAAAGATTTTATTTGTAGATTCAAATAAAATATCATCAACATATCAATATATATTCGAACAATGAGTATGTTATCTCCTATCCTTTTCAAAAAGAGAGTGGTGTCAAAACATTCTTTCATAAAAGACTTTTCTAATAAGAAAGTGCTTAACCTCTCATACCAAGCCCTAGGTGCCTATTTCAATCCATATAATACCTTTTTCATTTTAAAAACATGATTAGGGAATTTAGAATTTTCAAAACCTGGAGGTTGCTCAACATAAACATTCTATTATATCACTCTATTTAGAAAGGCACTCTTAACATCCATTTGATACAATTTAAAACTTTTAAAACAGGCAAATGCTAACAAGACCCTAATTGCTTTAAGTATGTCTACAAGGGCAAAAGTTTCTTTAAAATCAATCCATTCTATTTGATTATACCCCTTGGCTACCAATTTAGCCTTGTTTCTAATCACAACTCCTGAATCATTCATTTTACTTTTGAATACCCACTAGTTCTAACAATACGTTGATCCTTAGGCCTTTCAATCAACTCCCAAACATCATTTCTTATAAATTGATTCAATTCTTCTTGCATGGCCAAAATCCAAAATTCATTCGAAAGTGCTTGATTTATATTAGTGGACTCAACCATCAATATAAAACCAAAATGATTCACTTCTTTGCTAAGTCCATGCCTAGTCCTAACACCCTCAGTAGGTTCACCTAAAATCAATTCCTTAGGGTGACTCTTAAAAGAATTCCATTATCTAGGCAAAGGGTTTTCTTTTTCAACATTTTCTTCCAACTTAGTCTTTTCAATTTCTTGGGAGATATTTTCAATATGATCTTCTTCCAACCTTGGCTCTTCCGAAATGCCAGATTCATCAAACACTACATGTGTGGTCTCCTCAACTATCAAAGTTCTTTTGTTAAATACTCTATAAGATTTTTCAACATTAGAATATCCAAGAAAAAGTCCTTCAACAGATTTTGGATCAAATTTTCCTAAAGGAGTTTTACCATTATTATGAATGAGCTCCTTGCACCCAAAAATATGCAAATGTGAAAGGTTTGGTGTTCTTCCCTTAAGAAGTTCATAGGGTGTTTTGTTCAACTTGTATCTAATGTTCACCCTATTCAGAACATAACAAGCTGTACTAACCGCTTTAGCCCAAAAATATTTTATAAGTGAGTATTCTACCAATATGGCTCTAGTGGCTTCTATTAATGTTTTATTCTTTCATTCAACTATCCCATTATACTAAGGGGTTCTAGGTGCTAAAAAGTTGTGATCAACTCCTTGTTTCCTACAATCTTCAAAATTTATATTTTTAAACTCTCCTCCGATCACTTTGAATTAAAATAATTTTGCACCCTATCTTTCTCTAAATCCAACTATAAAAATTTCTAAATTCATCAAATGATTTACTCTTATGAGATAAGAATTTAACCCAGGTGAATCTCAAAAAATTATCAACTATCACAAATCCAAATACTTTACCTCCTAGACTTACAGTGCTAACCGGTCCAAAAAGATCCATATGAATAATTTCTAATGGTTTACTAGTTCTAAGATCCTTAATGGAATTAAAGGTGGATTTCACTTGTTTTCCTAATTGACATGCGTCACACAGGTGATCCTTAGTAAAGTCTAGTTTAGATGTTCCTCTAACCAATTCTTTTTGGGTAATTTTTCTTAAATTTTTCATGCATACGTGACAAAGTATCCTATGCCATAACTATGATTCATCAGTTATTATTTTGAGACAAAAAGTAGTAGAAGATTTCACAAAGTGCAAGTCAAGCATGTGTACATTATTTACCCTAATTTCATGCAAAACATCAATTCCATTTTTGGCTTACTATACAGCTAGTGGGAAATAATTTTACACTATATCCCTTATCACATAGCTGTCTAATACTCAAGAAGTTATGTTTTAAGCCTTCTACTAATAAGACATTTTCAATGAAAAAATTATTCAAATTTCCAATCATACTTGTACCTATCACTTTCCTAGTGGTATTGTCTCCAAGTATAACTTTACCTCCATTCCTGGCTTCCAGTGTTATAAATTGATTTGCATCTCCAGTCATATGCCTTGAACATCAGCTGTCTAGGTACCAGATGCTCTCATGAGGTCTTATATGAGAGCCTCTCTACAAAATGATCAAACATTAGACTTGGGAACCCAAACAAGTTTGGGTTCTCCTCTTGGCAAAAATAATTGAGATGCATGTTCAATATGCTGTGTATTATGCATCTTAGGTCTCCACACTAGATGTGTTCTACTATAAATTATGCAAGTGTGGGAAATGTGCCAAATCATTCCATAAGAAAAACATTTCACTCCAGGAAAAGGGTTTACTAGTCTATGTGCATTATATTGTCTTTTCCTAGATATTGAACTCATTATCTTTTGCTTAGACTTATAGAGTTGTTCAAGTGTGGGTGACGGTCTATTTTTCATAAAAGCCTTCATTTTTAGTTCTAAATATGAGTTTCTATTTTTTAACATTCAAATTTCCATTTTTAAATCAATTTCTCTATGTTCAGCTTCTTCCAAAAAAACTTTACATTTACTTTCAAGTTCTTTGTGTGATGATTTCAAAAATTTATGCTTTTTGCTTAAATCATAAAATTCATCCAATAAACTCATGTGGTTGCTATCAATCAATGCATGATCATTCCTAAGAATTTCATGTTCTTTTATAAATTAAAAAATTCTAGATTCAGCTTAACATGCAACTTCTTAAGTTTACTATATGTAGAATTAATTTTCTCAAAAACATCAAATAATTCATCATAGGTTAAATCACATACCTTCTCTTGATCCGAGTGATCAAGATTATGTGCCATTAAGCACAAATTAGTGACTTCTTCCTCTGCTTATGTTTCTAAGGTATCTGAAGCTGAGTCTGCCCAAAATGCTTTCTATAATTTCTTCTTGCCCATCCTAACATTGATCTTCTCCTTAACCTTCTTATTACTAGGACTAGCTTTGAGATTCAGGCAATAAGACTTGATGTGTACAGGATTCTTACATTTATAGTAAATTACTTCATTAGAAGCCTTAGCATTTTTGTAGAACTTACCTTTATTCCACTGCTGATGTCTCCTTTGCTTCCTCTTAAGGAAACTTTTGAATTGCCTTATTATTAAGGCAATATCCTCATCGTCCTCAGGCTAAGATTGTTCACTATCTGAGTCATCCACTTTCAATACAATGTTCTTCTCATTTTGCTTTTCACCTGCATCAATCTATCTTTGAGTCACTCCTTACTCATAAGTAATTAGTAATCCAAGAAGATTGTCAACAGAATAGACATTTAAGTCCTTTGATTCTGTTATAGCAGTTATCTTAGCATCATAAGTAGTATGAAAGCAATAAAAAATTTTATTAACTTTTTCAATATTCACTAATTCCCTACCTAAAGCATTCAGTGAGGTGACTATCTATGTAAAGAGAGTATACAAGTCACTGATTGACTCATTGGGTTTTATGCGAAAAAGTTTATAATCGTATAATAAAATATTCAATCTAGATTGTTTCACCTCATTTGTTCCTTCATATGTAATACAAAATCTATCCCATATTTCTTTTCCAGATTTATAGGTTGAAATATGCATATAGTCCTCAAATTTCAGTGCATAGAAAAAACTATTTAAGCATTTAGCATTTAATTGAGCTAGTTCTTTTTCTTCTACTACCAACTCATTAAAAGGTGTTTCAACTCTTATACCTTCAACAAGTCTAGTGGGACTAGTGTAACGTTCTTGTACTAAAATCTACATGTGATAGTCAAGTAATTGAAGAAAAGTAAACATTCGTATTTTCCAAAAATCGAAAGGGATGTTATCAAATAATGCGGGTCTAGTGATCGAATATCCACCTGCTGTGTTATGGTTTCCAAATGTAGCCATGATCATTTTCAAAAAGTTGTCTAAACCTAATTTTTGAAAGTAGGCTCTAATACCACTTATAAAGTTTGAGTAGGTAGTTAGACCTATTAAGTTTTTCCCAAGGCTAACCAAGAGGGGGGGATGGGGGGGTGAATTAGTAATTTTAAAAAATTTCTTGGATTTTAGAAAAACTGATTTTGAAACTTTCTTATCACAATAATAGTTTATTTTTAAAATAACTTTTCAACCACACCAAATATAAAATAAAATTACAAAAAATAAAAATGCAATAAAAAAAATTAAAGAGCAGAGGACACCAATTTTATATTGGTTCGATCCAACAAGACCGACGTCCACTTCCTGAAGACTCCTTCTCCAGGTATTGCACTAAACACTAGTGGTTCTCCTTTAGCCCCCACAACAAGGCAAAGAAGCCCTTATAAAACCTCTCTTCCACCAACTCAGTGCAGTCGAGAACCGTCATCCTTTTCACCCTCCTCGTGAAGGCAGAGAACCCACCATCCTTTCTCACCCTCCTGGTGATGGCATAGTACCGACGTCCTTTCTCACCCTCTTGGTGACGACAGAATACCAACATCCTTTCTCACCCTCTTGGTGACGGTAAGGTATCAACATCCTTTCTTACCCTCCTGGTGATGGCAGAGTATCAGATCTCTTCCAAAGATCTTCTCTCAAGAGTCTTCAAAGAGGTAGGGCAGAGACTTGAAGTACATACAAAGAGATTCTCACCTTTAGGCAACCTTCTGAACCCTTCACAATTTCCACTAACAAAATCTCTCAATTCTCACTCCCAAACACTCTCCCTATCACACTCTCTCACACTCTCAAGATAAAACTCATAGAAGATCTCTTAGGCAGTCAATTTTTACGACCCTTATATACAAAGGAAAAGAAAAACCTCTAAAAATTTAAAATTTTAAGTTTAACAGTCTAGCATCGTACAATGCGATCGTACTTTGATCAGCGTATATACGAACCCCATTCGTACAGTATGATTAGTTAAAAAAAATTTACATTCGTACATGATTAACATGTATGAACCTAATTTTGTACTCAAATTAATGTTTAGGATGAATTAATTTCATACAGTACAAACTATACTTAGAAAAATTCCCAGTCATGGTTCCATTAACTCCATTCTGGAGAAACACTAAGGACAAATCGTGCATTACAATTTGAAAATCGTGCAGTATGATTAGTTTTAAAAATTCATATTTTTTCTCTCCTCAGTGTGAGTGTGCATGGTTACCCAATTACAATCATACTCTCTCAGACTTAAGAAAAATTAAAAGTACAGACTTCAATTATAATAAACTCTAATCTAATTTGTCTTGAAGTCTTTAGCAGTTTGGAGTATGACTTCCCTAAAACATTAGTACACACAAACAACACAAATAATATTTCCAACATATGTTTGGAGAAACAGTAGTCAAACAATAAGATTTTGGTATCATCAAAAACACACATGATATAAGAACATAGTTATGAAAAATAAGTTACAATTGGATATAGGTCAGTGCACTTTGTATATTTTCTAATGCTTTTGGTGCGACCAAATAGGTCATAAGTTGGCATAATATTTATAGAGAGAATCCAAAAGCAGACTAGAAGCTAGGGGAAGTCAAAGTTTGAGCTGGAAGCCATCCCCTTCTTGAGTAGTCGGTGAGGCCTCTTCAAATTTTAGTGGAGTTAGAATTGGAGGAAGAACCTCAGATGGGTTAGTAGGAGGTGTTTTGAGGGAGACTATTACTGTCGCTAGCATAGCCTTGGTGCATCCCAAAGTGTATCATTTGACTTAGTAGGATGCAAAGGAGGCATCGAATGTGGTGATAGGTAAAACATTTATTTTTGCACTATCCAACAAAATTTTATTTAATTTAGGAGCAAGTCATTAATGGGGGTTATGGAGTGAACTTTTGAATTGTATGAAAGTCTAGGGTTCTATCACCCCTAAATAATGCTTACATATTTTTTGATAATATAAATAATAAAATCTCACTTAATATACGTAAGTTTATGTGCCAAATTAAGTGATAATGTGATAGAGTAAAGTGTCGAACCCACAAGAAAGTATGCTTACTCTCAATAAACTACTACCATTTACTCTAATTATAATAATTATCCTATTAAAATAATTATCCTACTAAAATAAAAAATAATATTTATGGAGATTCTATCACTGGATAAAATAATAAAAATATTGGATATAATATTAAAATAAAGTGTTTTGAATTGGTGAGTGTAAATTTTATATCTTTTCTAATGAGACTCTTAATTATAGATGTGATTCGGAGTACATACATCCATAAAACTCTATTGAGCTTGTAGGGGTGAAAATCATATCTGCTGAGCTCCTTGTGTTATAGTATCTCCTTAAAAACCTAGAATATTTTACATCCTATGCCTAGGCAAGCAAAAATTCTATCTCAATCTTTCTAATTATTCATGCATTCCTCTATCGAGGCATATATAACATTATATTTTAATTACATATATGGATACTATATGTATTAAATTAAGAATGAGATAATATAAAGAATATTATTTAATATTTATAGAATAAGAGACTTTATTAGTACTTAACATACACTTTACTTCATCAATCAAAAGTAAGAGAATTAGCTAGACATATACTTAATAACCAGCAAACTCATTTTCATTAAACTCATGAAAGAATGAAAATACTAGAGAGTGATACACCATAAATGATCAAAGTGTCTCCTCTACACTCCTTCTCTCTTAACTTACAGAGTTGCTTCAAGAAGCAAAGGCTAAACACTCCAAATAATTATATCTTACACTTCCCTAGTCTCACTTAGATTTTACTCTAAGAGGGAACAAGAGAAGCACTCTAAGAAATATTAAATTTTATATAAGTGATAGTTTCCTTACAAATATAACATCATAACTATTTATAGGACAATACAAAAAGGCATCTCACGCTACGGTGCTTGAAAGAGTGATGCCACAACACCATTGTAGTGAACTAACACCTCAATGCTGAAACTTTTGCATCACCGTAGTGCTTGCTGATGTGAATTGGTTGCTTAGTGAACAGTCAAATCTTTTTACTGATAGTATGTGGCCCTTGAAAGTTACAACTTTAACATCACAACACTGTTAACATTCAAGTGCTGTGGTGCTCGAGTGGAAAAAATGGCGCCAGGGCATGAGAAATTATAGCGATGTGGCATATAAAATAGAGAATCTTATGTTGCCAAGATGACTTCTTAATGCCACAACATTGGTAATGCTGTGGCATAGGCTGTGTTGCTACCACAAAGCTATCAAACAGAGAACTAGGTGTTATAATGTTTGATTCGTGGTGCCTTGGTGGTATTGAAGGTGGCACTACGGTGTTGTTTACAATTATCAAATTCTCCCAAACTTAACTCTTGCTTTCCCTCAAGTAAATAAAAAAATCTATAATTCTTATTAATTAAATAGCAAAAGTAAAAAATTGATCATTTAAAATGACTAAAATATAGGATAATATATCATAGTCTAGAAGTTGTGAAAATGGACAAAGTTATAATTCTAGTTTGAAAAAAAAATATTAATTATTATTCTAACCAATCACCCTTATTATTAATTAATTTAAATTTACATGTTATAAATATATTAAATAACTTTTGAGTTCTAAATTAAATAATGTAGCTTAAAGATTAGATGTGCTTATAATTAAAATCAAAATTTTTTTAGTTCACCATCATTGTACTAGTTCTTCAATCTTATCTTTTGTGAATTTATGTATAAGAATGTAGTCATACTCTAAGCTTTTAAATGATACTAATTTTTAAATGTACTCTCTTTCTTTTTCTTCTTTTTTTTCTTTTCTTTTTAGAACTATTTTCACATTTGTACTCCTTTTATTTTTGCCGAGTACTTAGTTAAGGATTTTGAATATTAGTTTTACTTAAAATCTTATTATAATATTAATGAATTTAATATAAAGATTTAATAAGATTACTAATTCTAAATTCAGGTTGCTATGATTTTTAATTTTAATATACCCATATCTATTCTTTAACCTTAATGATTCATCTCCAATTCAAAGGTCAATGTATAAATTATAAAAAATTAAATGATCTAAGTTAGTTAATTATTAGTTTTTCTAATCTATGAATTATAAAGTAGTGTTAATTTGAATTATGATCATTGGTTTTGTTATTATGCTTATTTTATATAATTTTTACTTATTATTTTTATTTGGGTTAGTTAGACAATCAAAATGTAGAGATTTTAATGGAATACGATATAATTATCTAAGTTAAGGGAATTTAATCAAATGTAAATAAAAATATGCATGGACATTAGTAAATATATATGTTTTTATATGAATGATAGAATGATATAAAAAATGCAATATAAAATAAGGTAATGTAACATATAAGATAACTAGTGCTATAGAACCATTACACATGCAGTGACTCTTATAGCCACAATTGATGATCTTGCTAATATAACAATATCACTCCATCATGTTACTAGGATCCCCCAAAGTAAAGAAATGAAAAAGAAATAAAAATAAATTTTTATATGAATGATAGAATGGTATAAAAAATGCAATATAAAATAAGCTAATGCAACATATAAGATAACTAGTGCTATAGAACCATTACACATACAGTGACTCTTATAGTCACAATTGATGATCATGCTAATATAACAATATCACTCCATCATGTTACTAGGATCCCCCAAAGTAAAGAAATGAAAAGAAATAAAAATAAAAATATGCTATATTGTAAATCTGGATTCAAGGTTTATAATTTTGATGATAATAAACATTCCTGTTTCTGTTTGATTGTCTAACCTTTCAGGTCCACAAGATCAAGTGCAATTCAAACAAGCTCAAGATCGGGTGTGTCTATGTTCAAATGTAATCCTTTTCATTTTCTTGAGTCAAATATAATGTAATGGATCCCCAAGCTAAGTAACCTTGCACACACAAACTTAGGGGGATAATTTTAGTGAGTTAGAGTTTCTGTTCGGTTTTGATCATATCATCCTTGACGATAGTAATATCATCCTGGATAATCTATTAAAAATAGAAACCCAAATTAGGGTAGCCATGTTAAGTTGATCTGATTAAGCAGATCGTCCTGGACGATCCTCCAATCGTACAGGAGTATATGCTCAATTCAAAAAATCTCAGCCACCAGACTAATTTAAGCATGTTTTTATTTTTAGTATTTTGGTCTAATCATCTTGGACAATACGTGTATCATCCTGGATGATTCATTACAATCATGCCTAAATTAATCAGGTGATTAAAAAATGTAATTAAGGATTGACTGATCGATCACATCTTCCTGGACGATCACAAGATCATCCTAGAAGATCAATTATAAATCCACAACATCCAATATATCTCACATGGATGACCAAACTATATTCCAGATGATGTTGCCATTTTGAACTAATCATATTGGATAATAGATTTATCGTCCTGGATGATCAAATAATCTGAAATCGTCCAGCATAGTTATCTTGGACAACCTGAATTATGTGCCAGTTGATATTGGTCATTTTTGAACTAATCGTATAGGACGATAGATATATCATCCTAGATGATCAAGTCATTTTCTTTAGATCATCCAGACTTTTCTCCTCGTTCTCCCAAACTATATTTTAGATGATATTCTTGATTTTGAACTAATCGTCCTAGACGATCTAAGAATTATCCTAGACGATCAGAACAGACCATGTCTTCTAATCATCCAGAAGAACTAGATCATCTAGGCTGATATGTGTGTTTTTATATTAATCATACAGGATGATCGATAGATCATCCTGGATGATCTTTGATGGTAAGTTAAAATTTAGGATAATTTTTGAGCCCTTTTATTTAAGATCTCTTTCTTGCTATTGTTGAGATCTTTTGTCGCTGTCCTTTCTTGAGAGAGTCTTGAGAGAGAGAGGGAGAGCTTGGGAGAGAGAGAGAGAATCTTGTGAGGGGGAGTTTGTGAGGTGTTCACAAAGGTTACTCCGAATAAGGATTCAAGTCATCTTCTCCAGCTGTCGTCCCTTATCCTTTGGTGGCTTTGTGGGAAGGATCGTCATCAAGAAGATCAAGGTTCTTTGCCTGCTTCAGGAGGAAGCAAAAGGAGGTAAGGTTCTCTGCCTGCTTCAGGAGGAAGCAAAAGGAGGTAAGGTCCTCTACCTACTTTAGGAGGAAGCGAAAGGAGGTAAGGTTCTCTGCCTACTTCAGGTGGAAGCAAAAGGAGTCTGGGTTCTCTGCCTCACTAGGTTAGTGAAAAGGAGTTTTGTAAAGGCTTCTCCGCCTTGCTGTGGGAGCAGAAGGAGAGTCACTGAGTTTTAGTGTAATACCTAGAGGGGAGGCTCCGGGGAGTGGATCTAGGTCAAGTTGACCGAACCACTATAAAATCTTGTGTGTTCTTTCTTTTACTGTTATGCTTTTTAATTTCTGCACTATACTTTTAGTGGATGATCATGTGGTTAAAGCTATTATTTTATTTGATTAAACATCTCCACATCAACATAAAATTGTAAACATTTTAAAACATCTAAAAAGGTTTTCAAAATTAGTTTTGCTCAAGAATATTTTTAAAACTACCAATTCACGCCCCTCTTAGTTAGCCTTAGGCTAGTTCATAATGGTTTAACATCCCTAATGAACTTTCAAATGGTATTAGAGCAGGATTCATAAAATCAAGTTTTGAAAAACTTTTGAATTTGTTCCATGGCTAACTTTGGTAATAGAAACACCACAGAAGGATATTCAATCATTCGACCACCTTTATTTGATAATATACCTTTTGATTATTGAAAAACTTGCATGTCCACCTTTTTATAATCTATAGATTATCGCATGTGGATGCTTGTTAATGATGGATACTCTACACCATTTAGATTAGTTGATGGCATTAAAACTCAATATTCTTTTATTGAATGGATGTTTGATGATCGAGAATTAGCACAACTAATTGCAAAATGCTTAAACTATTTTTTCTATGTAATAAAATCTGAGGATTACATGTGTGTCTCTACTTACACAACTGGTAAAGAAATCTGGGATAGATTATGTATTACTTTTGAAGGCACATCAGAAGTTAAGCAATCTAGGTTAAATATCTTACTTCATGACTATGAACTCTTTTGTATGAAACCTAGTGAGTCAATATCTAAAATATATACTAGGTTTATATAAATTGTCACCTCCCTGCATGCCTTAGGAAGAGAGCTCACTAACTATGAGAAAGTTAACAAAATTCTGAGATGTTTACCTTTTTCCTATGATTTCAAGATAACTGTGATCACTGAATCTAAGGATTTGAACACTTATTCTATTGATAACTTACTTGGATCACTAATTGCTTACGAGCAAGGAGTGAACCAAAGTCAACTTGATGTAGGTGAAAAGAAAAAAGAGAAGACTATAGCCTTGAAGGCTAATGACTATGATTCCGACTCTTTAGTATCTGATAATGATGACATGGCCTTAATCACAAGGAAATTCAAGAGCTTCTTGAGGAAGAAATAAAAGCATCATTAGAAGTGGAACAAAGGTAAATCTGGTAAGAATTTTAAAGGTTTTTCTGATGTTATTTACTTTGAATACAGGAAGCCTGGGCATCTGAAGTCTGATTTCCCTAAACATAAAACTCACCCAAGCAAGGAGAAGGGTGAGGAGAAACCCAAGTTCAAGAAGGAAAAGAAGAAGATCTAAAAGGCTTTCTGGGCGGATTTAGCATCTAACTCCTCTGAGATTAAAGCTGAAGAGGAGACTACATACTTATGTTTGATGGCGGATAAACATCGTGTTCATTCCGACCAAGAAGAGATATGTGAACTAACCTACGATCAATTATTTGATGTTTCTGAGAAAATCCATTCATCATATAGGAAACTTAAGAAAACGTATGCTAGCCTGAAATTGGAACTCTTGAACCTATAAAAAGAGCATGAAGTTTTGCTTAAAGATGATTCTTCACTTGATAGCAATAACATATCATTACTTGATGAATTTGATGAGTTAAATAAAAAGTATTTTGATTTGATTATTGAGCATGATTCATTAAAAGCATCGCATGTTGAATTAGAAACTGTATTCAAAGAATTAGAAACTCATGTATTTGATGTAGAGAGCAGGGAGCATGTATTGAGAGTGGAAATTTCAATTCTGGATAGTTCAAATAAATTTTTTGATGTTGAATTAACCACTCTTATGAAAAATAAATAACCTCTATCACTTGAAGAATTTTATACACAATCACCAAAACATGCATCATCTAAACTTAGGAAGAGGCACTATCACCCACGTAGATTAGTTAACCTTTTTCTGGCATTAGATGTTTCTCTTATGGCATGTTAGGATATATCTCTCACACATGCACTATTCACCATAGTACATATTGGGTGTGGAGGTTTTTTATAAGAAGGAACCCAAACTTGTTTGGGTTCCTAAATCTGATATTTGATGATTTTGTAGGGGTGCTCTCACACAAGACCTCATAAGAGCATGTGGTACCTGGGCAGTGGATGCTCAAGGCATATGATTGGAGATGCAAATCAATTCATTTCGCTAGAGGCCAGGGTTGGAGGCAAGGTCACTCTTGGAGATAACACCACCAGAAAAGTAGTGGGTGCAGGTATAAGTAGAAACTCCAAGAACCTTTTAATTTAAAACGTTTTGCTTATAGATGAATTGAAACACAACTTACTCAGCATCAGTCAAATATGTGATAAAGGGTTCAGCATAAAATTTTTGGAAACACTTGTATTATCAGCTTAAATAATAACACTATTATGCAGGGTAAGAGGATCAACAACATTTATATGCTTGATTTAAATAACATTGAGTGTGTTGCTTCATTTTGCTTAAAAATTACTGCTGATGAGTCTTGACTATCATATAGGAGGTTATGTCATGCCAGCATGAAATCCCTTAGAGGAGTAACCCAAGAGAACTTAGTTAGAGGTGTCCTCAAGCTTAAGTTCACTAAAGACCACCTGTGTGATGCCTGTCAACTAGAGAAATAAGTCCAATCCTCTTTCCACTCCATTAAGGACATCAACACCTCTAGACCTTTAAAATTCTTTCATATGGATTTATTTGGACCAATTAGCACTGCCAGCTTAGGGGAAAAAGTTTATGGATTTGTGATTGTCGATAACTACTCGAGGTTCACTTGGATTAGATTTCTGTCACATAAAATTGAGTCGTTTGATGAATTTAAATCCTTCTCCACTTGGATTCAGAAGAAGTTAGGTTGTGAGATCTTGACCAACCATAGTGATCATGGTGGAGAGTTTGAAAATATGAGATTTAAAACTTTCTATGAGGTGCAAGGGATTAGTCACAACTTTTTAGCTCCTAGGACCCCTTAGCAGAATGGGGTACCTGAAAGAAAGAATAAGAAATTAGTGGAAGCCGCCAGAGTCATGCTTTCTGAGTATTCACTTCCAAAATACTTTTGGGCAGAAACGATGAACACAACCTGTTATATGTTGAGTAGGGTGAATGTTAAATCCAATCTGAATAAGGCATCCTATGAGATCATTAAGGGTAGATTACCTAACCTGTCTCACCTCCATATATTTGGCTGTAAGGTCTTTATTCTTAACAAAGGGAAATCATCCTTAGAAAAATTTAACCTAAAATTTGATGAAGGAGTGTTCTTAAGATATTCAAGTGTGGGAAAATCCTTTAGGGTATTTAACAAGAGGATATTGGTGGTGGAGGAGACTACTCATATGGTGTTTGATGAATCTGATCCTAAGGAGACTAGAGCTGAGGAAGAAGATAAAATAGGAGAGATTACCCAAGGAGTAAAAACTATAAATTTGGAGGAAAGGGTAGAACCTAAAAATATTTTGCTTAGAGAATTGAGATATTCTTTAAGTCATCCTAAAGAGCTGATCTTTAGAGACCCTTCTAAAGGTGTTAGAACTAGGCATGTACTAAGAAAGGAAGTGAACCACTCTGCCTTTATCTCAATGACTGAACCCACCAACATCAATCAAGCCCTTTTTAATGAATTTTGGATCTTAGCTATATAAGAAGAACTTAACTAATTTGTGAGGAATGATATCTGGGAGTTCGTAGAAAGACTCAAGGATCAAAGTGTAGTAGGAACCAAATGGGTCTTTAAGAATAAAATGAATGATTCTGGAGTGGTGGTTAGAAATAAGATAAGATTGGCGGCTAAGGGGTACAACCAAATAGAAGGGATTGATTTAGAGGAGACCTTTACTCTTGTAGCTAGATTGGAAGCCATTAAAGTGCTACTAGCCTTTATCTGTTATAAGGGATTTAGCTTTTTCAAATGGATGTTAAGAGTGCCTTTTTAAATGAGGTAATAAAAGATATATTTGTAGAGCAACCCCCAGGTTTTGAGAGTTTCCAATATCTAAATTATATTTACAAATTAAAAAAGGCCTTGTATAGATTAAACAGGCACCTAAAGCTTGGTATGAGAGGCTTAGCACATTCCTACTAGAAAGAAAGTTTGTTAAGGGGAGCGTAGACACCACCCTTTTTCTAAGGAAAGTAGGAGATGATTTACTCATTGTCCAGATCTATATTGATGATATACTTTTTGGAACTTCTGATCAAAATTTATGTGATGATTTTATAAAAATAATGAGTAGAGAGTTTGAGATGAGTATGATGGAAGAATTATCCTTTTTTTTGGGGTTTAGCATAAGGCAAATGGATGATAAAACTTTTCTTAATCAATCAAAGTACACTAAGGACATCTTGAAGAAATATGATATGAATAAAGCTAAGATAATAATCACTCCCATGAGCTCCTCTGTCTAGTTAGATAAGAATTCAAATGGAAAATCTATTAATCAAAAGAAGTACAGAGGAATAATTGGATCACTGCTTTACTTAACTACTAGCTGGCCTGATATAATGTTTAGTGTTTGTCTCTGTACTAGGTTTTAAGCTGATCCTAAAGAATCTCACCTGATTGTAGTGAAGAGAATCCTTAGATATCTTTTAGGGACCCCAAACTTAAGAATCTGGTATCCTTGATACAACACATTTTTTGAAATTATCGGATATTCTGATTCTAATTTTGTAGGATATAGGGTGGAGATAAAGAGCACTTATGGAACTTGCCAATTCATAGGACAATCCTTAGTCTCTTAGTCTAGTAGAAAATAAAACTTTGTTGCACTTTTCACTGCTGAAGTTGAGTATATTACCTTATGAAGTTATGTTGCCCAAGTTCTTTGGTTGAAGCAACAAATCTTGGATTTAGGATTACCTTTTGGCACAATTTTAGTTCTATGTGATAACACTGGTGCCATCTATATCTCCAAAAATTCTATCCAACACTCAAGGACCAAACACATTGACATGAGGCATCACTTCATTATGGACCATGTTACTAAAGGAGACATTGAGTTACACCATGTAGCAACTGAAAACCAACAGGCTGACACCCTTTACTAAACAACTGGCCTTTGACACATTCAACATCTTAAGAACTAGATTGGGTGTAATTGACATCAATGCATGAATTTGTTGATTATTGATTTTTGAATTTTCTATTTTGTCATTTTCTTTTATTTTTGTTTGGTTTTATTATCTATTTCCATTTTGGTTTTTTATTCTCCGCTGATTTTCTTTTGTTATTATTTTTTACCTAATTTGGTTATTCCTTTTTATATGCTTTCCTCTTATTTTTTTATTTACTATTTATTTTCTTCAGAATCAGATCACTGGTCACTACTGCTGATAAACTTGATTTTCAAAATGAGAGTTTTGCCTTGTTTTTGTTTGGAAGCTTGTAAGCAGTGATTGACTCCTCTAAAATAGTTAAAGGGAAGAAATATGGATGATTATTTTCTCTTCCTCTATTTCCTTTAATGGTATATTCTTCTTTTCAAATCAAAATCTTTTTCAAAATTAAAAAGTTGGTTTTTAAAATAGAGATCTATTTTATTTTCTTATAGTAATCTATCTTATATGAATAGTATTTTCAAAGTATTGAATCATTGTTATATTTTTCTTAATTAGGTGATTACACCTATCATATGAACTATGGTTTTGTTCAGTAAATTACTCTTTATTTTTGAGAGTGAGGTTTTTCTTCTCTTATATCTGGAAGGTAATTTCAAAACTGAGATTCTTTAGAGATTATGAAAGGAAGAAAGCTTACAGAAGAAATAAAAAAAGGCATAAAATGGGCCCAAAGATGAAAAGATGCGCAATGACATCAAAAAATTAGAAAGATACACAAAGTATATCAATAATCAAAAGATGTGCAAAGTGCGCAAAATAAATTAAAAAAGAGGCGCAAAATGAGCCCACAAAGAAATAAGCTTTCTTCCATTTCAGATTTTTAAATATCTTAGAAAAATCTATGCACCACTTAATATTTTCAAAAACTTGAGATTGAAAATCATGATTTTTGATTCCTTACTTTGTAATACTATTTTATCAGATATTTTTCTAGAACGGGGCTTGAAAGGATCTCTTTTTAAATCTAATTTCTTTTCTTATGAAAAAGATTTTTGTTTGAAAGAAATTTGAACCGGTAAGGTGTTCGAGGTAGGGTTTACAAAAGTCAATTTTCAAACATTTTTTAGATTTCAAAGTTTTCAATTTTCTTCCTCTTAGCTTTTGAATTGAAAATTAAGAACAATTCTGATTTACTGGAGCAGATCGATTAGATTAAAAAAATCTTTTTTAGTTTTTGTTAATTATTTCCTTATTTTACTTCTTTTTGTTTTTTGTCTTTGGTTTGATTTTGAATTTTTGATTTTTTAGGTCCCCTAATCATTCCTCTCCATCCTTTATCCTTCATTTTCTTGTTCACATCATCTTGGACGATCCTCACATCATCCTGGATAATATGATCAAATCATACCCATCATGAACCAATGGCTGATCTGCACCAATTATTTTTGATCATCCTGGATGATACACCTCATCATCTTGGATGATCCATGTGGCAGACATTGGATGACATGAATTTTTCCCATCAGATTCATTAATTTTTGATCATCCTGGATGATCCACCGAATCATCTTGAATGATACTTTTCGTCAAAAGTTGTCCAGCTTGACTCCTCGGGACGATCGCCTATGTCTAATCATCATGTACGATCCGATTGCCTTTTTGACCAATCATCCTAGATGCAATTGTTGCTACATATCATCCTGGATGATATCACGATCGTCCTAGACGATACGGACGATATCTATTTAAACAGCCCATTTCATCCATTTTTCTTCACCACTCCTTTCTACACTCATACACTCTATTTCTTATGGCTGGTGGAAAAAGGGCTAGGCAGTAGGGAGCAAGTTCCTCAAGGGGGAATGTTGATCCTCACCTCACTGATGCAGCCGATCAAGTTTCCTTCCAACACTATCAAGATGCTGACATTACTCAATCCAAAATAGTGAATCCACATATCCTCACCTATTTGGTACTAGACCTCTTTGCTCACACATCTCTTACCTTCATTCTGACACTTGCCTTTCCTTTTAGTACTGAACCTCTTTGAGTCTTCTTTGCGAACCTACGCATTGATTCTGCTTATACCTCCCTTTGCTCCTATGTTAAACCGATGACCCATAGAATTAACCGTTTAGGATTTTTATGACATTCTCCAACTTTCTATCACTGGTGATAAGCTTCACCTCTTGTCCTCTAATCCAGATTTTAACTGGAGTCTTACAAATCATTTCCTTAGGAATACTAATGCCCCCTACCATGATAATGCCTATACTTTCTTAGTTAAGGATGCTAGAATAATCCAACATGTCCTTAATCTTCTATTATTCCAAAGACTGTTGACCGGATCCATATTACTCCCTTGCTATCAATGACTACCTACTACATTATGGCCCATCGTAACTTCAATGCTATTGATCTTCTATTTCGCTACATTGAATATTTAACTAGCATTAGGGATCCAGACCACAGAAGATGTCCAAACTTAGCCTTAGGACACATTATAGCCTACGTTCTTGAAACCAAATATAATCTTCAATATCCAGTTCCACCAAATGTCCCTCCTTCTTTCTACTCCAATAACTCTTGTCATGTTCTTCACAACACTCATCTTCATCTGGAGCCCAGCATAGATGTTGAGGGAGAAGAGGAAGAAGCTGCTCCTGAGCCTGTTCCTGAACATGTTCCTGCACCTGCTCCTCTCTTCCTGGAGTCACCGTTGGATCAGGTGGTGCACATATTTGAACAGTGGGAGACCTGCTTTAACTCCTATGTGGTTGCATAAGAGCAGCAACATACTGAAGATGTTGATCGATTCAATGCATACATCACCCAATAGTAGTAGCAGCATGACCAGGATATGGCCTAGTTTGGAGAGCAGTTTGCCACCATCCATAATCTTTTTCAGCCACCATCACCCCCTCCTCCACTTGATCAGGGTCCCTAATTTTAGTTTGTTGTACTGTTTAGTTTGTTCTATTTTTCCTACTTTTCCTATTTATTTTTCTATGATGTTCTGTACTATCTTTCTTCTCTATGCTCTTCTATGTATTATTCTATTTCCTTCTTTTTGAGATGTCAAAAGAGGGAGTACTTTGTGTTTTTAGTATTTTAGGTTATTATAGTATTTTGGGTTATTAGTGTTTAGTATCATTGTACTATTTTCCTGTGCTAATAAAATTTGCATTGCTTAGTTTTCCTTCTCTGTGTTATATTTGCTAAATTGTAAATTATCTAACAAATATTTGCTATCATCAAAAAGAGGGAGATTGTTATAAATCTGGATTCAAGGTTTATAATTTTGATGATAACAAACATTTCTATTTGATTGCCTAACCTTTCAGGTCCACAAGTGAAAGTTTATTAGGGATGTTAAGCCCTTATGAATGAAAGTTTATTAGGTATGTTAAGCCATTACATTACGATCTTTGACGACAAGATAAAATTTAGGGAAATTTTTGAGCCCTTCTATTTAAGATCTCTTTCTTGCTACTATTAAGATCTTTTATCGCTGTCCTTTCCTGAGAGAGTCTTGAAAGAGAGAGGGAGAGCTTGGGAGAGAGAGAGAGAGAGAGAGAGAGAGAGAGAGAATCTTGTGAGGGGGAGTTTGTGAGGTGTTCACAAAGGTTACTCCAAGCAAGGATTCAAGTCTTCTTCTCCAATCGTCATCTCTTGTCCTTTGGTGGCGGTATGGGAAGGATTGTCAGTAAGAAGATCAAGGTTCTCTGCCTTCTTCAGGAGGAAGAGAAAGGAGGTAAAGTTCTCTGCTTGCTTCAGTAGGAAGCGAAAGGAGGTAAGGTTCTCTGCCTGCTTTAGGAGAATGTGAAAGGAGGTAAGGTTCTCTGTCGCCTACTTCAGGAGGAAGCGAAAGGAGTCTGGGTTCTTTTCCTTACTAGATTGGGGAAAAGGAGCTTTGTAAAGGCTTCTCCGCCTTGCTATGGGAGTAGAAGGAGAGTCATTAAGTTTTAGTGCAATACCTGGAGGGGAGTCTCCAGGGAGTAGATATAGGTCAAGTTGATCGAACCACTATAAAATCTGGTGTGTTCTTTCTTTTACTGTTCTACTTTTTAATTTTTGTACTTTACTTTCTATGGATGATCATGTGGTTAAAGCTATTATTTTGTTTGATTAACCATCTCCACATCAACGTGAAATTGTAATCATTTTAAAACATCTGAAAAGGTTTTCAAATCTGGTTTTGCTCAAGAAATTTTTTAAAACTACCAATTCACCCCCCTCTTGGTTAGCCTCGGGCTAGTTTATAAGTGCTTAACATCCCTAACGAACTTTCGTGCTACACAACAAAAGTAGCATTCAATCTCTCTCTCTCTCTCTCTCTCTCTCTCTCTCTCTCTCTCTCTCTTAAGCCAAATATGAACAACACCTAACTAGAAGAATCTTGGTCTTTCTCGTCCTCGCCATCATCATTATAATTATTATGGACTCACTTTCTAGGTTCCTAAATAAAAGGATCATAAGAATGTGCAGATAGAAATTAAAGTTGATTAGTATGCTCCATAAAAGGACTACTTCTAAACATTCTAACATGAGTATCATCAAAGTTAGCAGTGTATCTATGATGCTTTTCCTGATGGTTCATATGTGGGCCACCCTCATCCTTATCTCAAGTTGCCAATCTTTTGATTCCTCACAGATGTGAGTAACCTTTTCCATCTTCCCTCTTAATTTAGCCACCAGATCTCCCAAAGTTTTAGGAGTTCTACCACTTCTACTGTTGCTACTACTACTAGGCATCCCATGCACTAGGCTCACTAAGGTCTCCTTCTTCCACCTCTTTCTCAAATTGCTTAAAGCCTAATATTTTCTTTTTATATGGGCTATAATAGGGAATAATTATTCTTCAGTTTGCTCACCCTTACAATCGCTGCAAAATAAAGTATAAACTAGAGAAGGGTGCATGAACCAAATAGAAGTGGTACCCCTATGAATATCCATGAGAGAGGAGAAAATAAGCTTCCTTACATCAATAGAATACCCCATTTAAATAGCATAGTTCAATAGGGCATGAACATGAGTAACTTCATTATTGTTTCTGCTAGGCAATAAACACGCTGAAATGAAATAGTGACAGGCTTTAGAGGTATGGGTCAGGTAGGTGGCAAGGTAATTTATTTTGTTCTCTCTTATTTTCTAACTTGCTCCACTATTAGGTCCATACAAAATATTTAGGATATCTTGAGGATTTATAGGTGTCCTAACAAAAGTAATGTATTCATCAATTTAAAAATTCCTAAGTTTATAGATTTTATTAATTACCACAAAGTCAAAAGGGATATGCTTACCCATAACATAACATTTGTTATCCACTACCTCGTTTCCATTAGAAAAATATTCTCTGACCACATTTATAATGGCAACATAGGGTTCTTCATAAAAACTTTCCCAACCCCTAATCACAATGATTTGCATGATATGGTGGCTTAGATCTAAAAACCCTTCTTATGAATCAATTATTTGGTCATAAATAAATCAACAAACCTAGATTTTGCATCAGCATAAATGAATATGCTCTTCTCAAAGGAAGAGGAAGCCCTCTTCTTTCTAAACATTTTAGGGGCGATCTATCTTAAGAAGATTACAAAGAAGAAGAGATTGAAGGAAATGATAAACTATCAATGAAATGAAAAATATATCCCTATTTTTATAACTCGACTGAGCACTGTGGTGTTGGGAGAATTGGCAATGCAGCACTCATTATATGAACAAGGTGACAAAATGGTCAAACTAAAAGGCGCTGCAGTGGTCCAGGCCATATGCCACAGTGGCACTAAGTTTTTAGTATTGTAGCATCACTTAAGAATTACCCATCACTGTAGAGTTTGACATGTGTATGCGTAGTGGCGCTTGCACTAGGCCATATGCCACAGTGGCACTAAGTTTTTAGTATTGTAGCATCGCTTAAGAATTACCCATCACTATAGAGTTTGACATGTGTAAGCGTAGTGGCGCTTGCATGAGTAATCGTCACAGTGATATTAACAAATTAATAATGGAGGTGTAATGGCACCACAACATTAGTTATCAGTGCCATGACACTTACCAAAGTTTCATAATTAAGGCTATGATTGTATAATATTCTTTTGACTCAGTAGAACCATAATTTTTGACATGAATGGCTAGGCACTGCGACGCTCAAATAATCAGCACCATCGTGCCAATTATCTAAGCAAGTAGTGGTTCTAAATGAGCATTTCACAAGGTTTACTACTACAGGGCTAGTTTTCAAAATTTTGATGATTGGGAGATTAGCACTGCATCGTTAAAGTCTCAGCACTATTACGTTCAATTAAGTTTGTGCTCATTTCTTATTTACTAAATTTAGATCATAAATTTAATTATTAGAAGAAAATAAAAAGTAAATCATATCAAGAATAATAACATCTGCAACATGACTTATGAATGTTCAAATAATTAACTTAACACACTAAACCTAAAACTGTGTTGCCTCCCATATAATGCTACCATTCTTCAAATGATTTTCACTGGAATCTTTTTCTTTTTCCTTTGGGTTAACTTCATTATTGCTAGGTAATGATCCAAGAGGTCTACTACTAACTAAAATTACAAGCTAACTTAATTGAATTTTCAAATTTTTAATAGAAACAACTTGATTTTGTAATGGAGGCCCTAACTACATCACTACATCTTCTAATGGTGATGTTTTACTTCTCAACTGATTACTTTGATTAAATCCAAGAATATATGTAGGTCTAGGATTAATATCAGGTTGCTAAGGAATATTCCAAGTTACTTCTTGATGATTTTGACTAGTTATTATTTTTTTTCCTAGTAATATTATTTGACCAATTAAAATTAGGATGTTTCATCCAACTTTGATTATATGTATTAGAGTAGGGATTATTTTAACTTCATCAAGTTATTATTTTCATTCCCTCGCATAATACTATTTTCAATTAAAATGTGATCCTCTAATTGCATAGATGATTTAGCTCATAATTCTAAATTAACTATTATTTTGCTCAACTTCTTAAAAATTACTATAACTTATGCAATCAACATTGACAAAGCATCAAATTCATAAATTTTTACTACTCTCTTAGGATTTACCCTATCAGTAGATCACTAGAAATTCTTAGCAGATATTTCCTCTCTTAATTCACATGCTTCCTCAAATAGCTTAGACATTAATGCTCATCCAGTTGTTGTATCTATGATTGCTCTAAGAGATTCCACTAATCAATTATAAAATGTTTGAATAACCAACCAATCAGATAAAGCATGGTGAGGGCATTTCTTAAGTATTTCCTTAAATCTATCCCAACTCTCATAAATTCATTCACCTTCAAACAAGGTAAAAGAAGTGATATCATTTCTAGGTTTGACAATCTTTGAAGGTGGAAAATACATAGGAAGAAACTTATGAGCCAACTCTTTCCAAGTGGTTGTAGTTCCTGGGGGTAAAGAATTAAACTACATCTTAACTTTATCTCTTAAAAAAATTGGAACAATCTAAGTCAAACAACATCATCACTAACACCTTTTTGCTTAAATGTTGCATAAATTTCTTAAAAATTGGCTAAGTGTACATTAGGATCATTAATAGGAATTTTCCCAAATTGAGAATTTTGAACCATTTGAATTATGATAGGTTTTAATTCAAAACTATTAGCTTGGATCATAGGTCTATTAATGCTCTAATGAATTTTGTCTACTAAAGGGTTAGCATAGTCTGTAAGATGTATAAAATGATCTAGATCTTGCACATATTCAACTATTTTATAATCTTTTCATTTTTTTGAATTTTTGAAAGGGTTCTTTTTATTTCAGAGTCAAATAACAAAGGTTCCTTTATATATATATAAAGCATGTAACCATGAATATGCAATAAATAAATGTATCAAATAAAATAAAATATACGAGTAGGTCTAACTATGAAATTAATTCAACAAAATAGTTAAAATTATAAAAAGAAAATACTTCCCCGAAAACATTACCAAAAGCTTGATGGGGGCTGTAGAGAAATCTTTTGAATTGTTTGAAGGTCTAGGGATCTATCACCCCTAAATAATGCTTAGGTTTTTTTAATAATAAAAATAACAAAACCCCACTTAATAAATGCAAGTAAATATGCCAAATCAAGTAAAAAAGTGATAGAGTAGAGTGTCGAACCCATGAGAAAGTATGCTTACTTACAATAAACTACTACTATTTACTCTATTTGTAACAATTATCCAATTAAAATAAAAATAATATTATAGAAGGTTCTATCACTGAATAAAAAAGTAAAAATATTTAATACAATATTATAATAAAGGCTTTTGGATTGATGAGTATAAATTTCATATCTTTCCTAATAAGATTATCTTAATTATAGATGTGATTAAGAACATATGCATCCCTAGATCTCTATTGAGCTTGTAGGGGTGAAAAGGATATATGTTGACCTCTTATAGTTATAGCATCTCCTTGAAAACCTAAAATATTTTATATTGTATGCCTAGGTATGCAAACATCCTATCTTAATATTCTAGATTATTTTTATATTCCTCTATCGAGGCTATACATCGCACTATATTTTAACTATACATATAACCACTATGTGCATTAAATTAAGAATTGGATGATATTGAAAACATCATTTAACATTTATAGAATAAGTGTCTTCATTAGTATTTAACATGCACTTTATATCATAAATAAAAATACAAGAATTAATCACACAAAGAATAAATAACAAGCAAAAGCAATTTCATTAAACTCATGAAAAAATGAAAATACAAGAGAGTGATATCACCAAAAAGGATCAAAGTATCTCCTATACACTCCTTCTCCCTTTGCTTACATAGTTACTTCAAGAAACATAGGCTGAACACTCCAAATGATTGTATCTTATACTTTTGTGTCTCACTTTGATTTTACTCTAAGTGGGAACTAAAGAAGTATTATGAGAAATACTAAATTTTACATAAGTGACTGAACTCATTTATAATTATAATATCTGAAAGTTCGATAGGGATGTTAAGCCCTGATGAACTAGTCCCGAGGCTAACCAAGAGGGGGGGGGTGAATTGGTTATTTTAAAAAATTCGTGAGCAACAAGATAGATCTTTTTGATAATTTGCAGTGGAAACAAGTAAACACCGAAGTAAAAAGATCAACCACAAATTTCACCCAAGCAGAAAATAACAGAAAAGTAAAGTGCAGAAAATAATCAGAAAGAGCACCCCAGATTTTATAGTAGTTCGGTCAACTTGACCTACATCCACTCCCCAGAGCCTCCCCTCTGGGTATTGCACTAACACAAAAGTGACTCTCCTTTTGCTCCTACAGTAAGGCGGAGAAGCCTATACAAAACTCCTTTCCACCAACCCGGTAAGGCAGAGAATCTAAACTCCTTTCGCTTCCTCATGAAGCGGGTAGAGAACCCAGACTCCTTTCACTTCCTTTTGTAGCATGCAGAGAACCTGAACTCCTTTCGCTTCCTCTTGAAGCAGGCAGAGAACCCAGATCTTCTTGCGAATGATCCTCCCACAGAAAACACCGACAAGATGAGAGACGACGAACGAAGAAGATGACTCTGATCCTTGCTTGGAGCAACCTTTATGAATCTCTCACAAACTCCCCCTCACAAGATCCTCTCTCTCTCTCCTAAGCTCTCTCTCTCTCTCAAGGTTTCTCTGGAAAGGAAAGTGGCAAAAGATTTTTCTTGTTATAAAAAAAAGATCTTTTAAAGGAGGGCTAAAAAATTGCCCTAAATCTCAACTTATCGGCACATATTATCCAGGATAATCGACGGATCATCCTGTATGATCAGTTCAAAATCACATGTATCAGCCTGGACGATCTGGTTCTTATGGATAATTAGTAGAAAAAGTTATTCAGATCATCTCGTACGATTCTGCGATCATTTGAGATGATTAGTGTAAATCAAGAATTTCATCCAGAAGACTGCTCTGGTTGTCCAGGGGAACTTGTGCTGGATGATCTCAAAATGACTTGATCGGCCAGAACGATATATCTTTCGTCCGGTATAATTAGCTCAAAAAGTGCCCAAATCGTCCGGTTCACAGCTCTGGATTTACAGGTTAGAACATACTGGATGACTTGAAAAAGACTTGATCGTCCAGGATGATATGGGTATCATCCCGTATAATTAGTTAAAAATTAGGAATATCATCCTGTACACAGCTCTAGACGTACAGGTGATAGGCACTGAATGGTCAGGATTTTTAACACATCATCCCGTACGATCCTACGATCATCCAAGACAATATGATCGAATCAATCAAACCTTAATTACTTTCCTTAATCACCAGACTAATTTAGGCATGATTGTAATGGATCATCCAGGATGATATACGTAGCATCCAGGACGATCAGATCTTATCTCTTAAAATAAAACTTGCCTAACTTGATCTAACGGTTGAGAATTTTGATTTTAGCCTATCGTCCTGTATGATATTAGGATCGTCCAGGACGATCAGCTTAATCAAACCAACTTAACATGATCTCCTAATTTGGGTTTCTATTTTCACTGAATCATCCAGGATGATGTGAATATCGTTCGGGACAATCAGAACAAAAATTGAACAAAACTCTAATTCACTAAAATACTCCCCCTGAGTGTGTGTTTGCAAGGTTACTTAGCTAGTGGATCAATTACATAGCATTTGACTCAATAAAATAAAAATAGTACATTAGGTCTAAATTTCAAAACAGACTGACTCGATCTTAGACTGGCTTAAACTTGCAATTGATCCTACGTACTTGAAAGATTAAACATGCAACCAGAGATAGAAATATTTGCTATCATCAAAATCATAACCTTTAAAACTAGATTCGCAATAATCTCCCCTTTTTGATGATGGCAAATATTGATGTAGTAGTTTCAAATAAAATAAATAGGAGTACTCAACACACACACTTGAAAGAAAAATATCATTTCAAATTTCACTAAACATAAAATACAATAAGAAAAATAACTACAAAATAAGAGCAATACAAGAAACAATTAGAATAGTATAAGAAACAACTAGTCACTCAAAATACTAACTCCCCCTTTTAACATCATAAAAGGAGGAATAATAGACAACATAATACGAACAGAAAATATCACAACAACACAAAAAGCTAAAAAGGAGGTGGATCATGATCAAAAGGAGGAGGAGGTGGTGGCTAAAAATTACTGTGAATGGCAGCAAAATGGGCTCCAAACTAGGCCATATCTTGATCATGCTACTGTTGCTGCTGAGCAGCATAGTCATTGAAGCGCTATAGATCCGAAGTACGTTGCTCCTCCTTGGCAGCCATATAAGAATCAACCTGGGCCACCCATTGGTCGAACCGCTGTACCAGATGATTAAAGGGAGATGCAATGCGAAGGGGAGCAGGAGCATCAGGTGCAGTAGGAACAGGAACATCTTCTTCTACTTCCTCCTCAACATACGTTACGGGCTCCAGATGAAGTTGGGTGCTGTGTGTTACAAATCTGGTTTTGATGATGACAAATATGTGTCTAGTGTGTTTTTCTTGGCTAACCCATTTCAGGTACAAAAGATCAAGAGCAACTCAAGCCAACTCAAGATCGGGTCCAAGTGTGTCCAAATGTATTGTTTTCTTTTTCTTGAGTCAATTATAATGTAACTGATCCCCTAGCTAAGTAACCTTGCACACATACACTCAGGGGGAGAGCTTGAGTGAATTAGAGTTTCTGTTCAATTTTTATTCAGATCGTCCTGGACGATATTCACATCGTCCTAAACGATCAAATAAAAAAAGAAACCCTAATTAGGGCAACCAAGTTAAGTGTGTCTGATTAAGCAGATCGTCCTAGACGATCTCGACATCGTACGGGATGATATGTTCAAATCAGAAATTCTCAGCCGCCAGATCAGGTTAGGTAAATTTTTATTTTAAGATATTTGGTCTGATAGTCCTGGACAATACGTGTATCATCTTGGCCAATCCAGTACAATCATGCCTAAATTAGTCTGGTAATTAAGGAAAGTAATTAATATTTAATTGATATGATCATATCATTCGGGACGATCGCAAGATCATCCTGAACGATTAGGATCATCTAGTGTGTTTCAGCTGTACGTCCAAAGCGATCATCAGGATGATTTTGGCCCTTTTTGAACTAATCGTCCCGAAAGATATCGTTATCGTCCTGGACGGTCTAGTCATTTTTGGATCGTCCAACACAAGTTCCTCTGGACGACCAGAGCAGTCTTCTGGATGAAATTCCTGGATTTACACTAATCATCCCAGACGATCACAGAATCGTACGGGATGATCTGAACAATTTTTTCTACTAATCGTCCAGAAGAGCCAGATCATCTAGGCTGAAACAACTAATTTTGAACTGATCGTATAGGACGATCTATCGATCATCCTGGATGATCTATCGATCGTCCTGGATGATCTAGGCCGACCAGTTGAGATTTAGGGCAAATTTTGAGCCCTCCTATAAAAGATATTTTTCTTCGAATAAGAAAAATCTTTTGCCACTTTCCTTTCTAGAGAAACCCTAGAGAGAGAGAGAGTTTGGGAGAGAGAGAGAGGATCTTGTGAGGGGGAGTTCATGAGGAGTTCATGAGGATCTTCTCCACTCACCATCTTTCATCGTGTTGGTGTTCTTTGTAAGAGGATCATTCGCAAGAAGATCCGGGTTCTCTGCCCGCTTCAGGAGGAAGTGAAATGAGTTCAAGTTCTCTGCCTGCTTCAAGAGGAAGCGAAAGGAGTCCAAGGTTCTCTGCCTGCTTCAGGAGGTTAGGTTCTCTGCCTCATCGTGTTGATGGAAAGGAGTTTTATACAGGCTTCTCCGCCTTGCTGTGGGAGCAAAAGGAGAGACACTTTGAGTTAGTGCAATACCTGGAGGGGAGGCTCCGGCGAGTGGACGTAGGTAAAGTTGACCAAACCACTATAAAAATCTGGTGTGTTCTTTCTGATTACTTTCTGCACTTTAGTTTTTCTGTGATTATCTGCTTGGGTGAAATTTGTGTTTAATCTTTTCGTTTGAGTATTTACTTGTTTCCGCTGCATATTATAGAAAAGATTTTCACTGTTGCTCTCGAATTTTTAAATAACTAATTCACCATCCCTCTTGGTTAGCCTTAGGACTAGTTCATCAGGGCTTAACATCCCTATCAAACTTTCAAGTGGTATCAGAGCGGGATTCATAAAATCTAGTTTTGAAAAACTTTTGAATTTGATCCATGGCTAACTTTAGTAATCGTAATACTGCTGAAGGTTATTCAATTAAACGACCACCATTATTTGATAACATTCCTTTTAATTTTTGGAAAACTCGCATGTCCACTTTTCTTTAATCAATTGATTATCGTATGTGGATTCTTGTTAAGGATGGATACGAACCACCTTTTAGAATAATTAACAATGTGAAAATTGAACTGCCCTTTACTAAATAGACTTTTGATAATCGTGACTTAGTAAAATTAAATGCCAAATGTTTGAACTATTTTTTCTGTGCTTTAAAATCTAAAGATTACATACGGCTCTCTACGTGTATGACTGGTAAAGAGATTTGGGATAGATTGTGCATCACTTACGAGGGTACAACTGAAGTCAAACAGTCTTGGTTAAACATTTTACTTCATGACTATGAACTTTTTTGCAAGAAACCTACTGAAACCATTTCTGAAATGTATATGAGATTCACTCAAATTGTCACTTCTTTGCATGCCTTAGGAAGAGAACTTACAAACTACGAAAGAGTGAACAAAATTCTTAGAAGTTTACCTTCTTCATATGATGCTAAGATAACTATAATCATAGAGTCTAAAGATTTGAATACTTACTCTATTGATAGCCTACTTGGATCACTCATTGCTTACGAGCGAGGGGTGAACCAAAGATAGCTTGATGCAGGTGAGAAGAAGAAGGAGAAAATAGTGGCACTGAAGGCCAACGAGAGTGATACTAGTGCTTCTGGGTCTGATAGCGATGACATTACCTTGATCACTAGGCAATTCAAAAGCTTTCTAAGGAAGAAACACAAGAACTTTCAGAAGTGGAACAAGGGTAAGTCCAACAAAAATTTTAAGGGTTGCTCTGATACTGTCTGTTTTGAATGCAGGAAGCCTGGACACATTAAGGCTGATTGTCCTACACTTAAAGCTCACCCAAGCAAGGAGAAGGGTGAGGAGAAACACAAGTACAGGAAGGACAAGAAGCAGATTCAGAAGGCATACTGGGCAGATTCTGCATCTAACTCCTCTAAGACTGAAGCTGAAGAGGAGGAAAAGAATTTATGTCTGATGGCTGATGATCATCCTGGTCAGTCTAATCAGGAAGAGGTATGTGAACTCACTTACGATCAATTATTTGAAATATTTAAAAAAATTCAGGCATCATATAGAAAGCTTAAGAAAACACAGGCTAGTTCTGAAATTAGAATTTCTGAACTTACAAAAAGAGCATGGAATTTTGATTAAAGATCATTCTACTAATGATTACAATCACATGTCTTTGCTTGATGAGTTTGATGAATTGAACAAAAAATTTTATGAGCAGACTACTGAGCATGATTTACTAAAAACCACGCATGTTGATTTAGAAAAAGCTTTCAAAGAATTAGACAATCTGGCATGTGAAGTGGAGAGTAGCAATGGTGCTTTGAAATTTGAAATTACAAGTTTAAAGAAAGAAAATAAAATTTTGAAAGTTAAGATCAGTGCTTTTGAGAAATATGAAACACCTCCTACGTTTGCACAGTTTTATGCACCTCCACCTTTTGTAGAATCTGGTTCAAAATCATCAAAGCATGTTTCATATAAACCTAGGAAGAGGCACTATCACCCATGTAGATTAGTTAACCCTTTTCCTGGCGTTAGATGTTTTTCCTGTGGCATGTTAGGACACATTTCCCACTCTTGCACTATTCATCGTAGTACACATTGGGTGTGGAGGCCCAAAATGCCTGTTTTACAGCACAGCACACAGGCATTGAGCTCTTCTTTTCATAAGAAGGAACCTAAACCTGTTTAGGTTCCTAAAACTGAAATTTGATAATTTTATAGGTGTGCTCTCATAGAAGACCTCGTGAGAGCATGTGGTACCTAGACAGTGGATATTCTAGACACATGACTGGATATGCAAATCAGTTCATTTCGCTGGAGGCCAGGGCTGGAGGCAAGGTTACACTTAGAGATAACACAACCAGGAGGGTGGTAGGCACAGGTATAATTGGTGATTAAAAGAATTTTATGATTGATAATGTTTTGCTTGTAGATGGATTGAAACACAACTTTCTGAGCATCAGTCAACTCTGTGACAAAGGATACAACATCAAATTCCTTCCCACTTGCTACATTTTAAGCTTAAATGATAAAATTATTTTGTAGGGACAAAGGATAAATAATGTCTACAAGCTGGATGTAAGTTGCATTAAAGCTGAAAATTCAATTTGCTTAAAAACTGCTGCAGATAAGTCTTGGTTGAGGCATAGGAGATTGTGTCATGCCAGTATGAAAACCCTTAGGAGAGTCACCCAAAAGGACTTAGTTACAGGTGTGCCCAAGCTTAAGTTCACTAAGGACCACCTATGTGATGCATATCAGTTAGGGAAGCAAGTCCAGTCCTCCTTCCACTCTGTTAAGGATTTTAGCACCTCTAGACCTTTAAAAGTCCTTCACATGGATCTCTTTGGACCCATTAGCACTGCCAGCTTAGGGGAGAAAGTCTATGGGTTTGTGATTGTAGATGACTACTTGAGGTTCACTTGGATTAAATTTCTGTCACACAAATCTGAGTCATTTGATGAGTTTAAGTCCTTATCCACTGGATTCAGAGAAAGTTAGGATGTGAGATCGTGACTATTCATAGTAATCATGGTGGAGAGTTTGAAAATGTGAAATTTAGAATTTTATGTGAGGAGCAAGTGATTAGTCATAATTTTTTAGCTCCTAGGACCCCTCAGCAGGACGGGGTAGCTGAAAGGAAGAACAGGACCTTAGTGGAAGCCGCTAGAGCCATGCTTGCTGAGTATTCACTTCCAAAATCCTTTTGGGCTGAAGCTGTGAACACTGCCTATTATGTGCTGAATAGGATGAATGTGAGATCAAATCTTAATAAGACACCTTATAAGATTATTAAGGGTAGAACTCCAAACCTTTCCCACCTCCATGTCTTTGGCTGTAAGGTTTTCATTCTGAACAATGAGAAATCATCCTTAGGAAAATTTGACCCCAAATCTGATGAAGGAGTGTTCTTAGGCTATTCTAGTGTGGGGAAATCCTTTAGGGTGTTCAATAAGAGGACTTTGGTGGTGGAAGAGATAACTCATATGGTGTTTGATGAATATGATCCTAAGGTGACTAGAGTTGAGCAAGAAGAAGAGGTAGAGGAGATTACCCAAGGGGTTGGAAATGCAAATATGGAGGAAAGGGTAGAACCTCAAACCAAACTGCCTAGAGATTGGAGATATTCTTTGTGTCATCCTAAAGAACTAATCTTAGGTGACCCTTCTAAAGGTGTTAGGACTAGGCATGAACTTAGGAAGGAAGTAAACCACTCTGCCTTTATCTCAAAGACTGAACCCACCTACATCAATCAAGCCCTTTCGGATGAGTTTTAGATCTTAGCTATGTAAGAAGAATTGAATCAATTTGTAAAGAATGATGTTTGGGAGCAAGTAGAAAGACCTAAAAATCAAAGTATAATGGGAACCAAGTGGGTCTTTAAGAATAAGATGAATGATTCTGGTGTGGTGGTTAGGAATAAGGTAAGATTGGTGGCTAAGGGGTATAATCAGATTGAAGGGATTAATTTTGAGGAGACCTTTTCCCCTGTAGCTAGATTGGAAGCCATTAGAGTGCTACTAGCCTTTGCCTGTTATAAGGGATTTAAGCTATTTCAAATGAATGCCAAGAGTGCCTTTTTAAATGGGGTAATAAAATAGGATGTTTTTATAGAATAACCCTAGGTTTTGAGAGTTCCCAATATCCAAATCATGTTTATAAATTAAAAAAGGCCTTATATGGATTGAAAAAGGCACCCAGAGCTTGGTACGAGAGGCTTAGCACATTCCTGTTAGAGAGAGAGTTTGTTGAGGGGAGTGTAGACACCACCCTTTTTCTAAGGAGAATAGGGGATGACTTACTCATTATCCAGATCTATGTTGATGATATATTTTTTGGATCTTCTGATAAATATTTATGTGATGAGTTTTTTAAAATAATGAATGAGGAGTTTGAGATGAGTATGATGGGAGGTTTGTCCTACTTTTTGGGGTTTAGCATAAGGCAAATGGATGATGGAACCTTTCTCAATCAATCTAAATACACTAAAGACATTTTGAATAAATATGAAAGGGATAAAGCTAAGCCAATCAACACTCCCATGAGCTCCTGTATTCAGTTAGATAAGGATTCAAGTGGAAAATCTATTGATCAGAAGAAGTATAGAGGAATAATTGGATCACTACTTTACCTAACTGCTAGCCGACCTGATATCATGTTTAGTGTTTGTCTTTGTGCTAGGTTTCAGGATGATCCTAAAGAGTCCCACCTGACTGCTATTAAGAGAATTCTCAGATATCTTTTAGGAACCCCAAACCTAGGAATCTGGTACCCTAGGCACAGCATCTCTTTTGAGATTATTAGATATTCTGATTCCGACTTTGTAGGGTGTAGGATGGATAGAAAAAGCACTTATGGAACTTGTCAATTCATAGGACAGTCTTTAGTCTCCTGGTCTAGTATAAAATAGAACTCAGTTGCACTTTCCAGTACGGAAGCTGAGTACATTGCCTTAGGGAGTTGTGTGGCCCAAGTTCTTTGGTTGAAGCAACAAGTCTTGGATTTAGGATTACCTGTGGGCACAATTTCTGTTCTGTGTGATAATACTAGTGCCATCTGCATCTCTAAGAATCCAATCCAACATTCTAGAACCAAACACATCGATATAAGGCATCACTTCATTAGGGACCATGTTACAAAAGGGGACATTGAGCTACATCATATAGCAACTAAAAATCAACTGGCTGACATATTTACTAAACCACTAGCCTTTGACTCATTCAGCATTTTGAGGACCAGTTAGGAGTGATTGATATAAATGCTTGATTCTGATGACTACTGATTCCTAAATTTTTTAATTTTCATTCTATTTTTGTTAGTTAGTTGTATGATTTGATTATTTGCTTTCAATTATTTTTTATTTTTCTTTCTGCTGATTTCTGTATTAGCCTTGGTGTTAGGTTGATTTGAGTATTTATGTTGATGTAATTTTTTACCTATTTTTATTTACTGGTTCATCCCTTTTATTTGCTATTTTATGCTTTTCAAAATCCGATCACTGCTCGCTACTTCTGATAAACTGGATTTCTGACTGAAAGTTTTACCTTGGTTTTATTTGGAAGCTGGTAAGCAGTGATTGATTCCACAGGATCTGTTAAAGGGAATAAATATTGATGATTGGTTCTCTTCCACTAACTCCTTTACTGGTGTATTATTTCTTTTGGATAAAAATCTTCTTCAAAATTAAAATATTAATTTTTGAAATAGAGATTCATTTTATCTTCCTATAGTAATTTGCCTCATATAAATAGTGTGCTCAAAGTCTTGAGTCATTATTATGATTTTCTTAACCAAGTGATTGCACTTATCACACGATGCATGGTTTTTATTTTATGAATTACTCTTCCTTATTATAGAGAGTAAGCTTTGGCTTCTCTTATGTCTGGAAGGTAATTTTTACAGCTGAGATCCTTTAATGATTTTGAGAGGGGGAAAGCTTATAAAAGATGCGCAGTGCGCCAAACAAATTGAAAAAGAGGCACAAAATGAGCCCAAAGCTGAAAAGATGCGAAATGTCACAAAATTAAAAGATACACAAAGTGTATCAAAAATTAAAAGATGAGCAAAGTGCCAATCAAATTGAAAAAGAGGCATAAAATGAGCCCAAACTAAGCTTTCTTCTTTTTTAGATCATTAAATGTCTTAGAAAAATCCGTACGCCACTTAATATTTTCAAAGGCTTGTGTTTGAAAATTTTGATTTCTGATTTATTACTTTGGAACACTATTACATCAGATATTTTTCTAGAACGAGGCTTGAAAGGATCTTTTTTTCGAATCTAATTTCTTTTCTTTTGAATTAGATTTTTTTCTTGAAAGGGATTTGCATCTATAAGGTGTCCGAGGTGAGAGTTACGAAAGTCAATTTTCTAACTTTTTCTAGATTTCAGCGCTGTCAATCATCTTCTTATTGGTTTTTGAATTAAAATTAAGGGAAAATTCCTTTACTGGAGCTTATCAAAAAAAAAAAACCATTATTTTTTTGTGTTCTCATTTCGTAGTTTATTCACTTTGGTTTTGTTTTCATCTTACTGTTTGTGTTGTTGGGATCCTGATCATTCATCTCCATCCTCCATCTTTTTCCTGTTTTCTTCATATTATGCTAGACGATCTTCTTCATCCTGGAGGATCCAACAATCTTCCTGGACAATCAATTTAAATCATCCCCCCTCTGATCTTACTATTGAAAATGCGCCAATTATTGGTGATCGTCCTGGACGATCCTTACATAATCCTGGATGATATGATCCATATCTTCCTGATCTGATCGAATGGCTAAGAATGTGCTAATTATTGGTCATCATCCTGGATGATCCACCACATCATCTTGGATGATCCACGTGTTAGCAGCTGGATGATTCGAATTTGTCCCATCCGACACACTTATTGCACATCGTCAGGGATGATCCACCTAATCATCTTGGATGATACTTTTCGTCAACGGTCGTCCGGCTTGACTCCTCGGCATGATCGCCTGTATTTAATCATCCTGGATGATCTCTGATCATCCTGGATGATACGACCACTATTTTTAACCAATCATCCTGGCCGTCATAAATGTTCATATCATCCTGGACGATCTCGCAATCGTACGGGACAATCTGGCCGACTTCTATTTGAACAGCCGATTTCATCAGTTTTTTCCACACATCTCCTTCCACTCTCACTCACTTGTACTTTCTAATGGCTGGCGGGAAGCGTTCTAGGCAAAAGGGTGTGAGCTTCTCACGGGAGAATGTTGATCCTCGCTTTCCCAATGTAGTCGATCAGGCTACCTTCGAGCACTATTGTGAGGTGGGGATCACACAGTCAAAAATAGTAAACCCCCGCACCCTTACCTATCCTATTCTTGATCTTCTTGCACACACCTCTCTCACTTTCATCCTTACCCTCGCCTTTCCATTTAGCATTAAACTTCTTCAAGTCTTCTTCGTAAATCTGTGCATTTCTGCTGACTATTCCACCCTCCGCTCCTTTATGAATCAACGTCCTGTAGAACTCACTGCTCTGGACTTTCAAAACATCGTTCAACTCTCTGTGTTTGGAGACAAAATCCACACTCTTATTACTGACACTGACTATGATTAGAGTGTCGCCAATCACTTTCTTCAAAATATGAATGTACCCTACCATGATAATGCTTGCACTTCCCTCCTTAAGGATGCACGGACCATTCAGCACGTCCTTCATTCCTCCATCATCCCAAAGGCTGGGGATCGAATTCACATCACCCCATTACTATCTCTGACCACATATTACATCTTGGCTCACCGAGACTTTAATGCCACTGACCTTCTTATTAGATACATCAAGCACCTCACCACTATTAGGGATCCGGGTCATAGACGTCATCCCAATCTAGCCTTAGGACATATCATTGCATATGCCTTGTAAACCAAATATGATCAGCAGTATCCAGAACCTCCAAATGTCCCTCCCTCCTTCTTCACAAATAATTCATTCCATGTCCTACACAGTACCCGACCACATTCGGAGCCCACCCTGGATGTTGAGCAGGAAGAGGAAGAAGCTATTCCTGTTCCTGCTACACCGGATGTACCTGCTCCCCTTTGCATTACTTATCCATTTGACCATCTGGTGCAGCGCTTCAATCAGTGGGAGGCTATATTCGATTCTTATGTTGCTTCCCAGGAGCAGCGGTACGCTGAGGACCTGCAGCGCTTTACTGACTATGCTGCTCAGCAGCACGACCAGGATATTGCCTGGATTGGAGCCCACTTTGCAGGCATCCACAGTTACTTTACATCACCATAGACACCTCCTCCTTATGATCAGGATCCACCTCCATTTTAGTATTTTGTTTTGTAGATGTTTTTCTTTTTATGTTTGTACTGTTGTTTCTATTTTTTTATTTGCCCTCCTTTTTATGATGTCAAAAGGGGGAGTCAGTTGTAGTAGTTTTTGTTCTTGATTTCAGCTATAGTAGCTTTTGTTCTTGTCTTGTGTTGGTTACTTCATGTGTAGTTGTGTTTCCTGTACTATTCTGGTTATTCAATGAAATTTGAAAATTTTGTTTTCAGATCTCCTATTTTTATTTTTTCTTAAACTACTGTACATATGTTTGCCATCATAAAAAAGGGGGAGATTATTACAAATCTGGTTTTGATGATGACAAACATGTGTCTAGTGTGTTTTGCTTGGCTAACCCATTTCAAGTACAAAGATCAAGAGCAACTCAAGCCAACTCAAGATCGGGTCCAAGTGTGTCCAAATGTACTGTTTTCTTTTTCTTGAGTCAATTGTAATGTAACTGATCGCCTAGCTAAGTAACCTTGCACACACACACTCAGGGGGAGAGCTTAAGTGAATTAGAGTTTCTGTTCAATTTTTGTTCAGATCATTCTGGACGATCAAGTAAAAATAGAAACCCTAATTGGGATGACCAAGTTAAGTGTGTCTGATTAAGCAGATCATCCTGGATGATCCCGACATCATACGGGATGATATACTCAAATCAGAAATTCTCAGCCGCCAGATCAAGTTAGGCAAGTTTTTATTTTAAGATATTTGGTCTGATCATCCTGGATGATACATGTATCATCCTGGCCAATCCAGTACAATCATGCCTAAATTAGTCTGGTAACTAAGGAAAGAAATTAATATTTAATTGATACGATCATATCGTCCGGGATGATCACAAGACCGTCCGGGATGATCAAGATCGTCTAGTGTGTTTCAGCTGTACATCCAGAGCGGTCATCAGGACAATTTTGGCCCTTTTTAAACAAATCATCCCGCACGATATCCTTATCGTCCTAGACGATCTAGTCATTTTTGGATCGTCAAACACAAGTTCTTCTGGACGACCAGAGCGGTCTTCTGGACAAAATTCTTGGATTTACACTAATCATCCCGGACGATCGGAGAATCGTACGGGATGATCTGAATAATTTTTTCTACTGATCATCTAGAAGAGCCAGATCGTCTAGGATGAAATAGCTAATTTTGAACTGATCGTACAGGATGATCTATGATCTATCGATCATCCTTGACGATCTAGGCCGACCAGTTGAGATTTAGGACAAATTTTGAGCCCTCTTATAAAAGATATTTTTCTTCGAACAAGAAAAATCTTTTGCCACTTTCCATTCTAGAGAAACCCTAGAGAGAGAGTTTAGGAGAGAGAGAGGATCTTGTAAGGGGGAGTTCGTGAGGGGTTAACGAAGGTTACTCCAAGAAAGGATCAGAGTCGTCTTCTCCGCTCATCAACTTTCATCGTGTTGGTGTTCTTTGTGAGAGGATCGTTCGCAAGAAGATCCGGGTTCTTTGCCCGCTTCAGGAGGAAGCGAAACAAGTTCAGGTTCTCTGCTTGCTTCAGGAGGAAGCGAAAGGAGTCCAAGGTTCTCTGCCTGCTTCAGGAGGAAGCAAAAGGAGGTTAGGTTCTCTACCTCACCCTGTCGGCTAAAAGGAGTTTTGTACAGGCTTCTCTGCCTTACTGTGGGAGCAAAATGAGGGACACTTTGAGTTATTGCAATACCTGGAGGGGAGGCTCAGGGGAGTGGACGTAGGTCAAGTTGACCGAACCACTATAAAAATCTGGTGTGTTCTTTCTGATTACTTTCTGTACTTTAGTTTTTCTATGATTATCTGCTTGGGTGAAATTTGTGTTTAATCTTTTCATTTGAGTATTTACTTATTTTCACTGCATATTATAAAAAATATTTTCACTGTTGCTCTCAAATTTTTAAATAACCAATTCACCCCCCCTCTTGGTTAGCTTAGGGACTAGTTCATCAGGGCTTAATATCCCTATCGAACTTTCACTGTGGAGGACATGGAAGGAGTTGTTTGTGAAGAAGGAAGGAGGGATATCGGTAGGGACTGAATATTACAGATTATATTTCATCTCAAGGGCATAGGCAATGAGGTGGCCTAGGGCTAGATTTGGGCGTATCCTATGGCCCAGATCCCTAATGCTAGTAAGATGTTCGATATATCGAAAGAGAAGATCAGTAGCATTGAAATCTCGGTGGGCCATGATATAGTAGGTGGTCATGGAAAGTAAAAGTGTGATGTGGATGCAGTCCCCAACCTTGGGGATAATTGAGTAGTGAAGGACATGTTGAATAGTACGGGCATCCTTAAGGAGGGAGGAACAGGCATTGTCGTGATAGTTAACGTTGGTGTTTTGGAGGAAACGATTGACGACACTCCAATCAAAATTTGGATCAGTAATGAAGGTTTGGATCTTATCACTAGTGATAGAGAGTTGAAGGATATGGTGAAAATCCTAGGCCGTGAGTTCTACAGGAAGCTGATTAACGAAGGAGTGAAGGGCGGAGTAGTCAGCAGCGATGCAAAGATTTATGAAAAAGACCCTAAGGAGTTCAGAACTAAGAGGGAAGGCCAAGGTGAGAATGAAGGTCAGGGAAGTATGGGCAAATAGATCTAGGACTGGGTAGGTAAGATTGCGGGGGTTGACAATGCTGGAGTGAGTGATTCCAACCTCACGGTAGTGTTGGAAGGTAGCCCGATAGGCTGTATTAGGAAAGCGGGGATCGACATTTCCCTGAGAGGAGCTTGCACCTTGATGCCTAGATCTTTTTCCACCAGCCATTAGAATACCAAGAGAGCAAGGAGTGAAGTAAGAAGTGTGAAGAAACCAAAAGAAAATGGCTGTTTAAGTAAAAGTCGGCCGGATCATCCTGTACGATCGCAGGATCGTCCTGTACGATCGCAGGATCATCCTGTACGATCGCAGGATCATCCAGGATGATCTGAGTAATTATGAAGGCCAGGATGATTGGTCAAAAAGGAGGTCGAATCATCTAGGATGATCCGAGATCGTCTAGGATGATTAGAGACAGCTGATCATCCCGAGGAGTCCAGCTGGATAACCATTGATGAAAAGTATCGTCTAGGACGATGAGGTGGATCATCCAGGATGATATAAAATAAATGTATAGGACAGGCTGAATTTGAATCGTTCAACTGCTAACACGTGGATCGTCTAGGATGATGAGGTGTATCGTTTAGGATGATTACCAATAATTGCTACACTCTCAACCGTTTGATCAGGATCAAGAAAATTGGATCATATCGTCCAAGACGATGTAAGAATCATCTAGGATGATCACCAATAATTGGTACATCTTAGCTGTTTGATCAGAGTGGGGATGATTTGAATGGATCATCTGGGATGATGGATAGATCGTCCAGGATGAAGATGATCATCCAGGATGATGTGGGGATCATCCAAGATGATGTGAAGAAAAAGTGAAAAAGATGAAGGAGGGAGGGGAAAGATCAAGGATCCCAAAAACACATACAACAAAATAAAAATAAAAGCAGAGGAAATAAAACTAGAAATGAGAAACATAAAAACAAAAAAATAAGGATTTTTTTTTGTTTTTTTTAATAATCGATCAGCACCAGTAATTTAAAATTTTTTCTTGATTTTGAATCCAAAAACCAATAAGAAGATGATTGACTGTGCTGAAATCAAGAAAAAGTTGAAAAATTGACTTTCGTAACTCCCACCTCGGACACCTTATAGGTTCAAATTCCTTTCAAACAAAAATCCAATTCAGAAGAAAAGAAATTAGATTCGAAAAGAGATCCTTTCAAGCCTCGTTCCAGAAAAAATATCTGATATAATAGTATTACAAAATAAGGAATCATAAATCATGATTTTTCATCTCAAGCTTTTGAAAATTTTAAGTGGTGCATGGATTTTTCTAAGACATTTAAAGATCTGAAAGGGAAGAAAGCCTATTTCTTTATGAGTTCATTTTATGCCTCTTTTTTAATTTATTTGGCGCTTTACGCATCTTTTAATTTTTGATACACTTTATGTATCTTTTCAATTTTTGGAGACATTATGCATCTTTTTCAATTTGGATTTGGGCTAATTTTCTGCCTCTTTTTATTTTGGCGCTCTTTGCACATCTTTTGTAAGCTTGCTCTCTTTCAAAATCGTTAAAGAATCTCAGCTGTGAAATTACTTTCCAGACATAAGAGATGATAAAACCCACTCTCTACAATAAGGAAGAGTAATTCACAAAATAAAAACCATACATCGTATGATAAGTGCAATCACTTGATTCAAAAAAATAAACCAATGACTCAAAACTTTGAAAATACTATTCATATGAGATAGATTACTGTAGGAAGATAAAATAGATCTCTATTTTAAAAACTAATTTTTTAATTTTGAAAAAGATTTTTATCCAAAAGAAATAATACACTGTTAAAGGAGTTAAAAGAAGAGAAACAATCATCAATGTTTCTTCCCTTTAATAGATCCAGTGGAATCAATCACTGCTTATAAGCTTCCAAACCAAAAAATAATGCAAAATTTTCAGTCAGAAATTCAGTTTATCAGTAGTAGTGAGCAGTGATCTGATTTTTAAAGGAATAAAATAGTGAATAAAAAATAAGTAAGAAATCTCATCAAAATAAATGCTCAAATCAGAAAAATAGTAAAAGATAAGATGAAAATTAGCACTGAATAAAAATAAAACAGGAAAAAGATAATCAAATCAAAAGACTAAATAGAAATAAAATAAAATAAAAGTAAAAATAAAGAAAAACATAGAAATCATCACTCATCAGAATCAAGCATTTATGTCAATCACACCTAATATGGTCCTCAAAATACTGAATGAGTCAAAGGCCAATGGTTTAGTAAATATGTCAGCCAACTGAGTTTCAGTTGCTACATGATGTAGCTCAATGTCCCCGTTTGTAACATGGTCCCTAATGAAGTGATGCCATATATCAATGTGTTTGATTTTAAATTATTGGATTGGCTTCTTAGAAATACAGATGACACTAGTATTATCACACATAATAGAAATAGTACCCACAGGTAATCCTAAATCAAAATCTTGTTGCTTCAACCAAAGGACTTGGGCCATACAACTTTCTAAGGCAATATACTCAGCTTCAGCAGTGGAAAGTACAACTGTGTTTTGTTATCTACTAGACCAGGAGACTAAAGACTGTCCTATAAATTGATAAGTTACAGAAGTGCTTTTTCTATCCACCCTACACCCTGCAAAGTCAGAATCAGAATATCCAATAATCTCAAAAAAAGTATTGTGCCTAGGGTACCAAATTCTAAGATCCCTAAAAGATATATTAGAATTCTCTTAACAGCAATCAGGTGGGAATCTTTAGGATCAGCTTGAAATCTAACACAAAGATAAACACTAAACATAATACTAGGTCAGCTAGCAGCCAGGTAAAGTAGCGATTTAATTATTCCTCTATACTTCTTCTGATCAACAGATTTTCCACTTGAATCCTTATCTAACTGAACAGAGGAGCTCATGGGAGTGTTGATTGGCTTGGCTTTATCCATTTCGTATTTCTTCAAAATGTCCTTAGTATATTTAGATTGATTGAGAAAGATTCCATCATCCATTTACCTTATGCTAAACCCCAAAAAGTAGGACATTTCTCCTATCATACTCATCTCAAACTCCTTACTCATTTTTTTTAGAAAAATAATCACATAGATGTTTATCAAAAGATCCAAAAATTATATCATTAATATAGATCTAGATAATTAGTAAATAATCCCCTACTCTCCTCAGAAAAAGGGTGGTGTCTATGGTCCCCTTAACAAACTCTCTTTCTAACAAGAATATGCTAAGCCTCTCAAACCAAGCTCTGGGAGCCGGTTTCAATCCATATAAGGCCTTTTTTAGTTTGTAAACATGATTTGGATATTAGGAACTCTCAAAACCTAGGGATTGTTCTACAAAAATAGCCTCTTTTATTACCCCATTTAAAAAGGCACTCTTAACATCCATTTGAAATAGCTTAAATCCCTTATAACAGGTAAAGGCTAGTAGCACCCTAATGGCTTCCAATATAGCTACAGGGGAAAAGGTCTCCTCAAAATCAATCCCTTCAATCTGATTGTACCCTTTTGCCACCAATCTTGCCTTATTCCATACCACCACACCAGAATCATTCATCTTATTCTTAAAGACCCACTTGGTTTCCACTATACTTTTATTCCTAGGTCTTTCTACTAACTCCCAAACATTATTCCTTACAAATTGATTTAGTTCCTCTTGCATAGCTAAGATCCAAAATTCATCAGAAATGGCTTGATTGATGTTGGTGGGTTCAGTCATTGAGTTAAAGGCAGAATGGTTTACTTCCTTCCTAAGTCCATGCTTAGTTCTAACACCTTCAGAAGGGTCTCCTAAGATCAGTTCTTTAGGACGACTCAAAGAATATCTCCAATCTCTAAGCAGAGTATTTTGAGGTTTTACCCTTTCCTCTAGATTTGCATTTTCAATCCCTTGGATAATCTCTCCTACCTCTTCTTCTTCTTCCTCAACTCTAGTCTCCTTAGGATCAGATTCATCAAACCCCACATGAGTTGTCTCTTCCACCACCAAAGTCCTCTTATTAAACACCCTAAAGGATTTCCCCACAGTAGAATAGCCTAAGAACACTCCTTCATCAAATTTGGTGTCAAACTTTTCTAAGGATGATTTCCTGTTATTTAGAATGAAAACCTTACAGCCAAAGACATGGAGGTGGGATAGATTTGGAGTTATACCCTTAATGATCTCATAAGGTGACTTGTTCAGATTGGATCTAACATTCACCCTATTCAGCACATAAAAGGAAGTGTTCACCGCTTCAGCCCAAAAGTATTTTGGAAGTGAATACTCAGCAAGTATGGCTCAAGCGGCTTCCTTTAAGGTCATGTTCTTCCTTTCAGCTACCCCATTCTGCTGAGGGGTCCTAAGAGCTAAAAAATTATGACTAATCCCTTGCTCCTCAATAAAAGTTCCAAACTTCACATTTTTAAACTCTCCACCATGATCACTATGAATAGTCAAGATCCCACAACCTAACTTCCTCTGAATCCAAGTGGAGAAAGACTTAAATTCCTCATATGACTCAGATTTATGTGACAAAAATTTAATCCAAGTGAACCTCGAGTAATCATCAACAATCACAAGACCATAGACTTTCCCCCCTAAGCTGGCAGTGCTAATGGGTCCAAAGAGATCCATATGAAGGACTTCTAAAGGTCTAGAGGTGCTAATGTCCTTAATGGAGTGAAAGGAGGACTGGACTTGCTTTCCTAATTGACAGGCATCACATAGGTGGTCCTTAGTGAACTTAAGCTTTGGAACACCTCTAACTAAGTCCTTTTGGGTGACTATTCTAAGGGTTTTCATACTGGCATGGCATAATCTCATGTGTCACAACCAAGACTCATCAACAATAATTTTTAAATAAATTGAATTATCAGCTTTAATGCAACATACATCCAGCATGTAGATATTATTGATCCTTTGTCCCTGCAAAATAATTTTATCATTTAAGCTTAAAATGTAATAAGTGGGCAGGAATTTGATGTTGTATCCTTTGTCACAGAGTTGATTGATGCTCAGCAGGTTGTGTTTCAATCCATCTACAAGTAACACATTGTCAATCATGAAATTCTTTGAATCACCAATTATACCTGATCCTACCACCCTCCTAGTGGTGTTGTCTCCAAGTGTAACCTTACCTCAAGCCTGAGCCTCCAGCGAAATGAACTGATTTACATCTCTAGTCATGTGTCTTGAACATCCACTATCTAGGTACCACATGCTCTCATGAGGTCTTGTGTGAGAGCACACCTACAAAATCATCAAATGTCAGATTTAGGAACCTAAACAGGTTAGGGTTCCTTCTTATGAAAAGAAGAATGCAATGCATGTCTGTGAAATAGGTAATTTGGGCCTCCACACCTAATGTGTACTACGGTGAACAGTGCAGGTGTGGGAGATGTGTCCTAACATGCCACAAGCAAAACATCTAACACCAGGAAAAGGGTTAACTAATCAACATGGGTGATAGTGCCTCTTCCTAGGTTTGAATGAAATATGCTTTGATAATTTTGAAATAGATTCTTCAAAAGGTGGAGGTGCATAGGGCATTAAATTGATGCTAGCTCCTAAATCAAATAATGCTCTACCATAAATTTTTTTTTCATATTGTCATAGGAATGGTAAAACTAACAGTGTCCTTCAACTTTTGAGAAAATTTTTTCTACAAAACCGCACAACTTTCCTTAGTCAAAGTTATGGTCTCAAAATCTTCTACTTCTTCTCTTACTAAGGATATCTTTCATGAACTTAGCATAGGTGGGCCTTTATTCCATGGCTTTGACAAATGGAATATTAATAATTAACTTTTTAAATATTTCAAAAAAATTTAAGAATTACTTATCCAATTTTTGTTTTAATAATCTTTAGGGAAATGGTGGTGTTGGCCTTTATACTACCTCTCTAATAGGTTTTTCTTTTTCTTTATCAACACTAAAAAAATCATCCATTACCGGTAATGATTTATGGCAGTATACCTCATTTTTCTAGCAATTCTGAAAAAAATTTTGGTGGTTTTAAAACCATCGAAATAAACCATGTAGAAAATGGAAACAGGTCGCACATTTCAGGCAGTAATATTTTCTGGCAATTTTTTGGTTGCTATAACAGCCGAAAATTATTGAGACAAAAAATGCAGGTAAACTGCCAGAATATTCCATAGAAAATACCACTGATTGACTGTTGGTCATTACTGGCAGTTTCCAGCTGCTAAACCGTTGGCTTGCCTTTGGTTATTATCGGCGGCAAAATAAAAAAATTGATGATTATTACCTCCGTTCGATGTCCAAGGTTCCGTTGGTTAAGCCACCAGTTAGCCGTTGAAAACCTGTAGCAATTGTAAAAAAATTTGACGGCACTCCCTCTATCCAAATAATTTTCCATAAGTCCTTCTAGGCAATTTAAAACATAAAACAATTACTTTTAACCATATACTCAGGCAGTTCAAAACATAATATATAAAATAAACTAACATCCACAATCAACAGATGCTCTGATAGTACAAAACATAAAATATATAAATTTTAACTTGTTAAATAATCTTTAAAACATAAAATAGGTAATTTTACATCCATATGTTCAAATTACACCAACTAGTTCTTTAAATAAATAACAACAACTAATCATCGTCCGTGTCGTCCTTGCCCTGTGATTTAGTTATAAGCTCTTGCACCTTTTTCTTTTAATTTTTAGCACGATATGATCATAGCTCCACCTATATCTTTGCTTGAATCTTTCTCATCTCCTCTATCTCTCTTGTCAGGGTAGCAACCGTGTGGCTAACAATTTCTTTAGCTCCACTAACATCATAAAATGTTAAAGTAGATGTACTATCCCTATAAGTATATCCCTACGAACTTAAGCTATAAACCCTCTCCATCTGCCTTCCTCCAATAACTTCTGACCATGGTGGTACACAGAATACTGGGTCGATCCTGAAGATGATCCCTCACTAGTAGACTACTAACTATTCTAAAGTCATATAAAATCATCCTATGAGAATAAATTCTTAAATAAACTTTCTACTTTTTTCTTATTATTACTCAATAAATTATACTAACATGAGCTTTTCTCTCCTTCTCATCAACCCATTGATGATCAGCTTAATGTTGGTGAGTCCTCGTATATAGCTCCAGTGGTGTCGGATCCCGACCAAGATACTCTTTCTACAAAGAGAAAATATAGTTAAAATAATGTATATATATTTATGAAACTAATTGAAATAATCTTTCACCAGTCATCATTTATGCTCAGTATGAGGCACTGAACCACTTGTATGAAGAGAGCTTCCTAAACACCCATAGTCTAATGCTCTATTTCACTTATTCTGCTCTCAAAATTTTGTGAACTTAGGGCTCACCCATGCTCTGCTTCAATGAACCCATACTCCCTCACCAATCCATAAATGGATGCTACCCAAACATTCTAATATACATGATCATATCCCTAGGATGAGTATAGCCTCCTCTAAAAATTTGTTCTGATCCTCGTACCATACTTAGGCAACCATCTAAAATCTTTTTGTAAAACATAGGCATAATAAATAATATTAATAAAATAAAATAAAAATTTTATATAATTCTAAATAAATATACCTTAACACTACTATTGCGAGGTCCCAAGTTCTGGATGAGAAAAGTGGAGGGTTTTGTTAGGTAGTCGACAGCGTAAAACTTGTTAAATAATAATGACATGAATCCTTTAAGAAATTGTGTTAATGCTAGGGCGTTCCTGGAAGCGCCATATTGTATGGCCTGAATACAGTGACAAGTGTGAAAGGGCCACTACACCGCCGCCCGGGTACAGTGTTAAATAGGCAAGGGTTCCCACATCAAGGACGGATGTGGGCAAAGATGCTAGTCCATGAAACTAAAATTAGGATAGGAACTTGGAATACAGGTTCCCTTATAGGAAAATTAATGAAATTAATAGATATTATGATTCATAGGAAGATAAATATTCTGTGCATTTAGAAAACTAAATGGGTTGGAGAGAAGGCTTAGGAGATTGATAGTTTAGGATTTAAACTTTGGTATTCGGGTAGGAGTCGTACTAGAAATGGTGTAGGTGTGATGTTAGATAAGAGTTTGAAGGATAATGTTATAAATATTAATTGAATTGGAGATTGAATTGTAGCTTTAAAGATTATTGTTGATGCTAAGGTTGTTAACATTATAAGTGCTTATGCTCCACAAGTGGGTTTGGATATGGATTCATAATTAAAATTTTGGAATGACTTAGAAGAATTAATATAAAAGATACCTATTGAAGAGAGAGTTTTTATTGAAGGAGATTTAAATGGACATGTTTGTAGAGAGGTAGATGATTTTAAAAGCATTCATGGTGGCCATGGGTTTGGAATGACAAATGAATGTGGTAACTCCATATTAGATTTTTGTTTAGCTTATAATTTTTTAATTGCTAATACCTTATTTAAGAAAAGGAAGGTGCATCTCATTACTTATAAAAATGGATATAGTACAACTCAGATTGATTATTTTCTTATAAGGAAATTAGATCATTTAGATTGCGAAGATTGTAAAGCTATTCCAAGTGAAAAATTATGTACCCAACATCATTTATTAGTTTTGGACTTGAAGATAATGGGGTAGAAAATAAAAAATAAATTAAAATGATATTCTAGGATTAGATAGGGTTATTTAAAGAATATTAATAAGAATATTTTTGAGAGTAAGATTTTAGATCTTAAGATTTTATCTGTGTATGAGGATGCTAATGTTATGTGGGAAAAAGTGGCTAGTAATATTAAGAATATTGCAAAAGATGTGCTTGGAGTATAGGGAAAAGCTCCTAATAGGAAAAATAGTTTGTGGTGGAATCCAAATTTGCATGAAAAGAATAAAAATAAGAAGATTTATTATAAAAATTGGTTTAATTATAAAAGTTTCGATGATTGGAAAATATATAAAGAGGCACATAAGGAATCTAAGAAAGCAATATGCGATGCAAAAGTTTAGCTTTTAGTGATTTATATAATAGATTAGATACTAAGGAGGGAGAAAGATATATGTATAAGATAGCCAAACAAATAGATAGGAGTAGTAAGGATTTAGTTCAAGTGAAGTGTATTAAGGATGGAGATCAAAAAGTAGTTTTTTTAGAAGATGATATTCAACAAAGTTGGATGAGATATTTTGCTAAACTTTTTAATGAAGAATGTCAAAATAAAATTGACTGTAGTGACCTTAGCACCCTAAATGAAAATAAAGATTTCTATTTTTATCGGCGTATTAGTAAAATTGAAGTTATAGATGCTTTAAAAAAATGAATGGTGGAAAAGCTATTGGACCTGATGATATTCCAATAGAGGTGTGGGAATGCTTAGGAGATGAAGGAATTTCTTAGCTTACAAAACTTTTTAATACTATTTTGAAGACTAAAAAGATGCCAGATGAGTGGAGAATGAGTGTGTTAATCCCTATTTTTAAGAATAAGGGTGATGCACAAGATTATGCGAATTATAGAGGAATTAAGTTAATGTGTCATACTTTAAAACTATAGGAACGAGTTGTGGAGCATAGGTTGCGCTATGATACTAATGTTTCTCAAAATCAATTTGGATTAATCCCGGGTAGGTCTACTATGGAAGCCATACATTTATTAAGAGATTTGATGGAGAAATATAGAGAGAATAAGAAGGATTTACATATGATATTTATTGATTTAGAAAAAGCATATGATAAAATTCCAAGAGAAGTGCTATCGAGAGTTCTTGAAAAGAAAGGAGTTAATAATGCTTATATTCAAATCAATAAAGATATGTATGCAGGAGCTATTACTTTTGTTCAAACACAAGGTGGTTTGACTAAGTATTTCCCTATTTCGGTTGGATTACATTAAGGATCATCCTTAAGCCCATATCTTTTTTTCTTTAGTCATGGATGTTCTCATTAGACATTTACAAGAGGATGTACCTTGGTGTATGCTTTTTGCTGATGATATTCTTCTTGTTGATAAGATTAGAGAGGGAGTTGAAGGTAAACTAGAATTATGGAGGTCAACCTTAGAGTCTAAAGGTTTTCACTTGAGTAGATCTAAAATAGAATATATGGATTGTAATTTTAGTAATAATAGACCTAGTGAGGGGATTGTGACTTTGGGCGATCAAGTCATTAATAAGAGTACACATTTTAGATATCTTGGATCTGTTGTTCATAGTGATGGTGAAATAGATGGGGATATGGTCACAAAAATCCAAGTTGGATGGTTGAAGTGGTGGAATGCATCGGGCTTATTGTGTGATAGAAAAGTACCTCTCAAACTTAAGGGAAAATTCTATAAGATGGTGGTGAGACCTGCAATGCTTTATGGTGTCGAATGTTGCCCATTAAAGGGGAAGCATAATTCTAAGTTAAGTATTATAGAGATGAGGATGCTCAGGTAGATGAGTGGCTTTACCCTTAGAGATAGGATACAAGATGAGAATATTCATGAAAAGGTTGGAGTAGCTCCAGTGGAAGATAATATTAGAGAGAGTCACCTTAGATGGTTTGGTCACCTAAAACGATGGCCTTCCGATGACCCGGTTAGGAAAGTAGAAGTCTTAGATTTGACTTATGTTAAGAAAGGTAGAGGTAGACCTATAAAGACTTTGTTAGAAAATATTAGAAATGATCTTTCTTTATTAGATTTAAACAAGAATTTGACTTTTAATAGGGCACAATGGAGAAAAAGGATTCATGTAGTTGTCCCTATGTAGTGGGATAAAGGCTTGATGTTCTTATTGTTGTTGCTAAATAAATATACCTGAAATTCTCTAAACCACTTATCCCTAACTTCCTTTGGGATCTTCTTTCATGATAAGTAAGGAGCATCATATTTTCTCCGTATGATGTCACGAATCTTGTGGGTAGGCTACCTTAAGGGATTGAAGTTGCAATTAAAAATTTTTATCAATAACATATAACAAATCAAATTATAATAACTTTAAAAAATAAACTGAACTTACTTATAGACCTTAGGCTCTAAGTATACACATTTATCCTCTGTTGTTGTAGGCTCCCCAGCACTAACCTGTACTTGTGTTGATGGTCCACCCTATTCTGGCTGTATAGGAGGTGGGTAATAATAGGGGTAGTGGTAAGGAGGGTAAGGGTAGGTTGATAGAGCTATTTGTAATATTGGTGGGGGGTAATATGGATAGAATAGAGGTGAGTGTGTCTACTATAGGGAAGGAAATCAAGGACTCATAGACATAGAAGGAGGGAAGTACCCAACATGGGATGGTACTCCAACCACAATTGGATCTATCTGTCCCTAACCCTGCTCAGTGGGGGACTAATATTGACTCCCAGGTGGTGGTGATGGTATCACTGGTGGAACTCTCTGGCCCTAACCTTCATCACCCTGTCTAGACCTAGTTGGTCAAGTACTCAATTTTTTCCTATGACCAAACATTGAAGTAATGGATCTATGAGGAGGATCATCACCTGAAGCCTTCTATTGTAAGAAGCAATTTGTAGACTATTATAACATATAAAAATGAAGTTGTAACATATATAAAGATTTGCATAATTAGAAATAAAAAAATACAGGATGTATAAATGATTTGCATAATAAAATGATTTATAGAATGTATAAATAATTTACATACAAATAGGTTTTACATAATTATAAATGATTTAATTAGAGATAGTTATTATAAATGACTTAATTAGAGATAGTTACCAAGAACATCAATTCCAAAAATTAATTAAGTTATATTGCACTAGATTTGTTTAGCAACTTATTTTTCAAAAACTACATTACAATAAATAAATAAATAATGCTTTCAAAAATTACAGTTACTAATTTCTTTTTACTAAACATTCATGATACAACATTAAGTATATTATAACAAATTTTGTCACTTAAACTATAAGAAGTATTCTGAATCAGAAATATTTTCATTGCTCTCTAAGGTATCTTCACTTTCTTCCACATTCTCACTTGAAGAGCTTGTCAAACTATTCACATCCTCTAACTGCATTTCAACATTATGTGCAGTAGTTGACTCTCATCAATTTCAATAGACCTATAATATGACATATCATCCTCTTGATGTGTAGTATCTACAACATATTATTGGTCAATGATCCCACGTGCTTTGGTTTTTATGGCAACTACGCAATCTTGCTTATCTCTACGACCACTGGGCTATTTGCTAAAATAAACTTGAGCAGCTTGACTGGCTAGCACAAATGATCAATCTTGCTGTATCTTCTACTCTATTTTACTTCTACTAAAAAAATACATAGGATGAACCCTTTTGCCTCTATATGGTATTGGATCATACCATTGATAGTTGAACAAATATATAAGATTCTCATCTTCTCCTGGGAATTATAGCTCAAGTAACTCATCTAGAATACCGTTATAATTACAATCATCTTCTTCATGAGTGTTTCATCTAACACAAACTCCATAATTTTTAGTTTTTCTTCCTTCACTCCATGACTTGGAATAAAATTTGAACCCATTAACTATATATATTGGCCAGGTGTTTGCTTTTTACATTGGGCCATATGCTAATGCTTATAGCCCTTTATCAAAAACCTTATTACAGGGGTTATGTACCCAGGAAAATTTTAAATTTTTAGGGCTTTTAAAATTCATTAAGATGTAAATCAATAAAATAATATTAATTTTACTCATATAAGATCTAAACCAAGCTGGGAATTTATTTGCAATAAGTTGCTCAATAGTTGTAGTATCTGTTGGAGGAAAACTACATACAAAATACTTGGTGACAACTCATCCAAGTAACATTTGTGTATTAAAAATTAACATGATTCTTTTTGCACATTATGGAACAACTTACTTTAAGATAGGTTGGACTTCTTGACAGTTCAGTAGCACATATAAAGTCACTATTTTAATTTCTAAATCATTGAGGAATCTTTCACCACATTTGCCACTGGGCTTTTCATCACTTTTAAAGACAGATAGTGTAGATTAAGATTATTCTTCAATATTGAAGTCTATGTTATGACAAATATTTATTCTTGTACTCCTCACAGGGAGCTCGAAGTAGTAGGAGCAGAAGTGGGTTGTTTCTCGAGCCAAATATGTTTCACATATTGATCCTTCTATTCGTGCTTTATTCTTAACATATTTTTCAACTTGTTTAAATATCTGCTAGACAATTAGAATTACTAGTTATAATTAGAAATATTTAAGACAACATATTAAATGCATGTTTCACCTCTCTATCTAATGATATTGCATTGGTCACCAACTCTAGCCTCATAAGGTAGATAGATTAGAAGATCTTTCATAGAATCAAAGAATCCTGGGGGAATTTTTTTTTAACTTGCATAGAATGATTTGTATGTTCTCCTCGCTCCTCTCTAAAGCATCTTTTCTTAGTTTATATGAACATAGGTCTTTTAACAAAAGGCTAAGCTCTGTCAATGAATTTGATATGTAATCTGGTAATAGACATACTATAATAGGAAGACGCACCTCCATAATTATGTGACAATCTTGACTTTTTTAGTCCAAATAATCTCACAGATTGAAGGTCTACACATCGGCTTAAGTTTGATCCATAGTTATCAGGCATTTTTAAACCTTGAAACCATTGATGTATTGATCTTTTTTGTTCAAATGTGAAAGAGTAAGGTGCTTTGGGCTTCATTATATTTTCGTTACTAGTTGTTACTAACTCTAGATTTCTTCTCTGATAATACTCTTTAATGTCCCTTTTAGCTTTCACATTAAATTGTCGAGAACGTTCTTCTCAATATGCATAACATGCAGATTATGCCTTATCAAATTTGTACTCCAATATGGTAATGTCCAAAAAATATTCTTTTTAATCTAATTATGTTGAATACCATATCCTAAAAATTTACACTTTAATAATGTTGAGAAATTAATAATTGATGAGATGCTAGAAAGTTTCTATAGTACATCATAACCACTTAATCTTGGTGGAGGAGGTGACCTCTCAACTCTATTTCTAACGAATGCATCCTTGTTTCTCCTAAATGGATGATCAGAAGGTAGGAACATACGATGACAATCAAACCAAGAATTTTTTTCTCCATAATTTAGTGTAAAAGATTTAGTATTCTCCATGCAATAAGGACAAGCTAATTTTTCTATTATGCTCTTGCCTGTTAACATACCATAAGATTGGAAAATTACCAATGATCCAAAGCAATGCAGCTCTAAAGAGAAAATTATGTTTGGTTGTGATGTCATATATAAGGACACCTTCTTCCCATAAGAACTTGAGATCATCAATCAATGGTTGCAAAAAAATATCAAATTTTACTTTTGGATTATGGGGTCCATGTATTATGAGTGTTAAGAACATGTATGGGGTAGTCATACACATCTCTGGTGGAAGGTTATATGGTGTTAGTATAACTGGCCAATAAAAATATGGCGAAGCTGCCTGACTGTATGGAGTAAAATCATCAGCACATAATCCCAATCTTATGTTACATGCCTTAGAAATAATGAAGTATGTGTTCGATCAAAGTATTTTCACGCTTCAGCATTTGATGGATGAGAAAGAACACCACTGTATGCTAGTTTCTCCTTATGCCATTTTATTTGACCTGCCGAACTCATTAATGTGTAGAGCCGCTGAAGTCTTGGAATAATCAGTAAATAAAACAAATGGGAATATGGAACATCTTTCTTTTGACGACATTATTTTCCTAAGTTAGGTTTAAACCGAGGTGCATTGCAGGTGCAACAATAAACTTCTGTTGCATCATCCTTGTAGTATAATATATAATCACTTATAGAACAATCAATTTTCATAGCGGTCAGACCTAACTTTGATACTAATTTCTTTATTTGATACAAATCTGTGAGTATTAAATTATCTGATGGATTTATTTTTTTGACAGTACCAATGAAGTCATTAAAGTAGTCACAAGGATGTTGGTTGGAAAGGTTATTCACCTTGCAAGGTACAAAACAAATCTGAAATAAATTTCTTTGGGGAAATTAGAAATTAAAATGAAATTTTAATTTCAGAGTCAAATAGACCATTAGGGATAATATACCTCCTCGAAAGGTGGAGATAAAATTTCCTAACAGGTTCAGACATGGAATTGTAGATTTTCTCTTGAATGTCGTAGCCTAATTTGAGGGAGAACCACATATGACATTGAAGGATCAAGATGAAGTTTAGCCAAACATTGGACTACGATAATCAAGAGAAGTGATTATAGATTTTATATTTGAATTCATCTTAACAGATGATATATCTCCCCATAAGAAGAAGGTATCATCTGTTAACATTCATTTGAACATGATGATAATGATCATCAATTTTAATTTTCCCAAATAAGATTTAATTTGAATTTTAAAAAGAAATTTATGTGGGTTCTAAATCTCCTACGAGCATAAGTCCTCATAGTTAATTACATCGTAGGGGACCAGAGTCTCCTACAAAAACTCTTGATTAAAATAATGGCAGAAATTTTGTCTAAAGATTTTCTAGGAGTGATATCAAAGGAAGTGAATCAGGAGTCTTAATAGGGATTGGATTGAATTAGAACACTTATTTCTAGAGTTAACGGAGGAGGGGTAGGAGGCACTTTGAAATTCTGAAATAACTCAGAAGTGCCTCAACCTAAGCTAAGTTTTGGTCTTTAAATTTTGGCGTGAAGGTAAGTTTAATTTGAGTTGATTGATTTATTTAAAATTTGAGATTATATTCCTAGAGGTTGGGGTTTTATGATCCAAAATTTGCCCTAGATCCTAAATCTAAATTTAAACACTAAAACACAATAGTCCAAGCCTAGCTAATGTAGTGCAAAATCTGGACTTACCCCAGCCTAGATTGGGGAGCCAACTAAGCACCTAGGCGATTAAAATCCATGATTCTAGTAACTTTATGAAAGAGTGGTAGGGACATTTTCATTAAAGTTTTTAAGAATTGGGACAGACATTTAGAGAGGATCCTAAGTGGTACCTTGACTTATGTAGGGTGAAAATGCTAAAATAAAATGTAATTATGATTTAGACTCTTTTAAATGTGTTTCTAATGCAATGCATATTGATCGACTCGATTAAATGCATAAAGTTGGAATGAAGCAATTTTAAAAAGGCTTAAAAATAGTTTTTTATCCTAGAGATTGCACAGATTCCCCTTGATAGATCTCTACCCTCATAGGCCAGGGGGTCTGCCAGAACCCGTAGGTGGGGAGGTGCCTAATAAAAGTAAAGAAAGTGCAGCAAAGATGCTTATGAGAACTCCCAGTGATCCCGGGCTTACTTCTTAGATCGTTAGAGTTTTTATATATCTTAAAAATTTTATTTCGATTTTAATAAGAAATTTTGGTAAACCCTCACAAGCCTCTGTATATCCCGGCTAAAATAAAAGTGACACACAAACACCAAAAAAACTAGAAAAAGTAGGCAAAATCCTATATGCAATCAAAGTAAATCAGACATATCAATAAATTAAATCAATTAAATAAATATCCATAGGCAAATAGCCTTTTTATTATTACCCAGGGTCTGTAAAAATTAAAAGTGGCCGGGCACCACTAATAACAACTCGGATTCTAATCCTAGTACAGACACAAGTGACTTTGAGTGGGATATTCTTTATCTTTAACTCGACTCCTTGGAATCTTCATAGTTGGTAGCCTAAATAAAAAAGAAGATTCTGCCCTTGAAGGGGAGGTCATTCTTCCCACTTTGGGTAGTAAAGTGATCCAAATTTGGACTTCCAAATGGAATAGGACTATCCCCCAAAGGAGTATCCTTTCTTCTTTGGAATCTAAGTTTGGATCTACGTATCCTAAACTCAATGTGCAAATTTCACAACTCTTAACATTGAGCAAATTACATTAATATGAATCAAAATCTAGACTCTCATGCAGGGTTATCCTAAGTAGCTAAATATTAAAATATATTCGAAGTAGTTATATAATAAAATTTAAATTACTCATCCAGCCACACTTGGCTTTTCTCTTATTTATTTGGGGGATAAACAGCTGAAGCAACTATAACATTTCATAATTTTTAATATTTTTAGCCCCCTTTTATTTCCCTGTATGAGCATAGCCACTTACAAAAAATTTAGTGAGCAACTAGAATAATCCTAACCTAAGGGTAATTTATCACCCATTACATCAATCCATAGAGTGCAGTAAAAGTAAACAAACACATCAATCAATTTCAATCACAACATACAATAAAAACTCAAGAAACCTGACACACAGTAGAAAAGTAAACACCAGCCTAGCCTAGAGCTAGAGTCGGTTGTCCTAGCAAACCATTTAAAGAGTGTGTAGAAGGCTATGTGGTTGGGGTAGGTCTTAGGCTGGGTAATTAATTTAAGTTCTTTAATGCTCAAATTTGTTAAAGGCTTAAAGAGAGATTTAAGTAGAGTTTAAGTATTAATATATTAAAGTTAAAATTAAATATATTTTAATGATTAAATGACTAATACCTTTATTACTCAACGAGGTCATGAAGTTTATTTTATATTCCTTGGGGGTAACTTAATAGCCTCATAGTCTTGGGTTACCCAATAGTAATCTTGTTTAATTAAGTTGATTTAGTTGGTTAGGAATTAAGGGTTGCTTGATATTAATTAATTCAATTAATTATTATTTTTAAAAGTTAAATTAATTTTTATTTTTCATCAATAGGTTCGTGGCGTTGTGCCACCAGGCTCGAGGAACCAGGCCTCCTTAGGACACGTAGTCCCGCAGCCTAGAGTAGTCCATTCTAAAAACATTATTGATGTAGTTGAATTAATAATTTTTATTTAGTTAAGTAATTAAAATATATTTATTTTTTATATTTTATACTCTATTGAATCCATTCATGGTGTTGTGCAACTAGGCTCGAGGAAACAAGCCTCCTTATGACACATAACAACGTAGCTCGGAGTAGTCCATTCAATAAACTTTATTTTAGAGCAGTTATTATGTATTAAAATGTTAATTGAGTGTTTTATTAATCAAATTAAAGTTTTCTAAAATTTAAATAAATTAATTATTTTTTTGAATTTATTGGAATTATTTAATAGCATTAATTAAGGGGGGCCAAAAGTTAACTTTCAAATTAAACCTTATTTTAAAAGTTTTAGATTTTTAATAAATATTAGGACTTATGACGAGTAGTCAGACTATTATTATGCTTAATTTTGAGTTTTTTTATAAAAATTTATGATTTTTTGAACTTTGGCCATTTAATTGAATTTTTTGAATTATTTAATTAGGGAGATTTTGATGATTTTGATCCAAATCAATCCCAAACTTCATGGAATCACCCCCAATGGTCAGGAATATCCCAAGATGACATTTCTAAGTGTTTGAAATTTTTTTTGGTATTTTTAATTAATATTAATTAATTACTATAATTAATTATTAATTTTTATTAGAAATTAAATTTAAGTTAAATTGGAGGTCCCGTCAAGGGGCATTTTTTTTGCTAGGTGGATAACTAAGTTCTGGTCAATTTGAGCTAATATTTGCATTTTTTTGACTTAATTTGGATTTACTAATTTTTTTTGAATTTTTTGGGTCCTAAAAAGGGTTAAAACTTGACATGTTTAATTTTCTATCCTAATGGCCTCCAAATTCAATGAAATTTTAACCTATAGGGAAAAATGTCACTACGTTTAGTGTATTCAAGTTTCACCCCAATTAGGTGTGTGTGCAACTCCCTAGGAATTTTCAAAGTTATCTCAACCTTTTCCTAATTATTTTTCATAGGTGTCTCTACTATTCAAATAGGTTCCAATTTTTATCCATCTAACCCTGACATTAATGCATACACACTACATAACTTTTAAAACATAATACTAAAAATCTAAAGAGTTATAGATTTTCAAATTTTTGGGTCGAAAATGGACCCATTACATTAAAAATTCATATCACAATAAAATACTAGGTATCAAACCCTAAAAAAGTTACAAAATATGCATAAGTTCCAAAAATCTTTCACCAAAATTTGGACTCTAATTGACCACTGGATTGTGAGAAAATTATAAAACTTAATTTCAAACAAATAAGAATATCTCACAATAAAGTAATCAAATTATTCAATTTTAATTTTTAAAAATAGTACACTAAATTACCTTTCCAACGAGCCCAAAATCACTTAATTTGGTGAAAAAATGAGTTTACTGTGAATTTTCAAAGTTCTGAGCTATTAATTGAATTATTTATTTAAATTTTTAATTAAAATTGTAGCGACAGCTGAGAGAGCGAAATGTGGCAGTGTAATCCCAATTGAATAGCATTCAAATCTAGGGTATATGGAGTGTGGTCTGGCTTATCATGAGCCATCTAATATTGATCAAGAGAAAATCAGACGGCTAGAGTTGATACAGCCCATTTTAGTTCAAAATGGAGCCAAAAATTCAAATACTCATAACTTTAAAAATAATCATCCAAATTTAAAGAAATTTGAAACATAAGCTCATGATAATCTAATCTTCAAATGCCTAGAGTTTGGAGGCTCCATGCATTGTAGATTTTGATCTGTTTCAAATTGAAGATTTAATTAAAAGTTGTGATATCACACCAACCAATGGACGGATTTTGATGATCTTGGGTTTATTAGAAAGCTGCAGTGATCCGCTATAACTTTGATAAACATAAGAGCTAGATCTAGTTGAATTAATAGTTGTGTTGGAGAAACCTTTTTCTCTCTCTAGAATGCTCTCTCCTCACTAAAATAATGATTTGAGGCTTGAAAATGGTGGGGAGAAGCTTGGGAAGGCCTTAAAATGGTTGGAGAAGATGGGGAAGGGTTTTGGAAGGTTGGAGGCTAGTGGGGAGTTGGGGGAGAGTTGGGGGTGAGTGAATAATAAAGAATAAATCCCTTAGGTCAAGTTTTACCCCACTTTACCCTTAGATTTTTAAATGGGTGGCCTTGATTTGTTTGGAGGGAGTTTGGATGCATGACATGTGTCCCCTAAGCTGCCTAAAGCCAGGGAATATGGCTAGTATTTGAGTGTGACTTTTCTTGGTCCATGGGGAGGGACCACACCTTTTCCCTCATTTGGCTAAACCCAAGCCAAGCCTTATTTAAGGGGCTAGTTTAAGCTCAATTAGGAGAGAAAATGAGTCACTTTCCATCATGTTTGAGCAAGTTTTAGATGGGAGATTGGGGTTTGGGGTTGCCAATGTGGCATAGTGATGTGGCCATGATTTGGCTCATTCTTGAAAGTTTGTTAGGATGTTAAGCCCTTATGAACTAACCCGAGGCTAACCAAGAGGGAGGAGGGTGAATTGGTAATTTTAAAAATTCGTGAGCTAAAAATAATTTAGAAAATCTTTTTGAATGTTTTAAAGCATTTACAGTTTCATGATGATGTACAGATGTTCAATAATAACAAAATAACAATTACACGATCATCAATAGAAAAATAAATGCAGAAAATAATCAGAAAGAACATACCAGATTTTATAGTGGTTCAGTCAACTTGACCTACGTCCACTCCCCGTAGCCTCCCCTCTGGGTATTGCACTAATACTAAGTGACTCTCCTTCTGCCCCACAGCAAGGTGGAGAAGCCTGTACAAAAACTCCTTTACACTTGCCCGGTGAGGCAGAGAACCTGGACTCCTTTCGCTTCCTCCTGAAGAAGGTAGAGAACCTTACCTCCTTTTGCTTCCTCCTAAAGCAGGCAGAGAACCTTGATCTTCTTACAGATGATCCTTCCACAGAGACACTAAGGACAAGATATGACGACCAGAGAAGATAACTCAGATCCTTTCTTGGAGCAACCTTTATGAACCCCTCATAAACTCCCCCTCACAAGATCTCTCTCTCTCTCCCATGATCTCTCTCTCTCCTTCTCAAAGCTCTCACAGGAAAGGATAGCGGCAAGATATCAATGATAGAAGATAAGAGATCTTAAATAGTAGGGATCAAAAATTACTCTAAATTTTGTTGCAAATCTGGATTCAAAAAGTATATTTTTGATGATGATAAATATATTTGTATTCTATTTTGCTTGGCTAACCCATTTCAGGTACAAAAGATCAAAAGCAACTCAAGCCAACTCAAGATCGGGTCCAAGTGTGTCTAAATGTAATATTTTCCCTTTCTTGAGTCAAATGTAATGTAACTAATCTCCTAGCTAAGTAACCTTGCACACACACACTCAAGGGGAGAGCTTGAGTGAATAAGAGTTTCTGTTCAATTTTTATTCAGATCATCCTGGACGACACTCACATCATCCTGGACGATTCAGTGAAAATAGGAACCTTAATTAGGGCGACCAAGTTAAGTCTATCTGATTAAGCATATCATCCTAGATGATCCATTGATCATACGGGATGATAGGCTAAAATTAGAAATTCTCAGCCGCCAGATCAAGTTAAGTAAGTTTTAATTTTAAAGATCTGATCTGATCATCCCGGACGATACGTATATCATCCTGGATGATCCATTACAATCATGCTTAAATTAGTCTAGTGATTAAGGAAAGTAATTAATATCTGATTGACTCGATCATATCACCCTGGATGATAGCAGGATCGTACAGGATGATGTGATAAAAATCTTGACCATCCAGCATGTTTCACCTGTACGTCCAGAGTGGTGCTCATGATGATTTTGGCACTTTTGAACTAATCGTACAGGACGATCAAGTCATTTTTAGGTCGTCCAGCACAAGTTCCTCTGGACAACTGGAGCGATCTTCTGGACAAAATTTCAGAATTTTCACTAATTATCCTGGACGATCGCATAATCGTATGGGATGATATGAATAACTTTTTCCACTAATCGTCCAGAAGACCTAGATCGTCCAGGCTGAAACAGGTGATTTTGAACTGATCGTACAGGATGATCTAGCGATCGTCCTGGATGATATTGGCCGACCAGTTGAGATTTAGGGCAAATTTTGAGCCCTCCTATAAAGATCTTTTTCTTCCAATAAAAAAAATCTTTTGCCACTTTTCTTTCCAGAGAAACCTTGAGAGAGAGCGAGAGCTTGGGAGAGAGAGAGAGGATCTTGTGAGGGGGAGTTTGTGAGGAATTCACAAAGGTTGCTCCAAGCAAGAATCAGAGTCGTCTTCTCCGTTCGTCTCTCTCATCTTGTCAGTGTTTTTTGTGGGAGGACAATTCGCAAGAAGATCCGGGTTCTCTGCCCGCTTCAGGAGGAAGCGAAAGGAGTTCGGGTTCTCTGCCAGCTTCAGGAGGAAGCAAAAGGAGTTCAGTTTCCCTGCCTGCTTCAGGAGGAAGTGAAAAGAGTTCGAGTTCTTTGCCTACTTCAGGAGGAAGCGAAAGGAGTTTAGGTTCTCTACCTCACCGGGTTGGTGGAAAGGAGTTTTGTATAGGCTTCTCCGCCTTGCTGTGGGAGCAAAAGGAGAGTCACTTTTGTGTTAGTGTAATACCCGGAGGGGAGGCTATGGGGAGTGCACGTAGCTCAAGTTGACCGAACTACTATAAAATCTGGTGTGCTCTTTCTGATTAATTTCTGCACTTTATTTTTCTATTATTATCTACTTGGGTGAAATCTGTAATAAATCTTTTTATCGTTGTTTTAATTCATTTTCGCTGCAAATTATAAAAAGATTTTTCCTATTGCTCACGAATTTTTTAAATAACCAATTCACCCCCCCTCTTGTTAGCCTTGGGACTAGTTCATCAGGGCTTAACATCCCTATCGAACTTTCAAGTGGTATCAGAGCGGGATTTAAAAATTTAAGTTTAGAAGCTCTTGAATTTGATCTATGGCTAACTTTGGTAATCATAATACTGCTTAAGGTTATTCAATTACACGACTGCCATTGTTTGATAACATACCTTTTCATTTCTGGAAAACTCGCATGTCCACTTTTCTTCAATCAATTGATTATCACATGTGGATGCTTGTTAAGGATGGCTTTGAGCCACCTTTTAGAATGATTAACAATGTTAAAACTGAACTGCCTTTCATTGATTGGAATTTTAATTATCGTGACTTAGCCCAACTGAATGCCAAATATTTAAACTATTTTTTCTGTGTCTTAAAATCTGAGGATTACATGCGTGTTTCTACTTGTATAATTGGCAAAGAAATTTGGGATAGATTGTGCATTACTTATGAAGGTACAACTGAAGTCTAACAGTCTAGGTTAAATATATTGCTGCATGACTTCAAACTTTTTCGCGTGAAACCTAATGAATCTGTTTCTAAAATGTATACGAGGTTCACTCAAATTGTTACTTCTTTGTATGCTTTAGGAGGAGAACTTTCAAACTATGAAAAAGTGAACAAGATTTTGAGATATTTGCCTTCTTTGTTTGATGCTAAGATAACTGCAATTACCGAATCGAAAGATTTGAATAATTACTCTATTGACAACTTACTTGGGTCACTCATTGCTTATGAGTAAGGGGTGAACTAAAGACAGCTTGATGCAGGTGAGAAGAAGAAGGATAAAACTATGGCGCTGAAGGCCAAAGATACTGACACTGATTCTTCCAGGTCTGATAGTGATGATGTTGCCTTAATCACTATACAATTCAAAAGCTTTCTAAGAAAGAAACATAAGAACTTTCAGAAGTGATACAAGGGTAAGTCTAGTAAAAATTTTAAAGGCTCATTTGATACTGTTTGTTTTGAATGTAGAAAGCTTGGACATATTAAGACTGATTGTCCTACACTTAAAGCTCACCCAAGCAAGGAAAAGGGTGAGGAGAAACCAAAATTCAAAAAGGACAAGAAGAGGATTCAAAAGGCATTCTGGGCAGATTCTGCATCTAACTCCTCTGAGACTAAAGTTAAAGAGGAGGAAACTAACTTGTGTTTGATGGCAGATGATAATCCTGGTCAGTCTGACCAGAAAGAGGTATGTGAGCTTACTTACGAGCAATTATTTGAAGTGTCTGAAAGAATTCATGTATCGTATAGGAAGCTTAAGAAAACTCATGCTAGCTTGAAACTAGAACTTCTAAATTTATAAAAAGAGCATAAAATTTTGATTAAAGATCATTCTACTGTTGATTGCAATCACATGTCACTACTTGATGAATTCGATGAGTTGAACAAAAAGCATTCTGATTTAATTATGAAGCATGATCTGTTAAAAATATCGCATATTGAATTAAAAGTAATATTTAAAAAATTAGAAACTCATGCATCTCATTTAGATAGTAGTAAACACCTTCTGAAATTTGAAATTATAAGTTTGAAAAAGAAAAATGATTTTTTGAGTGTAAAATTTGTGCTTTTAAGAAAAATGAAATTTCACGTACTTTTGCATAATTTTATGCGCCTCCACCTTTTGAAGAATCTGGTTCAAAATTATCAAAGCATGTTTCATTTAAACCTAGGAAGAGGCACTATCACCCACGTAGATTAGTTAACCCTTTTCCTGGTGTTACATATTTTTCTTCTGGTATGTTAGGACACATCTCCCACACCTGCACTGTTCACCATAGTACACATTGGGTGTGGAGGCCCAAATTGCCTGTTTCACAGTACAGCACACATGCATTGCATTCTTCTTTTCATAAGAAGGAACCCAAACATGTTTGGATTCCTAAATCTGATATTTGATGATTCTGTAGGTGTGCTCTCACACAAGACCTCATGAGAGCATGTGGTACCTAGACAGCGGATGTTCAAGACACATGACTGGAGATGCAAATCAATTCATTTTGTTGGAGGCCAGGGCTGAAGGTAAGGTTACACTTGGAGATAACACCACCAGGAGGGTGGTAGGTTCAGGTATAATTGGTGATTCAAAGAATTTTATGATTGACAATATTTTTCTTGTAGATGGATTAAAACACATTATGCTGAGCATCAGTTAGCTCTGTGATAAAGGATACAACATCAAATTCCTGCGCACTTGTTGCATTTTAAGCTTAAATGACAAAATTGTTTTACAGGGACAAAAGATCAATAATGTCTACATGCTGGATGTAAGTTACTTTAAAGCTGATGTTTCAATTTGCTTAAAGACTACTGCTGATGAGTCTTGGTTATGGCACAGGAGATTATGTGATGCCAGTATAAAAACCCTTAGAAGAGTCACACAAAAGGACTTAGTTAGAGGTGTCCCCAAGCTTAAGTTCACTAAGGACCACCTGTGTGATGCCTGTCAATTAGGGAAGCAAGTCCAGTCCTCCTTTCACTCTGTTAAGGATATTAGCACCTCTAGACCTTTAGAAGTCCTTTACATGGATCTCTTTGGACCTATTAGCACTGCCAGCTTAGGGTGGAAAGTCTATGGTTTTGTGATTATTGATGATTACTCAAGGTTCACTTGGATTAAATTTCTATCACATAAATCTGAGTCATTTGACGAATTTAAGTCCTTCTCCACTTGGATTCAGAGGAAGTTAGGTTGTGAGATCTTGACTATTTATAGTGATCATGGTGTAGAGTTTAAAAATATAAAGTTTGAAAGTTTCTGTGAGGAGCAAGGGATTAGTCATAATTTTTAGCTATTAGGATCCCTCAGTAGAATGGGGTAGCTGAAAGGAAGAACAAGACCTTAGTGGAAGCCGCTAGATCCATGTTTGCTGAGTATTCACTTCCAAAACACTTTTGGGCTGAAGTGGTGAACACTGTCTGTTATATGCTGAATATGATGAATGTTAGATCCAATCTGAACAAGACACCTTCTGAGATCATTAAGGGTAGAACTCCAAACCTGTCCCACATCCATGTCTTTGGCTGTAAGGTTTTCATTCTGAATAACGGGAAATCATACTTAGGAAAGTTTGACCCCAAATCTGATGAAGGGGTGTTCCTAGGTTATTCTAGTGTAGGGAAATCTTTTAGGGTGTTTAATATGAGGACTTTTGTGGTGGAATAGACAACTCATGTGGTGTTTGATGAATCTGATCCTAAGGTGACTAGAGTTGAGGAAGAAGAAGAGGTAGGGGTGATTACCCAAGGGGTTGAAAATGCAAATCTGGAGGAAAGAATAGATCCTCAAAATACTTTGCCTAGAGATTGGAGATATTCTTCGAGTCATCCTAAAGAACTAATCTTAGGAGACCCTTCTGAAGGTGTTAGGACTAGGCATGGACTTAGGAAGGAAGTAATCCACTCTGCCTTTATCTCAATGACTGAAGCCACCAACATCAATCAAGCCCTTTCTGATGAATTTTGGATCTTAGCTATGCAAGAGGAATTGAATTAATTTGTAAGGAACGATATTTGGGAGCTAGTAGAAAGACCTAGAAATCAAAGTATAGTGGGAACCAAGTCGGTCTTTAAGAATAAGATGAATTATTCTGGTGTGGTGGTTAGGAATAAAGAAAAATTTATGGCTAAGGAGTATAATTAGATTGAAGGGATTAATTTTGAGGAGACCTTTACCCCAGTAGCTAGATTGGAAGCCATTAGGGTGCTACTATCCTTTGCCTGTTATAAGGAATTTAAGCTGTTTCAAATGGATGTCAAGAGCGTCTTTTTAAATGGGGTAATAAAAGAGGATGTTTTTGTAGAACAACCCCCAGGTTTTGAGAGTTCCGAATATCCAAATCAAGTTTACAAATTAAAAAAGGTCTTATATGGATTGAAACATGCACCTAGAGCTTGGTATGAGAGGCTTAGCATATTCCTGTTAGAAAGAGAGTTTGTTAAGGGGAGCGTAGACACCACCCTTTTTCTGAGGAGAGTAGTGGATGATTTACTCATTATCCAGATCTATATTGATGATACAATTTTTTGATCTTCTAATAAATATTTATGTGATAAGTTTTCTAAAATAATGAGTAAAGAGTTTGAGATGGGTGTGATGGGAAAATTATCCTATTTTTTGGGGTTTAGCATAAGGCAAATGGATGATGGAACCTTTCTCAATCAATCTAAATACACTAAGGATATTTTGAAAATATATGAAATGGATAAAGCCAAGCCAATCAACACTCCCATGAGCTCCTCTGTTCAGTTAGATGAGGATTCAAGTGGAAAATCTGTTGATCAGAAGAAGTATAGAGGAATAATTGGATTACTGCTTTACCTGACTGCTAGCTGACCTAATATTATGTTTAGTGTTTGTCTTTGTGCTAGGTTTCAAGCTGATCCTAAAGAGTCCCAGCTAACTGCTATTATGAGAATTCTTAGATATCTTTTAGGGACCCCAAACCTAGGAATCTGGTACCCTATGCACAGTACCTCCTTTGAGATTATTGGATATTCTAATTCTGACTTTGAAGGGTGTAGGGTGGATAGAAAGAGCACTTTTGGAACTTGTCAATTCATAGGACAGTCTTTAGTCTCTTGGTCCAGTAGAAAATAGAACTCAGTTGCACTTTCCACTACTGAAGCTGAGTACATTACCTTAGGAAGTTGTGTGGCCTAAGTTCTTTGGTTCAAGCAACAAGTCTTGGATTTAGGATTACCTGTGGGCACAATTTCTATTCTGTGTGATAATACTAGTACCATCTGCATCTCTAAGAATCTAATCCAGCATTTTGGAACCAAACACATTGATATAAGGCATCACTTCATTAGGGACTATGTTATAAAAGGGGACATTGAGCTGCATCATCTAGCAACTGAAAATTAGCTGGCTGACATATTTACTAAACCACTGGCCTTTAACTCATTCAGTATTTTGAGGACCAGATTAGGTGTGATTGACATAAATGCTTGATTCTAATGACTACTGATTTCTGATTTATCTTTTTTTCATTCTAGTTCTGTTAGTTAGTCATTTGAGTTGATTATCTATTTTTTTTTTATTTTTATTTTTCTGTTGATTTTTATTTTAATCTTATTGTTAGCTTGATTCGAATATTTATTTTGATGGAATTTCCTACTTGGTTTTTACTTACTATTTTATACTTTTCAAAATTCGATCACTGCTCACTACTACTGATAAACTGGATTTGTGACTAAAAATTTTGCCTTATTTTTTGGTTTGGAAGCTTGTAAGCACTTATTAATTTTACTGGATATGTTAAAGGAAAGAAACATTGATGATTATTTCTCATCCTCTAACTCCTTTATGTTGTATTATTTTTTTGGATAAAAATACTCTTCAAAATTAAAAAGTTGGTTTTTGAAATAGATATCTATTTTATCTTCCTATAGTAATCTACCTCATATGAATAGTGTTTTCAAAGTCTTGAGTCATTGTTATAATTTTCTGAACCAAGTGATTGCACTTATCATACGATGTATGATTTTGGTTTTGTGAATTACTCTTCCTTATTGTGGAGAGTGAGCCTTGTCGTCTCTTATGTCTGAAAGGTAATTTTACAGCTGAGATTCTTTAACAATTTTGAGAGGGAGAAAGCCTACAAAAGATGCGCAAAGATCACCAAAATGAAAAGAGGCACAAAATTTGCCCAAATTAAAAAGATGTGCAATGTCGCCAAAAATTAAAAGAATACACAAAGTGTATCAAAAATCAAAAGATGCGCAAAGTGCTAAACAAATTGAAAGAAAAAAAGGGGCACAAAATTAGCCCATAAAGAAATAGGCTTTTTTCCCTTTAAGATCTTTAAATGTCTTAGAAAAATCTATGCACCCTTAATATTTTCAAAAGCTTGAGACGAAAAATCATGATTTCTAATTTCTTACTTTGTAATACTATTCTATCAGATATTTTTCTGGAACGAGGCTTGAAAGAATCTCTTTTCGAATCTAATTTCTTTTCATCTGAATTAAATTTTTGTTTTGAAAGGAATTTGCATCTATAAAGTGTTCGAGGTGGGAGTTACGAAAGTTGATTTTCCAACTTTTTCTGGATTTCAGCGCTGTCGATTGTCTTCTTATTGGTTTTTGGATTCAAAATAAAGAGAAAATTCTGATTCACTAGAGCTGATCGATTATAAAAAACACTTCATTGTTTTATATTTTTGTGTTTATTATTTCTAATTTTTCTTTTCTCTATTTTTTATTTTAATTTATTTTATATATTTTATTTTATATGTTTTGGGGATCCCTGATCTTTCATCTCCATCCTTCATCTTTTTCACTTTTTCTTTTCATCATCCTGGATGATCCCCAAATCGTCCTGGATGATCAACTTCATCCCGGATGATCCATACATCATCCTAGATGATCCATTCAAATCATCCCCACTTTGCTCAAATGGCTGATTTACATCAATCATTGGTGATCATCTTGGACGATCCTTACATCATCTTGGATGATATGATACATATTTCCTGATCCTAATTAAATGACTGAGCATTCACCAATTATTTGTCATCATCCTGGATGATCCACATCATCGTCCTGGACGATCCACATGTCAGCAGTTGGATGATTCAAATTCGGCCCGTCCTATACATTTATTACATATCATCCCGGACGATCCACCTCATCATCCTCGATGATGCTTTTCGTCAACGGTCATCTAGCTTGACTCCTCGGGACAATCACCTGTCTCTAATCTTCCTAGACGATCTCTGATCATCCTGGATGATTTGACCGCCTTTTGACCAATCATCCTGGCCATCATAATTACTCATATAATCCTGGACGACCCTGTGATCATACCGTATGATCGCAGGATTTCTATTTAAATAGCCATTTTCTTCAATTTTCTTCACACCTCTTCCTTCCACACTTTCTCTTATGTTTCTAATAGCTGGTGGAAAGTAATCTAGGCAGCAAGGTGCTAGCTCCTCGTGGGGAAATGTCGATCCCCACTTTCCAAATATAGCCGATGAGGCTGCCTTTCAAGGATATCATGTTGTTGGAATTACACAATCCATGATCATCAACCTCCGCACTCTTACCTACCCTATCCTAGATCTATTTGCACATACCTCCCTCACCTTCATCCTTACCCTGGCCTTCCCATTCAGCCTTGAATTTCTCCAAGTCTTTTTCGTAAATCTTTGCATCGCCGCTAACTACTCCACTCTTTACTCCTTTGTAAATCGGCGACCTGTAGAACTCACAGCCCAGAATTTTCACCATATCCTTCAACTCTCTGTCACTGGCGATAAACTCCACACTGTTATTTCTGATCATGATTATAATTGGAGTGTCACCAATCGCTTTCTTAGAAATACCAATGCCCCCTACCACGACAATGTTTGCACTTTCCTCCTTAAGGATGCCCGTACTATTCAACATGTTCTGTGTTCCTCCATCATCTCAAAGGCTGGGGACTACATTCACATCACCCCTTTACTTTCCCTGACCACCTACTACATCATGGCCCACTGAGAATTCAATGCTACCGATCTCCTTTTCAAATATATCGAGCATCTCACTACCATTAGGGATCCGAGCCATAGACGATGTCCAAATCTAGCTCTAGGACACATCATTGCATATGCTTCGGAGACAAAATACGATCTGTAATATCTAGTCCCTGCCAATGTCTCTCCTTCCTTCTTCACAAATAATTCCTTCCATGTACTCCACATTACCCGACTACATCCAGAGCCCACCCTGGATGTAGAGGAGGAAGAGGAAGAAACTGTTCCTGCTACACCTGATGTACCTGCTCCCCTTTGTATTGCATCCCCTTTTGATCATCTGGTGCAGCAGTTCGACCAGTGGGAGGCCCAATTTGATTCTCATGTTGCTGCCCAGGAGTAGCAGCACACTGAGGATCTATAGTGCTTCAATGACTACGTTGCTCAGCAACAATAACAGCACGACCAAGACATTACCTTGTTTGGAGCACACTTTGCTACCATTCATAGCTACTTCCAGCCACCACCACCTCCTTCATCTGATCAGAATCCGCCTCCATTTTAGTTTTATGTTTTATGTTATTTTCTATCTGTATTGTTGTGTATGTTCCTCCTCCTTTTATGATGTCAAAAGGGGGAGTTAGTTGTAAGAGAGAAAGTTCATTTTTTCAAAAGTTCTTCTTCACAATTTTTTTGTCTATCTTTGCGAGAGGTTATTCGGCCATGGTGGCGGGAGGCCGCCAGTCATCATTGCCATCATCGGAGTCTTCTGAGCTTCAACATCTTCATTCTGGATTTGATCCACAAGAAGAAATTGATCGTCGTTGAAGGTCAACAGGAGAGTTGATCATCTCAGGGAGGTCTGTTGTTCAGCAAGGTGAGGGTTTACTAGACGAAGGTAAGGGAAAGAAGGTGGATTCATCCTGTGATTATAAGTTTGATGGGTCGACGGTTTTACAAAAGTTCTCTCTGAAAGTACGAGATGCGTCAAGAGGGGGGGTGAATTGGTATTTTAAAAATTTGACCCTACACAAGAGTTCTAATTTTTTTTTGTATTTTCGAAATATAATTTAACAACCAATGTGCGGAAGCAATTACAACGATCACAACGATAAAATTGATAACACTACGAGATTTAAAAATTGATTTTTCACCAAGCAATTAAAACGCACAAATTTAAAAGCATGAAAAGTAAAGTGCGGTAAACAGGAAAAAACACACCAGAAATTTTTATAGTGGTTCGGTCACTTGACCTACGTCCACTCCCCGGAGTCCTCTACTCCGGGATTTGCACTAGTAAAAGTTGACTCTCCTTTTGCCCCCACAGCAAGGCGGAGAAGCCTTTACAATACTCACTTTCACCTCCCTCGGTGCGGCGGAATACCAAACGCTATGACACCCTCCCGGTGACGGCAGCGGACCTTCTCCTTTTTCTCCCTCCTGGAGATGGCAGAGTACCTTGGCGATGTTGATCTTGAAGTGATTCTTCCTTCGAGAACTTTCTTGAAGCTTCTAAAGCCACAAGAGGAGCAAAGCATGCAGCTAGCTTGGAGCCACCGTGTGATCCCCTCACACTACTTCTCCCTCACGCTCAAGCTCACCTTCACCTTCCTCTCTCAAGCTCTAGATCTCTCCAAAAACTTCTCTACCGAATCCCCTTCTTTTTCCTTCAAGCCTCTCACAGCAAAAAGGATTGATCAACAACCTTTTTTAGAAAAATAATAAGATGTTTTTTATATCAGGCTTCAGAAAACCCTAAAAAATTCAACTTTTGCGTTTCTGTTCGTACAGTACGATTTATAATCGTACAGTACGATCAGTTTAATTACAGCTCCGTCCAGTACGAGTGCAGACGAATAGGTATCGAATTTTATTCATATCGTACAGTACGATATGTATATCGTACAGTACGATACTATTGATTCGTACTGTTCGTACGGGACGAACTGTGGGACGAACCTCGGGACGAAAGAATTCGTCTCTGTCAGTCATCCAGCACTCATTTAATCGTACAGTACGAATAGTGTTTTTCATGATATCGTCCTGTACGATAGGACTATCGTCCAGTACGATCAGTTCAAAATTTCTTGGGATCGTCTGGTACGATCGCTGGGATGAAGAAAATCGTCTCTGTCAATCGTCCAGCACTCCACCAGTCGTACAGTACGATTAGTTCATTTCTTGATATCGTCCTGTACGATATGAATATCGTCCAGGACGATCAGAACAAAAAACATTGGTTTCGTCTGGTACGATCTCTGGGACGACTGAAATCGTCTCTATCAGTCGTACAGTACGATTTAACATCGTACAGTACGATCGACATATAATTAGAAACCAACGTTTTATTTCCTGATTAGGGAGATAATTTTGGCAAGTTATTAATTAATCGTACAGTACGATACATATCGTACAGTACGAATAGTTCATAAAATCAAATTCGAAAACTTACCAAACTTATTCTGGCGGCTAGGGTTTCACAATTACAAATCATCGTACAGTACGATCTCGATCGTACAGTACGATAAGTTTGTAAATTTAATCAATAGAGAATTAGCCGTTGCCTGAGTATTTTCAATTAATCGTACAGTACGATCAATGATCGTACAGTACGATGTGTTTTAAAAAATTAATCATTTTAAAAGAAAAAAAAATCTCCCCCTGTGTGTGTGCATTGTTGCTCCTTTCACATGCATGCTTCTGTGGCAGACTCAAAAAGAAAAATTAAAGATATAAAAAATTACAGACTCTTCAACATCCTATTCTACCCAATTTGAGTCTCCAGTAATCTTTAGCAGTGTGCATCTGACCTGAAATGTTAGTTCTCATATACAAAGATTAAACATTTGTAATCTAACGGAAGTCTATATTTACTCAGTAAATATTAGTTGTCACCATCAAAATTAAGTGCTCGGGATCCTGGATTCCAACAATCTCCCCCTTTTTGATGGTGTCAAATAATATTTTCTGATGTACAGATGTTCTGACTTCTTTAGCTCCCCCTCAGAAGAGTAGCTTATTAATTTTCAAATAGGAGGAGAAGAAACAGTTTTTTTTTTTTTATTATTATAAAAAAAATACAACAACAAGATAAAAAAAACTGAGAACATAAACAACCAATTAGCATTTAATCGTAGGCAAAAATATAATACAACACACAGAAAAGTCTCCCCCTTTTGACAACACCAAAAAGGGAAGAAAAAGAAAAAACAAGTACAACAAAAACAGAAAACAGAAACATCTACAACAACCTAAAAATCTGGATCCTGATCCGGAGGTGGCGGTGGAGGGTCAGGAAACAGCTGGTGGTACTGATGAAGGGAGGCGAACTGGTGATCGATCGATTGGAAGCGCTCCCTAAACCATTTCATATCCGTGTCATGCTCCTGATGCTGCTGAGTAATGTGAGCATCCAACCGAGTCTCCAGACGATCAAGTCGTCGAATAATGTCGTCGTGAGGGTAGTCGGGAGGTGCAAGGCCAGGTGGTTGGATTGGTGGTGGAGGAGGTGCGTCAGCAGGAGCATCAGCCTCCTCGTCATCAAACTCGGGATCGGCGGGAGCGGCCCCCCGATGGAACAGGATACGAAAGGAGGCATCCGAGTAGAAGATGGGAAGGTGATCAGGAGGGAGCGGATAATGAAGTTGGTATTTTGCATCTAGGATATAGCCAATGACATGCCCTAAAGCAAGGTTCAATTTACGACGGGCACCTGGATAGCGGAAGGCAGACAAGGTATGAATGTAGTCGAATACCATTTGGGCTTCATTGAATTTTATGCCCGACATAATGAGATAGGTGACGACAGACAGTAGGGGAGTGATATGGATGCGATCTCCAGCCTTAGGTATAATAGATGTGCGTAGGACATGCTGGATAACGCGGGCATTTTGATTTAAGGTTTGGACCAGTGGTAGGTGTTGATTTGAGGGGACACCTCTAAGGGTCATATTGACGGACGTCCAATCATAGTCGTGGGAGATCATGGATTGGGGTCGAGGGCCTTCAGAGGACAGCCCTATGTGCTCAGCAATGTCGTCGACGGTGATGACGACATTCTGTTTACAGACATACGAGGTGAAAGTGGTGTTTTCAAGGTTAATGCGGATATTTGCAAAAAACTCAAACATAAGTTCAGAGTGAAACGGAAAGGCGAGAGTCAGAAGAAATTGAAGGGTCGTGGAAGCGAACAGAGGCATCACCTCAAAACTAAGGGCGGCTTGATTTAACATGCGGGAGGGAGTGAACTTAGCTTCCTTGATTTTGTTATACGCTTTCTCGTCCGCGGCGGAGAGAAAGCGATCATCGAAACGCCGAGTGGCGGAAGAGCTCCCGACGATCATACGACCGCGCTTACTGGACCCAGACATTGTGGACGAAGAGATTGGAAGAATGAGAGAAAATCAGATTGATTGAAGGTGAGGAGAAATGGCTAAGAATTCCTCTCGTTTTATAGAATTTGGGGTATATCGTACAGTACGATCGAGAATCGTACAGTACGATATGCGCAATAATGTCGTCTGGACGACTTTTCAGAAAAGTGAGTCAAATCGTACAGTACGATCAGTATCGTACTGTACGAACGTGAGTGTAAGGCGTTCGTCCCAACGAGTCGTCTGAACGACTTTTGACCAAAAGTGTTCGTACAGTACGAACAGGTATTCGTACAGTACGATGGGCAATAATTTTCGTACCGGCCGATTTAAATTCGTCCTAATCCGTTTGCCACGTGGATCGTACCGTACGATCGGGATGTTCGTACAGTACGATGACCAATAATTACTATCGTACAGTACGAGTAGTGAATCGTACAGTACGATGTGTATAAGACATGAAAGATCTGGATCGTGAATGGGAATGAACGGCTGAGATTTGAGTGATTGGAACCTGATCGTACAGTACGATAGTGTATCGTACAGTACGATTGTCAGAGAAGATCAAGGTTTGTGAGCAACATGGGAAGAGGATCAGGAGTCCAATTTTTTGTTTGTTTTTTTTTTTGTTTTGTTTTTGTTTTGTTTTTTTTTTTGGTTTTAACAACAAAAACAAATCACCCACAAAATTTTTTTTTTTTTTTTTTTGTTACATTAGGCGTAAATGTCTATGACACCTAATTTGGTTCGTAGAGTGCTAAATGTGTCATAGCCTAATGGTTTTGTGAAGATGTCCGCCAATTGATCTTCAGTAGCAACGTGGTGCAGTTCAATATCGCCTTTGGCTACATGATCTCTAATGAAATGATGTCTAATGTCTATATGTTTGGTTCGTGAGTGTTGAATTGGATTTTTGGATATGCAGATTGCGCTAGTGTTGTCACACATGATCGGAATCGTTCCTACAGGTAGTCCTAGATCTACAAGCTGTTGTTTTAACCACAACACTTGTGCAACACAGCTACCTACCGCTATATATTCCGCTTCGGCGGTGGATAGGGCTACTGAATTTTGCTTCCTACTGGACCATGAAACTAATGATTGTCCTATGAATTGACAAGTGCCAGAAGTGCTTTTTCTATCTACCTTACAACCTGCAAAGTCTGAATCGGAGTATCCTAAGATTTCAAAAGAGGTGCTGTGTCTAGGATACCAAATTCCTAAGTTCGGGGTGCCTAGAAGATATCTGAGAATTCTTTTGACAGCAGTCATGTGAGATTCTTTCGGGTCAGCTTGAAAACGGGCACAGAGGCACACACTAAACATTATGTCTGGTCTACTGGCAGTCAGATAGAGAAGCGATCCAATTATTCCCCTATACCTCTTTTGATCTACAGACTTCCCACTGGGATCTTTATCCAATTGAATATTAGAGCTCATGGGTGTATTCATAGCCTTAGCATTGTCCATTTCATATTTTTTCAAGATATCGTTGACGTACTTAGACTGGCTAAGAAACGTTCCACCTTCCGTTTGTTTTACACTAAATCCAAGGAAGTAACTAAGTTCACCCATCATGCTCATTTCAAACTCGTCGCTCATTGTTTTTGAAAATTCATTACATAGGTTTTTCTCCGTCGATCCGAACAATATGTCATCTACATAAATCTGAACAATGAGTACTTCAATTCCTACCTTCTTCAAAAATAAGGTGGTGTCCACACTATCCTTTACAAAGCCTCTATCTAGTAGGAACGTACTAAGTCTTTCATACCAGGCTCTAGGTGCTTGTTTTAACCCGTACAGTGCCTTTTTCAGTTTAAAGACGTGGTTTGGAAATTGTGAGTTTTCAAACCCCGGAGGTTGCTCCACATACACATCTTCCTTGATTACTCCATTCAGGAAGGCACTCTTTACATCCATTTGATACAGCTTAAAATCCCTAAAACAAGCAAAAGCTAACAGTACCCTGATGGCTTCTAGTCTAGCTACCGGAGCAAAGGTTTCTTCAAAATCTATTCCTTCAATTTGGTTATAACCGTTCGCTACTAGCCTAGCCTTATTTCTTACTACTATGCCTGAGTCATTCATCTTATTTTTAAAGACCCACTTAGTTCCAACCACACTTTGCTCTTTAGGCCTTTTGACTAATTCCCATACATCATTCCTAACGAATTGGTTCAACTCTTCTTGCATTGCTAGGATCCAAAATTCATCTCCTAAGGCTTGATCTATACTCGTGGGTTCAATCATAGATATGAATGCAGAATGGCTAACCTCTTTCCTAAGTCCATGCCTAGTTTTTACCCCTTCTGATGGGTCTCCTAAGATCAGCTCTCTAGGATGACTAGAAGAAAATTTCCAATCTTTAGGCAGATGTTCCTGAGGTTCCGCTCTAGTCTCTATGGTAATGGTTTCTACTCCCCGTATAACCTCAACTTCTTCTTCTTCATGATTAGGTTCAGATGTCTTATTGGATTCATCAAATACTACATGAGTGGACTCTTCTACTACTAGGGTTCTCTTATTGAATATTCTATAAGCTTTACCTACAGATGAGTAGCCTAGGAAAACCCCTTCATCTGATTTAGGATCGAACTTTCCTAAGGGTGACTTGCCATTGATTAGGATGAAGCATTTGCACCCGAAAACGTGTAAGTGGGAAAGATTGGGTGTCCTACCCTTAAGCAACTCATAGGGTGTCTTATTAAGTTTGGATCTAACATTTACCCTGTTTAATACATAGCATGCGGTATTTACTGCTTCTGCCCAAAAGTATCTAGGGAGAGTGTATTCAGCTAACATAGCCCTAGCAGCTTCAACTAAAGTTCTATTCTTTCTTTCTGCTATTCCATTTTGCTGAGGAGTTCTAGGGGCAGAGAAATTATGTTCTATTCCAACATCTTTACAAAAAGATTCAAATTTATCATTCTCAAATTCCCCACCGTGATCACTATGAATTGTTGAAATTACACATCCTAATTTCCTTTGAATCCATGTGGAGAAAATTCTAAATTCTTCAAATGACTCACTCTTATGAGCTAGGAATTTCACCCAAGTAAACCTAGAGTAGTCATCTACTATTACAAACCCATACAACTTCCCTCCTAGGCTGGCTGTGCTAACAGGTCCGAACAGGTCCATGTGGAGAGTTTCTAGTGGCCTAGTGGTGCTGATATCCTTGATTGAATGAAATGAAGATTTAACTTGTTTTCCTAATTGGCAAGCATCACAAAGATGGTCCTTAGTAAAGTCTAACTTTGGTATGCCTCTAACTAAGTCTTTCTGAGTGATGTTCCTAAGTGTTTTCATACTAGCATGGCATAGTCTCCTATGCCATAGCCAAGAGTCATCTGCTATTGTTTTCAGACACAAAGAGTTTGAGGTTTCAATGCAATTCAAGTCTATCATGTAAACATTGTTTATACGTTTTCCCTCTAACACAAGTGAATCATTTAAACTAATCATGCATTTGTTAGACAGAAATTTTATATCAAAGCCCTTGTCACATAATTGACTTATACTTAAAAGATTGTGCTTTAAACCATCCACTAAAAGTACATTCTCAATAATTAAATTTTTAGTATTTCCAATGATACCTGAGCCCACCACTTTTCTGGTGGTGTTGTCTCCCAAAGTTACCTTGCCTCCTGACCTGGCCTCCAGTGTCACGAACTGCTTCATGTCTCCAGTCATGTGTCTCGAGCAGCCACTGTCCAGGTACCACATGCTCTCACTAGGTCTTTTGTGAGAGCATCCCTACAATGTCAATCATGGATTAGCTTTGGGAACCCAAGTGAGTTTGGGTTCCACATCATGCTTATATGAATGAAATGTATGCATGTTATGCTGTGATGATTACGATTTTGGTCTCCACACTAGATGTGTCCTATAGTTAATTGAGCACGTGCGAGCTATGTGACCTAGCATGCCACAAGAATAACATCTAACACCTGGAAATGGGTTCACTAATCTGCGAGGGTGGTAGAGCCTATTTCTGGGTTTGAATGATGCATGCCGTGCTGGTTTTGAGTGAGATGATTCACATGGTGGAGGATGAAAGAATTCAGCAAACGTGGGAGGTTTTTTGTTATTCTCGTATGCATGAAGTTTTTCATTTAAGAATTTGTTCTCTTGGTTAAGACTAGCATATTCGAATCTCAATGCATGCTCACTACTACCAAGTTCCCCTGATAGTTCTTCTAGTTCCTTAAATGCATTATCTAATTCAACATGTGATGATTTCAAGGTTTCATGTGCAGTGGTTAACTCAATATGCTTCTTGTTTAATGCATCGTATTCATCAAGCAACGACATATGATCTCTATCTAAGTCAGAAAAATTTTTTACTACACTAGCATGTTCCTTTTGTAAAGTACTAAACTCAGTATTAAGACTAGCATGCTTTTTCTTCAATTTTCTATACGAGTCATGGATTTTTTCAGAAATAACAAGCAGTTCATCGTAAGACAGTTGACATACCTCATCTTGATCTGATTGATCAAGATTATCATTAGTCATAAGACACAGATTTGTTACCTCCTCCTCTGCTCCTTCTTCCGATGAGTCTGAGGCAGAGTCGGCCCAAAAAGCTTTCTGAGTCTTAAACTTGCCCTTCTTGAACTTAGATCTTTCCTCACCCTTCTCCTTGGTTTGATGAGTTTTGATGTTGGGGCAATCAGCTCGGAGATGACCGGGTTTCCTGCACTCAAAGCAAATTGTTTCAGATGCAACCTTAGTATACTTTGAGTTCTTACCTTTGTTCCAATTGCTTTGATGATGGCGCTGCTTTCTTTTCAGAAAATTTTTGAACTGACGAGTCATCAAAGCTATGTCGTCATCTTCCTCCGCTGCTGAGCTGTCACTTTCAGAATTGTTTGCTTTTAAAGCCACTGCTCGCTCCTTTTTCTTTTCACCTGCATCACTTTGTCGTTGACTCACTCCTTGCTCGTAGGCAATGAGTGACACAAGCAAATTATCAATAGAATAGACATTTAGGTCTTTTGACTCAGTTATTGCAGTGATTTTAGCATCGTATGAGCTAGGCAAACATCGCAGTATTTTGTTTACTTTTTCTGAGTTAGACAACTCTCTTCCTAAAGCATGCAGTGATGTTACAATCTGGGTGAATCGAGTGTACATGTCAGTTATAGTTTCACTAGGTTTCATGCGGAACAGTTCGTAATCATGTAACAGTATGTTCAACCTAGATTGTTTGACCTCACTAGTTCCTTCGTACGTGATACACAGTTTGTCCCAAATTTGTTTACCAGTAGTACACGTTGATACTCGCATATAGTCTTCTGATTTTAATGCGCAAAAGAAACAGTTTAGACATTTAGCATTCAGTTGTGCAAATTCTCTATCCTCAATGCTCCATTCATTAAATGACAGTTCAGTTTTCACTCCATTCAACATACGAAACGGTGCAGAATAACCTTCTTGGACTAACATCCACATGCGGTAATCTAAAGACTGTAAAAATGTAGACATGCATATTTTCCAAAAATCAAACGGTATGTTGTCAAATAAAGGTGGACGAGTTATGGAATAACCCTCCGCAGTGTTACGGTTACCAAATTGAGCCATGGATCTTACGTTTCTAGGTTTTCTAAAACACTATTTTGAAACCCCGCTTTGATACCACTTGAAAGTACGAGATGCGTCAAGAGGGGGGTGAATTGGTATTTTAAAAATTTGACCCTACACAAGAGTTCTAATTTTTTTTTGTATTTTCGAAATATAATTTAACAACCAATGTGCGGAAGCAATTACAACGATCACAACGATAAAATTGATAACACTACAAGATTTAAAAATTGATTTTTCACCAAGCAATTAAAACGCACAAATTTAAAAGCATGAAAAGTAAAGTGCGGTAAACAGGAAAAAACACACCAGAAATTTTTATAGTGGTTCGGTCACTTGACCTACGTCCACTCCCCGGAGTCCTCTACTCCGGGATTTGCACTAGTAAAAGTTGACTCTCCTTTTGCCCCCACAGCAAGGCGGAGAAGCCTTTACAATACTCACTTTCACCTCCCTCGGTGCGGCGGAATACCAAACGCTATGACACCCTCCCGGTGACGGCAGCGGACCTTCTCCTTTTTCTCCCTCCTGGAGATGGCAGAGTACCTTGGCGATGTTGATCTTGAAGTGATTCTTCCTTCGAGAACTTTCTTGAAGCTTCTAAAGCCACAAGAGGAGCAAAGCATACAGCTAGCTTGGAGCCACCGTGTGATCCCCTCACACTACTTCTCCCTCACGCTCAAGCTCACCTTCACCTTCCTCTCTCAAGCTCTAGATCTCTCCAAAAACTTCTCTACCGAATCCCCTTCTTTTTCCTTCAAGCCTCTCACAGCAAAAAGGATTGATCAACAACCTTTTTTAGAAAAATAATAAGATGTTTTTTATATCAGGCTTCAGAAAACCCTAAAAAATTCAACTTTTGCGTTTCTGTTCGTACAGTACGATTTATAATCGTACAGTACGATCAGTTTAATTACAGCTCCGTCCAGTACGAGTGCAGACGAATAGGTATCGAATTTTATTCATATCGTACAGTACGATATGTATATCGTACAGTACGATACTATTGATTCGTACTGTTCGTACGGGACGAACTGTGGGACGAACCTCGGGATGAAAGAATTCGTCTCTGTCAGTCGTCCAGCACTCATTTAATCGTACAGTATGAATAGTGTTTTTCATGATATCGTCCTGTACGATAGGACTATCGTCCAGTACGATCAGTTCAAAATTTCTTGGGATCGTCTGGTACGATGGCTGGGATGAAGAAAATCGTCTCTGTCAATCGTCCAGCACTCCACCAGTCATACAGTACGATTAGTTCATTTCTTGATATCGTCCTGTACGATATGAATATCGTCCAGGACGATCAGAACAAAAAACATTGGTTTCGTCTGGTACGATCTCTGGGACGACTGAAATCGTCTCTATCAGTCGTACAGTACGATTTAACATCGTACAGTACGATCGACATATAATTAGAAACCAACGTTTTATTTCCTGATTAGGGAGATAATTTTGGCAAGTTATTAATTAATCGTACAGTACGATACATATCGTACAGTACGAATAGTTCATAAAATCAAATTCGAAAACTTACCAAACTTATTCTGGCGGCTAGGGTTTCACAATTACAAATCATCGTACAGTACGATCTCGATCGTACAGTACGATAAGTTTGTAAATTTAATCAATAGAGAATTAGCCGTTGCCTGAGTATTTTCAATTAATCGTACAGTACGATCAATGATCGTACAGTACGATGTGTTTTAAAAAATTAATCATTTTAAAAGAAAAAAAAATCTCCCCCTGTGTGTGTGCATTGTTGCTCCTTTCACATGCATGCTTCTGTGGCAGACTCAAAAAGAAAAATTAAAGATATAAAAAATTACAGACTCTTCAACATCCTATTCTACCCAATTTGAGTCTCCAGCAATCTTTAGCAGTGTGCATCTGACCTGAAATGTTAGTTCTCATATACAAAGATTAAACATTTGTAATCTAACGGAAGTCTATATTTACTCAGTAAATATTAGTTGTCACCATAAAAATTAAGTGCTCAGGATCCTGGATTCCAACACTCTCCAGATCCAGGGGCTTCCTCTTCGGGAATGAAAATTTTTGTTAACCATTTTGGGAATTGAAATGCAATGTCTGTCTCTGACAGCAAAATAAATGTGAATTCTCATACTTCAGTGATCAAAGGCTTTCATTTTCCTAATAAGTCTCCGGTTCACATAGAGAGACACAGAGTTACGCCGGCCACCTTTGTTAAAGATGTAGTTTTGGATAATCTGGGGAATAACTATTCGGATTTGTTGGAAGTTAGGAAATGCGTTTCAGTAGATTTAGGTGATTGTGTGGATAAATCTAACAATCGTGCTAGTGTAGAGGTCAATCCAACAGGAGCTAATTCTGGTCTGGTTGATAAGGATGTATCATTTGCGGACAAGTTTAATGGTTGTTTGCCTAAGAAGAATAAGTACGGGGTGAATGCTATGTCTTGGAACACAAAACCTTATATTAAGCTTAACTTCAAGGAAGAGGATTTGGTGATGAATGTAGATGGTAAGGCAGACAAGCTATGTGAAGAAACAGAGATTTCAAATACTAAAAGGTTGGTAAATTCATTGGTATTTAAAGTTTTTGGTAAAGAGATGCCTTCACACTTAGTTGCGTGGGAGGTGAGGCGCCAATGGAATAAGTTTGGTAAATTTCATTTTACAACACTTGGAAAAGGGTGGTTTTTTTGGCAGACCCTGGTTTGTAAATGGTCACATAATAAGCATGGAAAAGTGGAATCCAGATTTCTCACCTTTATCTTTGAAGGGATTAACTTCTCCAATTTGGATTAGAATGCCACGCATTCCTCTTCATTGTTGGGATGAGCTGAATATTGCGAGAATTGCATCCATGATTGGTACACCCCTAATGTTCGATGGAAATTTGTTTCAATGGGGGAGAAGAGAATTTGCTAGAATTTGTGTGAGGGTGAAGATTGATCAATGTCTTCCTCTAGGAGTTTGGGTGGATAGTATCTCGGGGAGATTTTTTCAAAGAGTGGAATATGAAAAAATATCATCTTTTTTCTTCCACTGTGGGAGGATTGGACATGCAAAAATGGATTGTATTAAGGAGTGTACTATGCATAAGGAGAAGGAGGTAGTTAGCAAAGAAGAAGGAAAGGAAGATGGTATGGGTAAGGAGGCTGTGGGATCGGATTCTGCTTCCTACGGTCCTTGGGTATTGGTTAATCGTAAGAAGGGAAGAGGTGTTGGCCAACGTAGAGATTTGATTAGAACTCCTAATGTCCAATTTGTGAAGAAAAAGGGTCCTCTTGAGCAGTCCTTACAGCTGGGTTAGAAATTGACATTCCCTGAGAAGGAGCATGGTGTCCAAGGTAAGGAAGAACTTAAGAAGCTAGTTTTTGATAACAGTGTGGTTTCTAATATTATGGTGGAGGCTGGTGTGAAGATGGTTAGCAACAATATTGATGTAAATTTGAATAATAAGGAAGTGAATGAAACATCTATGGTGATTCTTGATTGCAAGAATAAGGAAGTTGCTCCTGATTGTGATTCGGTGGCTGCTGGTTGTAGTGCAGATAATATTCAGTCTGCAATAAATGAAAATACTGGTAAGGGATGATTGCGAACTCAAGCAGGTCCGGATGGATTGCTTGTGAACTTAGGTACTCCCTATTCTCTTTCAGTTGGTTTACAGCATTTGAATCATAATGCTATTGATATGGGTAACAAGGAAGTTAAGGGAGGATTGGAAGATGAATGTGTGGAGGAAGGGGAAATTGTTGTCAAGAATATGGAATGTAGTGGTCACTTGGAATTTCCTTGTCGTGTGGAGCCAGGGACATGCCAGGGATTGGAGATGGGCCTTTCTAAGATAGAAGTGGTGGAAAAGTCATCTTCTGGTAATAAAGTAAAGCTATTGAAAGAGCTTAAATCTCTCGGTTCATCTAACATCATTGATCATAACAGGAAGTTGGAAGGTGAAAAATCTAGGAAGAAGGGGGGTGTCACCCTCAACCATAAACAATGACATCCTTGGTTTTCTGGTATTGCAGAGGGGCCAAGAAAGTGGAGGCCGCTCTTTAACTGAAGGATGTGGTGAAAGATAACAATGTGTTTTTTGTGGGACTGCTGGAAACAAAGTTGAGTTCGGTAGGAAATATCCAAATTTTGAAGATGTTGGGAAATAGTTGGGACTCATATATGGTTCCATCTGAGGGTCTTTCTGGAGGATTGATGGTATTGTGGAGAAAGGATTTAGCTTCGTTCTCATTGATTGATAAATCTGATCTAGTGATTATTGGGAAATTGAGAATCCTTAATAAGGGTTGTTGGAAGGTGGCTTCGGTTTATGGAAATATGAAGGCTGTGAACAGAAAAGGCTTATGGGAATGTTTGGAGAAACATTGTTCTGAGGATTGTCCTATGGTGGTAGGTGGTGATTTTAACTGTGTTCTATCTCAGGAGGAAAAAAGAGGCAGGAAAAGATTCAACATGTCTTAAGGTTCAATGGATATGAAGAATTTCATGATCAATAATGATCTTCATGAGGTAAGGTCTATGGGTCCCAAGTTCACTTGGTGCAATAATAAATCGGGAGGTGCTCGGATACTAGAAAAATTGGATAGATGTCTTATTAATTCCTTTGCTTTGAACTCCATCCATCTAGCCTTGGTGAAACATCTTTCACGTATTGCTTCGGACCATTGTCCTATTCTTTTAGAAAATTTTAAGCCTTCGATTATTTGTAATAGAGGGATCCGTTATGAAGATGTGTGGTCTTCGTACCACAGGGCAGCTGCTATTATGGAGAAAACATGGAAGAAAGTAAATGGGAATGATCTGGCTACTTCTCTCAATCTTAAGTATAAAAGATCTCTTAGAGCTCTTTATTTTTCGAGCAAAGCTAAGTTTTGGAATCTCAACTTACTACAGGATAAGCTGAAAGAAGAAATTTTGGTTATCCAATTGGAGGAAGCCGAAGGTGGGTTGTCTTTTAGAGGCTGCAGCTTCTCAGATTTAAAATAAATGAACTCAATGTTACACTGGCCCGGCTTAATTCCTGGTGGAGGCAACGAGAAAAAGCTAATTGGATGGAAGATGGGGACACCAACTCCTCCTTTTTTCATGCTTTCTCTAGTGCTAGGAGGAACCTTAACTGGATTAGTCACATCAAAACCCATGGTGGTTTGGTTATTGAAGATCTTGCTGAGATTCAGAAAACTTTTTCTTATTTCTTCTTACAAAAATGGAAGCATAGAGATTGCTTACTGGATGGATGGCCGACTCCTTCAAGTGTTATTAGTGATGAGGATCATTTCTTTCTAAATGCTGACTTCACTTTGGATGAAATGCAGGCGGTGGTGGACAAGGCTGGGTTGAACATCTCACCTGGTTTGGATGGGATTACATTCTCCTTTGTCAAAGATTTTTGGAAAGTTATTAAGAATGATGTTTGGCAAGCGGTTTGTCAATTTCTTTCTACAGGAGTTATTCATCATTCTTGGAAGGAAACAATGATTATCTTAGTCCCTAAGGTTAGAAATCCTCAGGTGGTTTCTAACTTCCGGCCAATTAGTCTGTGCATGACTATTTATAAAATCATTGCAAAGATGCTAATGAATAGATTGGATAAGGTTATTCACAAGATCATTTCAGGAGAACAAGCAGCGTTTATCAAAGGTAGATCCATGGATGAGCATGTTCTACTTGTTCAGGAAGTCTTCAACAAGTTCCGGTACTCAAAGCTAAAAAGGAGCTTTTGGCTATCAAGTTGGACATGGAGCAAGCTTATGATAGCATGGGCTGGCAAGCTCTTAGGCAGGTTCTTACTCGCTTAACCTTTCCTATCAAATTTAGGAAGCTTTTAATGGAATGTATATGTAATCCTAAATATTGCATTTTGATTAATGGGAAGAAGACGGATTTGGAATGAAGGTAAATGTGGATTTAGGCAAGGTGTCCCTTGTCCCCTTACTTGTTTATTCTTTGTTCTCAAGTTTTCTCTGAAGCTTTAAATCATAAGAGGAACTATCTTGGCATTTCTATTACTCCTAGGGCTCCCCGAGTTTCTCATTTGCTCTATGCCGATGATGTCCTAATCTTCTCAGAGGCAAATGTTAGGAAGGTTAAGGAGGTGAAGAACATTATTTTCCAATATTGCAATTGGACGGGACAAAGGGTTAATCAAACCTTTATTTTAAAATTCTATATTTTAAATTCTATTTAAGTGAGTTTTATTTTATTATTTTCAAACCTCTTTTGAACACTTATTTAAACAGAGCTTTCTGATGTTTGAGTTCAATTGATCAAGCCTCATATAAGTTCTTAGGACATTTTCCTTCAAACCTTTATTTTAATATTACATATATGTGAGCTAGGCACTCTTACTTATATTGAAGCTTGATTTATGAGTGTTATGATAAGTGCTCCCCCCTTATCATAACATTGCAAATTGAATGAGGTAATGAAGTTTGCATTGGAGTGGAATCCAAGTATTTTAGTTATGAGTTAACTTGAATATTAGAGAGTTCACTCCCATCCTTTGCATATGCACAGAGATCTTTGATTGTAATTGTGTGATTGCATTTACATGTATGTTTAAGGGTTAGTAAAACTCTGATTTAAACCTTCTTAAACTTAGTATCATTAAGGACAATAAATAAGGACCTGGTTTAGAAGACTTAGAAAATTTTAATAATTAGGATTCCCATCCTATTGACTTGAGACTTGGATCAATCAAACTTAGTGACATTCTCAGCCAATAGAAATTTTCAAAATTTGTTCACATCGTCCTAGACGATCCACATCATCTTGGAAGATATGATCAAATCACCACTCATCACATATCCAATGGGTGGTCTGAACCAATTATTGGTAATCATCCTGGACAATCCATGTTGAAAATGTGCTGGATGATTTAAATTCAGTTGGTACGATCCATTAATGCTAATCATCCTAAATGATCCACCTAATCATCCTGGATGATACTTTTCGTCAACGATCGTTCAGAATGACTCCTCAGGATGATCGCCTGTGTCTAATCATCCTGGACAATATGATTACCTTTTTGACCAATCATTCTAGATGATAATAATTATGCTGATCGTCCTGGATAATCCCACGGTCATTCTAGATGATATTCTCAAATCTATTTAAAATAGCCATTTGAAACCTTTTCTTCACCAAACCCTTCAACCCTTCTCTCCCTCAAGCTTTCCACTTCTTGATATGGCTGGTGACAAAAGGTCACGTGCACTTACAGGCTGCTCTTCTAGGAGCACTATCGATCCTCGATTCACCGAAGTAGCAGATGAAGTAACATATGCCTGCTTCAAATCTTTTGGCATCAACCCCTCAAAAATCATAAATCAATCCACCCTAAATTTTCATGTACTACAACTTTTCGCCAATAAAACCCTGGGTTTCATTCTCACTCTAGCTTTCCCTTTTAATTATGAAATCCTGTTTGAGTTTTTTGCCAGTCTCCATTTCAATACTGATTTTACCTCCCTACAGTCCTACGTTAATCGATGTCCTATCATAATAACGTATCAAAATTTCTACAAATTTCTTCGACTGTCCACTACTGGAGACAAGCTCCTTCTTCTAGCCTCTGATCCTAACTTCAACTGAACCCATGTCAACAACACTCTTAGGGATACCAATGCTCCCTTTCATGACTCATCCATCAATTCCCTAGTCAATGATACACGAACAATCCAGCACATCCTTCACAACTCAGTTATTCCAAAAGCTGCATAAAGGATTCACATCACACCCATCCTTTCATTCATCACCTACTATATCATGACCAATCACCAATTTAATGATGCTAATCCTCTTATCCGATGCATCAAGCACTTAACATGCATTAGGGATCCAAGCCACAAAAGAAAGCTAAACCTAGCCCTCAGACACCTAATTGGATATGTTCTTGAATCAAAATATAAACTTCAATTCCCTTCTCCACTTGATCACCACCCGATCTTCTACTCAATAACTCCATCCACACCCTCCATAGTACTTGTCATCCCCGTGCGCATGAGGAGCCTGGTGAAGAAGAGGAAGGTCCTATTCTTGTACCTAACCCTTTCAACCAGAAGCCTCAGATTGATCACATGGCACAGAGGTTCGATTAGTGGGAGGCCAGATTCGATGCCTATGTAGTCCAGCTGATAGTTTGTTAGGGTTATTAAGCCCTTATAAACTAGTCCCAAGGCTAACCAAGAGGGGCGGTGAATTGGTATTTTAAAAATTCTTATACAAATAGAAAAATATTTTTATCTTTTTGAATATTTAAAACATGAACAATAAAAGCGGAAGTAGATAACCAAAATTAGATTTTCAACCATAGATCAGATCAAAAAAAATGTGAAAATTAAAATGCAAAAAAATAAATGAAAAGTGCACACAAGATTTATAGTGGTTTGGTCAACTTAACCTACGTCCACTCCCCGGAGCCTCCCCTCTAGGTATTGCACTAAATCACTATAGTGACTCTCCTTTTGCTCCCACAGTAAGGCGGAGAAGCCCTTACAAAATCTTTCCACTAACACTGGTGAGGTAGAGAACCTTGACTCCTTTTGCTTCCTCTTGAAGCAGGTAGAGAACCCCAGAATCCTTTTGCTTTCTCCTGAAGTAGGCAGAGAACCTCGAACTCCTTTTGCTTCCTCTTGAAACAGGCAGAGAACCTGAACTCCTTTCGCTTCCTCCTAAAACAGGCAGAGAATCTTGATCTGATGCTGATAACCATCTCCCTAGAGCCACCATGGAACCAAGGATGAAGAAGGAAGACGGTGATCGAATCCTTGCTTGGAACAACCTTTGTGAATACCCTCACAAACTATCCCTCACAAGATCCTCTCTCTCTCCCAAACTCTTCTTCTCCTCTAAGCTCTCTTAGAGTGGAAAAAATTAGTAAAAGATTAATGAAGAGATAGTTAAATAGCTTAAATAGAAGGCCTCGAAAAATGCCCTAAATTCATCTTATCGACTATATCATCGAGGACGATCTGTTGATCATCCTATATGATAAGTACAAAATAAGCCATTTTTCCAGGACGATTGCCATGGTCTGGACGATCAGAAGAAATATTTTCTACATATCATCCAGGATAATTTTACGATAGTCTGGGACGATTAGTTCAATTTGAGGGGAAAATAATAAATCATCCAGATAAGTTCTCAGGACATCCAGAATGATGTCCTAGACGATCAGAAGAAAATAAGGGTTTTCATCCTGGATGATTTCACAATCATCCAAGATGATCAGTTCATTTTAGGTGGCAATCGACAAATCATCCTGAAAATGTCTCGGGAAGTCCAGGACGGTATCTTGGATGATCAGAAGAAATTCATGGCTTTCGTCCAGGATGATTAGAGATCATCCCACAAAATATAAAGTATCATTTGGGATGATTAGGGATGATCATCTTGTATGATGTGATTGATAATTGAAACCATAATTATTCTCCTAATCAACGGATCTTTTTTGGCAAATTATATGAATCATCCAGGATGATACAATTATCATCCTACACGATCTGAACAAAAATCTAAAAATAAAATGTTTCCTAAAATGTGATTGGCGGCTAATTTCAGAGTTTGAACATATCGTTCAGGATGATGTAGGGATCGTCCAGGATGATCTGCTTAATCAAATTTACTTAACCTAAATGCCCTAATTAGGGTTTCTATTTTGAACTAATTATCCAGGATGATTTTGGATCGTCATATACGATATGCTCAAAATTCAGAAGACTCTTAAACTCACCAAATTTCTTCCCATAATGTGTGTGTGTAAGGTTACTTAGCATCATGATTCATCTTATAACATTTGACACAAGAACTGGTAAAAACTATTAAAATTTAAACTTACAGACTGACTCAGTCATAGTCTACCCAATCTTGAGCTGGCTTGGATTGCAATTGAATTTGTAAACCTAAAAAGTTAGTAGGCAAGGGAAACTAAAATAGATATGTAGTAGTAGCAGTAAAGAAGTAGGAATGTTTGGTATCATCAAAAATACAAGGCTTGAACCTTGATTTGCAACACCACCAGTAGCAGCACGACTAGGATATGACCTAGTTCGAGGAGGAGTTTGCTTTCATTAACAGATTCTTTCAGCCATCACCACCTCCACCGAATCAGAGTTCCTCTTTCTAGTCTTTTTATATGTTTGTGTACGAGTTCATACATGTTTTGTACTATATTCTGTTTAGTGATTATTTTTCTATTTCCTCCTTTTTGTGATGTCAAAACGGGGAGTAGTGTTAGTGTTGTACTATTTTCTTGTTAGTGTTGTATTGTTTACTTGTTTTAGTAGAATTTTCTTTGCTTTAGTTATATTGTTCTCCCTTATTTTATATTTCACTTTTTGTTAAAAGAAGATATAAAATAAAATAAAATAGAATAGAATATCTGCTTGATTTGAAATTATCTAGAAAATATTTGTCATCATAAAAAAAGGGGAGATTGTTGCAAATCTGGATTCAAGCATTATAATTTTGATGATAACATACATTTCTGTCTGTCTACTACTGTTACTATTGCATATCTATTTTAGTTTCCAAGCCTACTAACTTTTTAGGTCCATAAGATTAATTGCAATTCAAGCCAGCTTAAGATTGGGTAGATTAGGACTAAGTTAGTCTGTAATTTTAATTCTAATGAGTTTTACATTTTCTTGAGTCAAATATAATAAGGTGGGTCCTGATGCTAAGTAACCTTGCACACACACTAAGTGAGAGAAATTTGGTAAATCAAAGAGTTTTATGTTTTTGATCATATCATACAGGACAATCTAAAATCATCCTAAATGATCAATTAAAAAATAGAAACCCTAATTAGGGCATCTAGGTTAAGTAAACCTGATTAAACAAATCATCCTAAATGATCCTCTAATCATCCTAGATGATATACTTAAATCAGAAATAATCATCCGCCAAACACATTTTAGAAAATATTTTATTTATAGAATCATACAGGATGATCCCATACCATCCTGGATAATTTATTACAATCTTGCCTAAATGATCTCTTGATTAGGAGAATAATTATGGTTAAATTGATCACTCACATCATACGGGACAATCTTCCTGATCATCTCGAACGATCCTTTATAATTCATGGGACGATCTCCAATCATCCCGGATGAAAACGATGATTTTCTTCTGATCGACCAGGATATCATCCTGGACATCCCGAATGTTGTGTGGGATGATTTGTCGATTGCCACTCAAATTGAAATGATTGTCCTGGATGATTGTGTAATTGTCTAGGACAAAAACCATTATTTGTTTTATCGTCCAGGATATCATCCTGTACGTCCTGAATAATTGGCGGGATGATTAGTCGATTTTCTTCTGATTATCTCGGACGATCGTGAAATCATGTTGGATGATATATAGAAATTATTTCTTCTAATCATCTAAACAATGGCAACCATCCTAGCTTAAAGGCTATTTTTGTACTGGCCATATAGGATGATCGACAAATCATCTTGGTTGATCTTTGATGGCAAGTTAAAATTTAAGGCACCTTTTGAGGCCTTCTATTTAAGGTCTTCTATAGCTGATGATCTAATCTTTTTTCCTACCCCTAGAGAACTTAGAGAAGGAGAAGGAGAGAGGGAGAGAGAGAGAGAGAGAATCTTGTGAGGTGGAGTTTGTGAGGGGTTTACAAAGGTTGCTGCAAGTAATGATTCAGGTCATCTTCTCTAATCATCATCCTTAGCTCCTCGGTGGTTCTAGGGATGTCTTCATCAGCCCTAGAATGAGATTCTCTACCTGCTTCAGAAGGAAGGAAAAGGAGGTGAGGTTCTCTACCTACTTTAGGAGGAAGCAAAAGGAGATGAAGTTCTCTACCTGCTTCAGAAGGAAGCAAAAGGAGTTGAGGTTCTCTACCAGCTTTAGGAGGATGCAAAAGGTGTTGGGATTCTCTGCCTGCTTCTGGAGGAAGCAAAAGGAGTCTAGGTTCCTGGCCTCACTGGTGTTAGTGAAAAGATTTTGTAAGGAATTCTCCACCTTGTTGTGGGAGCAAAAGGAGAGTCACTATAGTTTTAGTGTAATACTTGGAGGGGAGGCTCTGAGGAGTGGACGTAGGTCAAGTTGATCGAACCACTATAAATTTGGAGTGCTCTTTTCATTTACTTTTATGCACTTTAATTTCTATATATTTCTTTGATTTGTTTTGTGTTAAAAATCCCTAATTTTGTTATCTTCTTTCACTTAAACTGTTTATTTTTAAAATATTCAAAAAGATTTAAAAAGATTTTTCTTTTTGTTTAAGAATTTTTAAAATAACCAATTCACCCTCCTCTTGGTTAGCCTCTAGACTAGTTCATAAGGGCTTAACAACCCTAATAAACTTTTAAACCCCGACAGTCAAGGCTCGCCTGTTGCAAGATTCCTGGCGAACCAAGTTCAAATCTGTCCAGGCTTTATACCGTTCGATCCAGAGCATTTCGAGCTGTGACTTTAACTATTAAAAGTTTCATGTATAAACTATAGGTTTAGAGAGCTTAAAATAATTTAAATCGATTAATTTGATCAGGTATAAACTCAAGCTCTAACTTAGGGCACCAAGCTCAAATTAGCTTTTCAATAAGAGCTTTTTTCAAACCGTATAAATACACCCCCATTGATGCTCTTCACTAAGTGATTATATGCTTTAAATTTCAAGTCAAATGGTTCAGTATTTCATGAGAACGAGCTAAAAATTGGTTTTAGGGTTCGGTCTACATAATTTCTCGTTACGTAAGATCTGAACTGTTGATCTTTCGATCAACGGCTTATATCTATCCATTATATCATCTGATCCAACTGCGTGGTTTGTGTGGTCGTTCGAATTTTGGTATGGCTTAATTATAGCCGTTTATCTCAAATTGCACGAGATCAATGGCTTAGATCCCTGCTTATGTGGTTTAGTGAAACTGTGTGAGGCATTTGATGGGTGTCACGCGTTTGACCGCCACTACGCCGTCATCCGAGTCAGCCCAATCATTGCCATCACTGTGTGATCTTGTCTCTGTGAATTAGAAGCTGCCACGCGTCCCACTATCGCGTTAGAACTTATATTTAATTTTAAAATATTTTTTAAAACTTTTTAATTAACAGATAGTTAAGAAAAAAATCACAAATTAAATACAAATCCAAAATTAACATGTAATACTTCAAAATTCTTAGCTTATTATAAACTTTAATTTAAAATTAATATTAATTTAAAATGTCTTATATATTTTAAGTTATTTAAATTATTAAATATTAATTTTTTTTAAAATAATATTCAATTAAAATTAAAATTAATATTAACATAAATTTAAATTTTTCTTTAAATAACTTAATTAATTATAAAAAAAATAAATATAAAAATTGAATTTTAAAATTTTTGATATTGTTAAAATAATTTACTTTATTTAATTAAATCATTACTTAATATTTAATTAATTAAGTACTTTCAAAATTCATAGATTTATATTAAAATATTTTTTTTAACTATTAAATATTTATTTTAAAATATTTTAATTTAAAATTAAATTAATTTAAGATACATTCTATGTTTTAAATAGTTTTAAATTAATTATAATTTTTAAATATTTTATTAATGTTAATTAAAAATTAAATTCAAATCATTTGTAAACTTTAAGAAAATATTTTAGATGATTTTAAAAATTTAAAAACATTTAATAATTAATTTAATTTAATTTAAGAATTATTTTTAATATTAATTAATTTTAAATTATTTAAAAATGCATTTAATTTCCTTAAACTTTAAAAGTTCAAATAAAATTCAATTTAAATAAAAAAATACAAATAATACCTTAAAATTTTCAGAATGTTAAGTATTTTAATTTAAAATAAATTTTAAAATTAAAAAGTTTATTTATTTTAAATAATTCTAATTATTTAATTATTTATTATTTAATTAATATTTATTAAATATTATATTAAATATTTTGAAAATTTAATTTCAAAATATTTTCTTTAAAAAACCAGAGAATTATTTTAAATATTTAAATTCAAATTTAATTTGAGATATTTTAAAACATTTTCAAAATAGTTTCTATTATTTAAATATTTAAATATTCTATTGGTATTTAATTAATTATTGATTTCAATTATTTTCATAAAAAAATCAGAAATATATATTTAAGAATATTCTCAAATTATTAAGATATTTTCAAAAAAAATTTTAAAATTATTTTGAATTATCTTAATTTTTCAAAACATTCTTAAAATTATGCTAATTTCCCATATAAAATTAATTTTCAAATTATATAGGTTATATTTTGAGAGCTTTGAGTGTGTCCTTGAGATCTTAAACATAGCTAGTCTTGATTGAATTGCATTAATGGTGAGTAGAGATTAATCAATGAATAATTATTTTAATAATTGCCCATTGATTAATCTTCCAATTAATTAAGTTATATATTAATTTTACATGTGTAGATTTCACACACCCACCTAGTTCTAACGCTCTGTTAGATATAGGATTGGATTATGATTGTGTGCTACATTCGTGTATATGGTCAAGGGTTAGTGACATTGATTTCAGCCTAGCTAACTTAGTGATATCATTAAGGATAATAATTAAGGACATGTTTAGAGAATTTAGTTTAATTTTAAAAATTAGGATACACTGCCTATTGACATAAAATTTGAACCATTTGAACATAGTAATATTCGCAGCCCATAAGAATTTTCTCATTGATTTTTTAAAATCATTAAGCCCTTTAATAAATTTACATAAGTTTAAACCCTTAATTAAGATCAAAACTTCTAAAAACTCTAATAAATCAAATTTAAATAAAAAAATTACAAATAATATTTCAAATTGACCAAAATTCCAACCTTAACTTAAGAAAATTAAAACCCCATGGATTTGACATCAAATTTAAGTTAATTTAATTTTAAAGGAAAATTAATATTTAATTAATTAAATTAATTAAAAATAATTAACATTTTTAAAAAATTTGCAAACACTTGGGAATCTCTCCTTGGATAATTTCTGACTTTTAGAGTTGATTTCAAAGAGTTGGGAGTTTTTTTGAAGAAAAATCAGTAAAAGACCCTTAATTAAACTCATTAAATAATTCAATAAATACTCAAACTTTGAAAAATTATAACTAATTCTAGAAAATTTCAAATTTAGCAAACTCAGCAGTATTCAACTCCAATTAAGATCTAATATTTATCAAAAATATCAAACATTCAAAAATCAGTCAAAATTACAAAGTCAACTTTTTGGTCAAACTTAGGTCAAAATCAAGTTAAAACTTCAAACCTATATAATTAAATGTAGGAAATCTAAATCCAACAAACTTAGTGTCTAATTACTCATCTTACGATCTATAATTTTCTAAAAAATAACTAACTTTCCATAATTCAAGATTAATCAAAAAATTAACTTTTGACCCCTTAATTAAATGATTAAAATAATCCAAAAAATTTTAAAAATTCAAAAATTACTTAAAATTATAGAAAACCTTAATCTAACTTTAAAAGTACTGATCAATCAATCCTGATTAAAATTTATCAACATTCAAACCTTAATCAAATCACTTAATTATATCGATTACCACTTGGTAACATAGGCCTACGAGGCTATTAACTTAGCCCTAAGAAAGATAAAATAGACTTCATGGCCTTGATGGGCAATAACGATGGTGACCATTTAACATTCAAAAATACACTTTAAAATTAATCTTAAAATATTAATACTTAAACTTTAATTAAATTCTTCCCTTAAGCCTTTCAACCAACCAGAAATAACTTTAATCGATTGCCCCACATAGGACATATCCAAATCACACAGCCTATCTCACACACTTTAGATGGTTTGCTAGGATAACCAACTCTAGTCTTAGGCTAGGCCGGTATTTACTTTTCCGTGATTTTAACTATATGCTGATTGCTAGTTTATTTTGGTGTGTATGTTTATTTAGTTTCTACGATATATGTACTAATTTGATTATGTGTTAGATTACCCCTAGGTTAGGGGTGATTTATGCTAATATAATCTTATATAGGTGGCATTGCTCATACAGAGCAATCAAGTATAAAGAGAGAAAAATAAAATCAAGTTTTAAATTAATGATGTTTTCTATAGGTACTTCAGAATGCTTAAGTTCCCTTTTAAATTAAAAGAGCATGGCTAAGTATGGTTGTTATTTGAGTATTTAAATTTTTTATTAATATTAAATGCTTGGGATGTTAATTTAAATATTGATTTCTTAGGATAACCCTACAGGTATTCCTTAGTCTTTTGATTTTTAAATATTCAATGTTTTGGATTTAAATTTGAGTTGTAAATGTTTAAGTTCTTTGAGAATTGGATTAAACATCCAATTTGGAGTCCAAAGAGGAAGGGACATCCCTCAGGGCATAGTCCCTATCCATTTGGAGATCAAAATTAGGATAATCTTAAAATATCCAAAGGGAAAAGATAACACCCCTTTCGAGGGGGAGTTTTTTTTTTGGATATTCGAACCCGACAATCCAAGGAGCCCGCAGAAGGACGAAAAAGTGGATAACGAGAAGACCCATTCTCAAAGTTACTTGAGTTTTTGGAGTAGAATTTGGGTTGTTGTCAGTGGTACCCGGCCACTTTACTTTCTATAGACCCTAGGTTTAATATTAAAAGGTATTTGTCTATGGATATTAAATTTTAATTGAATTATTTATTAAAATTAATTATTTGATATTGATTGCGATATAGGATTGCATGCTTTTAGTAGCTTTTTTTATGATCTTGTATGTCGTATTTGATTTATCCTGGAACCCGATCGGAGGCTCGTGAGGGAACGTTAAAATTCTTCTACTTAAATAGAATTAAAATTTTTAACCAACTTAGCAACTCTAACATTTTAAGAAGTAAGCTCAGGACCGTCAAGAGTTCTCATAAGCATTCTTGATTCATTTTCTTTCCTTTGTTAGGTACCTCCCCGCATATGGGTGTTAGCAGACCACCTGGCCTATGATGGTGTAGAATTATCAAGGGGAATCTGTACATTCTTTTAGGATAAAATCTATTTTTCAAGCCTTTTTAAAATTGCTTCATTCAAATTTCAAGTATTTAATTGAGTCAATTAGCAAGCATTGCATTAGATACAAACTTAAAAGTGTCTAAAATTTAATTACATTTTTATTTAAATTTTTATCACCCAGCATAACTGAAGGTGCCAATTAGGAATCTAGATGTCAGCCCCATTTTCCTTAAACTTAACTTAATACAACATGCTTACCCACTTATACATAAATAATTAGACTTATGCTTTTAAAGCATTTAGGTAGTTTAGCTGGCTCCCCAATCTAGACTGGGATAAGTCCATATCCTGTATTGTAATAACTAGGTTTAGGCTATTAATTTTTAGTACCCATTTTAGACTTAGGTTTTGAGGTAGGCTCAGGCTATAAGACCTCAACCTTCAGGAATTGAATCCAACCTTCTAAAAAAATTATCAACTCAAACTTAAATATCTTTTAATTCAAATTCAAGCCCAGCACATAGGATAGAATGGGGCAATTCTGAATTATTTCAGAATCCTAGGTGCCTACTGCCCTTCCTCCTTTGACTCCAAAAATAAGTGTTCAATATTGAACCATTCCAGATTGAAAATTCTAAACCTCTCCTACTCTGATATCAAACTTTGAATTCTTAAATAAAATTTCTACCACTATTTTAATCAAGAGTATTTGTTGGAAACTTCGATTTCCCTATGATGTAATTAACTACGTGGGCTTGCACTTGTCAGAGATTTAGAAACTCATATTAAATTTTTAAAAATCAACCTTTTTCAAAACTTTAATTAATTATCTTTGGAAAAATCAAACCTGATGATCATTATTGTTATTTTCAAAAAATCGATAGTGATTGATATTTCCTTTCCTCAGAGAGATATATTGATTACTATCATAATTTTACTTATAAAATTAATAATCTTTTATCCAGATTAACTTACTCAAACAGTCGATCAAATTTTATTTTGAGTCCAGGGTCATCTATAATTCTTCCGTAAGTTTGACTACGATAATCAGGATGAATTCAAAATTTTGCAATTTAAACCCATTAAGGAGTGATATATTTACCTCTCGAGGTGATATATCATTCATAATGACGTGTTTGATTTCAAAACTAAAAATTCCTACAATTAAATTCTCCCAAAGAAAATTAATCTTTTTTCAAAACTCAAACAACACTTTTTTAATCAAACAAAAAATTGTGACTCTGCTAGGGAAAAATCTCTCTCTCAATAGTTTTGACTACCTTTCTTCCATTGGTCCCTCTACCCATTTCTCCCTTGGGTGATTGTGGCCAACATCAATTAAAATATGTTAAAAGAGAGGTGAGCGAGGAAACCTCCTTCCAAGTCAGGCTTTGACATTTTATCTCCAAGTTAATTGGTAGAACGAAAGAGTCAAGATAAACCATTTGAGATCTTCCTATAAATATAAAAAAAAAACCTCGCATAGTATAATATATCACAAGTATGCTAAGTTTCATAACTTATAAAAGACCCATTAATTTTAAAGTCAAAGTTACAATTATCTAGCTGAATCTGATCTTTTTCAAATCACAATTGATTTCTATGTTTTATCATTACTTATCAGACTATAAGTCTTATAGTTCAGTATATGTGATAGAATATAGACTTCTTTTTCAAATTTAATTCAAAAGCTCGATCCTTTTGGTTAAGTTGGCCTTCGACATTTCACTCCCAAACTGCTCGTTAGGATGAAAAATTCAGGTCGACTTCTTTGAATCTCCTTGTCAAAATTTTGTAAACACTACAAAAAAATAACTTTTAAAGACATATATATTACGACACTTTTATGTAAGTGCCTTAAGAAATATTTATTAGGGTGTATTCTCTTTTGGTGCTAATTAACGAAGGCTTTAACAGGAACAGTGAAATAGTGCCCACTTCTTATTCTTTCATCTTGCTTATATTTAACTATTGGCCTCCTTTGCCTATGCATGTTCTCTTTGTTTGCCATTCCTCTCGGCGATCTCTATGGCTCCATCGACAGTCGCGATGGCCGCAACAGGTAAAATGCTTTTGAATGTCAAATGCCCAATGTCTAGGGTTTAATAAAATTTTATTCTTTCTTCTTTTGATTTCTAAGGTTCTTGAGGTTATCGCAATTTTTGAAAGCTCGACCGAAAGCTGCTGTGTGTCGATTGTTGAAAGGTATTTCGCTAATCTTGAAGTTCATTCGGATGTTGTTCTGTTTAGTTCTCTTTATTTTATTCTTCGATTCATGGCTTCCCCTGTATATATTGGAAAGACTCCTACTACTTGAGAGTTTATAGTTTGCTTTAGTTGACATATCCTGCTGATTACTTAAAACATACTTAAATTAAGCTGTAAAAGCTTCATGCTTGATTTGAAAAGCATAATAATCTTAAACCAACTTTCAAAATAATCAGGAACTCTTTTTCTCTAAATAAATAAAAGCTCTTTATCATAAAAATACAAGAATTTCCCAATATGGAGAAGTTAACAAGTCATTTTTCTTCTGAAAAGCTTACTGTAGTTTAAGGGAAGCTTTCTTCTTTTTTGATGTTTTATGAGATGAATATTACCTGGTTCAGTCTACAGTCTGGCATGCCATGAACTAAAGTTAGATTCCCCATTCAAAGAATTGTTTTTATTTATTTATTTATTTTTGGTAAGAAATTACAGGGTGCTCAATTCTTACGTTGGAACTGCGAATCATCTTCAAATTGTAACATGATTTCGTTGTTCAATGCCATTGGCAGTAATCAGTAGGATATGCCTCCAATACTTTGATTACAATTTTATGAAAACATTAATTTAATATCCTGCTTTGATATTAACAAGTCTATGCATTTAAAATACATTCAGGAGAAAATGTGAATTTATTCCTTGCATTTCCATGCTCATTATTGATATTGATGCTCTTATCATTATTTTTGTGCCTAACAATGAATACTTGAATGTTGATGTATTCCTGCCATGTAAAATATTCTAGGTTATTTGTTAGGGAACGATGAACCAAAAATACCTTTACAACCGAAATTTGTTCCGGGGGCAACGCCCCCAGAAACCCCCTTAGGGGCGCTGCTCCTTGACCCCACGACGTGACTAGGTAGGTCATACCCCGCCAGGGGGCACTGCCCCCTTGGATCCCCGGCCATATAATTGTTTAAAAGACCAATTTATGGAATTTGCAGTTGACTAAAACTTGATATTTAAATAAAATGTCTTCATTTTGTGCTAACACACATAATGTAAGAAAAGACTAGCTTACATCCCTCTTTAATTTGTTAGAAAAAACTTTCTTGGAACCAATTTAATGCAAGCCATGAATGTGAAAAATTTTCTTTATTGAAGTAGTGAACCTTACAATTTTTTTGAATATATTGTACACTTTGTATTTTCTTTATAGATTATGTGAGCAATATGGGTGACAAATTGCATTATTTTTCTTCTATTATACTCAACTCACATATATGTTTTATAATGATTTTAAGAAATTCCACCAAACATCAGAACACATCTTAGAAATACAGGATGCAGACAACATACTGAAGTTGAAATAGATAATCTAACAAGTACCATTGAAAATTATATTGCAAAAAATTGTATTTGTTGGAAAGGTTTAAAAAATTCAAAGTGCCATCTTTTGTGCAGGTTTGAGACAAAGGTATGATTTTATTGTACCTACAGTTGAACTATATATTCTATGCACTCTTCGATTCATGCAGTTTCATTAATGTAAGGATTTATGTTGTAATTTGGATGACATGATAATACATCTGAATGCTTAATAAATACACAATTTTGCATCGTGTGGATTTATGTTTTAAAAATATTCTCCTTACCCTGCCTCTTATTCTTCTTCATGAACCATGAATCTTAAAAATATATGCCAAGATGTTTGTTAGGATTTAGTCAGATTTAACATCTAATTTGCCTAATAGTTTTCATAATTTAATGCCTCCGGTATTTACTAAATTAGATCCTACTTGTAGCCGCCAATCCTTGATACTTTTCTTTTTTATGTCACTTTTTATCTTTAATGTTAGATAATTATAGGTGATGACATCTCCTTCTAAATCTTGTTCATTATGTGAAATGATATTCTTGCTTTTTTGCAAAGCCATTCTGTGAAAGATGATGAGAATGAAATGCTCAATTCATTTAATTGGATGGTTATGGTTCTTCTGATCCTCCTCTTCTTAGGTTATTCATTATTTGGCATTAACATTCATTGCATTTTTGATGAAGTTAGAAAGCAAATAGTGATGGATATGAATTGGATTTTGCAGTTACCTCAACCAAGGCATGTATAAAAGGGTGTTGAGACATGGAAGAAGGAAACATTGATGAAGAAGGAAATATTGATGAAGGGTGTTTATTTTGTTCCATAAACTGCATTATAAAATAAATGTTAATAGTTTATTAAGGCTAATGTTGTACGGTGGTCGCAGTTTGCAATGTTTGAAAATCTCTCCTCAAAGGAGCTTGGCCTTCTATTATTTGTCTTGATAGCCTTTCTAACACTTCAGATTACAAAAGTGAGCAATTCCTGCAGATAGCTTTTCATTGGCATTTTTTTATCTGCAGTCTTAATCTATTGACATTGCTTGTTTAAATATTATATAGAACCATACAGGAACTTGTTCGGTATGGTATTGGGTGCTGAATTTGCTGTAGGTATAGAATGACTTGGTTCTGCAATTCACAGTTTTGAATGTTATGGAAGTATACATTATGTAAGTAGTGCACTAATTATGTAGCTGTTCCTATGTAGATCCCTGCTGCTGTTGGTGTCAGTTTATAGGAAGTTATTAGTTTGTACAAGGGGAGAAAAGTGATCGCATCCAAGGGAGAAGTAGTTACAGAGTGGAAGATTTATCATCTTGTAATATACTGCTTATTTGGTGTATTTACTAGAATAGCTGGAGGATTGCTTGGTTTAGGAGGAGGAATTATTCTCAGCCGTCTTTTCCTGGAGTTAGGAATTCCACCTCAGGTGTGTTCCTCATTTCATTTTCCTAATTTCCAGTTCATTTTGATTAGTGCTATATATCCTTTCATATTTTCAGTCTCAAATCATTACATAAGTTAATAACTTGCTTTCTTCAAATGTAAAGAGTAAATATGAGAATTAGTGCCCAAATGATAATCTAATCATTCAAAGAAATTTGAAAAAATCAAAAAGAAATTTGAACCCAAAATCAACAAACAATTATAACCAAACTTGAACAAAATTAATAACACTTGCAAGTCAATAATAAGTTATGTGAAAAAAATATATCCATAGGTTAGTAGATATGATCGGAGCAAGGTCAGCATAATCAGATAATCATCAAGTCACAATTTAAATCTTATCCCAAAGTTGAATTGCTCAAAGCCCACGAATCATGCGTAAACGCAACAAAAATGAAAGGACAGTATACCCGTAAATAAAACCCGCTGGTAGCGACAAAGCTACGGTCCTATATCACTCATGCATTACCCCTTTCTCACCATTATTTATGGTGCTAAACTTTCTAAATTTCAAAATTTTGTAAAAGAATTTTTAATCATCAGGGCTCTCTTACAACAATTCTTACCTTTCAAATATGAAAGTTATATGAACATTTTTAATGGAGAATTACAACCTCATGCAGAAAATAAACTTTATTGCCAAATCTATTTTTAAAAATCAAAGGAATTTGCACAGAACTCCCTATAGTTTTCTCTGTTCATAAAAGTGGACAAAATCTTCTAAAACTTTAGAGAAAGTCCTTATTGTTTTATTAGAGCCTGCTGATCATTGCATTGATCCCGTAATACTTTAAAATAAATCTACAGAAATTATGCAAAGCGTACTTTTAAGTTCTTTTCTTTGTTTAAAATTTTCAAGTTACATGTGCTTATCTAAAAAGGTCGATCATTTTAAAACTAGAATTGCTATATATCACCTCTGTTACTTGAACTGTTTCTTATAATCTGTATGAATGCAACAAAAATTATTTGCAAGCTTATACACTACAATAGTTTTCTTCCCTATGTTGTTTTTTCATTATGTCATTGTTGCTTGTCAAATTGAAAATATACCTTTTTTTTTAAATATTTTTAAAATTCGTTTTGCTTTCCAAATAATTTAATTGACCATAACATGCATAATATTTTTGCATCTTTAAAATTATCTATCTTGGATAATAAGATATGTCAGGTCATGCATATAAACTACTGCTGAAGTTTTTAATCATTGATTACAGTATATGGATGAGGAGAACGATATATTTATGTCTCTAATTCAAGATACCTCAAAAGTACGAGAGTAAGGCGCAGTTGATGATCGTGACACTTTCCTCCAGTGGATGATAATGAATTGTAGAAATAGAGATTTCAAGGCTTGGTTGCTAATAGTGTAAAGAAACCACCTTCGTGATAAGGGCCAAATTTTTTATTTTCGTGTAACATTTTGTGAAGACATTTATTGTAATAGATTGATTATGTACGTATATGAAGATTGAAGTAGAATTTCTGGTGTATTTAAGGTGGAAAATTCTTGTAATTTTATATTTATGAAATAATTTTTTTATTTGAAGAAAAATATCTTATGTAAGCTCTCATATGTACATGAGATCTTTAGAAATTTGATTGGAGATTAATTATTAGCAATTGAAATATTATGAATCAGCATAATTAATTGATAATTGAATGTAATTTATATTGGATATAGCATATACTGAGGCATAAAATAATTTCATTTTATTAAAATTATTTCATTAAATTAAAGTGTTGGGAAGTCATATATCTTAGGGTAGCTTAAATGTGCCTTATTATTCAACATATCCCATCAAATAAATGTGTTAGGAAAGTTAACCTATTATGACACATAATATTTGTCATAAAAATTCCATCATATGAAGGTGTTAGAAAAGCTGGTCTATTAGGACACCTTATAGGTGTCGTTAAGGAGATTATGCCATCAAAATATATGTCATGATAGTTTAGTTTTTAGGGCACAAAAAGATGACCTCAACCCTATGCCAACAGCCACCTAAGTGACACCATTGTTTGATGCCTTAATATATCATGTGCCCTTATAGATACATATTATGGCACTTTAAGGTGCCCTAATAGACATTATTTTTGTACTGAAACCTTTTCGTTGAATGCAAATTCAACATATTGAGTTTCAAAAATAAGGGGAGATGTAGCCGGATTTTCAAATTTTTAAATCCCCTTCTAAAATCATTCAATCGTAATTATCGTATGTTTTCCTACAACACTTTCTTGTAGATTAACATAGTCAATGCAAGTTCAACCCTTTCTAAAATCAACTTCAAATTTCAATTTCTCTCAAATCCAGGCTCTGACATTTTACCTTCTAGTCAATCTAAAAGGTAAAAGAGTCGAGCTAAACCCCCTTATTTTTTTCTCCTGAACTTGTAAACCTTCATGTTGAATGAACATTCAACATGTTAAGTTTCAAAATTCAGGGAAAAGCTTCCAATTTTCAAAAATTCAAAATATCTTTCAAAATCTTTCAAATCAACTTCAACCGTTATTGCCATGTGTCTTCTATAATATTATGTTCTTGTTGAACATATGCAACACAAATCCAAAACTTTTTAGTCATTTCTAGGCTTTGAAATTTCATCCCTAAGCCAATTGGTGGGGTGACAGAGTCAAGTATAATTCTTAAGATCTTCAGGTTAATTTTGTAAACTTGCACACTTGAGTGAAACTCAATGTGTTGAGTTTGAAAATTCAAAGAAGATCCATTTAGCTATAACTTCCAGTTCAAGTCCAACTCCAGTTTCAATCTCAAGTTCAAATTCAATTTCAATTTTAAATTCTAATCCAATTCCAATTACCAGTTCAAGTTCGGGCTTTGACATTTCCCCCCAATTTGATTGATGGGATGAAAGAGTCAAGACTACCACTTCAAACTTCTCATTAATTTGTTAACCTTTATGTTGAATATAAATTCAACATATTGGGTTTCAAAGACTCAAGGAAATTTCATCAATTTTCAATCATTCAAAATTCTTTTCAAAATCACTCAAATCAATTCCAGTTTAAAAATTTGGGCCCCTACCGCTTCAGGCTTGGACATTTCTCCCCCAAGCCAATTGGTGGGGTGAAAGAGTCAAGTCTAATTCTTATGATCTTCAAGTTAATTTTGTAAGCCTCCATGATTGAGTGAAATGCAATATGTTGAGTTTCAAAACTTAAAGAAGGTCCATTCATTTTTAACCTCTAGTCCAAATTCAACTTCCACTTTAAATTCAAGTTTGATTTCAACTTCAAATTCAACTTTAAATTTGATTTCAAATTCAAATCCGGGCTTCCATATTTCAACCCAAGTTAATTGGTGAAATGAAAAAGTTAAGCCCAATCTTTGGGATTTTCGTATCAAATTTGTCAACCTACATGACTGAGTGAATGCCAACATATTGAGTTACAAAATTTAAAGAAAACCCGTTCAACTTTAATCTCTAGTTCAAGGTCAAGTTCAATTCCAAGCTTAAGTTCAAAATCAACCTCAACTTCAATTTCACATTTAAACTCTGACATTTCACCTTCAAATTAATTTCCAAAGTAAAAAAGTCGAGCTAGGTTCTCCTTGATTTCCTCAATCAATTTTCTAAACCCTCATGCTCGGTGAAAACGAAGCAGGTTGAGGTTCAAAATTTAAAAATAACCAATCAAGTTCAAAATTCAAATTCAATTGCATGATCAATTAATTCAAGTCACTTGCTTTTAAGTTTTAGAACAAGAACAAGAAAAAGAACTACCTTCAAAGAGTTAGAAAGAAGGTCCTTAAGGATAGAAAGATCGTTGAGTCTAAAGCTTTAAAGTAATTCAAATTTGAGGCCAATGGAGAGTTCGTTGCTCCTTACAGATATCCCCTCATTGGTGGAAGTCACTTCCACCCTTTTCCTATTACTCAAGGGAGGGAGGTTGTGAGGATGGTAGTGCGATCTCCAATGTGCCCTTTTGACTATTGCATAGGGAATAATCATGCCAGAACTGAATAGTCACTAGCAATAGGCCATAGGCCCCTAGTCATGGGTTATGACCCATCGATTCTACTAGAGGATGTTAGGGCATGCTACTACATGTATCCCACTATATCATATATAGAGGAGGAGGTAGAAAAAACTATTCAGGGTGCCACTTTCCTAATTATTAGGCCACTAGTAATAAGAGAGGGGAAATAATCTAAGATTGTATCAGATAGTGTTACCGTCAAAATTTAACTTTCAAATGGGTCTTATCGAGATAAATCTTTAGATGAAAATGATGCAAAACTTTCTAGGGATAGTGCAGACCCCAAGAAAATATCTTTCTTGTAAGAAATTATAGAAATTTAATTTCATATCGATAAGATTGTGCCACCTAGACTTGCAATATCTCTTTAAGGAAAACTTACAGATTTTTAGAGTGTACTGGATCCAGATTTTCAAGATAGTTGATTCACCTTTTTAATAAAAATTGACCTCTACCTTAAATCTTGAGCAAGAGAGAGTTGTAGTTGACTCCACCAGATGTTTAAAAGTCCCTCCCCCTCACTGCTTGTGCGGGTTAATTAACTTTTGAATTAAAATCTATATCAAGTTTAAGTTGATTTTAGAAATGAAATTTGCTCAATCTTCTTGCAATTTTCTATCTTAATAGGCATATCTTGTGTGCTTTAAATATATTCAATAATTTTTCTAATCAAGTGAGTTTTTTATCAAAAGAAATTGGGTCTGCCTTGAGGATTATTCTTCCTTCTATACGAGAATGAATTTCCTTCTCTTATACTTAAGATATGATCCCGACATTAAAAAAATCTAGAATAATCCTTTTAAGGTTTTAAAGAAAGTTAATCCTCTACTCAAAATCAAACAAATCAAAAGATGTGTAAAGTGTACTAAAAATCAAAAGATGCACAAAGCGCTCCGAATGTAAAAAATGCGCAATGTGCACCATAAGTTGAGAAATGTGTAGATTGTACTAAAAATCAAAAGATGTGTAGCATGCGCCACAAAGATAAGAAAGAGGCTTCTTCCTTCTTTAATTCCTTAAATCTCAAAAGCAAACCCAATCACTTTTAATTACTTGACTTTAAAAATATCTTGAATCCAGATTCTTCATCATGCATGAATTGTCTATCAGATAAAAAAATATCATTCAAGAGAATCGAAAAGATTAAATTTCTACATTCATCTTAAAACCTTTTTGGAATTGATTTTAATTCAAAATTTTACAAGGGGGTACTCTAGTTCAGTTTATACGAAACTTGGTTTGAGAGAACAAAACTTAAATTCTTAAACCTTTTCAGGTTAGTTGGAGTCACTCAACATTTTGTTGTACTTTTGAATTTGTTCCCGTTTGTCATTCTGACTAGGTCCAAATAGTTAAGAGGAAATTCTCCAATAAGAAGAATAAATCTTCTACTACTGATAAAAATTTAAACCTTATCCTTGAGAAAAATTTGTGTGAGTCCTTACACATAGGCATCTTTTCCTTCTTGGCCTTCTCTACAAAATTATACTCTATGTTGGGTCTAAGATTAATCCCATTAGAGAAGTGGTTTGCTTCACTGAGATTTTCCATTCAAAACCAAATTATAGTTGAGCAAAGTGCACGACTCCAATTGGAGGAGCTCGAGGCCTTATAGAGCGTCATCTTTAAGGCTTGATAAAACTCAGAGTCATATAAGGCTTGAGTGGTTCAAGCTCATGATAAGATAGTGTGACTTAAAATCTTCCAAGTAGGAGACTTTGTCTGGGTTCTTCAGATGCTTATCTTAGCTTATTGATAGATTGGTGGGGGAGTTTAAGACAATACGAGAATGACCCTTTGTCATAGAGACGATCTTTGAGAAAATTTTAAACATCAACTGATCAACCCTGAAGGATGCCACCTGATATTTTCAAATATTGGGGAAAGTATCATGCTAGATGAGTGTCAAACTTAAAAATCAAATTTAAGATCAATCAAAATCAAATCAAATTTCACATTCAAAATAAAATAAAATCAAATTTAAAAATTTCCACAAATTCAAATAATTCAAAATAAGTTCAAATCAAATTCAAAGATCCTCTAAATTCAAATCTCAAATTCTATATTTGATCCTATGTGTGGAGCAAGTTTCCTCCATACATGATTATTTCAGATTCGATCCTCTCTGAGGAGCAAGTTTCCTCCATATATGATCATTCCATATTCTATCCTTTGTGTGGAGAAAGTTTCCTTGATACATGATCATTCAAGATTCGATCCTATGTGGAGTAGGTTTCCTCTATACATGATTATTCCATACTTGATCCTCTGTGTGGAGAAAGTTTCCTCCACACATAATCATTCTAGACTCGATCCTTTAAGTGGAGCAAGTTTCTTCCATATATAATCATTCCATATTCGATTCTCTATGTAGAGCAAGTTTTCTCTATATATGATCATCTAGGATCGATCCTCTATGTAGAGAAAGTTTCCTCTATACATGATCATCCATACCTAATCCTCTACGTGAAGCAAGTTTCCTCACCATATAATCATTCTAGATCTTATTCTCTGTGGGGAGCAATGCTTCCTTCCCACAAAATCTTCTAGTTTTCTTTTTCTTAAGGTTAGGTGAAAGTCCCAATGCTTCCTTTCCTTAGGATTGGAATCACTAGTGGTGGAGAATGCCCTTTGCGGCACCATCCTAGTTTCAAACATCAAATCTGATCCTCTATGGTTAGGTGTGAGTCCCAATGCTTCCTTCCTAGATGATCATTTTGGTTCTCATTTCCTCAAGGTTAGATGTGAGTCATCATGCCTTCTTTTCTTAGGATTAAATAATGCCTTTGCGGCATCATCCTAGTTTCAAAATCTAGATTTAATCTTTTATGTAGATCAAATTTCCTCTCCATGAGATCATCCACCAGTGATGGATAACACCCTTTGTGGAACCATCCTAGTATTAAATTTCAAATTTCAGATCTAACTTTTATGGGAAGTTATACGTCTTTCCCACAAGATCATCCAGTTTTCTTCTCCTTAAGATTAGATGTGAGTCATCATGCTTTCTCTCCTTAGGATTAGATCTTCTAGTGATAGATAATGCCATCCTTGGCACCATCCTAATTTCAAAATTTAAAATTCCAGGCCTGATCTCTTATGGGAGCCAATACTTCCTTCCCATAAGATCATCTAGTATTCTTCTCCTTAGGGTTAGGTGTTCTCTTTCCGTTAGGATTAAATCCCCCCAGTGATGGAGTATGCCCCCTATGGTACTATCGTAGCTTCAATTTCAAATCCCAGCATTAAGCTTTCTTTTCCTTAGGGGTTAGGTTTTCCCTTCCTTTAGGACCAGACCTACTGGTGCTAGAGTATGGCTTCCTTTACACTATTCTAGTATCTATTCAAAACTCAATCCTTTAAGGTTAGGTCCCTTCCTTCTCTTAAGATTAGATCTACTAGTGGTGGAGAACACCCTCCGTGGCACCATCCTAGTTTCAATTTCAATCTCAATCTTAAAATCGAGCCTTTTTCCCCTTGGGGTTTAGGTTTTCCCCTTCCCTTAGGACTAGACCCACTAGTGCTAGAGTACGCCCTTCGTGGCATTACCCTAGTATCAATTTAAACCCTGATTCCCTAGGGACAAACTTCTCCGGCCCATAAGATCAAAATTCCAGACTTGATCTTTCAATTCGGCCAACACCAATATGTGTAATAGAACTTTATTCTATTACACATATTGGGGGTCCATTTATTAACCTCATTTTTGTATGAGGTTATCAGGGCCCAATCCAGATTCTAGATTAATCCAGACCCTAGGATCATATCAGATCTTAGTTCACTCTAGACTCCATATTAATTCAAACTTTAGGATCATTTCTAATCTTAGATCAATCTATATCCCAGACCAATCCAAATTCTAGATCAATTTAAAATATAGATTTATCTAGATAATAAATCAATCTTGATATCTAATCAACTTTGATCTAAGTAACCCAATCTCAATACCTATTTAAGACTTAGGATCAATTTAGAACTAAGATCCTCATAAAATTTAGACCTCAGGATTTTCCTAGGTCATAGGATTCCTCTAGATCCCAGACCTTAGAACTTCTAGACTCTAGGATCCTCCTATGCTCTAGACCATATACCACTCCAGACCCTAGGATCTACCCTGAACCCAGACTTATCAAGACCCAAGGATCTACCTAGACCCTAGATAAATCTATACTTTTGATATACCTAGGATCAATTTAGATCTAAGTTAATCCATATTTCAAATAAATCAAATCCAAAATCCAGATCAAATCCAAAATTCAAATCAAAATACAAATTCTAAAATACTAGGTCCTAAAACCCTTTTCTAGGGATTTTTCAAACAATTCAAACCACAATCAAATGACCTTTGATTTAGATTCTATCAATTACATATTGATAGGATATGTCTCTAGAGGCATCTCTCTAAATTTGAGCTCAATCTGAGGTCTCTAACCCCAGAAATTGAATTGATTTTCAAAGGCTATAAAACCTTAAAATATTTATGGCCTATGCCATTAAACCTACCACCCAGTGGATCCTGACCTTGGAGTCTTCTCCAAACCTTCCAATTACATCCAGAACCTTGATCATGTCATATTGAGCATGAAATTGTATTTTTGTGGACCCACTTTGACCCCTCAGTTGACCAGGGGTCAAAATGACCAAAATGCCCCTTGAGGGCAATTTTAGAGTTTTCTCTAAACTTCAACTTGGCCAATTCAAATCAAACTCCAGAATCTCCTCCAATACATCCTAAACATCATTAGGTGTGTATAGGACTCAAGCCCAGACTTTGGTCAGGCCTGGTTGACCAAGTCAATCTATTTTAACCAAAATACCCCTTAAGGGTTTGAATATTCATTTCAAACCAAATGACCTTTAAATTGTTTGAAACCACTTCCAGCAAATTTAAAACATCGAATCAAACTTATTGGACCCAAAACTAGGCACTAGATCAACCTGATTCACCAAGTCAACCTAGGTTGACCAAACAGGCCCTTAAGGGTCCAAATAATAAATTTGACTGAATTGATCCCTCCAGAACATGGGACCACCTTCAACAGACTTTAAATTTTCTTTTAAACCTATTGAAACTAAACCCTAGCCCTAGGTCAACCTGGTTGACAATGTCAACCTAGGTTGACTAGATCAATTCTTAAGCTCTCCCACATTAAATCAAGTCCTAAATCAAGATCAAACCCACTCAACTTTCTTTGGTCACATCCCCCAGTGATTTGGAATTGAGTGGACCCCTGATCCAGTCAATAGTTAACCAAGTCAACTAAGACCCAAATCTAGCTCAATTTGACCTATTTGGGATAAATCAAGCCATATCATCTAACCAATATCCTTAAGCCGTCAATTTTATTCCAAGGTATGATTCAAATACACTTGAACATATTTTGAGTCAAATCACTTTGATTTGACTTGGTCAAATATTGACCCAAAGTCAAATCCTACATTCTACATGCCCTATTAATCAAACTCCAACATTATTCCTTTAGTAACCTTTGAATTCATTTCATTTGACATTTTTAATACCCCTTTGCATGACATAAGTCAAACCATGACCAAGTTGACCTGGTCAACTCAACCAAACTTGGTCAAACTCATTAAAAATCCCATACATTACATCAAACCTTAATTCCATGGCTTGGCATTTGTTCTAAATCACTTCAACTTGCCCTTGAAGCTATCTTCATGCCACCTCACCAGTCATAATGCCAAGTTGAATGGTCAAATGGTCAATACAAGGCTTGGAATGGGTCAAAGAGGGTCAGAACCCATCTCAAGCTAATCTCTTCTATCCTTAAGCCATTCTAGCCATCCTAATTAGTTTTTGGAAGTTTCCTAAGCCTCCTCTAATCTTTAGTTAAGGCTAAACCATCTTAAGTGGTCTAAAAGTGATTAGGCAAGGACAAATCCCTTTACACCACTTGTCATTCCTTTCAGCCTTCCAACAACTCCCATGGCACTTGTCAAGCATCAAGGGAGCTGGCTAATCAATCTTAACCATCCAAAGGGACTAGGGTACTTGAATTGAACTTAAGAGACAAAGGAGGCCTCATTAAAATCCCTACATTCTCTCTCCATTTTCCAACCACTTCAAGCCCAGACCTCGGCTCATTCAAATTTCCCAGATATCTCTAAACCCTTCCAGACCAAAACTCCATCAATCAAGGCTCACCGGTGGCAGGTTTCCAAGTGAACCAAGCTCAAATCCGTCCAAGCTTTATACTATTCGATCCAGAGCATTTTGAGCTGCGACTTCAACTAGAAAAAGTTTCATGGATAAAGTACAATTTTAGATAGCTTAAAATCATTCAAAACCATCGATTGGATTAGGTGAAAACTCAAACCCTAGCTTAGGGCACCTAGTTCAAATTAGATTTTCAATAAGCGCTTTTCAAACTGTATAAATACACCGCCATTGATGCCCTTCACTAAGTGATTCTATGTTTTAAATTTCAAGTCAATAGTTCAGTATTTTGTGAGAACGAGCCAAAAAATGGGTTTTAGGGTTTGGTCTTCATCATTTCTCATTATGTAAGATCTGGATCATTGATCTTTCAATCAAAGGTTCAGATCTAGCCATTTTGCCATCTGATATGACTGCATAGTTTGTGTGGTTGTTCGAATTTTTGTCCGGCTTGATCAGAGCCATTAATCTCAAATCGTATGAGATCTACAGCTCGAATCCCTATTTACGTGGTTTAGTGAAACCGCGTGAGGCATCCGATGGGTGACACATGTCTGGTCGCCACCACGCTGTCATCCGAGTCAGCCCAATCATTATCGCCGCAACGTGATTTTCTCTCCACTAATCGGAAGGCGCCACGCATCCCAGTTCCATAGCTAGAACCAATATTTAGTTTTAAATTATTTTTTAAAACTTTTTAATTAAGAGATAATTAAGAAAAATATTACAAATTAAATACTAATCTAAAATTAACATGTAATATACTAATTTTTTTAGTTTTTTATAAACTTTAATTTAAAATTAATATTAATTTAAAATTTCTTATATTTTTTAGTTATTTTAATTATTAAATATTTATTTTTTTAAATAATATTCAATTAAAAATTAAAATTAATATTAACTTAAATTCAAAATTTATCTTTAAATATTTTAATTAATTATAAATTATTTTTTTAATATAAAAATTTAATTTTAAAATATTTAATATTATTTAAGTAATTTACTTTATTTAATTAAATCATTACTTAATATTTATTAATTAAGTACTTTCAAAATTCATAGATTTATGTAAAAATATTTTAAACTATTAAATAATTATTTTAAAATATTATAATTTTAAATTAAATTAATTTAAGATACATTCTATATTTTAAATAATTTTAAATTAATTAAAATTGTTAAAAATTTAATTAATATTTGATTAGAAACTAAATTCAAATCATTTGAAAACTTTAAGAAAATATTTTAATTGATTTGGAAAATTTAGAAATATTTAAGAATTAATTTAATTTAACTTAAGAATTAATTTTAATATTAATTAATTTAAATTATTTAAAAATGCATTTAATTGTCTTAAACTTTAAAAATTTAAATAAAATTCAATTTAAATCAAAAAAATATAAATAATACCTTAAAATTTTAAGCAAGTTAAGTATTTTAATTTAAAATTAATTTTAAAATTCCAAACTAAATTCAATTTAAATAATTCTAATTATTCAATTATTTTAATATTTAATTAATATCTAATTAAATATTATGTTAAATATTATCAAAATTCAAAATTTATTTTCAAAATATTTTCATTAAGAAACCAGAGAATTATTTTAGATATTTTAAATTTAATTTATTTTAAGATATTTTAAAACATTATTAAATAATTTTTTATTATTTAAATATTCCCCCAGCATAACTCCAAATATTTAATTAAATTTTGATTTTAATTATTTTCAAAAAAAAATCAGAAACTTATATTTAAGAATATTTTTAATTATTAAGATATTTTCAAAAAAATTTTTAAAATTATTTTGAATTATCTTAATTTTTCTAAAAATTCTTAAAATTAAGCTTTTTTCCTTTATAAAATTAATTTTGAAATTATATAGGTTAAATTTTGGGAGCTTTGAGTGTGTCCATGTGATCTTAAACATAGCTAATCTTGATTGAATAGCATTAATGGGGAGTAGAGATTAATCAATGAATAATTATTTTACTAATTGCTCATTGATTAATCTTCTAATTAATTAAGTTATATATTAATTTTGCATTTGAATGGTTTGCACAGCCAGCTAGTTCTAAGGCTCTGTTAGATCTAGGATTGGATTGTCATTGTGTGCTACATTCGTGTATATGGTCAAGGGGTTAGTGACATTGATTTAAGCCTATCTAACCTAGTGATATCATTAAGGATAATAATTAAGGACTGTTGAAATCCAGGATCCCGAGCACTTAATTTTGATGGTGACAACTAATACTTACTGAGTACATATAGACTTCCGTTAGATTACAAACGTTTAATCTTTGTATATGAGGACTAACATTTCAGGTCAGATGCACACTGCTAAAGATTGCTGGAGACTCAAATTGGGTAGAATAGGATGTTGAAGAGTCTGTAATTTTTATTTCTTTATTTTTTCTTTTTGAGTCTGCCACAGAAGCATGCATGTGAAAGGAGCAACAATGCACACACACAGGGGGAGATTTTTCTTTTAAAATGATTAAAAATTTTAAACTCATCGTACTGTACGATCTTGGATCGTACTGTACGATTAATTAAAATACTCAGGCTAACGGCTAATTTTCTAATGATTAAGTTTACAAACTTATCGTACTGTACGATCCATATCGTACTGTACGATAATATGTAATTGTGAAACCCTAGCCGCCAGAATAAGTTTGGTAAGTTTTTAAAGTTGATTTTCTGAACTGATCGTACTGTACGATACTGTTCATACTGTATGATTAATTAAAACTTGCCAAAACTATCTCCCTAATCAGGAAATAAATGTTGGTTTCTATGTTATATGTTGATCGTACTGTACGATCGTATATCGTACTGTACGATAGTCAGAGACGATTTCATTCATCCCAGAGATCGTACCAGACGAAACCAAGGTTTTTTGTTCTGTTCGTCCTGGACGATATTCATATCGTACAGGACGATATCAAGAAATGAACTGATCGTACTGTATGACTGGTGGAGTGCTGGACGATTGACAGAGATGATTTCCTTCGTCCCAGCGATCGTACCAGACGATCCCAAGAATTTTTGAACTATTCGTCCTGGATGATATTCCTATCGTACAGGACGATATCATGAAAAACACTATTCGTACTGTACGATTCAATGAGTGCTGGACGACTGACAGAGACGAGTTCTTTCGTCCCGAGGTTCGTCCCGTACGAACAGTACGAATCAATAGTATCATACGGTACGATATACATATCGTACTGTACGATATGAATAAAATTCGATACCTGTTCGTCTGTACTCGTACTGGACGGAGCTGTAATTGTACTGATCGTACTGTACGATTATAAATCGTACTGTATGAACAGAAACGCAAAAGTTGAAACTTTTAGGGTTTTCTGAAGCCTGATATAAAAACAACTTATAATTTTCTTTAGAGGTTGTTGATCAATCCTTTGCTGTGAGAGGCTTGGAGGAAAAGAAGGGGATTCGTAGAGAGAAGTTTTTGGAGAGATCTAGAGCTTGAGAGAGGAAGGTGAAGGTGAGCTTGAGCGTGAGGGAGAAGTAGTGTGAGGGGATCACACGGTGGCTCCAAGCTAGCTGCATGCTTTGCTCCTCTTGTGGCTTTGGAAGCTTCAAGAACGTTCTCGAGGGAAGAGTCACTTCAAGATCAACATCGCCAAGGTACTCTGCCATCTCCAGGAGGGAGAAAAATGAGAAGGTCCGCTGCCGTCACCAGGAGGGTGACATAGCGTTTGGTATTCCTCCGCACCGAGGGAGGTGAAAGTGAGTATTGTAAAGGCTTCTCCGCCTTGCTGTGGGGGCAAAAGGAGAGTCAACTTTTACTAGTGCAAATCCCGGAGTAGAGGACTCCGGGGAGTGGACGTAGGTCAAGTGACCGAACCACTATAAAAATCTCTGGTGTGTTTTTTCCTGTTTACCGCACTTTACTTTTCATGCTTTAAATTTGTGCGTTTTAAATTGCTTGGTGGAAAATCAGTATTTAAATATCGTAGTGTAAAATCTAAATTGAATTATCAATTTCATCGTTGTGAACGTCGTATTTGCTTCCGCACATTAATCGTTAAATTATATTTTGAAAATACAAAAAAATTAGTACTCTTGTGTAGGGTTAAATTTTAAAATACCAATTCACCCCCCCTCTTGGCGCATCTCGTACTTTCAAGTGGTATCAAAGCGGGGTTTCAAAATAGTGTTTTAGAAAACCTAGAAACGTAAGATCCATGGCTCAATTTGGTAACCGTAACACTACGGAGGGTTATTCCATAACTCGTCCACCTTTATTTGACAATATACCGTTTGATTTTTGGAAAATACGCATGTCTACATTTTTACAGTCTTTAGACTATCGAATGTGGATGTTAGTCCAAGAAGGTTATTCTGCACCGTTTCATATGTTGAATGGAGTTAAAACTAAACTGTCATTTAATGAATGGAGCATTGAGGATAGAGAATTTGCACAACTAAATGCTAAATGTCTAAACTGTTTCTTTTGCACATTAAAATCAGAAGACTATATGTGAGTATCAACTTGTACTACTGGTAAACAAATTTGGGACAAACTGTGTATCACGTACGAAGGAACTAGTGAGGTCAAACAATCTAGGTTGAACATACTGCTACATGATTACGAACTATTCCGCATGAAACCTAGTGAAACTATATCTGATATGTACACTCGATTCACCCAGATTGTAACATCACTGCATGCTTTAGGAAGAGAGTTGTCTAACTCGAAAAAAGTAAACAAAATACTGCGATGTTTGCCTAGCTCATACGATGCTAAAATCACTGCAATAACTGAGTCAAAAGACCTAAATGTTTATTCTATTGACAATTTGCTTGGGTCACTCATTGCCTACGAGCAAGGAGTGAGTCAACGACAAAGTGATGCAGGTGAAAAGAAAAAGGAGCGAGCAGTGGCTTTAAAAGCAAACAATTCTGAAAGTGACAGCTCAGCAGCGGAGGAAGATGACGACATAGCTTTGATGACTCGTCAGTTCAAAAATTTTCTGAAAAGAAAGCATCGCCATCATCAAAGCAATTGGAACAAAGGTAAGAACTCAAAGTATACTAAGGTTGTATCTGAAACAATTTGCTTTGAGTGCAGGAAACCCGGTCATCTCCGAGCTGATTGCCCCAACATCAAAACTCATCAAACCAAGGAGAAGGGTGAGGAAAGATCAAAGTTCAAGAAGGGCAAGTTTAAGACTCAGAAAGCATTTTGGGCCGACTCTGCCTCAGAATCATCGGAAGAAGAAGCAGAGAAGGAGGTAACAAATCTGTGTCTTATGACTAATGATAATCTTGATCAATCAGATCAAGATGAGGTATGTCAACTGTCTTACGATGAACTACTTATTATTTCTGAAAAAATCCATGACTCGTATAGAAAATTGAAGAAAAAGCATGTTAGCCTTAATACTGAGTTTAGTACTTTACAAAAGGAACATGCTAGTGTAGTAAAAAAATTTTCTGACTTAGATAGAGATCATATGTCGTTGCTTGATGAATACGATGCATTAAACAAGAAGCATATTGAGTTAACCACTGCACATGAAACCTTGAAATCATCACATGTTGAATTAGATAATGCATTTAAGGAACTAGAAGAACTATCAGGGGAACTTAGTAGTAGTGAGCATGCATTAAGATTCAAATATGCTAGTCTTAACCAAGAGAACAAATTCTTAAATGAAAAACTTCATGCATACGAGAATAACAAAAAACCTCCCACGTTTGCTGAATTCTTTCAGCCTCCACCATGTGAATCATCTCATTCAAAACCAGCACGGCATGTATCATCCAAACCCAGAAATAGGCACTACCACCCTCGTAGATTAGTGAACCCATTTCCAGGTGTTAGATGTTATTCTTGTGGCATGCTAGGTCACATAGCTCGCACGTGCTCAATTCACTATAGGACACATCTAGTGTGGAGACCAAAATCGCAATCATCACAGCATAACATGCATACATTTCATTCATATAAGCATGATGTGGAACCCAAACTCACTTGGGTTCCCAAAGCTAATCCATGATTGACATTGTAGGGATGCTCTCACAAAAGACCTAGTGAGAGCATGTGGTACCTGGACAGTGGCTGCTCAATACACATCACTGGAGATATGAAGCAGTTCGTGACACTGGAGGCCAGGTCAGGAGGCAAGGTAACTTTGGGAGACAACACCACCAGAAAAGTGGTGGGCTCAGGTATTATTGGAAATACTAAAAATTTAATTATTGAGAATGTACTTTTAGTGGATGGTTTAAAGCACAATCTTTTAAGTATAAGTCAACTATGTGACAAGGGTTTTGATATAAAATTTTTGTCTAACAAATGCATGATCAGTTTAAATGATTCACTTGTATTAGAAGGAAAACGTATAAATAATGTTTACATGTTAGACTTGAACTGCATTGAAACCTCAAATTCCTTGTGTCTGAAAATAATAGCAGATGACTCTTGGCTATGGCATAGGAGACTATGCCATGCTAGTATGAAAACACTTAGGAACATCACTCAGAAAGACTTAGTTAGAGGCATACCAAAGTTAGACTTTACTAAGGACCATCTTTGTGATGCTTGCCAATTAGGAAAACAAGTTAAATCTTCATTTCATGCAATCAAGGATATCAGCACCACTAGGCCACTAGAAACTCTCCACATGGACCTGTTCGGACCTGTTAGTACAACCAGCCTAGGAGGGAAGTTGTATGGGTTTGTAATAGTAGATGACTACTCTAGGTTTACTTGGGTGAAATTCCTAGCTCATAAGAGTGAGTCATTTGAAGAATTTAGAGTTTTCTCCACTTGGATTCAAAGGAAATTAGGGTGTGTAATTTCAACAATTCATAGTGATCACGGTGGGGAATTTGAGAATGATAAGTTTGAATCTTTTTGTAAAGAGGTTGGAATAGAACATAATTTCTCTGCCCCTAAAACTCCTCAGGAAAATGGAATAGCAGAAAGAAAGAATAGAACTTTAGTTGAAGCTGCTAGGGCTATGTTAGCTGAATACACTCTCCCTAGATACTTTTGGGCAGAAGCAGTAAATACCGCATGCTACGTATTAAATAGGGTAAATGTTAGATCCAAACTTAATAAGACACCCTATGAGTTGCTTAAGGGTAGGACACCCAATCTTTCCCACTTACACGTTTTCGGGTGCAAATGCTTCATCCTAATCAATGGCAAGTCACCCTTAGGAAAGTTCGATCCTAAATCTGATGAAGGGGTTTTCTTAGGCTACTCATCTGTAGGTAAAGCCTATAGAATATTCAATAAGAGAACCTTAGTAGTAGAAGAGTCCACTCATGTGGTATTTGATGAATCCAATAAGACATCTGAACCTAATCATGAAGAAGAAGAAGTTGAGGTTATACGTGGAGTAGAAACCATTACCATAGAGACTAGAGCGGAACCTCAGGAACATCTGCCTAAGGATTGGAAATTTTCTTTTAATCATCCTAGAGAGCTGATCTTAGGAGACCCATCAGAAGGGGTAAAAACTAGGCATGGACTTAGGAAAGAGGTTCGCCATTCTGCATTCATATCTATGATTGAACCCACGAGTATAGATCAAGCCTTAGGAGATGAATTTTGGATCCTAGCAATGCAAGAAGAGTTGAACCAATTCGTTAGAAATGATGTATGGGAGTTAGTCAAAAGGCCTAAAGAGCAAAGTGTGGTTGGAACTAAGTGGGTCTTTAAAAATAAGATGAATGACTCAGGAATAGTAGTAAGAAACAAGGCTAGGCTAGTAGCGAAGGGGTATAACCAAATTGAAGGAATAGATTTTGAAGAAACCTTTGCTCCAGTAGCTAGACTAGAAGCCATCAGGGTACTGTTCGCTTTTGCTTGTTTTAGGGATTTTAAGCTGTATCAAATGGATGTAAAGAGTGCCTTCCTGAATGGAGTAATCAAGGAAGATGTGTATGTGGAGCAACCTCTGGGGTTTGAAAACTCACAATTTCCAAACCACGTGTTCAAACTGAAAAAGGCACTGTACGGGATAAAACAAGCACCTAGAGCCTGGTATGAAAGACTTAGTACGTTCCTAATAGATAGAGGTTTTGTAAAGGGTAGTGTGGACACCACCTTATTTTTGAAGAAGGTAGGAGTTGAAGTACTCATTGTTCAGATTTATATAGATGACATATTGTTCGGATCGATGGAGAAAAACCTATGTAATGAATTTTCAAAAACAATGAGTGACGAGTTTGAAATGAGCATGATGGGCGAACTTAGTTACTTCCTTGGATTTAGTGTAAAACAAATGGAAGGTGGAACATTTCTTAGCCAGTCTAAGTACGTCAACGATATTTTGAAAAAATATGAAATGGACAATGCTAAGGCTATGAATACACCCATGAGCTCTAATATTCAATTGGATAAAGATCCCGGTGGGAAGTCTATAGATCAAAAGAGGTATAGGGGAATAATTGGATCGCTTCTCTATCTGACTGCCAGTAGACCAGACATAATGTTTAGTGTGTGTCTCTGTGCCCGTTTTCAAGCTGACCCGAAAGAATCTCACATGACTGCTGTCAAAAGAATTCTCAGATATCTTCTTGGCACCCCGAACTTAGGAATTTGGTATCCTAGACATAGCACTTCTTTTGAAATCTTAGGATACTCCGATTCAGACTTTGCAGGTTGTAAGGTAGATAGAAAAAGCACTTCTGGCACTTGTCAATTCATTGGACAATCATTAGTTTCATGGTCCAGTAGGAAACAAAATTCAGTAGCCCTATCCACCGCCGAAGCGGAATATATAGCGGTAGGAAGCTGTGTTGCACAACTGTTGTGGTTAAAACAACAGCTTGTAGATCTAGGACTACCTGTAGGAACCATTCCGATCATGTGTGACAACACTAGCGCAATTTGCATATCCAAAAATCTAATTCAACACTCACGAACCAAACATATAGACATTAGACATCATTTCATTAGAGATCATGTAGCAAAAGGAGATATTGAACTGCACCACGTTGCCACTGAAGATCAATTGGCGGACATTTTCACAAAACCATTAGGTTATGACACATTTAGCACTTTACGAACCAAATTAGGTGTCATAGACATTCACGCCTAATGTAACAAAAAAAAAACAACAAAAAAAAAACAAAAAATAAAAACAAAAAAAAATTAGTTTGTGGTTGTTTTGTTTTTTGTTAAAATTAAAAAAAAAACAACAAAAAAAAAAAAAAACAAACAAATTGGATTCCTGATCCTCTTCCCATGTTGCTCACAAACCTTGATCTTCTCTGACAATCGTACTGTACGATACACTATCGTACTGTACGATCAGGTTCCAATCACTCCAATCTAAGCCGTCCATTCCCATTCACGGTCCAGATCTTTAATGTCTTATACCTATCGTACTGTACGATTCACCACTCGTACTGTACGATAGTAATTATTGGTCATCGTACTGTACAAACATACCAATCGTACGGTACGATCCACGTGTCAAACGGATTAGGACGAATTTAAATCGGCCGGTACGAAAATTATTGCCTATCGTACTGTACGAACACCTGTTCGTACTGTACGAACACTTTTGGTCAAAAGTCGTTCAGACGACTCGTTGGGACGAACGCCTTACACTCACGTTCGTACAGTACGATACTGATCGTACTGTACGATTTGACTCACTTTTCTGCAAAGTCATCCAGACGACATTATTACGCATGTCATACTGTACGATTCTCAATTATACTGTACGATATCCCCCAAAGTCTATAAAATGGGAGGGATTCTTAGCCATTTCTCCTCACCTTCAATCCCTCTGAATTTCCTCATTCATCCAATCCCTTCTTCCAAAATGTCTAGGTCCAGTAAGCGCGGTCATATGATTGTCGGGAGCTCTTCCTCCTCTCGGCGCTTCGATGATCGTTTTCTCTCCGCTGCGGATGAGAAAGCGTATATCAAAATCAAGGAAGCAAAGTTCACTCCCTCCCGCATGCTCAATCAGGCCGCCCTAAATTTTGAGGTGATGAATCTGTTCGCCTCCACTAGCCTTCAATTCCTTCTGACTCTTGCTTTTCCGTTTCACTATGAACTCTTGTTTGAGTTTTTTGCAAATATCCGAGTTGACCATGAAAACACTACCTTCACATCCTATGTCTGTAAACAAAATGTCATTATCACCGTCAACGACATTGCTGAGCACATCGGGCTGTCCACTGACGGCCCTCGTCCCCAATCCATGATGTCCCACGACTATGATTGGACGTCCGTAAATATGACCCTTAGAGGTGTCCCCTCCAATCAACACCTACCCCTGGTCCAAACCTTAAATCAAAATGCCCACGTTATCCAGCATGTCCTACGCACATCTATTATACCTAAGGCTGGAGATCGCATCCATATTACTCCCCTACTGTCTGTCGTCACCTATCTCATTATGTCGGGCATAAAATTCAATGAAGCCCAAATGGTGTTTGACTACATTCATACCTTGTCTGCCTTCCGATATCCCGGTGCCCGTCGTAAACTGAACCTTACCTTAGGGCATGTCATAGGCTACATTCTAGATGCAAAATACCAGCTTCATTATCCGCTCCCTCCTGATCACCTTCCTATCTTCTACTCGGATGCCTCCTTTCGTATCCTGTTCCATCGGGGGGTCGCTCCCGCCGATCCCGAGTTTGATGACGAGGAGGCTGCTGCTCCTGCTGACGCACCTCCGCCACCACCAATCCAACCACCTGGCCTTGCTCCTCCCGACTACCCTCACGACGACATTATTCGACGACTTAATCGTCTGGAGACTTGGTTGGATGCTCACATTGCTCAGCAACATCAGGAGCATGACACGGATATGAAATGGTTTAGGGAGCGCTTCCAATCGATCGATCACCAGTTCGCCTCCCTTCATCAGTACCACCAGCTATTTCCCGACCCTCCACCACCACCTCCGGATCAGGATCCAGATTTTTAGGTTGTTGTAGATGTTTCTATTTTCTGTTTGTTATCAGTGTACTTGTTTTTTTCTTTTTTCTTCCCTTTTTGGTGTTGTCAAAAGGGGGAGATTTTTCTGTGTGTTCTGTATTATGTTTTTACTTACTATTAAATATTATTCGTTGTTTATGTTATCACTACATTTATTTTTTTTTATATTGTTGTTTTATTTATGTTATAATAATAAAAAAAAATTTGATTCTTCTCCTCCTATTTAAAAATTAATAAGCTACTCTTCTGAGGGGGAGTTAAAGAAGTCAGAACATCTGTCCGTCAGAAAATATTATTTGACACCATCAAAAAGGGGGAGATTGTTGAAATTCAGGATCCCGAGCACTTAATTTTGATGGTGACAACTAATACTTACTGAGTACATATAGACTTCCGTTAGATTACAAACGTTTAATCTTTGTATATGAGGACTAACATTTCAGGTCAGATGCACACTGCTAAAGATTGCTGGAGACTCAAATTGGGTAGAATAGGATGTTGAAGAGTCTGTAATTTTTATTTCTTTATTTTTTCTTTTTGAGTCTGCCACAGAAGCATGCATGTGAAAGGAGCAACAATGCACACACACAGGGGGAGATTTTTCTTTTAAAATGATTAAAAATTTTAAACTCATCGTACTGTACGATCTTGGATCGTACTGTACGATTAATTAAAATACTCAAGCTAACGGCTAATTTTCTAATGATTAAGTTTACAAACTTATCGTACTGTACGATCCATATCGTACTGTACGATAATATGTAATTGTGAAACCCTAGCCGCCAGAATAAGTTTGGTAAGTTTTTAAATTTGATTTTCTGAACTGATCGTACTGTACGATACTGTTCGTACTGTACGATTAATTAAAACTTGCCAAAACTATCTCCCTAATCAGGAAATAAACGTTGGTTTCTATGTTATATGTCGATCGTACTGTACGATCGTATATCGTACTGTACGATAGTTAGAGATGATTTCATTCGTCCCAGAGATCATACCAGACGAAACCAAGGTTTTTTGCTCTGTTCGTCCTGGACGATATTCATATCGTACAGGACGATATCAAGAAATGAACTGATCGTACTGTACGACTGGTGGAGTGCTGGACGATTGACAGAGATGATTTTCTTCGTCCCAGCGATCGTACCAGATGATCCCAAGAATTTTTGAACTATTCATCCTGGACGATATTCCTATCATACAGGACGATATCATGAAAAACACTATTCATACTATACGATTCAATGAGTGTTGGACGACTGACAGAGACGAGTTCTTTCGTCCCGAGGTTCGTCCCACAGTTCGTCCCGTACGAACAGTATGAATCAATAGTATCATACGGTACGATATACATATCGTACTGTACGATATGAATAAAATTCGATACCTGTTCGTTTGTACTCGTACTGGACGGAGCTGTAATTGTACTGATCGTACTGTACGATTATAAATCGTACTGTACGAACAAACGCAAAAGTTGAAACTTTTAGGGTTTTCTGAAGCCTGATATAAAAACAACTTATAATTTTCTTTAGAGGTTGTTGATCAATCCTTTGCTGTGAGAGGCTTGGAGGAAAAGAAGGGGATTCGTAGAGAGAAGTTTTTGGAGAGATCTAGAGCTTGAGAGAGGAAGGTGAAGGTGAGCTTGAGCGTGAGGGAGAAGTAGTGTGAGGGGATCACACGGTGGCTCCAAGCTAGCTGCATGCTTTGCTCCTCTTGTGGCTTTGGAAGCTTCAAGAACCTTCTCGAGGGAAGAGTCACTTCAAGATCAACATCGCCAAGGTACTCTGCCATCTCCAGGAGGGAGAAAAAGGAGAAGGTCCGCTGCCGTCACCAGGAGGGTGACATAGCGTTTGATATTCCGCCGCACCGAGGGAGGTGAAAGTGAGTATTATAAAGGCTTCTCCGCCTTGCTGTGGGGGCAAAAGGAGAGTCAACTTTTACTAGTGCAACTCCCGGAGTAGAGGACTCCGGGGAGTGGACGTAGGTCAAGTGACCGAACCACTATAAAAATCTCTGGTGTGTTTTTTCCTGTTTACCGCACTTTACTTTTCATGCTTTAAATTTGTGTGTTTTAAATTGCTTGGTGAAAAATCAGTATTTAAATATCGTAGTGTAAAATCTAAATTGAATTATCAATTTCATCATTGTGAACGTCGTATTTGCTTCCGCACATTAATCGTTAAATTATATTTTGAAAATACAAAAAAATTAGTACTCTTGTGTAGGGTTAAATTTTAAAATACCAATTCACTCCCCCTCTTGGCGCATATCGTACTTTCAAGGATATGTTTAGAAAACATAGATTAATTTTAATAATTAGGATACACTCCCTATTGACATGAAATTTGAACCATTTAAACATAGTAACATTCTCAGCCCATAGGATATTTCTCACTAATTTTTTGAAATCATTTAGCCCTTTAATTAATTTACTTAAGTTTAAACCCTCAATTAAGTTGAAAACTTCTAAAAACTCTAATAAATCAAATTTAAATCCCTAAATCATAAACCCTAAACCCTAAACCCTAAGCCCTAAATTCCTAAAAACCCTAACCCTTAAAAACCCTAAACACTTAACCCTAAACTCGAAAACCTAAACCCTAAACCATAAACCCTGAATTCCTAAATACCTTAAACCCTAAACCCTAAAACCTAACCCCAAAAAACCTTAAACCCTAAACCCTAAACCCTAAACCCTAACACTAAAAATCCTAAAAAACCCTAAACCTTAAACCCTAAAAGAACCCTAAACCCTAAAAATCTTAAACTCTAAACCCTAAACCCTAAAAACCTAAACCCTAAAACCCTAAATAAAAAACTCTAAAGCCGACACCCTAAAATCCTAAAAATCCTAAACACTAAACCCTAAAACTCTATACTGTATACCCTAAACCCTAAACGTAAACCCTAAACCCTAAACCCTAAACCCTAAAACCCTAAATTTATTTTAAATAATTCAAATTATTCAATTATTTTAATATTTAATTAATGTCTAATTAAATATTATGTTGAATATTTTTAAAATTCAAAATTTATTTTCAAAATATTTTCTTTAAGAAACTGGAGAATTATTTTAGATATTTTAAATTTAATTAAATTTAATATATTTTAAAACATTATTAAATAATTTTTTATTATTTAAATATTCTTTTAATATTTAATTAAATATTAATTTCAATTATTTAAAAAAAAATCAGAAACTTATATTTAAGAATATGTTTAATTATTAAGATATTTTCAAAAATTATTTTAAAATTATTTTGAATTATATTAATTTTTCTAAAAATTCTTAAAATTAAGCTTTTTTCCTGTATAAAATTAATTTTAAAATTATATAGGCTAAATTTTGAGAGCTTTGAGTATGTCCATGAGATCTTAAACATAGCTAATCTTGGTTGAATAGCATTAATGTGGAGTAGAGATTAATCAATGAATAATTATTTTACTAATTGCTCATTGATTAATCATCTAATTAATTAAGTTATATATTAATTTTGCATCTAAATGGTTTGCACAGCCACCTAGTTCTAAGGCTCTGTTAAATCTAGGATTGGATTGTGATTGTGTGCTACATTCGTGTATATGGTCAAGGGTTAGTGACATTGATTTAAGCCTATCTAACCTAGTGATATCATTAAGGATAATAATTAAGGACATGTTTAGAAAACATAGATTAATTTTAATAATTAGGATACACTCCCTATTGACATGAAATTTGAACCATTTAAACATAGTAACATTCTCAGCCCATAGGATATTTCTCACTAATTTTTTGAAATCATTAAGCCTTTTAATTAATTTACTTAAGTTTAAACCCTCAATTCAGCTGAAAACTTCTAAAAACTATAATAAATCAAATTTAAATCCAAAAATTATAAATAATATCTCAAATTGACTAAAATTCAAACCTTAACTTATGAAAATTAAAAGCCCTTTGATTTGACATCAAATTTTAGTTTAATTTAATTTTGGAGAAAAATTAATATTTAATTAATTTAATTAATTAAAAATGTTGGAATCCAGGATCCCGAGCACTTAATTTTGATGGTGACAACTAATATTTACTGAGTAAATATAGACTTCCGTTAGATTACAAATGTTTAATCTTTGTATATGAGAACTAACATTTCAGGTCAGATGCACACTGCTAAAGATTGCTGGAGACTCAAATTGGGTAGAATAGGATGTTGAAGAGTCTGTAATTTTTATTTCTTTAATTTTTCTTTTTGAGTCTGCCACAGAAGCATGCATGTGAAAGGAGCAACAATGCACACACACAGGGGGAGATTTTTTCGTTTAAAATGATTAATTTTTTAAAACACATCGTACTGTACGATCATTGATCGTACTGTACGATTAATTGAAAATACTCAGGCAACGGCTAATTCTCTATTGATTAAATTTACAAACTTATCGTACTGTACGATCGAGATCGTACTGTACGATGATTTGTAATTGTGAAACCCTAGCCGCCAGAATAAGTTTGGTAAGTTTTCGAATTTGATTTTATGAACCATTTGTACTGTACGATATCTATCGTACTGTACGATTAATTAATAACTTGCCAAAATTATCTCCCTAATCAGGAAATAAAACGTTGGTTTCTAATTATATGTCGATCGTACTGTACGATGTTAAATCGTACTGTACGACTGACAGAGACGATTTCAGTCGTCCCAGAGATCGTACCAGACGAAACCAATGTTTTTTATTCTGATCGTCCTGGACGATATTCATATCGTACAGGACGATATCACGAAATGAACTAATCGTACTGTACGACTGGTGGAGTGCTGGACGATTGACAGAGACGATTTTCTTCATCCCAGCGATCGTACCAGACGATCCCAAGAAATTTTGAACTGATCGTATTGGACGATAGTCCTATCGTACAGGACGATATCATGAAAAACACTATTCGTACTGTACGATTAAATGAGTGCTGGACGACTGACAGAGACGAGTTCTTTCGTCCCGAGGTTCGTCCCACAGTTCGTCCCGTACGAACAGTACGAATCAATAGTATCGTACTGTATGATATACTTATCGTACTGTACGATATGAATAAAATTCGATACATATTCGTCTGCACTCGTACTGGATGGAGCTGTAATTGAACTGATCGTACTGTACGATTATAAATCGTACTGTACGAACAGAAACGCAAAAGTTGAATTTTTTAGGGTTTTCTGAAGCCTGATATAAAAAACAACTTATTATTTTTCTAAAATAGTTGTTGATCAATCCTTTTTGCTGTGAGAGGCTTGGAGGAAAAAGAAGGGGATTCGGTAGAGAAGTTTTTGGAGAGATCTAGAGCTTGAGAGAGGAAGGTGAAGGTGAGCTTGAGCGTGAGGGAGAAGTAGTGTGAGGGGATCACACGGTGGCTCCAAGCTAGCTGCATGCTTTGCTCCTCTTGTGGCTTTAGAAGCTTCAAGAAAGTTCTCGAAGGAAGAATCACTTCAAGATCAACATCGCCAAGGTACTCTGCCATCTCCAGGAGGGAGAAAAAGGAGAAGGTCCGCTGCCGTCACCGGGAGGGTGACATAGCGTTTGGTATTCCGCCGCACCGAGGGAGGTGAAAGTGAGTATTGTAAAGGCTTCTCCGCCTTGCTGTGGGGGCAAAAGGAGAGTCAACTTTTACTAGTGCAAATCCCGGAGTAGAGGACTCCGGGGAGTGGACGTAGGTCAAGTGACCGAACCACTATAAAAATTTCTGGTGTGTTTTTTCCTGTTTACCGCACTTTACTTTTCATGCTTTTAAATTTGTGCGTTTTAATTGCTTGGTGAAAAATCAATTTTTAAATCTCGTAGTGTTATCAATTTTATCGTTGTGATCGTTGTAATTGCTTCCGCACATTGGTTGTTAAATTATATTTCGAAAATACAAAAAAATTAGAACTCTTGCGTAGGGCCAAATTTTTAAAATACCAATTCACCCCCCCTCTTGGCGCATCTCGTACTTTCAAAAAATAATTAAAAACTCCAAAAAATTCCCAAACACTTGGGAATTTCTACTTGGGTCATTCCTTACCTTTGGAATTGATTTCAAGGAAATGAGAGTTCATTTGGAGAAAAAATAAATAAAAGCCCCTTAATTAAATTAATTAAATAATTCAATAAATACTCAAACTTTGAAAAATCTTAACTAATTCCAAAAAATTCCAAATTAAGCAAACTTAGAGGCATTCAACTCCAACTAAGATCTAATATTTATAAAAAATATCAAACATTCAAAAATCAATCAAAATCAAAAAGTTAATTCTTTGGTCAATCTTAGGTTAAAATCAAGTAAAAACTTTAAACCTTCATAATTAAATGTTATAAAATCTAAATCCAGCAAACTTAGTGGCTAATTACTCATCTTAAGGTCTATTTTTTTACAAAAATACTAACTTCCCAGAATTCATGCTTAATCAAAAAATGAACTTTTGACCCATTAATTAAATGATTAAAATAATCCAAAAAATAAAAAAATTCAAAAATTACTTGAAATTCTAGAAAACCTTAATCTAAATTAAAACTAGTAATTAATTAATCCTAATTAAAATTTATTAATATTCAAACCTTAATCAAATCAAATCATTAATTATACCGGTTACCACTAGGTAATCCAAGCCTATGAGGCTATTAATTGAGCCCTAAAGACTGTGAAATAAACTTCACGGCCTCGGTGAGCAACGAAGGTGGTGGCCATTTAACATTCAAAAATACACTTTGAAATTAATCTTAAATCATTAATACTTAAACTTTAATTAAATTCTTCCCTTAAGCCTTTCAACTAACCAAAATCTCAAACAACTTTAATCAATTACCCCACATAGAACATATCCAAACCATATAGCCTACCTCACGCACTTTAGATGGTTTGCTAGGAAAACCAACCCTAGTCTTAGGCTAGGCTGGTGTTTACTTTCCTATCATATGCCAAGTTTTTTATGATTTTTACTGTATGTTATTGCTACTTTAGATTAATGTGTATGTTTATTTAATTTTTGAGATCTATTTACTAATTTGATTGTGCGTTAGATTACCCCTAAGTTAGGGGAGATTCATGCTAATATAATCTTATGTAGGTGGCCATGCTCATATAGGGCAATCAAGTATAAATGGGTAAAATAAAATCAAGCTTTAAATTATCAATGTTTTTTGTAGGTGCTTCAGAAAGCATAAGTCCCCCTTTAGACTAATAGAGCATTGCTAAGTGTGGTTTTTATTTAAGTATATAAATTTTTTATTAATATTAATTGCTTGGGATGTTAATTTAAATGTTGATTGCTTAAGATAACCCTGCAGGTGTTCTTTAGTCTTTTGATTTTTAAATATTCAATGTATTTGGTTTAAATTTGAGTTATAAACGTTTAAGTACTTTGAGAATGGAATTAAACATCCAATTTGGAGTCCAAAGAGGAAGGGACATCCCTTAGGGGAGAGTCCCTATCCATTTGGAGATCCAAATTAGGATAATCTTAAAATATCCAAAGCGAAAAGATTAACACCCCTTTCGAGGGGGAGTTTCTTTTTATTTGGATATCCGGACCCGACGATCCAAGGAGCCCATAGAAGGATGAAAAAGTGGTCATGTGAAGACCCATTCTCAAAGTCACTTTAGTTTTAGGAGTAGAATTCAGTTATTCTCAGTGGTACCCAGCCACTTTACTTTTTGTAGACCTTGGGTTATAATATTAAAAGACATTTGCCTATGGACATTAATTTTTAATTGATTTGTTTATTAAAATTAATTATTTGATATTGATTATGATATATGATTGCATGGTTTTAGTAGTTTTTTTGGCAATCTTGCAAGTCGTATTTGATTTAGCCTAGAACCTGATCGGAGGCTCGTGAGGGAACGTTAAAATTCTTCTACTTAAACAAAATTAAATTTTTAGCCAATATAGCAACTCTAACATTTTAAGAAGTAAGCCCGAAACTGCTGGGAGTTCTCATAAGCATTCTTGATGCATTTTCTTTCCTTTGTTAGGCACCTCCCCGCCTGCGGGTTTGGAATACCACTTGGCCTATGATGGTGCATATCTGTCAAGGGAAATCTATGCATTCTTTTAGGATAAAATCTATTTTTAAAGCCTTTTTAAAATTGCTTCATTCAAATTTCAAGCATTTAATCGAGTCAATTAGCATGCATTACATTCGATACAAACTTATTATTTTAAGTTTCATATCCCCCAGCATAACTCAAGGGGCAAATTAGGAATCTTCTCTAGTTGTCGACCCCACTTTCCTTAAACTTAACTTAATACAACATCCTTACCCACTCTTATATAAAAGACCAGAATCATGGTTTTGAAGCATTTAGGTTGTTTAGCTGGCTCCCCAATCAAGGATGGGGTAAGTCCAGATCCTGTATTGCATTAGCTTGGTTTGGGCTATTGACTTTTAGTGCCCATTTTAGACTTGAGTTCTAACGTAGGCTCAGGCTATAAGACCTCAACCTTCGTGAATTGAATGTCAATCTTCTAATAAAATTATCAACTCAAACTTAAATATCTTTTAATTACAATTCAAGCCCAGCACTTAGGATAGAATGGGGCACCTCTGAATTAATTTAGAATCCTAGGTGCCTCCTACCCTTCCTCCTTTGACTCCAGAAATAAGTGTTCAATATTAAACCATTCCTAATTAAAAATTCTAAACCTCTCCTCATTTGATATCAAACTTTGAATTCTTAAATAAAATTTCCATCGCTATTTTAATCAAGAGTATTTGTAGGAAACTCTAGTTTCCCTATAATATAATTAACTAAGAGGGCTTGTGCTCGTAGGAGATTTTGAAACCTAGATTAATTTTTTAAAAATTAACCTTTTTCAAAACTTTAATTAATTATCTTTTGGAAATCAAACTTGATGATCATTATTGACATTTTCAAATAATCGATAGTGATTGATATTTCCTTTCCTCAGAGAGATATATTGATTAATATCATAATTTATTATGAAATTAATAATATTTTTGTCCATATTAACATAATCAAACAGTAGATCACATTTTATTTTGACCCCTAGGGTCATATGTGATTCTTCCATGAGTTTTACTATGATAATTAGGATGAATTTAAAGTTTTGTAATTTAAACTCATTAAGGAGTGATATGTTCACCTCCTGAGGTGATATTGTTATGATTTATGCAAATCTGTTCTTTCAAGTGAATTCTGATACACGTTATTTTTGATGATTACAAAAGCCTATTATTTGTTTTATTCTTTTCATAACAAATATTGGAGTTTCTTTTTGTGTGTACTAATATATTTTTCAGGAATTTCACACTCTAGACTGCTGAAGACTTCATGTTTATTTATTTATGAATAGTCTGTATTTTTTATTTTTTCTTGAGTCTGAGAGAGTGTGATTATAAGTTGGATAACTGTGCATACATACAATGGGGGAGTGAAAAACTTAATTTTTTAAAACTGATCGTACAGTATAAAATCTGATCATACGGGATGATCTGTATTTTTTTGTCCTCCACAACGAACCTTCCTGCCTATAAATTGTTTTCTAAGTCCAGTTCATACAGTACAAAATGGACTTCATACATAAGGATTTCAGGGACAAACGATCCTGAATGGTTCCTACGGTTTGTTCATACGGGATGAACTGTCAGGACGAACTGCACTGAGTGGTTCGTACGATATGTTCGTATGGGATGAACCGTCTGGACGAACGGTTCTAAATTAGGTTCATACTGGATCGTACGGGACAAATCGTTTAATTTTTTGAACTATTCATATAGTATGAAATAAAATTCATACAAGAGATGTTGAGGTATGAACGACTCTGAATTAGGTTCGTACTGGATCGTATTGGATGAATTGTTTAATTTTTTGAACTATTTGTACAGTTTGAAAAAGAGTTCCTATAGAAGGTTTTGAAGTACAAACGGCTCTGAATTAGGTTCATATGGGATCATACGGGATGAATTGTTCAGTGATTTAAACTATTCGTACAGTACGATGTGCCATCGTATGGGGCGATCGGCACCCGTGAAATTTAAAATATTCAGTTTTTGGACAGTTTTTCTTGTCCAAAGTACTTAAGGGTCTTAAAAATAACTTGAAGAAAAATCCTTTTGCAAGAATTTTTCTTGAGAGTGAAAGGGAGACTGATTGGGAGAGTGTTTGAGACACAGTGATGAGAGATCTTTGAAGAAAAAATTGTGAGGGGATTTATAAGGTTATCCAATAGTGAGGATCTCATTATTTGTACTTCAAGCATCTTCCTAATCTCCTTAGAGGCTCTCGTAAGAGAATTATTTGAGAGGTTTCTGGTTCTCTGCCGTCACTTGGAGGGTGAAAAAGAATGATCGATTCTCTGCCGGCACCAGGAGGGTGTGAAAGGATGAGTCGGTTCTCTACCTACGCTAGGAGGGTGTGAAAGGATGTTGGTTCTCTGCTTTTACCAGGAAGGTGAAAAAGGACGTCGGTTCTCTACCGCACCGGGATTTGGTGGAAGAGAGTTTGTAAAGGCTTCTTCGCCTTGCTGTGGGGGCTAAAGGAGAGTCACTTTAATATAGTGTAATACCTACAGAAAGAGTCTCTAGGGAGTGGATGTTGGTCGTGTTTGACCGAACCACTATAAAATCTGGTGTTCTCTGTTCTTATTTTTAACTTACTGTATTTTCTTACTGCACTGTATTTTATTTTTTTATGGTTGAAAAGCATAAAAATTATCTCTGCTCATACTTTACGAACCTAAATCTTACAGTACGATTTACTTAAGTATTTGATTGAAAAGTTTTCCAAAATTCTAATAGAAATTTTTAAAAGTACCAATTCACCGCCCCTCTTGGTTAGCCAAGGGATGTAATTAATAGGTCTAATAACCTATTCACTCTTTCAAGTGGTATCAGAGCAAGTTTTAAAAATTAATGTTTAAATTATTTTTTGAAATTCGATCATGGCTAATTTTGGAAATCGAAACACATTAGAAGGTCACTCGATCACTAGGCCACCTTTGTTTGACAACATTCCGTTTGATTTCTGGAAAACTCGCATGTCTACTTTTCTGCAATCTCTTGACTATCGCATGTGGATGTTAGTTCAGGATGGTTACGCTGCACCTACTAGACTTGTGGATGGCATAAGAGTTGAAACACCATTTGCTGATTGGACTTTAGAAGAAAGGGAGTTAGCATAATTAAATGCAAAATGTTTGAATAATTTTTTCTGTGCTCTTAAATCTGAAGACTATATGAGTGTTTTTACTTGTAAATCCAGAAAGAAAATATGGGATAGACTTTACATTACATATGAAGGTACAAATGAAGTGAAGCAAACTAGGTTGAATATTCTTTTGAACGATTATGAACTCTTTCACATGAAACCGAATGAATCAATCTCAAACATCTATACACATTTTACATATATAGCCACTTTATTTCATGCCTTAGGTAGGGAATTAACAATGCTAAAAAAATAAACAAAATACTTCATTGCTTACCTACTACTCATAATGCAAAGATAACCACAATAACTGAATCGAAAGATTTAAATGTCTATTCTATTGACAATCTTCTTGGATCATTAATTGCTTACGAGCAATCTTTGACTCAAAGAATGATTGATGCAGGTGATAAGCGGAACGAGAAGAACATAGCTTTGAAGGTGGATGATCCAAATAGTGATCAGTCACTACTTGAGGATGAGGAAGACATTGCCTTGATGATAAGGCAATTTAGAAGTTTCCTAAAGAGGAAGAAGAGAAGACGCCAACAGTGGAACAAAGGTAAGTTTCATAAAAATGTGAAGGCTTCTAATGATTTTATTTGTTATGAATGCAAAAAGCCAGGACACATAAAGATCGATTACCCCAATCTCAAAGCTAATCCTAGCAAGGAGAAAGTTGAGGAGAAACCAAAGGATAGAAATGGAAAGAAGAGACTTCAACGAGCTTTTTGGGTGGACTCAGCTTCAGATTCTTTAGAAACAGCACCTAAAGAGGAAGTCACAAATTTTTCCTTAATGGCTGACAATCTTGATCATTCTGATCAAGATGAGGTATGTCATTTAAGTTATGAAGAATTATTTGAAGTTTCTAAACGCATTTACTCTGCATATAGGAAACTAAAGAAATTGCATACAAAATTAAATTTGAATTATCTTGAGCTGTAAAAAGAATACAAAATCCTTAGGAAAGATCATGCTTTAATTGATAGCAACCACATGACTTTATTGGATGAATTTAATGATTTGAATAAAAAATAAAATTTTAAAATCATCACACACTGAACTTGAAAATGATTTCAAAACTTTTATGGATGAATCAAATAGTAGAGAGCATAAGTTGAAGATTGATAATTCGATTCTAAAAAGTGCAAATGCATTTCTTAAGGTTAAATTGAAAGAACTTAAGAAAAATAGGATTCCACCTAAATTGGAAGATTTTCACAAAACCTACCACAAGTCCACTAATTCAAAAGCTAAGGGAAGATCTAATAGGACAAATAGATTGGTGAATCCTTTTCCAGGAGTAAAGTATTTTTCTTGTGGTATGATTGGACATATATATCACACTTATACGATTCATCATAGAACACATTTGATGTGGAGACCTAGGTTGCATAATACACAGCATATCACATAGGCATCTATTTTAAAATTTCCAAGAGGAGAACCCAAACTTGTTTAAGTTTCCAAGACTAACGTTTGAAAATTTTGTAGGGACGCTCTCACACAAGACCTCGTAAGAGTATCTGGTACCTGAACAGTGGCTGCTCAAAGCATATGACTGGAGATGCAAATCAATTTATAATGCTGCAAGCTAGGAATGGAGGCAAGGCTATACTTGGAGATAATACTACCAAGAGAGTAGTAGGTACAGGTATAATTGGAAATTCTAGAAAATTTTTGATTAAAAATATTTTGTTGGTTGAAGGCTTAAAACATAATCTGTTGAGCATAAGTCAATTGGGTGATAAAGGTTATCATATAAAATTCTTGCCTACTAGTTTTGTTATTAGTTAAAATGGAACTGTTGTGTTAAATGGTGATAGAGTGAATAATGTTTATATGTTAGATTTGAATTCTGTAAAACCTTCTACTGCTCTTTATTTGAAAACTGTATCTGAAGAATAATGGTTATGGCATAGAAGGCTTTATCATGCTAGTATGAGAAATCTTGGAAAAATTACCCAAAAGGAGCTAATTAGAGGTGTACCCAAACCAGACTTTACTAAAAATTATTTGTGTGATGCATGTCAATTAGAAAAATAAGTCAGATCCTCTTTCAGTTTAATCAAGAAAATTATGACAAGCAAGCCCTTAGAAATTCTTCACATGTATCTATTTGAACCTGTTAGTATCTTAAGTCTAAGAGGAAAAAAAATTGGGTATATAATTATGGATGATTATTCTAGATTCACCTAGATTAGATTTTTGAATCATAAGAGTGAATTATTTGAGGAGTTTAGAGATTTTGCCACTTGGATTCAGAGAAAACTAGATTTTGAAATTGTAACTATCCAAAGTGATCATGGGGGAGAATTTGAAAATAAATTATTTGATGATTTTGGTAAATCTCATGGGATTGAACACAACTTCTTAGCTTCTAGAACGCCTCAGCAGAATGGAGTTGTAGAAAGAAAGAATAGGATATTAATTGAAACTGCTAGAGCCATGTTGGCAGAATATTCACTTCCAAAATATTTTTGTGCTGAAGCAGTTAGCATAGTGTGCTATGTGTTGAATGGGGTGTACATTAGATCTAAATTAAATAAGACACCCTAAGAACTTCTTAAAGGTAGAAGTCCCAACCTCTCACATCTATATATTTTTGGATGTAAAGTGTTCATTCATAATAATGACAAAACTCTCTTAGGAAAATTTGATCCCAAATCTGATGAAGAAATCTTTCTAGGTTATTCAAGTGTTGGAAAATCCAATAAAGTTTTTAATAAAAGAGCATTGGTAGTTGAGGAGACCACTCATGTTGTTTTTGATGAATCCTATAATAGTAAAGAATCTAAGTTGGATGAAGATGAGGTTGAGGTAGAATCTCAAAAACATGAAAATCAAAAGGTTGAAGAAAGGGTTGAAAAGGAAGAAGAAAACCATTTGCTTAAATAATGGAAATTTGTTAGAAGTCATCCTAAAGAGTTGATTTTAGGAGAACCAAGTAAAGGAGTTAGGACTAGGCATGGTTTGAGGAAAGAAGTAAATCATTTAGCTTTTATTTTAATGATTGAACCCACTAATATATATCAAGCACTTTTGGATGAATTTTGGATTTTGGCCATACAAGAAGAATTAAATCAATTTAAAAGAAATGATGTTTGGGAGCTAATTGAAAGGCCAAAAGATTAAAGTGTACTTGGGACTAAGTGAGTGTTCAAAAATAAAATGAATGATTCAGAAGTTGTTATAAGAAATAAGGCTAGATTGGTAGCTAAGAGGTATAATCAAATAGAAGAAATTGATTTTGAGGAGACATTTGCCCCTGTAGCAAGACTTGAAACAATTAGAGTGTTATTAGCCTTTGCCTATTTTAAAGATTTTAAATTGTATCAAATGGATGTTAAAAGTGCCCTTTTGAATGGGGTGATAGAAGAGGATGTTTATGTTGAGCAACCTCCAGGTTTTAAAAATTCTAAATTCCCTATTCATGTTTTTAAATTAAAAAAGGCATTATATGGACTAAAACAGGCACCTCGAGCGTGGTATGAGAGGTTAAGCACTTTCTTATTAAAAGGATCATTTGTTAAAGGAAGTGTGGACACCACTCTATTTTTGAAAAGAGTTGGAAATAAAATACTCATTGTATAAATATATGTGGATGACATCTTTTTTGGATCAATTGATAAAAGTCTATATGATGAATATTTTCAAAAATAATGATTTGTGAATTTGAGATGAGTTTGATGGGTGACTTGAGTTATTTTCTTGATTTTAGCATAAAGCAAAATGAGGAAGGAACTTTTCCTTGTCAATCTAAGTATATTAAGGACATCCTCAAAAAGTATGAAATGGATAATGCTAAACTAGTAACTACACCAATGAGTTCCTTAGTACTAATAAATAAGGATCCTACGGAAAAATCTATTGATCAAAAGAAGTTTATAGGAATAATTGGATCTTTACTTTACTTGACTGCTAGCTGACCAAATATTATGTTTAGTATTTATTTATGTGTTAGACTTCAATCTGATCCAAAGGAATCACATTTGACAGTAGTGAAAAGAATATGAAGATATCTTTTGGGAACTCAAAATTTAGGGATTTGGCATCCAAAGAATAGTTCTTCTTTTGAAATAATTAGATACTCAGATTTTGATTTTGCTGGATGTTGGGTTCATCGGAAGAGTACTTCTGGGACTTGTCAATTCATTAGAAATTTTTTAGTTTCTTGGTCCAGTAAGAAATAAAATTTAGTAGCACTTTCTACAGCTGAAGTAAAAGATATTACCTTAGGGAGTTGTGTTGTACAAGTGCTTTGGTTGAAACAACAAATGGTTGACTTAGGATTTTCTATTAGTATAATTTCAATCTTTAGTGATAATACTAGTGCCATTTGCATCTTAAAGAATCCTATTTAACATTCTAGAATAAAGCATATTGATATAAGGCACCATTTCATAAGAGATCATAGAGCGAAAGGGGAAATTGAACTACATCATGTCGCTACTAAAGATCAACTTGCAAATATTTTCACAAAACCCTTAGCTTTTGACACTTTTAGCATGTTAAGGAGAAGGGTAGGTATGATTGATCTTAACGCTTGTTTGAAAATTCTACAAATTTGTTTTGTATGTATTTGTTAGTTTGTTTGTTTCTACTTTATTGTGTTTTATGGTTATCTTGTGTGTCTTCTTTAAAAAATTAAAAATTTTGTCTTGTGTTGGTCTTTATTTTAGTCTTGAAAACCTGTAGAGTTGGAGTGACGAAACTATACTTTCTTTTTCTGTTCTTACTGTACGATGCGGTCATCATACTGTGCGATTATAGAAGATTCATTTATACGAGTGGGATGGTTCATGGTTAGTGTTAGTTACTATTGTTGATCGTACGTACGAACATGTCTTCGTTTGTATGATCCATGTGTCAATTAAGATAAGGATGAACCTAACCATCGCCTGAATGATCCTTTAATATCCTGATCGTCCCGGACGAACACGTCATTATCTATACGATCAAGAAGTCAAAAAGCCTATACGAAAGGATGCCCCGGGAAGGGTAGTTTACGAAAAGCTGTTTCATTTTTTACCATTTCTGTTCATCTTGTACAAAATGTATTTCATCCTAGATGAAATTTATTTCGTCTTGTATGAAATGTTTTCATACAGTATGATTGATCATTTTTTTATAAAAGGAGGGTCGTTTTCTTTCATTTCACTTTCATTTTCAAACCCTTCAGAGCATAAAAAGATATGTCACAAAGCGAAAAGAGAGCTCGTCAATCTAGAGGTTCATCATCTATGAGGGATTGGGATGATAACTTCTTAAGTGCTCAAAATAAAGAGGCATACTATAGGTATGCCGCATCTAAAATTACCCCTTCCCGCATTCTACTACAAGAAAATCTTCACTTTGCAGTAATGCCATTGTTTGACTCTACCCAATTTTCTTTCCTTCTCACTCTGATCTTTACATACAACAAAGATTTTTTCCATGTATTTTTGGCCAACATGACTTTTAATCAGGACCATACTAGAATCTCTTCCTACGTCCTAAAATAAAGAGTTGAAATAACCAAGGAGGACCTTGGAGAATATTTTCATCTAAAAACTCTGGGAATACAGGCACATACTCTAACTTCTCGATCAGACTATGATTGGTCTGAAGTCAATCAAGTCATTAGAGATATAAGCCAACCAACTCACTATCCTCGAGTTAACTCCTTAAACCAAAATGTTTGAATAATCCAACATATTCTTAGGACATCCATCATTCCCAAGGCTAGAGATAGAGTAAACATGACCCCTCTTCTCTCTAATATCACTTACTTGATTATGACTGGCCAACCCATTGATAAAGCCCAATTAATTTTGGAGTATCTATATTCCCTCACTGATATTGGTCATCCTAATGTGAAGAGAAAGAAGAACTTTGCCCTAAGTCTTATGATTTGCTACGTTCTTGAAAAGAAGTACAATTTGGTCCACCATGACGGACCTTCTGAACTTCCACTTTACTTTACCGATGCTTCTTTTCGAGCACTTTTTGGTAAAAATAGAAATGTAGATAGTTCTAAGGACGAACCTTCACCGACTCCTGCACCTGCACCTGGACCCAACCAAGACTTCTATCTGGATATTGTCCAGCATTTTGATAAGCTTGATCAAAGGTTCAACAATATGGAGGTGCACTTGAAGCGGTAGGACGATAAATATAATGAGGATAGGGTGTGGATTTGAGATCAATTCGAGTCAGTAAACACTAACTTTGCAACCTTTAATAGCTACTTTGCTATGTTTGTCGCTCCTCCACCTCCTCCAGATCAGGGTCCCTCATACTATTATAGATGTTTTTTCTTATTGTTTGGCTTAGTTATTACTTTGTTATTCTATGAGTCGTTGATTGTTGTGATTGTGGTTCTTGTTATTTTTCTTTGATCATTGTATGGATGTTGGTAAGCTTACTCTTATGAGATTGTTGTTGAATGTAAAAGCTTGCTATTTTATATGTTTGAATCAACATGATATGAAGAAGTTTAATTTTAGTGCATATTATTCTGTTATTATGACTATGACTGGAAATTAACTAATCTTAAACACTCGACTGTAGTTGATTAAGTTTTTAAAATGTTAATTGAGTTTATATTATAATAAAAATTTTAATGCATAATTTAATTTCTCAAAATATTTAGATTTCATTATAATTTGGTGTAGATTAGAAGATCTTACATTATATTATTTTAGACATGTATTACTTAGCCTAAATTCTTGTATATCTGATGTCTTAATATTGCTCTTGATTTCTACATCAAAGTGTTCATTATTGTAACTGTGATAAAGGGATAGTGTTGTTGGAAAGAATTTTGATTTAATAAAAATAAAAAGGGCAAAGCTTGAAAAGATACACAAAGTGTGCCATACAAGAAAAGATGCATAATGTCGGCAAAATTAAAAAGAAGCACAAAATTAGCCCAAACAATGACTAAGTGCACAAAATGTGCCCTTTCATTTGAAAAGATGCGTAATGTCGCTAATTGTTCTTTCCTTTAATAATTTCTCCAAGTTCACTAATCAATTATCATCACTTTTGACTTAGAGATTTGGTAATTTTATTTCATCATTTGTGTAATAGTTGTGGTTACTTAATCTGTCTATTTTATTACTGCCATAGATCAACTTTTCTTCTCCTTATTTTAGTCTATGATCTAAACCATTTTGAGTCTTTACTTTTTTCTTTTGATTTTAATATTGTAGTTAATCTTCATTTAATTTTTTTTTTAAATCCTCAACTCCTTTGAGTGTCTTCCCTTTTCGTTGTTGTCAAAAGGGGGCGTTTTGTATTGTTTAAATTATTGTATATTTCTTGTTTATTGCATTGTTTGACTTATTGCATTATTTTTGTTTGTTGCATTTTTTTTCCTGTTCGTTGTATTGTTTATTGCATGTTATGTGATGTGTGCTTGTGTATGTTATGTGTGTTGTTTTTCTTTACATGTGTTGTGTATGTGCTTGTAGTATGTGCTTGTACTTGTATCTGCTTACGTGTCTTGTTTGTTCTTCCTCCTCTTCCATTTGCTTATTCCTTGTTAGATCATCTAACCTCCTCTTATCTCTTGTTTAGGATAGGTCATTTTTTTAGGGGGAGCTTGGGAGATCATTTAACTAGGGGGAACGTACATTTAGTGGAAGCTTAGGAGAAACTTGAATTTAATTATTAAATCAAACAATAAATATTTTGCCATCATAAAAATGAGGAGATTGTTATGATTTGTGCAAATATGTTCGTTTAAGTGAATTCTGATACACATTATTTTTTATGATTATAAAAGCCTATTATTTATTTTATTCTTCTCCTAAAAAATATTGGAGTTTCTTTTTGTGTGTACTAACATGTTTTTCAGGAATTTTACACTCCAGACTGCTAAAGACTTCAAGTTCATTTATTTGTGAGTAGTCTATATTTTTTGCTTTTTCTTGAGTCTGAGAGAGTGTGATTATAAGTTGGATAACTGTGCACACACAAATGGGGGAGTGAAAAACTTAATTTTATAAAATTGATTGTACAGTACAAAATCTGATCGTACGGGTTGATCTGTATTTTTCTTTCCTCCACAACGAACCTGCCTGCCTGTAAATTTTTTTTTAAGTCCAGTTCGAATGGTATGAAATGGATTTCGTACATAAGGATTTCAGGGACGAACGACTCTAAATGTTTCTTACGGTTAGTTCGTACGGGATGAACTATCGGGACGAACTGCTTTGAGTGGTTAACACGACATATTCATATGGGATGAACCATCTGGATGAATAATTCTGAATTAGTTTTGTACTGGATCTTATGGGATGAATCATTCAATTTTTTGAACTATTTATATAGTAAAAAATACAGTACGTATAGGAGATTTTGAGGTACAAACGGCTTTGAATTAGGTTCGTACTGGATCGTACAGGACAAATCATTTAATTTTTTGAACTATTCGTACAGTATGAAATAGAGTTCATATAGAAGGTTTTGAAGTACGAACGGCTCTGAATTAGGTTTGTATGGGATCATACGGGATGAGTCGTTCAGTGATTTGAATTACTCATACATTACGTTGTGAGATCGTACGGGACGATCGGCACGCGTGAAACTTGAAAAATTCAGTTTTTGGATAGTTTTTCTTGTCCTAAGTACTTAAGGGTCTTAAAATTGACTTGAAGGAAAATCCTTCTACGAAAATTTTTCTTGAGAGTGAAAGGGAGAGTGATTGGGATAGTGTTTGAGAGAAAGTGTTGAGAGATCTTTGAAGAGAAAATTACGAGGGGATTCACAAGATTATCCAATAGTAAGGATCTCATTGTTTGTACTTCAAGCATCTTTCTAATCTCCTTGGAGGCTCTTGCAAGAGAATTATTCGAGAGGTTTCTAGTTCTCTGCCATCACTTGGAGGGTGAAAAAGGATGATCGGTTCTCTGCTGACACCAGGAGGGTGTGAAAGGATGAGTAGGTTCTCTGCCTATACAAGGAGGGTGTCAAAGGACGTTGGTTCTCTGCCTTCACCAAGAGGGTGAAAAAAGGACATGGGTTCTCTACCGCACCAGGATTTGGTGGAAGCGAGTTTGTAAAGGCTTCTCCGTATTACTGTGGGGGCTAATGGAGAGTCACTTTGATATAGTGTAATACCTAGAGAAGAATGTTGGTCATGTTTGACCGAACCACTATAAAATTTGGTGTTCTCTATTCTTATTTTTTACTTACTGCATTTTCTTACTGCACTGCATTTTATTTTTCTATGGTTGATAAGCTTAAAAATTATCTCTGTTCATTTTGTACGAACCTAAATCGTACAATATGATTTACTTAAGTTTTTGATTGAAAAGTTTTCCAAAATTCCAAGAGAAATTTTTAAAAGTACCAATTCACCCTCCCCCCCCTCTTGGTTAGCCAAGGGACGTAATTAATAGGTCTAACAACCTATTCGCTCTTTCAGATATATCATTCATAATGATGTGATCAATTTCAAAACTAAAAATTCTAGAAATTAAATTCTCCCAAAGAAAATTAATCTTTTTTCAAAACTCAAACAACACTTTTTTAATCAAATATATATAGACATAAAGATTAATATTTATTTTTCATTGGTTATAAATACCAATTACATGATCAATTTTGAGAAAGATTGATAGTGTTAGAATTTTTTTAGGTTTGAATGTGTTATAGATAATCATTGTTTGAAAATAAAACATAACTTAAGCCATTAATATTTCAAAGATCACTCGTTAGTTTTTAGGGTTTTAAATTCCAAGAATAAATTTAATTATCCTCATGCTTGAACTATTATACTCCTAAAAAATATTTATGTGAAAAAATACTTGACACCTCTCCTAAATAAATTAAACACACATCAAGACCAAAGGCATGCATAGTAAACATTTTGATCCCATTGTGAATATTGAAGGCTATGAATATCTTTTGAAAGATAAATTAGAAGCTAAAAGTACTTATATTTACAATATGATTCTACCTATGATTTTCTTAATTTTAAATTAATTTCAAAGTTTACGCTAAAGTATATTTATGAACCTAAACTTACAAGAGTTTAAATTTGAAAAGAAAATTGAATTACTGAACATATAAGAACCTAAACCTTAAATAAAATTCTAATCTATGCTTGACTATGAAATAAATAAATCATTTGTGTTTTAATTTGTTGAATCAAATAAGCAACCTAATAATACATGTGATAATGAACTATCTACAATTTTATTTTTTTTGGCCATTGATTTATCACCTTATACATTTAAAAAAACACCTTATTAAGAATATCAAATTGGACCAACATGCTTGTAGAATTTATTTTTCAAGTTAGATTCTCTTAAAAAATATGAGAAATTAAGAACTATATATCCAAAGTTACATAACTTATTTGAATCAAACTTTATCTAGCTTTCCCTTTATCTAGAATAGAGTCTAAAACAACTATATGAAATTAAAAAAAAAAACCAAAGGAGATGCATGGAGATCACCTTTGGCTAAGGCAGGCGGGCAGAAATTGGCTAGGGCAGAATTGGGCATGGGTGAAGCATTGTAGCTTCTTTGGATGAACCAAATTAGCAGGTGACCGAGGTAGGGTTAAATTCGGCGAGCATGGACAGTCTCTAGATGAACCAAATGAGCAGGGTGAAATGAGAAAAAAAAGAGGAGGGGGGGGGGGGGTTCAATTTTTTGGCAGTTACCAACGTCATTTCTGGCAGTTTAAACTTCCAAAAAAGTTCACTTAAAAATGGCAGCTACACCGGTGGTAGATACAACATGAAAATAGAACACTGACAAAACTTCTAGAAGTCATTTGCCCACCAGAATTATCGATGATTTACTCTTTTGTACCAGTGGTCTGATTGCCGTTAAATAGTGGCGGTCTAACTGCCGATAACTTCGGCGTCAAATGACCGCCAGAAGTTTCACTGGTATTTAATGAATTTCCTGTAGTGCATGTTGAGATGGTTCTTTAGGTTAAGGGTCTTTTACTGGTTGTTTTATTGTTAATTCTGTCTCATATTGATATTTATTTTATGTTCTATTTTCAAACTCTTTACCACTCCTCAATTGAGATGCTTTACATTTTTATTTACCCTTTTCATTAGGATTTATTTTAGTATTACTAGGTAGATTTTCTTAGGCTCTATTTGTTAAAGATCTTGCTAACTATCTTAATTGATTTTCAATATTGCTAATGGTAGCAGCTTGACTTTGTAATTGTTTATTCATTTGTAAAACCACTTCTTCTAAGGAAGGCTTCTTATCCTTAAGCCGGGTATTATAATTAAATAAAGAAGAATAATTAAGCCTTGGGTTAGAAAAATTTTGAGGAGGGTGGTTCCAGTTACCAACTTATTTGGCAAGTGAGAGTTCCAATTAGTGTTATTATTTTGATTATTTTTTCAACTAAAATTTGGATGATTTCTCCAGTGTGGATTATAAGTGTTGGAGTAGGATAATTGGTTCTATTATTTATTACATTAATTGATTTAACTCTTGAGGTATTATGATCACTAGAACCTCCAAAAATATTTTCTTTTAAATTTATAAGTGAATGCTGATTCGAATTAATTCCAAGTTGTCTAACTTTGTAGAAATGGTGACTAATTGGGCATTTAATATCGATAAGGCATCAGTCTCATAAATGTTAGACACTTTTCTAGGATTGATTCTTTTAGATGGCCTTAAAAATTGTTAGTAGACATCTCCTCAATCAAAGTATAAGCCTAATTAAAGGTCTTTGACATTAGAGAACCTTCAATAGATGCATTAATAATTGATCTAAAGGAACCTTTTGGGCCATTCTAAAATGTTTGGATGATTAGCCAATTAGAAAGGGCATGATTGAGATATTTCCTTAGAAGTTCCTTAAATCTTTCCCATAATTCATAAATATCTTCACCATCTAATTGGATAAAATAAGTGATGTCTTTTCTAAGTTTGGCTTTTTTTGATGGTGGAATATATTTAACTGAAAACTTATGTTTTAGCTCATTCAAAGTTATTATTGAGCATGGGGTAATGAGTTTAGATACATTTAGCTTTATCCCTAAGTGAAAATGAAAACAACCTAATTCTAATAGCATCATTATTAACATTATTATATTTAAAGGCTGCACAAATTTTTAAGAAATTATATATGTAAATTGGGACTTCTAAAGGTGTTTCACCAAACTGAGAGTTTTGAACCATTTAGAAGATAACAAATTTTACTTCAAAATTATTTACTTGTGTGGGAAAATATATTGTGCCACTTGATTTGCACTATATATTTTTAATAATCAAATCCACATACCTAATAACATACCATCTTGAATGACGAACTTGTGCTTCACTATCGATTTAATAATAAAAATAAAATTTATCTTCATAATGAAACTCATCATAGAGAAAATACTATTAATCTAAAAAGATAAAATGATATTCATGTATCATTTTGAAAATGAAATTAACCAAGGTTGAAACCTTAATTTATGTCATAAATGTCTTCAGCATCGAGTTGCAAGTTTATATTATGAAGCCACAGTGCCATAATGTCAAGCTCTGTAACACTATATTATCGAGCATCGTGGTGCCATATTGTTGAGCACCATGGAGCCATATTGTTGAGCACCGCAGTGCCATATTACTGAGTGATGTTAAGTAAAAATAAATTTAATTTTGTATTTTTTATGTGAGTGCTAGAGTTCTAAATAGTTTTCTTAAAGGAGAGGCCAGACAAGGGTAAGATATATAGTTTAGAGTGGTTGGATAATATTATAGTGAGCAAGCAAGACTTTGGAGAGGAAAGGAGTGTGAGAGTGAAATTGTAAGGAGAGTTTCATATTAGGAAGGGTTCATCTGTAGGATCTATTTGGGATCCTTCATATTGGGTATTATTTTTTTAACTCTTTTCTACTTGTACTTTATTTCTTGAGCAAGTAATGGAAATTTTATTACTCTATTTTTATTCTATGGCTGACTAAACTCATAGTTTTGGACTAATATTGTGAAAACCTAAGTAATTACTGATTGTAGACTATAGTGCTTAAAATTTTGAAAGGTAGTTTTCAGTATCTCTCCCTTTTCATTTAATCTATATAGTGGTCTTGTGTAGAATTAAAACCTAGTGTGATATATTACCTCGATAGAAGAATATTGGAATAATTAGGAGAATTAGAATGGAATACTTGTATGTCTAGACATAGGACCTTTCTTCACATCCTTACAAACTTGACAGAGACTAAGGATGCATATGCTCTAATTCATAAATAATTTAGGAGAGTCTACTTAGGAAAGCTTAGGAGATTTCACTGTCATTAGTCCAAAATACTTTATATATTGGTATCTTCACTTTCTTATGCAATTCCCATTCTAGATAGAATACAATCCTAATTTTTTTGCATAGAATAATTTTTATAGCTCGAAGTAAAAAAATACTAGAATAATTATGTGAAGTAGAACACTTCCTTGTGGCATTAAAACTCTCTCATAAAACCTTTTTTACTTGATCAATAGGTGCACTTATATTTTTAGTGGAGATTTATATTCAAATTAACTTAAGAATAGTCTAATATAAGAAACCACCCTGCAGCAAGCTTTTGCCACCATTACTAGGGAAGTAGCATGCGTTCTAGTAACTATTTCTATATTATTTAAAAGTTGCCTATTTAATCCTACTTGTATCTTGCATTTTGCTTATTTGTTTTGTTTACAATATGATAAAGAAAAAAATTGATTGTTGTTGCATAATTTTTTTGAAATTTAATTCTTGTATATTGGTGTATGTGTAGTAGAGTTAGAAAGGGTCCCTTATTGTTTGACTTAGAAATAGAAATGACCCTTACAAAAATGAGAAAATACAAAAAAGATTTAAGCAGTAGGAATGTCTAATACAAATCAAGGTCATGATTATCCTAGACCTCTTAAGGAGTATGCCAATTTGGTAGTAGATGGAATTCATTAGAGTATCAACTGTCCTACTATCCAAGCCAATAATTTTGAGCTAAAACCCATCATAATCCAAATGGTATAGAATTCTCAATTTCAGAGAACTATTGAGGATCTGAACATACATTTAACTAGCCTTTTTGTTTTAGAAATTTACACAACATTCAAGTATATTGGAGTTAGTGATAATGTTATTAGACATTTTCTATTTCCATTTTTTTTAGAGATAAAACTAAGATGTGGTTAAATTCCTTTCCCTAAGCTTGATAACTACTTGGAATGATTTTGTACATAAGTTTCTAACAAAATATTTCGCATAATCTAAGAATATTAAGCTTAGGAATAAAATTCTTCTTTTTCCCAATTTGATGGAGACTTAATTTATGAGAGTTGGAAAATATTTAAGGAGATGCTATAAAAGTTCCCTTGATTGGTTAGTGATTCAAACTTGTATAAAGGGCTTGTTCGATTCCTTAGGTCAATAATTAATGTTACACTAGAGGTTCTTTAATATCGAAACCTTTTGAAGACGCTTAATTTATAGTGGCCTTATGTTTTGCATCCTAAGTGAGTAACAAATGTCTATAAGTTGGATGCTTTATCAATTTTAATAGTTCAAATAGCAGCCATATCTAGAAAGTTAGACAACTTTAGAGTTAGTTCTAGATCAGGATCATATATGCTTTTGGAGAAGCATATTGTTTGATTAAAAAGTGTAGTTTTAAAAAAGTTAATTATCTTTGGGAAAGTCTAATTCCTGGAATTTTTAGTTTTAAAATTGAATGCTTCATTATGAATGATATATCACCTCAGGAGGCAAACATATCATTCCCTAATGGGTTCAAATTATAAAACTTTGAATTTAGCCTAATCATCATAGTCAACTCAAGAATAAACAACATATGATCCCAAAAGATCAAGTGATGTTTGATCGAGTGTTTGATTATAATGATCGGGATAGGAGATCATTAATTTCATAATAGAAATCTTGATAATATTATGATATATCTTCCCAAAGAAAGATGATATCGTCTAATATCAATCATTTAAAAATGTCGATAATGAGTGTCAAATTTGAATTTCCCAAAGATAATTAATTGAGAGTTTTGAGAACTTAATTTTTAAAAATTAATCTTTGTTTCTAAATCTCCTACGATCATAAGCCCTCATAGTTAATTATATCGTAGGGAAATTAAAACTTTCCTACGAATACTCTCGATTAAAATAGTGATAGAAATTTTATTTAAATATTTGAAAGCTTGATGTCAAAAGAGGTAGGGATTTGGAATTTTCAAATGGAATTGGTTCAAAATTGAACACTTATTACTAGAGGGAAAAGGAGGATGAGTGGGAGGTGTTTGGGATTCTTAATCACTTCAAAAACACCTCAGCCTATCCTAAGTGTTGGGTTTGAATTTGAATTGAAAGATATTTAAGTTTGAGTTATCAATTTTATTAGAAAATTAGGATTCAATTCCTATAGATTGAGGTCTTATAGCCTAAGCTTGTCTCAAAACCTAAGTCTAAAATGGGCAATAAAAATTAGTGACCCAAACTTAGCTAATGCAATGCAAGATTTGGATATATCCCGGCCTAGATTAGGGAGCCAGCTAAATCACATAGGCATTTCAAAACCATTTATCTAGTCTTTTATGAAGGAGTGGTAAGGACATTAATTAGATTAAGTTTAAGGAGTTGGGGCCAAAATCTAGAGCAGATCCTAATTGGCCCCTTGACTTATGTTGGGTGAAATAAAACTTAAATAAATAAAACATACATTAAGTTTTAGACTCCATTTAATTTGTAACTAATGCAATGCATGCTAATTGACTCAAATGCTTGAAATTTGAAATAAAACTGTTTTAAAAAGGCTTTAAAATAGTTTTTATCCTAAAATACATAAATTTCCCATGACAAATCTGTACTCTCATAGGCCAGGTGGTCTGCTAGAACCCGCAGGCAGGGAGGTGCCTAACAAAGAAAAAAAAGATGCAACGAATATGCATATGATAACTCCCAGCGGTCCTGGGCTTACTTCTTAAAATGTTAGATTTCTATGTTATCTTAAATACTTTAAATTCTGATTAAAATAAAAATAGTTTGTTCGTACCCTCACGAGCCTCCGATCGTTCCAATCTAAAATAAATGAGTCATGCAATGAAAAAAAGCTAGAAAAGGCAAGTATTTCTAATGCACAATTAATTAAATAAATTTTATTAATAAATGCTCAAACTGAAAATCCATGTGGCAAGTGCCACTTAATATTACAACCCAGGGATTACAGGAAAAAGTAACGTGACCTAGTACCACTAACTACAACTTGAATTCTACTCTTAAGACTCGAGTGACTTTAAGAGTTGGATTATTCTCATTCTTCACTTCTTCATCCTTCTGTGGGCTCCACGGATCCATCTGATCTGGATATCCAAGTGAAAAAAAACACCCCCTTGAAAGGGGTGTTATCTTTTCTTCTTGGATACTCAATATATCCTAACTTAGGCTTCTAAATGGAGGAGGACTCTCCCCTGATGGATGTCCTCTCCTCTTTGGAGTCTAAGTAGAATATGTGTATATCCCATCTCAAATCACTTTTACAACTCAAAAATATCTCAAATTACATCTAATAAAAGAGAAAATTCTAAACTCAAAACACCTGTAAGGTTATCCTAAGTAGTTGTAATTAAAATATTTCAAGCAATTTTAATTAATCTCAAGTAGTTAATAAATAAAAATACTCAAATTCACAGCCCCGCTTGGCCAGGCTCTTTAAATTTTAATGGGGGACTTAAGCATTCTGAAGCAACTATAATAATTATTATTAATTAAAAGCTTCATTATTTGCCCCATTTATTTTAATTGCACTGTATGAGCATGATCACTTGCATAAGATTATATCAGCATTATAAATCCTCCCTAACCTAAGGGTAGATCTAATGCATAATCAATCAAAATATTTATTGCAGAAATTAAATAAATAATTAATCAACTACTTAATTCAAAAAACCAGCATATAGTAAAAACCATGAAAAACTTAGCACATAATAGCAGGGAAGTAAATTCCGGCCTAGCCTGAAACTAGAGTTGGTTGTCCTAGCAAACCATCTAAAGTGTATGGGGTAGGCTGTGTGGCTTGGAGATGTCCTATATATGATATTTGGCTGAAGTTGTTTGACGTTCTGGTTGGTTAAAAGGCTTAAGGAGAATATTTAATTAAAGTTTAAATATTAATAATTTGAAATTGATTTTAAATTATAATTTTTATAATGTTAAGTGGCTACCACCTTTGTTTCTCACCGAGGCCATGAAGTTTATTTCACTTTCCTTGGAGCTAAGTTAATATCCTCATTGGCCTGGGTTACCTAGTGGTACCAGGTATAATTAAGTAAGTTTAATTGGTTAAAAATTGAGGGTTATTGAATTTTAATTAATCTTGATTTGAATTAATTTAAATTTGCAATCAATTAGTTCGTGGCGTTGTGCCACCAGGGTCAAGGAACTAGGAATCCCTAGGATAATTAGCTCCGTAGCCCAAAGTAGTCCATCCCAAAAACCTGACTGATATAATCAAATTAAAGGTTTTAATTTGGTAAAATAATTAAGAATGATTTAATTTAATGATTTATATGCCATTGAATTTGCTTATAACATTATGCCACCAGGCTCGAGGAACCTGGCCTCCTTAGGACACTTAGCCCCACAGCCCGGAGTAGTCTATCCTAAAAACTTCATCTTTGGAGTATTTGTTGTATATTGGAGGGTTAGTTGAATGATTTAAATATTGACATAATATTTTCTGAAATTTAAAATTAATTATCAAATTTTAAAATTTTATGGATCATTTTAATATATTAATTAAGGGGACAAAATTAGACTTTTAGATTTAATTAGATTTTTAAAAAGTTAGCATTTTTATAAAATATTAGACCTTAATATGATTAGTTAGACTATAAGTTTGCTGGATTTAGATTTTTCTACATTTAGTTATAAAGGTTTGAAGTTCTGACTTGATTTTGACTTAAGTTTGACCGAATTGTTGAATTTTTGACTTTGACTGATTTTTGAAGGTTTTAGATTTTTGATAAATATTAGATTTTATTTTGAGTTGAATGCCTTTGAGTTTGCTCAATTTGGAATTTTTTGAAATTAGTTATGATTTTTAGAAATTTGAGTATTTATTTGAATTTTTTTGAAAATTGTTTAATTAGAGGGGTTTTAATGGTTTGAATCCAGATGAACTCGAAAATCCTTGTAATCACCTCCAAAGGTCAGAAATGACCTAAGGAGAGATTCCCAAGTGTTTAGAAATTTTTCTGGAATTTATAATTATTTTTAATTAATTTAATTAATTAAATATTAATTTTCCATTAAAATTAAATTAAGGATGAAATTAAATTCCAGTCAAGGGGGCTTTTATTTTCCTTGAGTTAAGATTTGAATTCTGGTTTGTTAATGGTACTATTTGTATTTTTTGGATTTAATTTTGATTTATTAGAATTTTTAGAAGTTTAAATGCTTAATTAAGAGTTTAAGCTTAAGTTAATTAATTAAGGGGCTTAATGATTTCAAAAATAAGTAAGAAATTTTCTTAAGGCTGTAGATGTCACTAGGTTAAAATAGTTTAAATTTCAAGTTAATAGGATGTGTATCCTAATTATTAAATTTAAACTGAGTTCTTTAAACATATCCTTAATTATTGTCCTTAAGGTGGCACTAAGTTAAATGGGTTTAAATCAAAGTCACTAAACCTTGACCATATACATGATAAACATACACAAGCACAATCAAATCCTAGATCTAGAACAGCCTAAGCTATGTGCAAGTGTGTGGATCCTAAGCATTTAAGTGTTAAAAGTAATTAACATGAATAATAACTTGATTAGTGAATAGTTGGAATATAACTATCCACTAGTCCTCCCCCATGATTTACATTCACATAAACTCAACCTATGTTTAAAACTTCAAAGAACCTCTCAACATTCAAAATTTAAATATATATAATTTTAAAATTAGTTTTAAAATATATTTGTATATATATAGACCTATACAAAAAAAAGTTTTAAAATAAAATAATTAAAAATATCAAAATAGTTTAAGATATTTGGAGAGATCCACTGATTAATTAAGGAAATATTTTAAAATAAACTTTGTATTTTAAAAATATTTTAATATAACATTCAATTAATTATTAATTTAATATTAAAAATAATTAAGTAATTAAAATTATTTAAAAGAAATCAATTTTTTATTTTAATATTTATTTTAAAATTTATTTTAAATTAAAATACTAAATTTTCTTAAAATATAAAGGTATAATATGTATTTTCCCAATTTAAATTGAATTTTTTTTTTAATTTTTGAAGTTTTAAATTGACTAAAGTATTTAAATTAATTTTAAAATTATATAATATTTTAAAATAATCCCTAAATTAAATCAAATTAAAATTTAAATATTTTCTAAAATTTTAAAATTATTTAAAATAATTTTACTTAAATTTTCAAAAACTATTTGAATTCAATGTTAATTAAATATTAATAGATTATTTAAATATTTGATCAATTTAAAATTTATTTTAAATATAAACTATGTTTTAAATTAGTTAGATTTCAGGTTAAGATAATTTGGAATAGTTCTTTGATTATTATTAAATTTTTTATTTATTTATTGAATATTTTTAATTATTAAGTATATTTTTAATATAATTAAATATAACTAATATTAAAAATAATTCTTTTTTTAAAATAGGGTTTAAAATATTTTCTAAAAAAAATCAGACAATATATTTAAAGTTATTAAATTAAATTTTCAAATATCTTATGTCTTTCTAATTACTTAATATTTAAATTACATTAAAATGTATATATTATCTTAAACTAATATTAATTTTAAATTAAAGGTTTTAATTTTCTAAAAACAATGATATATTATATTGATTTTTAGGATTTGTATTTAATTTATTATAATTATTTGACGTGATCTAGGTTTAGAATATAGTTAAATTAATTTAAATTAAAACTTGGGCTCTCGTAGCGCCGACGGTATACGTGGAGGCATTTGATTCGCCAAAGCAAACCACGGACGTGTATTGCAAATCATTGGCAATAATTGCGCGGTGGCGTAATCATTACCTGATGATTGGTCTATCGGTGGGTCCACACGCAAATGACTTATCAGCATTAGCGCGGTGCGACAGCCATTGGATCAAGCACTATTTCGAATCAACAGTGAAGATCTCGCCAGACAGAGGGACTAAATGTGGGATCAAATTTGTGGTTAATCAGAACCCCGAGATGGCTTGATCTGGACCATTTATCGGGCAATCAACAATACAGAAAATGTGAAGTTCATGTATGTTACCAATGAGCCCTAGGTAAGATTATTCACGTTGTTCTCTTGATCCATATGATAGAATTTAATGAAATTTTTAACATTGATTGCCTACATAAATAGAATCAATATGGATTATTTTTAACGGTTTGAAAAGAGCTTTTCGATAAGTTTTTTAAACTAAAGTGTTCAAACCTAGGGTTCAAGTTTTTGAGAAATCTAAACATTCGATTTTGGAAATTTTGAATGCTCTAAGCTTGTAGACTATCCACGCTAAGATTTATAGAAAGAACTTTGCCTCGAGAATGCCGGGACCGATAGTAAATGGCCTTGGACATATATGGGTCTCGTTTCGCTGGAATCTGCTCACGGTTGAGGTTTTCCCGGTTGGCTTTCACTTAGGAAGTGAGGAGGAGGATATTCGGAGCTCAAATGAATAAGGATCGGGATTTGAGAGAGTTAGAGTAGAGAGAGGGTTCAAGTGAGAATGAGACTCATTTTGAATCTTTTGCCCTATTCAATCCACTCCAGATTGAATGAAGGGCTGGGATTCATTTGGAAGCTTCCCTTGATGATGCCATCTGTCCAGGAGGTAGGTGGGAGTAGAAGGAATAAAGGACAATGGTACATCTTATGTGGAAAGGGTATTTTTTCCTTTTAAAGGATGTGGGAGGATTGAGGGTCATTGGATCTTGATCAAAGGGCTGGGGAGAGTTCTTGGAAGGTTCTAGAATGTCTCTCAATAAAAGGAGCTGAGTTGGCATGGAGCTCAAAGGGGTTTGAACATGTTTACTTGAGTTGACCAAGTTAACATGACTTGGATTTGATTAATTAATGATTAAAACATATTTAAGATATGAATGGAAATTAATTGGGGCTTAGTATGGGTTGGAGGGAGTTTAAATGTTTATGGATTGGAATTTTAATATATTAAATGGAATTTGAGGTGATTTGGCCAAGTATATTGAATTGACTTGATCAACATGTCCATGACTTAACTCATGGTGAGTTTGGTAATATCTTAATGCATAAAAAAGAATGGGTTAAAAGCTTAATGGGATTTGGTTAGTGCTTATGGTAGTTTAATCCAAACACATAGGTTTCACCAAAGTTCAAAATGTTGACTTAGTCAACCTATAGTGATATGACTCATGATAGGTCTAAAAATGTTTGAGCCATATGTTGGAGAGGGTTTGAGGGTTTGAAAAGCTAAATTGATTAAGAGAGTTGGATTAAGCCATTTGAAACCTTAATGAGCTAATGGGTCAACCTAGGTCAACTTAGTCAACCAGATTGACCCAGGACTTGGGTTTGGGTCCAACAGATTTGGTTTAACATTTGAAAATTATTGGAGGTAATTTCAAACAATTTGGAAGTCATTTGGTTTGAAATTTATATTCAGATCCCTAAGGGGGTATTTTGGTAAAAAGGGTCAACTTGATCAGCCAGGCTTGTTGACTAGGGTTTGGGTCTAGGTCCTATACACTTGTGATGGTGATTAGGATGCATTGAGAGAGGCTCTAGGGTTTCATTTGAAAAGGCTGAGTTAAAGTTTAGAGAAAACTCCAAAATTGCCCTTAAGGGGCATTTTGGTTATTTTGCCCCCTGGTCAACCAGGGAACAAAATGTGTCTATTAAAATGTAGTTTAATGCTTAACTAGTCATGATCAAGGCTCTAAATGGGATCAGAGGGCTTGGAGAAGGGTCCAAGGTCAGGATTCATTGAGTGGCAGGTCTAGTGGCATCAGCCGTAAGTATTTGAAGGTTTTTATAGTATTTGGATTTCAATTCAGTTTTTAGGATTAGAAGGCTCAGAATGAGCTCAAATTTGGCCAGTTGTCTTTAGAGATATATCCTATCAATATGCAATTGATAGGCTCTGAATTAGAGATCATTTGACTGAGATTTGAAGATTTTGAAAATCACTAAAAAAGGCTTTCAAGACCTAAACCTTTAGCCTTAGGTCAATGATCTTGAAATTTGGATTTGATATGGATTTTGGATTTGATTTCTTGAAGTTGAATTATCCACACCCCACATAGTCAATTTGATGATTATAAATGGATGGATAGGACTAAAGCTTGATAGGATGCTTAAATAACCATGTCTAGGTTGATTGGAGATCAATATTGATCTGAAGCCTGAAGTGGTTTGAAACCTGGATAGATTTGAGATCTGGATAGAATTAAAAACTAGATAGGTTTGAAGTTTAGGTTTGATTTGAACCTGGATTGATCTATGATTTTGGTTAATCCTATGGTTTGGATAGATCTAGGGTCTGGATTGATCTAGGGTCAGGTAGATCCTAGGGTATGGATTATTCTAAGGTCTGGGTAGATCCTAAGGTCTGGGGAGATCTAAGGTCTAGATTAGTTTGGAAGAATCCTAGGGTTTGGAGTCTATAAGGATCATAGGGTCTGGATTAGTCTGGAGACTAGATTGATCTAAGGTTAGGATTGATCTAGAGTTTGGGAAAAGTTTTATAGACCTCATACAAAAATAAGGTCAATAAATGGATCCCCAATATGTGTAATAGAATGAAGTTTTATTGCACATATTAGCGTTGATTGAATTGAAAGGTCAAGTCTAGAGTTTTGATCCTAAGGGAGGGAAGAAATCTAACCATGAGGAATCAAGATTGAATTGATACTAATATAGTATCGGGGAAGGCGTACTCTACCACTAATAGATCTGGTCTTAAGGAAGGGGAAAACCTAAACCATAAGGGAAGAGAAGCTCTATTCATGAATTGAAGTTTGAATTTAGGATGATGCCACAGGGTCATATTCCATCACTGGTAAGCTTAATCCTAAAGGAAAGAGAACATCTAACCCTAATGAGAAGAAAACTGGATGATCTCATGGGAAGGAAGTGTTGCTTCCCATAGAAGATCGGGCCTAGAATTTTGAATTTTGAAACTAGGATGGTATTGTAGAGGGCATTATCTACCATTAGAAGATCTAATCCTAAGGAGAGAAAGCATGATGACTCATATCTATCCTTAAGGAGGCGAAAGCTAGAAGATCTTATGGGAAGAAACTTTCCCCAAAAGATTGAATTTAAAATTTAAATCTAGGATGGTGCTATGAAGGGTATACTCCATCGCTAGTAGAACTAATTCTTAAGAGAGAAAGCATGATGACTCACATAAGTCCTTAAGGAGAAGAAACTGGGGGACCCTATGAGAAGAAAGCATTGCTTCCCACAGAAGATCAAATCTGAAATTTAAAACTAGGATGGTGCCACATAGGAAGTACTTAATCACTATGACATTTAATCCTAAGGATAGAAAGTGCGATAACTCACATCTAACCTTAAGGAGAAGAGAATTGGAAAATTATGTGGGAAGGAAGCATTGCTTCCCATAGAGGATCAAATCTAGATTTTGAAACTAGGATGGAGCCATAGAGGGTGTGCTTGTTGCAAATCTGGTTTCAAAAAGTATAGTTTTGATGAGGACAAATATGTTTGTTTTCTATTTTGCTTGGCTAACCCATTTCAGGTACAAAAGATCAAAAGCAACTCAAGCCAACTCAAGATGGGGTCCAAGTGTGTCTAAATGTAATGTTTTCCTTTTCTTGAGTCAAATGTAATATAACTGATCCCCTAGCTAAGTAACCTTGCACACATACACTCAGGGTGAGAGCTTGAGTGAATTAGAATTTTTGTTTAATTTTTTTTATATCATACTGGATGATATTCACATCATCATGGATAATCAAGTGAAAATAGAAACCCTAATTATGGCGAACAAGTTAAGTCTGTCTGATTAAGCCGATCATCCTGGATGATCCATCCATCGTATGGGATGATAGGCTTAAATCAAAAATTCTCAGTCGCCAGATCAAGTTAGGCAAGTTTTATTTTTAGAGATTTGATCTGATCGTCCCGGATGATACGTGTATCGTCGTGGACGATCCAGTACAATCATGCCTAAATTAGTCTGGTGATTAAGGAAAGCAATTAATAGTTAATTGATACGATCATATCGTCCGGGATGATCGCAAGATCATCCAGGATTTCATGATCGTCCAGTGTGTTTCACCTGTACGTCCATAGCGATGCTCAAGATGATTTTGGCACTTTTTGAACTAATCGTACAAGAGGATAGACATATCATCCAGGATAATCAAGTCATTTTTGGATTGTCCAGCACAAGTTCCTCTGGATGACCAGAGCGGTCTTCTGGACGAAATTCTTGAATTTACACTAATCATCTTGGACGATTGTAGAATCGTACGGGATGATCTGAACAACTTTTTCTACTAATCGTCTAAAAGAGCCAGATCGTCTAGGCTGAAATAGGTGATTTTAATCTGATTATACAGGATGATCTATAGATCATCCTGGATGATATTGGCCGACCAGTTGAGATTTAGGGCAAATTTTGAGCCCTCCTATAAAAGATCTTTTTCTTTCAATAAGAAAAATCTTTTTCCACTATCCTTTCCAGAGAATCCGAGAGAGAGAGCTTGGGAGAGAGAAAAAGGATCTTGTGAGGGGGAGTTTTTGAGGAATTCACAAAGGTTGCTCCAAGCAAGGATCAGAGTTATCTTCTCCATTCATCGTCTCTCATCTTATCAGTATTTTTTATGGGAGGATCGTTCGCAAGAAGATCCGGGTTCTCTGCCCGTTTTAGGAGGAAGCGAAAGGAGTTCGGGTTCTCTGCCTGCTTTAGGAGGAAGTGAAAGGAGTTCGGATTCTCTGCCTATTTCAGGAGGAAGCGAAAGGATTTTGGGTTCTCTGCCTGCTTCAGGAAGGAGCGAAAGGAGTTCAGGTGCTCTGCCTCACCGGGTTGGTGGAAAGGAGTTTTTGTACAGGCTTCTCCGCCTTGATGTGGGAGCAGAAGGAGAGTCACTTTTATGTTAGTGCAATACCCGGAGGGGAGGCTCCGGGGAGTGGACATAGGTCAAGTTTACCGAACCACTATAAAATCTGGTGTGCTCTTTCTGATTATTTTATGCACTTTATTTTTCTGTTATTATCTGCTTGGGTGAAATCTATGATAAATCTTTTTATCGTTATTTTAATTCATTTTCACTACAAATTACAAAAAGATTTTTCCTGTTGCTTATGAATTTTTTAAATAACCAATTCACCCCCCTCTTGTTTAGCCTCGGGACTAGTTCATCAGGGCTTAACATCCCTATAAAACTTTCAAGTGGTCTCAGAGAATACCTACTTGACTTTCAAGTGGTATCAGAGTGGGATTCAAAAATTTAAGTTTAAAAGCTTTTGAATTTGATCCATGGCTAACTTTGGTAATCATAATACTGTTGAAGATTATTCAATTACATAACTGCCATTATTTGATAACATATGTTTTGATTTTTGGAAAACTCGCATGTCCACTTTTCTTCAATCTATAGATTATCGCATGTGGTTGCTTGTTAAGGATGGCTATGAGCCACCTTTTAGAATGATTAACAATGTTAAAATTGAACTGCCTTTCACTGATTGGACTTTGATGATCGTGACTTAGCCGAATTGAATTCCAAATGTCTGAAGTATTTTTTCTGTGCCTTAAAATCTAAGGATTATATGTGTGTTTCTACTTGTACAACTGATAAAGAAATTTTGGATAGATTGTGCATCACTTATGAAGGTACAACTAAAGTTAAATAGTCTAGGTTAAACATATTGCTTCATGGCTATGAACTTTTTTGCATGAAACCTACTGAATCTATTTCTAAAATGTATACGAGGTTCACTCAAATTATCACTTCTTTGCATGCTTTTGGAAGAGAACTTACAAACTATGAAAGATTGAACAAAATTCTTAGATGTTTTCCTTCTTCGTATGATGCTAAGATAACTGCAATCACTGAATCTAAAGATTTGAATACTTACTCTATTGATAGCTTACTTGGATCACTCGTTGCTTACGAGCAAGGGGTGAACCAAAGACAGCTTGATGCAGGTGAGAATAAGAAGGAGAGAACAGTGGCACTGAAAGCCAACGATAGTGATACTAGTACTTCCGGCTCTGATAGCGATGACGTTGCCTTAATCACTAGGCAATTCAAAAGCTTTCTAAGGAAGAAACACAAGAACTTTCAAAAGTGGAACAAGGGTAAGTCCAGTAAAAATTTTAAAGGTTCATTTGATAATGTTTGTTTTGAATGCCGGAAGCCTGGACACATTAAGGCTGTTTGTCCTACACTTAAAGCTCACAAAAGCAAGGAGAAGGGTGAGGAGAAACACAAGTTTAGGAAGGACAAGAAGCGGATTCAGAAAGCATTCTGGGCAGATTCTGCATCCGACTCCTCTGAGACTGAAGCTGAGGAGGAGACTACAAATTTATGTCTGATGGCTAATGAACATCCTGAACAGTCTGATCAAGAAGAGGTATGTGAGTTTACTTACGAGCAATTATTTGAAGTGTCTAAAAGAATTCATGCATTGTATAGGAAGCTTAAGAAAACTCATGCTAGCCTGAAACTAGAATTTCTGAATTTATAAAAAGAGCATGATTCTGTAATTAAAGATCATTCCATACTTGACAGCAATCATATGTCTTTACTTGATGAATTTTATGAACTGAACAAAAAGTATTCTGATCTGATTACTGAGCATGATTCATTGAAAACCTTGCATGTTGATTTAGAAAGAGCTTTTAAAGAATTAGACAACATGGCATGTGCAGAGGAGAGTAGTAATGGAGTATTGAAATTTGAAATTGTAAGTTTGAAGAAAGAAAATGAATTTCTAAAAGTTAAAATCAGTGCTTTTGAGAAAAATAAAACACCTCCTACTTTTGCACAATTTTATGCACCTCCTCCTTTTGAAGAATCTGTTTCAAAATTATCAAAACATGTTTCATTCAAACCTAGGAAGAGGCACTATCACCCACGTAGATTACTTAACCCTTTTCTTGGTGTTAGAAGTTTTTCTTGTGGCATGTTACGATACATCTCCCACACCTACATTATTCACTGTAGTACATATTGGGTGTGGAGGCCCAAATTGCCTGTTTCACAGTACATCACACATACATTGCATTCTTCTTTTCATGAGAAGGAACCCAAACCTATTTGGGTTCCTAAATCTGATATATGATGATTTTGTAGAAGTGCTCTCACACAAGACCTCGTGAGAGCATGTGGTTCCTGGATAGTGGATGTTCAAGACACGTTATTGGAGATGTAAATCAGTTCATTTTGCTGGAGGCCAGGGCTAGAGACAAGGTTACACTTGAAGACAACACCATCAGGAGGGTGGTAGGTACATGTATAATTAGTGATTCAAAGAAATTTATGATTGACAATATTTTACTTGTAGATGAATTGAAACACAACATGCTGAGCATCAGTCAGCTCTGTGACAAAGGATACAATATCAAATTCTTACCCACTTGCTGCATTATAAGCTTAAAAGATAAAATTATTTTGCAAGGATAAAGGATAAACAATGTCTACATGCTGGATGTAAGTTGCTTTAAAGCTGATATTTTAATTTGCTTAAAAACTGCTACTGATGAGTCTTGGTTATGGTATAGGAGATTGTTTCATGCCAGTATGAAAACCCTTAGGAGAATCACCCAAAAAGATTTTGTTAGAGGTGTCCCCAAGCTTAAGTTCACTAAGGACCACATGTGTGATACCTGTCAATTAGGGAAGCAAGTCTAGTCCTCTTTTTACTCTGTTAAGGACATTAGCACCTCTAGACCTTTAGAAGTCCTTTACATGGAATTCTTTGGACCCATTAGCACTGCTAGCTTAGGGGGGAAAGTCTATGGTTTTGTGATGGTTGATGATTACTCGAGGTTCACTTAGATTAAATTTCTGTCACATAAATTTGAGTCATTTGACAAATTTAAGTCTTTCTCCACTTGGATTCAGGGGAAGTTAGGTAATGAGATCTTGACTATTCATAGTGATCATGGTGGAGAGATTGAATATGTGAAGTTTAGAATTTTCTGTGAGGAGCAAGGGATTAGTCACAATTTTTTAACTTCTAGGACCCCTCAACAGAACGGGGTAGCTGAAAGGAAGAACATGACCTTAGTGAAAGCCGCTAGAGCCATGCTTACTGAGTATTTACTTCCAAAATACTTTTGGGCTGAAGCGGTGAACACTACCTGTTATGTGTTAAATAGGGTGAATGTTAGATCCAATCTGAACAAGACACCTTATGAGATCATTAAGGGTAGAACTCCAAACCTGTCCCACCTCCATGTCTTTGGCTGTAAGGTTTTCATTATGAACAACAGGAAATCATCCTTAGGAAAGTTTGAACCCAAATCTAATGAAGGAGTGTTCCTAGGCTATTCTAGTGTGGGGAAATCCTTTAGGGTGTTTAATAAGAGGACTTTGGTGGTGGAAGAGACAACTCATATGGTGTTTGATGAATCTAATCCTAAGGTGACTAGAGTTAAGGAAGAAGAAGAGGTAGGGGAGATTACCCAAGGGGTTGAAAATACAAATCTGGAGGAAAGGGTGGATCCTCAAAATAGTTTGCCTAGAGATTAGAGATATTCTTCTAATCATCCTAAAGAACTGATTTTAGGAGACCCTTTTGAAGGTGTTAGAACTAGGCATGGACATAGGAAGGAAGTAAACCACTTTGCCTTTATCTCAATGACTGAACCCACAAACATCAATTAATTCCTTTCTGATGAGTTTTGGATCTTATCTATGCAAGAGGAATTGAATCAATTCATAAGGAATGATGTTTGGGAGCTAATAGAAAGACCTAGAAATCAAAGTATAGTGGGAACCAAGTGGATCTTTAAGAATAAGATGAATGATTCTGGTGTGGTGGTTAGGAATAAGGCAAGATTGGTGGCTAAGGGGTATAATTAGATTGAAGCGATTAATTTTGAGGAAACCTTTGCTCCTATAGCTAGATTGAAAGCCATTAGGGTGCTACTAGCCTTTGCCAGTTATAAGGGATTTAAGCTATTTCAAATGGAGGTCAAGAGTGCCTTTTTAAATAGAGTAATAAAAGAGGATGTTTTTATAAAATAACCCCCAGGTTTTGAGAGTTCCCAATATCTAAATCATGTTTACAAATTAAAAAAGGCCTCATATGGATTGAAACAGGCACCCAGAGCTTGGTATGAGAGGCTTAGCACATTCCTATTAGAAAGAGAGTTTGTTAAGGGGAGCGTAGACACCACCCTATTTCTGAGAATAGTAGGGGATGATTTACTCATTGTCTAAATCTATGTTGATGATATAATTTTTTGATCTTCTTATAAATATATATGTGATGAGTTTTCTAAAATAATGAGTAAGGAGTTTGAAGATGAGTATGATGGGAGAGTTGTCCTACTTTTTGGGCTTTAGCATAAGGCAAATTGATGATGGAACCTTTCTCAATCAATCTAAATACAATAAGGACATTTTGAAGAAATATGAAATGGACAAAGCCAAGCCAATCAACACTCCCATGCGCTCCTCTATTCAGTTAGATAAGGATACAAGTGAAAAATCTGTTGATCAGAAGAAGTTTAGAGGAATAATTGGATCACTGTTTTACCTAACTGCTAGCCGATCTAAAATTATATTTAGTGTTTATCTTTGTGCTAGGTTTCAAGTTGATCCTAAAGAGTCCCACCTAACTACTGTTAAGAGAATTCTTAGACATCTTTTAGGGACCCCAAACATAGGAATCTGGTACCCTAGGCACATCACCTCTTTTGAGATTATTAGATATTCTAATTCTGACTTTGCAGGGTGTAGGGTGGATAGAAAGAGTACTTCTGGAACTTGTCAATTTATAGAACAATCTTTAGTCTCCTGGTCCAGTAGAAAATAGAACTCAGTTTCACTTTCCACTACTGAAGCTGAGTACATTGCGTTAGGAAGTTATGTGGCCCAAGTTCTTTGGTTGAAGCAATATGTCTTGGATTTAGGATTACCTGTGGGCACAATTTTTGTTCTGTGTGATAATACTAGTGCCATCAGCATTTCTAAGAATCCAATCCCACATTCTAGAACCAAACACATTGATATAAGGAATCACTTCATTAGTGACCATGTTATGAAAGTGGACATTAAGTTACATCATGAAGCAACTAAAAATTAGCTGGCTGACATATTTACTAAACCACTGGCCTTTGACTCATTCAACATTTTGAGGATCAGATTAGATGTGATTAACATAAATGCTTGATTCTGATGACTACTGATTTCTGATTTGTCTGTTTTTCATTCTGTTTCTATTAATTAGTTGTTTAATTTGATTATCTATTTTCTGCTGATTTTTTGTTTTTCTGCTGATTTTTATTTTTAGTTTGATTCGAATATTTATTTTGATGTGATTTCCTACTTGATTTTTACTTACTATTTTATGCTTTTCAAAATCTGATCACTGCTCGCTACTGTTGATAAACTGGATTTGCGACTGAAAATTTTTTCCTTGTTTTTTAGTTTGGAAGCTTGTAAGCAGTGATTGATTCCATTGGATCTGTTAAAGGGAAGAAACATCAATGATTGTTTCTCTTCCTCTAACTCCTTTAATGGTGTATTATTTCTTTTGGATAAAAATTTTCTTCAAAATTAAAAAGTTTGTTTTTGAAATATAGGTCAATTTTATCTTCCTATAATAATCTACTTCATATGAATAGTATTTTCAAAGTTTTGAGTCATTATTATGATTTTATGAACCAAGTGATTGCACTTATCATACGATGTATGGTTTTTGTTTTGTGAATTACTCTTCCTTATTGTGGAGAGTGAGTTTTGTCGTCTCCTATGTCTGGAAGATTATTTCACAGCTGTGACTCTTTAACGATTATGAAAAGAAGAAAGCTTACAAAAGATACGCAGTGCGCCAAATAAATTAAAAAAGAGGTACAAAATGAGCCCAAAACTGAAAAGATACGAAATGTAGCCAAAATGAAAGATACATAAAGTGTATCAAAAATTAAAAGATGCACAAAGTGCCAAATAAATTGAAAAAGAGGCACAAAATGAGCCCAAACCAAGCTTTCTTCCCTTTCAGATTGTTAAATATCTTAGAAAAATTCATGCGCCACATAATATTTTCAAAAGCTTGAGTTTGAAAATCCTGATTTCTGATTTCATACTTTGTAATACTATTATATCAGATATTTTTCTGGAACGTCGCTTGAAAGGATCTCTTTTCAATTCTAATTTCTTTTCTTCTGAATTGGATTTCAATTTTGAAACAAATTTGTATCTACAAGGTGTCCGAGGTTTGAGTTACGAAAGTTAATTTTCCAACTTTTCTGGATTGCAGCGATGTCGATCATCTTCTTATTAGTTTTTAGATTTAAAATCAAGGGGAAATTCTGATTTACTGGAGCAGATCGATTAAAAAAAATGTTATTTTTATGTGTTTATGTGTTTCTCATTTCTAGTTTTATTTACTCTGCTTTTGTTTTTCATTTTATTGTGTGTGTTTTTGGGATCCCTAATCTTTCATCTCCATCCTCCGCCTTTTTCACTATTTCTTCACATCGGCCTGGATGATCCAACAATCATCCTGGATGATCTTCTTCATCCCGGACGATTCATACATCATCCTGAATGATCTATTCAAATTGTCACCACTCTGATCAAATGGCTGAGTTCCATTAATTATTGGTGATTATCCTAGACGATCCTTACATCATCCTGGATGATATGATCCATATTTCCTGATCCTGATCAAACGACTGAGAATGTACAAATTATTATCAATCATCCTAGATGATCCACCTCATCGTCCTGGATGATCCACGTGTCAGCAGTTGGATGATTCAAATTTAGCCCGTCCTATGCATTTATTACATATCATCACGGACGATCCACCTCATCATCCTAGACGATACTTTTCATCAACGATCATCCAGCTTGACTTATTAGGATGATCGCCTATCTCTAATCATCCTTGATGATCTCTGATCATCCCGAACAATCTGACTGCCTTTTTGACCAATCATCCTGGCCGTCATAATTACTCCTATCGTCCTAAATAATCCTACGATTGTACGGGATAATCTAGCCAATTTCTATTTAAACAGCCATTTTCTTCAGCTTTCTTCACACCTCACCTTCCATACTTCCTCTCTTATGTTTCTAATGGCTGGTGGGAAGTGATCTAGGCAAAAGGGTGTGAGCTCCTCACGGGAAAATGTCGATCCCCGCTTTCCAAATGCAGCCGATCAGGCTGCCTTCGAATGATATCTTAAAGTTGGAATCACACAGTCCAAAATCGTAACTCCTGCATTCTTACCTATCCTAGATCTGTTTGCGCATACCTCCCTCACCTTCATCCTCACCCTGGCCTTCCCATTTAGCCTTGAACTTCTCCAAGTCATCTTCGCAAATCTTCGCATCGCCGCTGAGTACTCCACCCTTCACTCCTATATTAATCAGCGACCTGTAGAACTCACAGCCTAGGATTTTAATAATATCCTTCATGTCTCTGTCACTGGTGACAAACTCCACACCCTTATTTCTGATCCTAATTATGATTGGAGTGTCGCCAATCACTTCCTTAGAAATACTAGTACACCCTACCACGATAATGCTTATACTTCCCTCCTTAAGGATGCCCATACCATTCAACATGTCCTTCGTTCCTCCATCATCCCAAAGGCTAACGATCACATTCACATCACCCCTTTACTCTCTCTGACCACCTATTATATCATGGCCCACTGAGAATTCAATACTACCGATCTCCTTTTTAGATATATCGAGCATCTCACTACCATTAAGGATCCGGGCCATAGACGACATCCAAATCTAGCTTTAGGACACGTCATTGCATATGCTTTGGAGACATAATATAATCAACAATATCTAGTTCCAGCCAATATCCATCCTTCCTACTTCATAAATAATTCATTCCATGTACTCTGCAGTACTCGACTGTATCCGGAGCCTGCCCTGGATGTTGAGGAGGAAGAGGAAGAAGCTGTTCCAGTTCCTACTGCACTTGATGCACCTTCTCCCCTTTGTATTGCTTCCTCTTTTGTCTGGTGCAGCGGTTCAACCAATGGGAGGCCCGATTTGATTCCTATGTTGCTGCTCAGGAGCAGCAGTACACTGAGGATCTGCAGCGCTTTAATGATTATGTTGCTCAACAGCAATAGCAGCACAACCAGCACATTGTCTGGTTTGGAGCACACTTCACTGCCATTCACAGTTATTTTATTTCACCAACACCTCCTCCTTCTGATCAGGATCTGCCTCCGTTTTAGTTCTGTGTTTTGTGCTACTTTCTCTTTGTACTGGTGTACATATTCCTCCTCCTTTTTGTGATGTCAAAAGGGGGAGTTAGTTGTAGTAGTTTTTATTTTCTGTGTTGATCTTATTTTGTGTTATTTATTTTATTTATAGTTGTTTTCCTGTACTGTTCTAATTGCCTTCAATGAAATTTAGAAAGATATTTCTTTTTTGTATGTGCGTTGGTTAACTTCTAGTTATTTTATTTTAAACTAATGCACTAATGTTTACCATCATCAAAAAGCGGGAGATTTTTGCAAGTTTGGTTTCAAAAAGTACAGTTTTAATGATGATCAATATGTTTGTATTCTGTTTTGCTTAGCTAACCCATTTCAGGTACAAAAGATCAAAAATAATTCAAGCCAACTCAAGATCTGGTCCAAGTGTGTCTAAATGTAATATTTTCCTTTTCTTGAGTCAAATGTAATGTAACTGATCCCCTAGCTAAGTAACCTTGCACATATACACTCAGGGGGAGAGCTTGAGTGAATTAGAATTTCTATTCAATTTTTGTTCAGATCATCCTGGATGATATTCACATCATCCTAGACGATCAAGTGAAAATAGAAACTCTAATTAGGGCAACTAAGTTAAGTCTGTCTGATTAAGCCGATCATCCTGGACGATCCATCCATCATACGGGATGATAGGCTCAAATAAGAAATTCTCAGCCGCTAGATCAAGTTAGGCAAGTTTTATTTTCAAAGATTTGATCTGATCATCATGGACGATACGTGTATCGTCCTGGACGATCCAGTATAATCATGCCTAAATTAGTCTGGTGATTAAGGAAATCAATTAATAGTAAATTGATACGATCATATCTTCCAGGATGATCGCAAGATTATTCGGGATGATCATGATCATCCAGTGTGTTTCACCTGTATGTCCAGAGCGGTGCTCATGACGATTTTGGTACTTTTTGAACTAATCATACAGGACGATAGACATATCATCTGCGATGATCAAGTCATTTTTGGATCATCCAGCACAAGTTCCTCTGGACGACCAGAGCGGTCTTCTGGACAAAATTCCTATATTTACACTAATTATCCCGAACGATGACAAAATCGTACGAGACGATTTGAATAATTTTTTTTACTAATCGTCCAGAAGAGCTAGATCATCCAGGCAGAAATATGTGATTTTGAACTGATCGTACAGGACGATCTATAGATCATCCTGGACGATATTGGCCGACCAGTTGAGATTTAGGGCAAATTTTGAGCCCTCCTATAAAAGATCTTTTTCTTCCAAGAAGAAAAATCTTTTGCCACATTCCTTTCCAAAGAAATCTTGAGAGAGAGAGAGAGCTTGGGAGAGAGAGAGAGAGAGGATCTTGTGAGGGAGAGTTTATGAGGGATTCTCAAAGGTTGCTCCATGAAAGGATCAGAGTCATCTTCGCTATTCGTCGTCTCTCGTCTTGTCGGTGTTTTCTATGGGAGGATCGTTCATCAGAAGATCCAGGTTCTCTGCCCGCTTCAGGAGGAAGCAAAAGGAGTTCGGGTTCTCTTCCTGCTTCAAGAGGTAGCGAAAGGAGTTCGGGTTCTCTGCCTGCTTCAGGATGAAATGAAAGGAGTTCGGGTTCTCTGCCTGCTTCAGGAGGAAGTGAAAGGAGTTTAGTTTCTCTACTTCATTGGGTTGGTGGAAAGGAGTTTTTGTACAGGCTTCTCTGCCTTACTGTGGGAGAAAAAGGAGAGTCACTTTTGTGTTAGTGCAATACCCTGAGGGGAGGCTCCGAGGAGTGGACGTAGGTCAAGTTGACCGAACCACCATAAAATCTGGTGTGCTCTTTCTGATTATTTTCTGCACTTTATTTTTCTGTTATTATTTTCTTGGGTGAAATCTGTGATAAATCTTTTTATCGTTGTTTTAATTCATTTCCACTGCAAATTATAAAAAGATTTCTTTTGTTGCTCACAAATTTTTTAAATAACTAATTCACCCCCCCCTCTTGGTTAGCCTCGAGACTAGTTCATCAGGGCTTAACATCCCTATCGAACTTTTAAGTGGTATCATAGAATACCCGCTTGACTTTTAGTGCTCCATCACTAAGGGATTTAAACTTGAATGGGGAATATATTCTCAAACAAAGAGACTAAGATGGTGCCATAGAGGGCATGTTCTATCACTAGCGAATTGAATCTTAAGTTCAGAAAGCATGATGACTCACATCTAACCTTAAGGAGAAGAAAACTGGTTAATTATGTGGGAAGGAAATATTGCTTCCCATGAAAGATCTGGTTTGAAATTTTATATTAGGATGGTGCCACAGAGGGTGTGCTCCATCACTAACGGATCTAATCTTAAGGCCAGAAAGCATGATTACTCACATCTAACCTTAAGGAGAAGAAAATTGGATGATCATGTGTGAAGGAAACATTACTACCCACGAAAGATCGGGTTTGAAATTTAAAATTAGTATGGTGCCACATAGGGATTGATCCATCACTAATGGGTGATCTTGTGGAGAGGAAACTATCTCTATACAAAAGATCAAATTTGGATGATCATGTGGGAAGGAAGCATTGCTTCCCATAGAGGGTCGCATCTATAATTTGAAAATTGGGATGGTGCCATAGAGGGCATGCTCCATCACTAGTGGATCTATTTTTAAGGAAAGAAAGCATGATGACTCACATCCAACCTTAAGGAAAGGAAGTTAAAAGATCTCATGAGAAGAAAATATTGCTTCCCATAGAAGATTGAATTTGAAGTTTGAAAGCTAGGATAGTGTCGCAAAGGGCGTGCTCCACCACTAGTGAATAATCACATGATGAGGAAGTTTGCTCCATATAAGATCAAGATTGGATTTTGAAATTTGGGATGGTGCCACAAAGGGCGTTCTCCATCACTAAAGGATCTAAAACTAAGGCAAGAGAGCACGATGACTTACATCTTACCTTAAGAAAAGAAGAATAGGATTTTGCAATTTGAAAACTTAAACAAAATTGAGTCAAATTGATTCACAATATGAAAAATTTATTGATTTAAAGTTCAAGCTACATCGAGCATAGTATCTCTTAAGGAATCGCCTGTTTACAAGAAGCATTGGGAAATATCCCTTACAATCCACTGGCTGATACGAGTCTCATTCGTAGACGGTCTCTACTACGAAGGGCCCTTCCCAAGTTGGTTCAAACTTCCCACAGCTCTTTCGGTGAGCTAAGAAATGAAAGTTCATTAGGGTTGTTAAGCCCTTATGAACTAGTACCAAACCTAACCAAGAGAGGGGTTGAATTGGTAATTTAAAAATTCTTACACAAAAATGAAAATTATTTTTATCTTTTTGAATATTTCAAACATAAACAATGTAAGCAAAAGTAGATAGCCAAAATCAGATTTTCAACCATAGATCAGATCACAGAAATATGTAAAATTAAAATATAGAAAAATAAATGAAAACAGCACACAAGATTTATAGTGATTCGATCAACTTGACCTACGTCCACTCCCTAGAGCCTCCCCTCTAAGTATTATACAAAACACTATAGTGACTCTCCTTTTGCTCCCACAGCAAGGTGGAGAAGCCCTACAAAATCATTCCGCTAACACTGGTGAGGCAGAGAACCTTGACTCCTTTTGCTTCCTCCTGAAGTAGAAAGAGAACCCCAACTCCTTTCGCTTCCTTATGAAGCAGGCAGAGAACCCATAATACTTTTGCTTCCTCTTGAAACAAGCAGAGAACCTTGATTTGATACTGATAATCATCTCCCAAGAGCTAATATAGAACCATGGATGAAGAAGGAAGATGATGATCGAATCTTTGCTTGGAGCAACCTTTATGAATCTCCTCACACGCCTCTCTCTCTCTCTCTCCCAAACTCTCCTTCTCCTCTAAGCTCTCTTGGAATTAAAAAGTCAGCAAAAGATTGCTAACAAGATAGTTATAGAGCTTAAATAAAAGACCTCAAAAAGTGCCCTAAAGTTCAACTTTTCAAGTATATCATCCAAGATGATCTATTGATTATCCTGTACGATCAGTACAAAATCAGCCATTTTGCCAGGATAATTGCCATGGTTTAGACGATCAGAAGAAATGCTTTGTGCATATCATTTAAGATGATTTTATGATCTTCTGGGATGATTAGTTCAATTTGAGTGGAAAATGATAAATCATCAAGACAAATATTCGGGACGTCCAAGACGATATCCTGGACAATCAGAAGAAAATAAGGGTTTTTGTCTAGAACGATAGGAGATCGTCCCATGAAATATAAAGGATCGTCGGTGACAATTGGAATGATCATCCTGTACGATGTGATTGAAAAATTAAATCATAATTAGTCTCCTAATCAAGGGATCATTTTTGGAAAAATTGTAGTGAATCATCCAGGACGTTATAGAATCGTCCTGTACGATCAGAATAAATTTCTAAAAATAAAATATTTCATAAAATGTGATTAACGGCTGATTTCTAGATTTGTACTGATCCTATATGATAAAATATCATCCAAGATGATAAGTTAATGAAATTTAATTATTGGGGATGCCCTAATTAGGGTGTCTGATTTAAACTAATCATCTAGGATGATTTTGGATCATCCTATACTATATGCTCAAAATTCAAAAATCTCTCAAACTCATCAAATTTCTCCCCTTAGTGTGTGTGTGTGCAAGGTTAATCAGCATCAGGATCCACCTTATTACATTTGATTCAAGAAAAGATAAAAATCATTAAAATTTAAATTTACAGACTAAATCAGTCCTAGTCTATCCAATCTTGAGCTGGCTTGAATTGCAATTGACTTTATGGACCTAAAAAGTTAGTAGGAAGGGAAACATAAAAGGTGTGTAGTAATGACAGGAATATTTATTATCATCAAAATTATAATGCTTGAATTTAGATTTGTAATAATCTCCCCCTTTTTTATGATGACAAACATACGTTTGACAATTTCAAATCAAGCAGTTAACAAAAATTAAAACACACAACAACGACAAATAATATAAGTAAAGCAAAGAAAATTTTACTAAAAATAGTAAAAACATTACAACACTACAACAGTAACATCACTACCCCCCTTTTGACATCACAAAAAAGAGAAAATTGAAAAATAATCACTAAACAGAACATCGAAAAGAAACAAGTACAAAGTTAGAAACAAACACTCAAAAAACTAAAAAGATGAACTCTAATTGTTTGGAGGTGGTGGTGGCTGAAAGAATCTATGAATGGAAGCAAACTGCTCCCCAAACTAGGCCATATCCTAGTCGTGTTGCTACTATTATTGGGCGACATAGGCATCAAAGTGAGCAACATCCTCTGTGTGCTACTGCTCCTGTGTAGCTACATAAGAGTCAAACCTGGCCTCCCACTGGTCGAACCTCTATACCAGCAGATCAATTTGAGGTTGCTAGTTAAAAGGGGTAGGTGCAGGAATAGGACCTTCCTCTTCTTCCCCAGGCTCCTCACACTCATGGGGATGATGAGTACTTTGGAGGATGTGGAAGGAGCTATTAGAGTAGAAGATCGAATGTTGATTAGGTGGAGTAGGGAATTGAAGATTGTATTTAGATTCAAGAGTATATGAAATGAGGTGTCCAAGGGCTAGGTTTGGCTTTCTCTTATTACATGGATCCCTAATGGATGTTAGGTGCTCGATGTATTAGATAATCAAATTAGTGGTGTTGAATTGGTGATTGGTCATGATATAGTAGGTGGTGAGTGAAAGGATGAGAGTGATGTGGATCATGTCTCCAGTATTTAGAATTACTGAGCTATGAAGGATGTGCTAGATTGTGTGTGCATCATTGATTAGGGAACTAATAGCTGAGTCATAAAAATGAGCTTTGGTTTCCCTAAGAATGGTGTTGACATGGGTCCAGTTGAAATTAAGTTCAGAGGCTAGAAGATGAAGCTTATCCCCAGTAGTGGATAGTCGAAGAAATTCATAAAAGTATTGATATATTATTTTGATAGGGCGTTGATTAACATAGGATTAGAGGGAGGTAAAGTCAGTATTGAAATGAAGGCTTGCAAAAAACTCAAAGAGACACTGAAAATTAAATGGGAAAGCCAGAGTGAGAATTAAAATCAGTATGGTGTTTGCAAAATGGTGTAATACCTAAAAATTTAGGGTGGCTTCATTGATGATTCTTGAGGGGTTTATACCTGCAGATTTGAAACGGGCATAGGCTGCTTTATCAGTAGCTTCAATAAAGCGAGGATCAACAGCACTCCTAGAAGAGCTGCCGTAAGTACACATGATTATTTCCCATCGCCAGTCATAGTAAGAGAAGAGGTTAAAGTGTAGTAAGGAGAGGAATTGAAAGGGTGGTGAGGAATTGAAAGAGTGGTGAGGAATTGGATTCAAATGGCTGGTTTAAATAGATTTGAGAATATCGTCAAGATGATTGTGAGATCATCCAGGACGATCGGTGCAATTATTATCATCCAGAATGATTGGTCAAAAAGTGGTCAGATCCTCCAGGGTGATCAAATATCATCCAGGATGATTAGACACAGGCAATCATCTCGAGGAGTCATTCTAGATGATGATTGATGAAAAGTATCATCCAAGATGATAATGTGTATTGTCCAAGATGATTAGCATTAATGGATCCTACCAATTAAGTTTAAATTATCCAGCATATTTTTAACATGGATCATGCAGAATGATGAGGTGGATCGTCCAGGATGATTACTAATAATTAGTTAAGATTAGCCATTGGATGGGTAATAAGTGGTGAATAGATCAGATTATTTAGGATGATGTGGATCATCCAGGACGATGTGAACAAAAATTAAAAAATTGAATGATGGAGAGGAATGATCAGAGGATTCCAAAAATTTGAATCAAAACATAGGACAAACAAAACAAAACAAAAAAAACAAACAAAAATGAGAAAAAGCAATTTTTTTTAATTGAGCAACTCTAGTGAGTGAGAAATTTTTCTTAATTTTCAATTCAAAAGCCAATAAGAAGAAACTGATGAGCTGAAATCCAGAAAAGTTGGAAAATTGATTTTTGTAAACCCTAGCTCGTGCACCTTACTAGTTGAAGCTCCTTTCAAATAAAAATCTACTTTAATAAGGAAGAGATTGGATAAGAAAGGTTATCCTTTCAAGCTTCGTTATAGAAAAATATCTGACAAAATAGTATTTCAAAGTAAATAATCCAGAAACATGATTTTCAACTTCAAGTGTTTGAAAAAGTCTAGTAGTGCATAGATTCTTCTAAGATTTTAAAGGTTTGAAAGGAAATGAAGCTTATTTTTGTGAGCTCATTTTGTGCCTCTTTTGCAGTTATTTGGTGTATTTTGCACATCTTTTGATTTTTGATACACTTTGTGTATCTTTGCAATTAATTTGTGAACATTACGCATCTTTTTAATGTTGGGCTCATTTTGTGCCTCTTTTCATTTTTTTTGTAAGCTTGCTTCCTTTCACAACCTCTAAAGACTCTTAGCAATGGGATTTTCTTTAAGATATAAGAGAGGAGGAACCTCACTTTCTAGTATAAGGAAGATTAAACTATAAAATAGAATGATACTCATGTTAAAAACACAATCACCTGATTAAGAAAACACGAACGTGATTCAATGATTTGAAACACTATTTGTATGAGATAGATCCTAGTAGGAAGATAAAATAGATCTCGATTTCAAAGTCTAATTTTTTAAATTTTGAAATAGATTTCAATTCAAAGAGAAACAACATACCATTAAAGGAGTTAGAAGAAGAAAAAACAATCATTAATGTTTCTTCCTTTAACTATCTTAGAGAAGTCAATCACTACTTACAAGCTTCTAAATAAAAAATAATGCAAAAATCTCATTTCTAATGCAAGCTTATCAGCAGAAGTGAGGAGTGATCTGATTCTAAAAAAATGAGAAATCAAGAATATAAAATATGAATGCCAAAAGAAGTAGAACAGATAATCAAAACAAAAGTGAGGAAAAATAGCAGAAAATAAGAAAAGTAAAAAAAAACATAAAAAGAAATACACAAATCAAACAAAAACTAAGTGCAGGAACATAAATAGAAAGCATCAATTTCAAGCATGAATATCTATCACACTTAATCTAGTTCTTAAGGTGCTAAAAGTTTTAAAGGCCAGCAATTTTGTGAAGATATCTGCCAATTGGTTTTCAGTGGCTACATGAAGTAGCTCTATGTCTCCTTTAGTAACATGGTCCCTAATAAAGTGGTGCCTGATGTCTATGTGTTTGGTTCTGGAGTGTTGGATTGGGTTCTTTGAAATATAGATGATAATAGTGTTTTCACATAGGACAGAAATGGTGCCTAGATGAAGTCTTAAATCCAAAATTTGTTGCTTTAACCAAAGGACCAGTGCCACACAACCTCCTAAGGTAATGTATTCAACTTCAATAGTGGACAGTGCAACTGAGTTCTATTTTCTACTAGATCAAGAAGCTAAGGATTGTCCTATGAAATTACATGTTCTATAGGTGCTCTTTCTATCCACCCTACACCCTACAAAATTAAAATCAGAATATCCTACAATTTTAAAGGAGGTGCTGTGCCTAGGATTCTAGATTCCTAAGTTTTGGGTTCCTAAGAGATATCTCAGAATTCTCTTAACAGTAGTCAGGTGGGACTCCTTTGGATCAGCCTGAAATCTAGCACAAAGACAAACACAAAATATAATATCAGGTCTGCTAGCAATCAAGTAAAGAAGTGATTCAATTATTCCTCTATACTTCTTTTGATCAACAGATTTTTCATTTGATTCCTTATCTAACTGGACACTGGAGCTCATGGGAGTGTTGATTAGCTTGGCTTTATCCATTTCATATTTCTTTAGGATATCCTTAATATATTTTGATTGATTAAGAAAAGTTCCATCAACTATTTGCCTTATACAAAATCCAAGAAAGTAAGATAATTCTCTCATCGTACTCATCTAAATTCCTTACTCATTATTTTAAAAAAATTATCACATAATTTTTTATCTGAAGATTTAAAAAGTATATCATCAACATAGATCTAGATAATGAGTAATTCATCTCTACTCTCCTAAAAAAAAGGGTGGTGTCTATGCTCTGCTTAACAAACTCTCTTTCTAGTAGGAATGTGCTAAGCCTCTCATACCATGCTCTGGGTGCCTGTTTTAGTCTATATAAAGCCTTTTTTAATATGAAAACATGATTTGGAATTGAGAATTCTCAAAGCCAGGGGGTTGCTCTACAAACACATCTTTCTTTATTATCTCATTTAAAAAGGCACTCATGACAACCATTTGGAAAAGTTTAAATCCCTTATAATAGGAAAAGCTAGTAGCACTCTAATGGCTTCCAAACAGGCTACAAGGGCAAATGTTTCCTCTAAATTAATCCATTCTATTTGGTTGTACCCCTTAGCCACTAATCTTTCCTTATTCCTAACCACCACACCATAATCATTCATTTTATTCTTAAAGACCCATTAGGTTCCTACTACACTTTGGTCCTTAGATCTTTCAACAAGCTCCCAAACAACATTCCTAACAAACTAGTTTAGTTCCTCTTGCATGGCTAAGATCCAGAATTCATCAGAAAGGGCTTGTTTGATATTGGTGGGTTCAGTCATTGAAATGAAGGAAGAGTGATTTAATTCTTTTCAAAGTCCATGCCTAGTTCTAATACCTTCAGAAAGCTCTCTTAAGATCAATTCTTTACGATTACTCAAAGAATATCTCCATTCTCTAGGCAGTGAAACTTCAGGTTCTACCCTTTCCTCCAGATTGGCAGATTCTACTCCTTGTGTGACTTATACAATAACCTCTTCTTTTATCCTATACCCTCCAGATTTATTAGATTCATCAAACACAATATGAGTGGTCTCCTCAATAATCAGGGTTGTTTTATTGAAGACTCTATAGGATTTCCCAACACTTGAGTAACCTTGGAGCACTCCTTCATCAGATTTTGGGTCAAACTTTCCTAGTTGAGTCTTCCCATTATTCACAATGAACACCTTATATCCAAAGACACGGAGGAGAGAGAGGTTGGGTGTCCTACCCTTCAAAATTTTATAGGGTATTTTGTTCAGCTTAGACCTAAGATTTACCCTATTCAGAACATAACAGGCTGTATTCACCACTTCTGCCCAAAAGTATTTAGGAAGTGAGTATTCAGCTAACATGGCTCTAGTGGCTTCTACTAGGGTCATGTTCTTCCTTTCAGTTACCCCGTTCTACTGAGGGGTCCTAGGAGCTAAAAAATTATGTTCTATCCCTTGCTCCTTATGGTAGGTTTTAAACTTCTCATTTTCAAACTCTCTCCCATGATCACTATGAATAGTCACAATCTCATAACCTAGCTTCCTCTGAATCCAAGTAGAAAAAGATCTAAACTCCTCAAATAATTCACTTTTATGAGACAGAAATCTTACCCAGGTGAACCTTAAATAATCATCAATAATCACATACCCAAAGACTTTCCCTCCTAGGTTTGAAGTGCTGACAGGTCCAAAGAGATCCATGTGTAGGACTTCTAAGGGTTTGCTAGTGTTTATGTCCTTGATTGAATGGAAAGAGGATTTGACTTGCTTTCCTAACTAACAGGCAATATACAGGTGATCTAGTTTGGGGACACCTCTCACTATGTCTTTCTAGGTGACTTCCTTAGGCTTTTTATTCTTGTATGACACAATCTCCAATGCCACAGCCATGATTCATCAATAAATGATTTTAAGCATATAGCAATATCAGCTTTAAAGCAATTTAGATCTAGCATGTAAAAGTTGTTGATCCTTTTTCTCTGCAAAATAATTTTGACATTTAAGCTTATAATGCAGCAAGTTGGCAGGAATTTTATGTTGAAGCCTTTATTGCAGAGTTGGCAGATGTTGAGCAGATTATATTTCTGTTCATCTATAAGTAAAATATTATTAATGATGAGATTTTTTGAATCACCAATTATACCTGATCCCACCACCCTCCAAGTGGTGTTGTCTCTAAGTGTTACCTTTCTTCCAGCCCTAGCCTCTAACAAAATGAATTGATTTGCATCTCCAGTCATATGCCTTGAGCATCTGTTGTCCAGATACCACATGCTTTCATGAGGTTTTTTGTGAGATCACCCCTACAAAATTATTAAATGTCAGATTTAGGAACCTAAATAGGTTTGGGTCCCTTGTGATGAAAAGAATAATGCGATGCATGCATGCTATGATGTGAATTTTGCAGTTTTAGTCTCTACACCAGATGTGCTCTACGGTGAATGGTGTAAGTATGGGAGATGTGTCCTAGCATGCCACAAGAGTAATATCTAACTCCAAGAAAAGGGTTAACTAATCTACGTGGATGACAGTGCCTCTCCCTAGGTTTGGATGCATGCTGTGATGGTTTATTAATCTGTGCAAATGCAAGAGGTGTTTTGTTATTCTCAAAAGCACTAATTTTTGCTCTTAGAAACTCATTTTTCTTTTTATGATTTCTAACTTCTAGTTTCAGTGCATGCTCACTACTATCTAAACCACATGCCTTGGTGTCTAGTTCTTTAAAAGCTCTTTCTAAATCAAGATACGATATTTTCACGATGTCATGCTCAATAGATAAATCATAACGCTTTTTATTTAATTCATCATATTCATCAAGTAATGTAATATGATTGTTATCCAAGGTAGAATGAACTTTAATCAAAATTTCATGCTCTTTTTATAAGTTCAAAAATTCTAGTTTTAGGCTAGCATGCAATTTTCTAACTTCCTATAAGATGAATATATTTTCTCAAAAACATCAAGCAATTGATCGTATATTAATTCACATAACACTTCTTGGTCAGAATGACCAACATGTTCATCTGCCATTAAACACAAGTTTGCTGTCTCCTCTTCAGCTTCAGTCTCAGAGGAGTTAATTGCAAAATCCGCCCAAAAAGTCTTTTGAGTCTGTTTCTTGTCCTTCCTGAACTTCAGTTTCTCCTCACCCTTCTCCTTGCTTGGGTGAGCCTTAAGTGTAGGGAAATAAACTTTTACATGTCCCGGCTTCTTGTATTTAAAGTAAATCACATCAGAAGAACCTTTAGAATTCTTGCTATTCTTACCTTTGTTCCATTTTTTATGGTGTTTTTATTTCTTTCTTAGGAAGATCTTGAATTGCCTAGTAATCAAGAAAACATCAGAACTTTCAAATCTAGAAGAATTAGTATCCGTATGATTTACCTTTAATGCCATAGTTTTCTCTTTCTTTTTCTCACTTGTATCAACTTGTCTTTGGTTCACCCCTTGCTCGTAAGCAATGATGATCCAAGTAAGTTATCGATTAAATAAACATTCAAATCCTTAGATTCAGTTATAGTAGTAATCTTGGCATAAAAGGAAGAAGGAAAACTTCTCAAAATTTTATTAACTTTCTCATAATTAGTTAGCTATCTTCCTAAGGCATGCAGGGATGTTACAATTTGTTTAAACCTAATATACATTTTAGATATCGACTCACTGGATTTCATGCAAAAAAATTCTTAGTCATGAAGAAAGATATTTAATCTAGATTGTTTGACATTACTTGTGCCTTCATAAGTGATACATAATCTATCCCAGATTTCTTTACCAGATGCACAAGTTAAAACACGCATATAATCCTCAGATTTCAATGCACAAAAAAAGCAATTTAAATAATTAGCATTCAAGTTGGCAAGATCTCTATCATCAGTTGTCCATTAAGTAAACAAAATTTTAGTTTTAACTCCATTAACCAGTCTATACAGTGCAACATAACCTTCTTTAACGTGCACCCATATGCGATAATCGATCGATTGCAAAAAGGTGGACATGCGAGTTTTCCAAAAATAAAAAGGAATATTATCAAATAAAGGTAGTCGTATGATTGAATATCCTTCTGCGGTGTTACAATTTTCAAAGTTAGCCATAGATCAAAATTTAAAAGTTTTCTAAAACTTGATTTTATGAATCCCACATTAATACCACTTGAAAGTTTGTTAGGGTTGTTAAGCCCTTATGAACTAGTCCCAAAGCTAACCAAGAGGGCGAGGGGGGGGGGGGGGGTGAATTGATAATTTAAAAATTCTTACACGAAAATAAAAATTATTTTAATCTTTTTGAATATTTCAAACACAAATAATATAAGCAGAAGTAGTTAACCAAAATCCAATTTTCAACCATAAATCATATCACAAAAATATGTGGAAATTATAATGCGGGAAAATAAATGAAAAGAACACAAACAATTTATAGTGGTTCGGTCAACTTGACCTACGACCACTCCTCGGAGCCTCCCCTCCAGGTATTGCACTAAACACTATAGTGACTCTCCCTTTGCTCCCACAATAATGAGGAGAAGCCCTTACAAAATCTTTCCACCGATACCGGTGAGGCAGAGAACCTTGATTCCTTTTACTTCCACCTGAAGCAGGCAGAGAACACCAACTCATTTTGCTTTTTCATGAAGTAGGTAGAGAACCTAGAATCCTTTTGCTTCCTCTTGAAGCAGGTAGAGAACCTTAATTTGATGCTGATACTCATCTCCCTAGAGCTACCACAAAATTAAGGACGAAGAAGAAAGATGATGATTGAATCCTTACTTGGAGTAACCTTTGTGAATCCCCTCATAAACTCCCCTTTATAAGTCCTCTCTCTCTCCCAAACTCTTCTTCTCCTCTAAGCTCTTTTGGAGTTGAAAAATTAGCAAAGGATTGCTAAAGAGATGGATAAAGAGCTTAAATAGAAGGCCTCAAAAAGTGCCCTAAAATTCAACTTTCTGGCTATATTGTCTAGGATGATATGTCGATCATCCTGTATGATTAGCACAAAATCAGCCATTTTTCCAGGACGACTGCCATGGTCTGGATGATCAGAAGAAATACTTTATGCATATCATCCAGGACAATTTTATGATCATTTGGGATGATTAGTTCAATTTGAGTGGAAAATGATAAATCGTCTAGATAAATGTTCAGGATGTCCAAGATGATATCTTTGACGATTAGAAGAAAATAAGGGTTTTTGTCCGGGATGATAAGAGATCATCCCATGAAATATAAAGCACCATCCATGACGATCGGAACGATCACCCTGTACGATGTGATTGAATAATTAAACCATAATTAGTCTCCTAGTTAAGGGATCATTTTCGGTAAAATTATAATGAATCGTCCATGGCGGTGTAGAATCATCCTGTACGATTAGAACAAAATTCTAAAAAAAAATATTTGCTAAAATGTGATTGGCGACTAATTTCTAGATTTATATTGATCATCCTGTATGATAAAATATCATCCAGGATGATAAGTTAATGAAATTTAATTAATGGGGATGCCCTAATTAGGATTTCTAATTTGAACTAATCATCAAGAATGATTTTGGATTGTTCTATACGATATGCTCAAATTCAGAAAACTCTCAAACTCACCAAATTTCTCCCCTTAGTGTATGTGTGCAAGGTTATGTTGAAATCCAGGATCCTGAGCACTTTATTTTGATGGTGATAACTAATACTTACTGAATACATATGGACTTCCTTAAGATTACAAATATTTATCCTTGTATATGAGCACTAACATTTCAGGTCAGATGCACACTGCTCAAGGTTGCTGTATACTCAAACTGGATAGAATAAGATGTTGAACATTTTGTAATTTTTAATTTCTTTATTTTTTATTTTTTTGAGTCTGCCACAGAAGCATGTATGTGAAAGGAGCAACCATGCACACACACAAGGGGAGATTTATTTTCATGTTTAAATTGTTTTTTAAAAATTATTATACTGTATGATTTTCAATCGTAGTGTACGATTAATTAATAATACTCAGGCTAACGGCTATTTTCCAGATGATCATCTTTGTAATCTAATCGTACTATACGATGGTAATCGTACTGTACGATGGTAATCGTACTGTACGATGAGATTTAATTGAAAAAACCCTAACCGCCAGAATAAGTTTGGTAAGTTTATAATTTTGATTTTTTAAACTATTCGTACTGTACGATACAGATCATACGGTACGATTAATTAAATCCTTACCAAAATTATCTCCCGCAATCAAGAAATAAATGTTGGTTTCTTATTTAAAGTAGATCGTACTGTATGATATTATATCATACCGTACGACAAGAAAAGACAATTTCATTCATACCTTCAATCGTACCAGACGAAACCAAGGTTTTTTGTTCTATTCGTCCTAGACGATATTAATATCGTACAGGACGATATCCTGAAATGAACTAATCATACTGTATGAATCATACAGTGCTGGATGACAGATAGAGATGACTTTTCTCGTCCCAGGGATCATCCCACAGATCGTCCTGTATGAATAGTAGAAATCAACATGATTATCCTGTATGATATACAGATCGTACAGTATGATATATATAAAATTTGAGAAGTATTCGTTTTTGCTTGTACTGGATGAAGCTGTATTTGAACTGATCGTACTGTACGATGATATATCATACTGTACAAAGAGAGACGTAAAAGTTGAAATTTTTAGGGTTTTCTAAAGCCTGGTATAAAAAAAACTTAAAATTTTCAATTGGGAGTTGTTGGTCTGTCTTCTTGCTGTGAGAGGCATTGAGAGAGGAAGGGACTCTTGAAGGAGAAGTTTTTCTTTGGAGAGATCCAGGGCTTGCGAGAGGAAGGTGAAGGTGAGCTTGAGCGTGAGGGAGAAGGAGTGTGAGGGGATCACATGGTGGCTCCAAGCTAGCTGCATGCTTTGCTCCTCTTGTGGCTTTGGGGAGTCTCGGGAAAGTTCTCGAGGGATGAGACTTTTCAAGATCAACATCGTCAAGGCACTCTGCCATCTCCAGGAGGGAGAAAAAGGTGAAGGTCTGTTGCCGTCACCAGGAGGGTGACATAGCGTTTGGTATTCCGCCACATCGGGGAAGGTGAAAGTGAGTCTTATAAAGGCTTCTCCGCCTTGTTGTGGGAGCAAAAGGAGAGTTAACTTTTAGTAGTGCAAATCCCGAAGTTGAGGACTCCGGGGAGTGAACGTAGGTCAAGTGACCGAACCACTTTTAAAATCTCTGGTGTGCTTTTTCCATTTTTACCACACTTTACATTTCACACATTTTATTTACTGCTTTTAATTATTTGGTGAAAAGTTTGATTTAGATCTTATACGTGAAAATTGTAATTATGTCATTGATATCATTGTTGTAACGAACAACTAGCTTCTGCATTCTACTTGTTAAATTGTTATTAAAAAAACAAAAAAAATAGAACTCCTGTTTAGGTTTAATTTTTTAAAATACAAATTCACCCCCCCCCTCTTGGCGAATCTCTGACTTTCAACTGGTATCAGAGCGGGGTTTCAAAATAGTGTTTTAAAAAACCTAGAAATGTAAGATCCATGGCTCAATTTGGTAACTATAACACTGCGGAGGGTTATTCTATAACCCGTCCATCTCTATTTGACAATATACCGTTTGATTTCTGGAAAATATGCATGTCTATATTTTTGTAGTCTCTAGACTATCGCATGTGGATGTGGTTCAAGAAGGTTATTCTGTACCATTTCGTATGTTGAATGGAGTTAAAACTGAATTAGCTTTTAATGAATGGAGCAATGAGGATAGAGAATTTGCACAGTTAAATGCTAAATGCTTAAATTATTTCTTTTGTGCATTAAAATTAGAAGATTATATGTGAGTGTCTACCTGTACTACTGGTAAGGAAATTTGGGACAAACTGTGTATCACATACAAAGGAACTAGTGAGGTCAAACAATCTAGGCTGAACATACTGTTACATGATTACGAACTTTTCCACATGAAACCTAGTGAAACTATCTCTGAAATATACACTAGATTCACCCAGATAGTGACATATGTACATGCTTTAGGGAGAGAGTTGTCTAACTCATAGAAAGTGAACAAATATTACGATGTTTGCCTAGTTCGTATGATGCGAAAATTACTGCAATAACTGAGCAGAAAGATTTAAATGTTTATTCGTTTGACAACTTGCTTGGGTCACTCATTGCCTATGAGCAAGGAGTGAGTCAATGACAAAGTGATGCAGGTGAAAAGAAGAAGGAGTGAACGGTGGCCTTAAAAGCGAACAATTCTGAAAGTGACAGCTCTGCAGTGGAGGAAGATGACGACATAGCCTTGATGACTCGTCAGTTCAAGAATTTTCTAAAATGAAAGCAACGCCGTCATCAAAGCAATTGGAACAAAGGTAAAACCTCAAAGAATACTAAAGTTGCATCTAACAAAATTTGCTTTGAGTGCAGGAAACCCGATCATCTCCGAGCTAATTGCCCCAACGTTAAGACTCAACAATCCAAAGAAAAGGGCGAGGAAAGGCCAAAGTTCAGAAAGGGAAAGTCTAAGACACAAAAAGCATTTTGGGCCGACTCTGCCTCAGAGTCATCTGAAGAAGAAGCAGAGGAGGAGGTAACAAATTTATGTCTTATGGCTAATGATAATCGTGATCAATCAGATCAAGATGAGGTATGTCAACTTTCTTACGATGAGCTTTTGATTATTTCTGAAAAAATACATGATTCATATAGAAAGTTAAAGAAAAAGCATGTTATTCTTAACACTGAGTTCAGTACTTTACAAAAGGAGCATGCTTGTGTAGTTAAGGATTTTTCTGACTTGGATAAAGTTCATATGTCTCTGCTTGATGAATTTGATGCATTAAACAAGAAGCATATTGAGTTAACCACTGCACACGATACCTTGAAATCATCGCATGTTGAACTAGAGAATGCATTTAAGGAACTAGAAGAACTTGCAGAGGAACTAGATAGGAGTGAGCATACATTGAGATTTGAATATGCAAGCCTTAACCAAGAGAATAAGTTTTTAAACGAAAAACTTCATGCAATCAAAAATAATAAAACACCTCCCACGTTTGCTGAGTTTTTTCAACCTCCACCATATGAACCATCTCATTCAAAACTAGCACAGCATGCATCATCCAAACCCAAAAATAGGCACTACCACTCCCGTAGATTAGTGAACTCATTTTCCGATGTTAAATGTTATTCTTGTGGCATGCTAGGTCATATAGCCCGCACGTGCACAATTCACCGTAGGACACATTTAGTGTGGAGACCTAAGCTGCATTCATCACAGCATAACATGCATACATTTCATCCATACAAGCATAAGTTGGAACCCAAACTCACATGGGTTCCCAAAACTAATCTGTGATTAAAATTGTAGGGATGCTCTCACAAAAGACCTGGTGAGAGCATGTGGTACCTGGACAGTGGCTGCTCGAGACACATGAGTAGAGACATGAAGCAGTTCGTGACACTGGAGGCCAGGTTAGGAGGCAAGGTAACTCTGGGAGACAACACCACCAGAAAAGTGGTGGGCTCAGGTATCATTGGAAACTCTAAGAATTTGATAATTAAAAATGTATTATTAGTTGATGGTTTAAAGCATAATCTTTTGAGTATTAGTCAACTATGTGACAAGGGCTTTGACATTAAGTTTCTTTCTAACAAATGCATTATTAGCTTAAATGGTACACTTGTGTTAGAAGGAAAACGCATAAATAATGTCTATATGTTAGATTTAAACTGCATTGAAAACTCAAACTCTCTGTGTCTGAAAATAATAGCTGATGACTCTTGGTTATGGCATAGGAGACTATGTCATGCTAGTATGAAAACACTTAGGAACATCACTCAAAAAGACTTAGTTAGAGGCATACCTAAGTTAGACTTTAACAAGGACCATTTATGTGATGCCTGCCAGCTAGGAAAATAACTAAAATCATCATTTCATTCAATTAAGGATAACAGCACAACTAGGCCTCTAGAAATTCTACACATTGACCTATTTGGACTGTTTGTACCGCTAGCCTAGTAGGAAAATCGTATGGATTTGTAATAGTGGACGACTTCTCTAGATTTACTTAGGTGAAATTTTTAACACATAAGAGTGAGTCATTTGAAGAGTTTAGAACTTTCTCCACTTGGATTCAAAGAAAATTAGGATGTGAAATTAAGACAGTTCATAGTGATCACAGTGAAGAATTTGAGAATGATAAGTTTGAATCATTTTGTAAAGAGATTGGAATAGAACATAATTTCTCTGCCCCTAGAACTCCTCAGCAAAATAGAATAGCAGAAAGAAAGAATAGAACTTTAGTTGAAGCTGCTAGGGCAATGTTAGCTGTATACATTCTTCCTAGATATTTTTGGGCAGAAGCAGTAAATACTGCTTGCTATATTCTAAATAGGGTAAATATAAGATCCAAACTTAATAAGACACCCTATAAAATGCTTAAGGGTAGGACACCTAATCTTTCCCACCTACATGTCTTTGGATGTAAATATTTCATCTTAATCAATGGCAAGTCACCATTAGGAAAGTTCAATCCTAAACCTGATGAAGGGATTTTCTTAGGCTACTCATATGTAGGTAAAGCCTATAGAATCTTTAATAAGAGGACCCTGGTAGTATAAGAGTCTACCCATGTGGTATTTGATGAATCCAATAAGATCTCTGAATTTAATCATGAAGAAGAAGAAGTTGAGATTATTCAGGGAGTAAAAACCATTGCCATAGAGGAACCTCAGGAACAACTGCCTAGAGATTAAAAATATTCTTCTAGTCATCCTAAAGAACTGATCTAAGGAGACCCATCAGAAGGTGTAAAAACTAGGCATGGACTTAGAAAAGAGGTCAGTCATTCTGCGTTTATATCTATGATTGAACCCATAAATATAGATCAAGCCTTAGGAGATGAATTCTGGATCCTAGCAATGCAAGAAGAGTTGAACCAATTCATTAGGAATGATATATGGGAATTAGTCCAAAGACCTAGAGAACAAAGCGTGGTTGGAACTAAGTGGGTCTTTAAAAATAAGATGAATGACTCAGGCATAGTAGTGGGAAATAAGGCAAGATTAGTAGCAAAGGCTTGCAACCAAATTAAGGGAATAGATTTTGAAGAAACCTTTGCACCCGTGGCCAGACTAGAAGTCATTAGAGTACTCTTAGCTTTTGCTTGCTTCAAGGGTTTCAAATTATATCAAAGGGATGTGAAGAGTTCTTTCCTAAATGGGGTAATCAAAGAGGATGTCTATGTTGAACAACCCCAAGGATTTGAAAACTCATAATTTCCAAATCATGTGTTTAAGTTGAAAACGACACTATATGGACTAAAGCAAGCACCAAGAGCCTGGTATGAAAGACTTAGTACATTCCTACTAGATAGAGGTTTTGTTAAGGGTAGTGTGGACTCCACCTTGTTCTTAAAAAAGGTAGGAGATGCGATACTCATTGTTCAGATCTATGTAGATGACATCTTGTTCGGATCTTCAGAGAAAATCTTATGTGATGAATTTTCAAAAATAATGAGTGATGAGTTTGAAATGAGCATGATGGGAGAACTTAATTACTTCCTTGGATTTAGTGAAAGACAGATGGAAGGTGGAATGTTCCTTAGCCAAACTAAGTACATCAAAGATATTCTTAAAAAGTACGAAATGGAAAATGCTAAGGCCATGAATACTCCCATGAGCTCCAACATTCAATTAGATAAAGATTCAAATGGGAAGTTAGTAGATTAGAAGAATTATAGTGGAATAATTGGATCACTTCTCTACTTAACTGTCAATAGACCGGATATAATGTTTAGTGTGTGTCATTGTGCTCGATTTCAAGCAGATCCAAAAGAATCTCACATGACTGCTGTCAAAAGAATTCTTAGATATCTACTAAGCACCCCAAACTTAGGAATTTGATATCCTAGACACAACACTATGTTTGAAATCTTAGGATACTTAGATTTGGATTTTGCAGGATGTAGGGTAGACAGAAAAAGCACCTCTGGTGCCATTCAATTCATTGGACAATCATCAGTGTCTTGGTCCAGTAGAAAATAGAATTCGGTAACCCTCTCAACAGCTGAAGCAGAATATATAGCGGTAGGAAGCTGTGTTGCACAAGTCCTTTGGTTAAAATAATAACTTTTAGATCTTGGACTACCTGTAGGAACCATCCCAATATTGTGTGACAACACTAGTGTAATTTGTATATCTTAAAATCCAATTCACCACTCTCGAACAAAGCATATAGACATTAGACATCACTTCATAAGAGATCATGTAGCCAAAGGAGATATTGAACTGCATCACATTGCGACTGGAGATCAATTGGCTGATATTTTTACAAAACCATTAGCTTATGACACCTTTAGTACCCTGAGAACAAAATTAGGTGTCATAGACATTCAAGCTTAAAATAATTAAAAATAAAAAAAAGGAACTATCCTGATCCTCTCATATTCACCTTGTTGATGTCTTAAACTTGAATTTCTGTGCACATCGTACTGTACGATCCAATATCGTACTGTACGATTATCCCAAAATCACTTAAATCTTAGCCATCCACTCCAATCACGGTCCAGATCTCTCCTGGCTTGCACATATCGTACTGTACGACTCATTACTCATACTATACGATACACATTATTGGTCATCGTACTGTATGAACTCCACATCGTACGGTACGATCCATGTGTCAATATGGATTGGGAAGAATTTAAACTCGGCTGGTATAAAAATTATTGCCTTCGTACTGTACGAACACCTGTTCGTACTGTACGATTCATTTTATCAAAAGTCATTCAGATGACTTCTCGGGATGAACGCCTCTCACTCACATTCGTCCAGTACGATTCTGATTGTACCGTACGATTTGACTCTCTTTTTCTAAAAAGTCATCCAGACGAAATAATTGCACCTATCGTATTGTACGATACTCAATCGTTCTGTACGAAACTTCTAAAATTCTACAAATTGGAGGCATTCTTGGGTTAAGATCACTCATTCCTCTTCCAATTCCTCACTTTCTCCATCCACTTCCTCAACAATTTCTGGTGCAAGCAAGCGCGACCGAATGATCATGGGGAGCTCTTCCTCCTCTCGACGGTTCGACAACTGCTTTCTCTCCGCTGCTGATGAGAAAGCATACAATAAATTCAAAGAAGCCAAAATCACCCCATCTCGAATGTTGAATCAAGCCGCTTTGAACTTCGAGGTGATGAACCTTTTCGCCTCCACCACTCTTCAATTTCTGTTGACTATAGCGTTTCCTTTCCACTCAGAACTACTTTATGAATTTCTTACCAATCTTAAAGTTAACCTAGAGAACACCACCTTTATTTCTTATGTCTGCAAACAACATGTCATTATCACTGTCAACGACATAGCTGAACACATTGGGCTGTCCACTGAAGGCCCTCGTCCCCAATCTTTGCTCACAAATGATTATGATTGGACCTCAGTTAACATGACCCTTAGAAATGTCCAATCCAATCAACACCTACCCCTTGTCCAAACCTTGAATCAAAATGCACAATTTATTCAGCATATTCTTCGCACGTCCATCATACCCAAAGCTGGAGACTGCATCCACATTACTCTACTGCTGTCTGTGGGCACTTACCTAATAATGTCTGGAACCAAATTCAATGAAGACCCAAATAATTTTTTATTGTATCAATACCCTGTCTGCGTTTTGATATCCAGGTGCCCGCAGAAAACTAAACCTTGCTTTAGGACATGTCATAGGCTACATCTTAGATGCTAAGTATCAAATTCACTATCCTCTACCTCTAGATCATCTTCCTATCTTCTATTCAGATGCCTCTTTTTGTATCTTATTCCATCGGCGGGCCGCTCACGCGGCTCCTGATTTTGATAAAGAAGAGGCTGCTGCTCCTGCCGACGCACCTCCACCACCACTAATACACCCGCCTGGACCTGCCCATCCTGCCTACCCTCATGATGACATCATTCAACGCCTTGATCGATTGGAGACTAGGATGGATTCCCACGTTGCTCAACAACATCAAGAACATGAAAGTGATATGAAATGGTTTAGGGAGCGCTTCCCCTCCATCGATCACCAGTTTGCGTCCCTCCATTATTACTTCCAACTAATTCCATGACCTCCACCACCACCTTCGGATCAAGATCCCAAATTTTGAATATTTTAGTGGCTTATGTTGTATTTTTTTTTTAGTTTCTTGTCATTATAGTTGCTTGTTTGTTATTCCCTTTTGGGGTTGTCAAAAGGGGGAGATGTTTCTGTGTTGTTCTATTTTAACTATTAATGATATCAAGTGTTTATGTTTACTCTTTTGTTTATATTATATGTTACTCGTTCTCCTATTATGCTTTTTCTGTAGGTTATAATAATAACAAAAAAAAAACAAACAAAATTTTTTTTTTCTCTCCTCCTATTTTAAAAATAAGTTATCCTTCTGAGGGGGAATAAAGGAAGACATAACAACTATGGCCATCAAAAAATATTATTTGACACCATTAAAAAGGGGGAGATTGTTGAAATCCAGGATCCCGAGCACTTAATTTTGATGGTGACAACTAATACTTACTGAATCCATATGGACTTCCTTAAGATTTTAAATGTTTATCCTTGTATATGAGCACTAACATTTTAGGTCAGATGCACACTGCTCAAGGTTGCTGCAGGCTCAAACTGGGTAAAATAGGAAGTTGAACATTCTATAATTTTTAATTTCTTTATTTTTTTATTTTCTTGAGTCTGTCACAAAATCATGTATATGAAAGGAGCAACCATGCACACACAGGGGGAGATTTGTTTTCATGCTTAAAATTTTTTTTTTTTAAATTTTCGTAATGTATGATTTTCAATCGTACTATATGATTAATCAATAATACTCAAGCTAACGACTATTTTCTAGATGATTATATTTGTAATCTAATCGTACTGTACGATAGTAATCGTATTGTACGATGAGATTCAATTAAAAAAACCTTAGCCACAAGAATAAGTTTGGTAACTTTATAATTTTGATTTTTTGAACTATTCATACTATACGATATAGATCGTACATTACGATTAATTGAATACTTACAAACTTATCTCCCGTAATCAGGAAATAAACGCATGTTTCTCATTTAAAGTAGATCGTACTGTACGATATTATATCATATCGTACGACAGGCATAGACGATTTCATTCGTCCCTTCAATCGTACCAGACAAAACTAAAGTTTTTTATTCTATTCATCCTAGACGATATTAATATCATACTGGATGATATCCTGAAATGAACTAATTGTACTGTACGAATCGTGCAGTGCTGGACGACAGACAGAGACGACTTTTCTCATCCCAGGGATCGTCTCACAGATCATCCTGTATGAATAGTAGAAATTAACATGTCATCCTGTATGATATCCAGGTCGTATAGTACGATATGTATAAAATTTGAGAACTATTCGTCTGTGCTCGTGCTGGAAGAAGCTGTATTTGAACTGATCGTATTGTACGATGATATATCATACTGTATGAACAGAGATGCAAAAGTTGAAATTTTTAGGGTTTTCTGAAGCCTGGTATAAAAAACAACTTAAAATTTTCAATTGGGAGTTGTTGGTCTGTCTTCTTGCTGTGAGAGGCATTGAGAGAGAAATGTACTCTTGAAGGAGAAGTTTTCCATTGAAGAGATCCAGGGCTTGCGAGAGGATGGTGAAGGTGAGCTTGAGCGTGAGGGAGAAGGAGTGTGAGGGGATCACACGGTGGCTCCAAGCTAGCTACATGCTTTGCTCCTCTTGGGGCTTTGGGGAGTCTCGGGAAAGTTCTCGAGGGAAGAGACACTTCAAGATCAACATCGTCAAGGTACTCTGCCATCTTCAGGAGGGAGAAAAAGGAGAAGGTTTGCGGCCGTCACCAGGAGAGTGACATAGCGTTTGGTATTCCGCCACACCAGGGAAGGTGAAAGTGAGTCTAGTAAAGGCTTCTCCGCCTTGCTGTGGGAGCAAAAGGAGAGTTAACTTTTAGTAGTGCAAATCCCGAAGTTGAGGACTCTGGGGAGTGAACGTAGGTCAAGTGACCGAACCACTTTTAAAATCTCTGGTGTGCTTTTTCCATTTTTACCACACTTTACATTTCACACATTTTATTTACTGCTTTTAATTATTTGGTGAAAAGTTTGATTTAGATCTTATACGTGAAAATTGTAATTATGTCATTGATATCATTGTTATAACGAACAACTAGCTTCCGCATTCTACTTGTTAAATTGTTATTAAAAAAACAAAAAAAATTAGAACTCCTATTTAGGTTTAATTTTTTAAAATACCAATCACCCCCTCCCCTCTTGGCGAATCTCTGACTTTCACGTTACATAGCATCAGGATCCACCTTATTACATTTAACTCAAAAAAAGATAAAAATCGTTAGAATTTAAATTTATAGACTGACTCAGTCCTAGTCTATCCAATCTTGAGCTGGCTTTAATTACAATTGACTTTGTGGACCTGAAAAGTTAGTAGGCAGGATAATAAAATAGATGTGAAGTAATGACAGGAAAATGTTTGTTATCATCAAAATAATAATACTTGAATCCAGATTTGCAACAAGATAGGCCTTCGAAGAACCAAGACTGAGTCACCTACTCGAAAGGTTCTTAGTCGCACTAACTTATCAAGAGCTTGAACCATTCGGGCTTTATAAAATTTTAGATTTTGTTGGGCTTGGAGATGACAATCTTCAAGACCCTTGAGCTCTTCTAGTTGAGTTGTACATTCTATTCTGTGGTAATCTAGTTTTAGATTACAGTTCTAAGTGAAAGAATTTGAATTTCCAGAGGGAATATGGCCTCAGACCCTTACACTAGTGCAAATGGTGTGGATTGGGTCAGTATTTGGTAAGTGGTTTGGTAAGCCCACAAAGCTTTCACCAACCTCTCATCCCACTAACATTTGTTATCATATAGGGTCTTTTTGATGATTTTAACCAAGGTTTTATTAAAGGCCTCAGCCAATCTATTAGCATATAGATAATAGATTATTAAGTATCTCCAATCGATACCATGGTGATTTACAAAGTTATTAATTTTTATAGACTTAAAAATTGACCCATTATCGAATAAAATTTTATGGGGCATGCCGAATCGATATACAATATGGTCATAGAAGAATTTTATTATGTGGTGTGATGTTATATTTCTTAATGGGACTGCTTCCGCCCACTTTGAAAAGTAATTAGTCGTTGCTAAAATGAAGTGATGACCCCTAAAAGAATGAGGGTCGATTGGCCTGAAGATATTTGTGCCCTAACTTTTAAAGGGCCATGAAACTATCATGGGATGCAACATGTTAGGACAATAATGTAAAACCATAACATGTACCTAGCACTGATGACAACACTTTGTAATTTTCATGTAATCGTCAATCATCATAGGCCAGTTGTAACCATGTCTTTTGATTTTCATTTTCATCTTTGGACCCAATTGATAAGCACCACATAGTCTAGCATGGACTTCATTAATAGTCTTTAGGGCCTCTCATTTGTTTAAACAATGGAGCCACATCTGATTAAATGATCGACGATATAATATATCGTTGACTAGTGTATATGATAAGGCATGTTTCTTGATTTGATTAGCAAGTGACTTGTCATGGGGGAGCTTGCCTCCTTGAAGGTATTTGATTATCAGTTGTCTCCAATCATCTTCTTCATTGAATGTTAAAGAGGTCGAAAGGACATGGGGAGATTGTTTGTTGAGGTGTTCCATATCTATAGGAGATAGGACTTGATGACCCTGTACTTCTATAGGGATGGACTCTTCTTATGGGTAGAAAATTTCTTTTTGAACCTTGTTAGGGCATCCGCTGAAGAATTACTTTCATGAGGAACCCTATACATAGTTACAATGGGAATTTGTTCAAGCAAGTGCATTGTGTATTAGTGGTATTTGAGGAGTTTAGGATTCAAAACCTTATAGGTCCCTACAACCTGGTTGATCACTAGTTGATAGACACCAAAGATTTTAATCTCTTTAATCTCCATCAGAATTGTAAGTTCCAGGCCAGTTATCAGAGCTTCATACTCAGCCTCATTGTTTGTGTAAGGCTCTAATAAGTGGTAGGAAAAGTGTATCATTCCCTTATCCGGTGTTATGAAAACCAGGCCAACTCTGACTTTTTTGGGAATAGTAGATTTAGGTGTTTTGCCCTGCTGGGAGGATGCAGTACCATCAAAATATATATTTATAGGAGATTCTGTTGGTAGCGGGTGTGCTGCAAGGAAGTCGGTAATGGCTTGCCCATTCACAGCACATAGGGAAATGAAAGTATTTTTAACTTGGAGCAATATCATAGACCAGCGAGCTAAATTTTTAAACAATATAGGCCGAATAATAAGATATTGCAAGGGGTTAACGCTGGAAATCAAACTTACTTGATAAGAAAGTATGTAATGCCTTAGTTTCTATCATGCAAAGACTAAGGCAAGGTAATGCTTCTCAATTGAAGGGTATCAAAATTTCATTGGAAGGAGTCTCCTTCTTAGGTAGTAGAGAGCATTCTCTTTCCCATTGTTATTAACTTAAGCTAGGAGGGCCCCAGAGACTCATCAAGGGCCGTAGTATAAAGAATTAAAGGTCTCCCCAGAATTGGGGCTGCCAAAACTGGCAAATTTATTAGGTATTATTTGATATTTTCAAAAGCAGATTGATATTTCTCATCCTAAATAAATTTGGTGTCCTTTTTAGCCAGTACGGAGAATGGTTGACATCTTCTGGAAAGGTTAGAGGTGAATCTTCTTATATACGCCAGCCTACTTTGAAGGGACCTCAGTTGAGTAAGGCTTTTGGGAGGCGGCATATTTAAGATAACTTCAATTTTAGCAGGATCAATTTCAATTCCATGGTGTCTCATTATGAAGCCTAGAAATTTTCCTAAGGCAGCGCCGAAAGAGCACTTCAAAGGATTCATCTTAAAGTCATAGCGGCGCAATCATTCAAAGACGATTCTTAAGTCATAAAGTTGATCCTCTTTCACTTTGCTCTTGACAACTAAATTGTTGATGTAGCATTCGATTTGATTGTGGATTAAGTCATCAAAGATGTGAGTCATGGCCTACTGGTAGGTTGCACCTGCATTTCTAAGACCAAAGGGCATCATTTTATAACAAAAGATCCCTATAGGACTCTTGAACGCAGTGTTTCTCTCATTGGGCCATCTTGATTTGGTTATAACCAGACAAGCCATCCATAAATGAAAAACAATGTGCGAGGAGGCAATGCACACCATGAGTTCTAAAATTGGCAAAGAAAATTTATCCTTAGGACATGCCTTATTCAGGTCTTTATAGTCATCAAAAACTTAGATTTGACCATTTTTCTTTCGAACAGGCATGACACTGGCTACCCAAGAGGGGTATTATTCCTCTTAGATAAATTTGGCCTCGACCAACTTCTTGACTTCAAAAATGACTTATTGTTCAATCTCTAGACGCATGTATTTAGGAGCTTGCTTGACAGGAATGGCATCATACCGAATTCCAAGTTTATGAACTGCTATGTCAGCGGATAAACCCAGCATTTCATTGTATGTCCAGGTGAAGCAATCCTTAAACTCAAAAAGAAGTTATATTAGATCCCCAGACTTATCCTCACTAAATAAAGAACTAATGAAAGTAAGGCGAGGGTCATCCTCTGTTCCAAGGTTAATTTATTTAAGTTCATCAACTATCAATTTAATTTCTTCTTCGAATTTAAGGGGTGCATCCCAAACCTTCAGTTCATCGAAATCATCTAAAGTCTCAAAACAAAGTCTATCGAGTAAATCAGTGACTTCAATAGGGATATTTTCAGATTGAGGATGACTTATTATCATTAAAAAAAATTCATCATCATCAATGAACTAACGGTACCAAAACTGATACCACTTATGTAATTCTTATTAAATTTTGAATTCTAGATAATTTTGTGGTATCTAGCCTGACCCCTAGTCCATTGACTCGGAGCAAAACCATTAGAGATAAGAGCTTTGACACAACAAGGAAGTAGCTAAAAGGTAATTCTATTAATTCGTTAAAATTTTCCTCCCAAAAAACTACACCATCTTTATTCCTTGAGGAGGAAGAGCCAGGGAAGAACTTCTGGACTTTCCTTACTTCTCCACCTAAGTTAGGGGCATCTTTAATTACTAACACTGAGTCCCTGTCAGCAAACAGTGGGGTTAAGGTTAAGGATTAAATTACCTTATTATGCTTTTCATATAGACTCAATTTAGGCTCTTCACTTTGAGTTTTTGATTTGGTACCCTCTTGGTCCTTATTTGATTCTAAAGTGAGATTAAACTTCGAAGGAGGATTTATTTTTCTATAGTCAAAAGTAATTCTAGCACACTTCTTTTTTGATTCTTCATCATAACTTAATTCAAGTTTTATGTATATTACAGGATTTCTTTTTTTCAACTGAAGGGCGACCTCAACCTCGTGCTCTTTGGGCCAACCTCCCACCTTTTTTAGGTAAACTATTTCGAGGCCTAAAGATGACGAGCTCGATATTTTCTTTGCTACTGGAATTTTATCTTTTTTTATTCTTGACTTTTTCATTTTTCAATCATTGAAGTACTTTTGAACCTTGACTTTCTACTTTCTCTTATTTGACATTGATCTCTACCTTAGAACAAATAGTGAACCCTTTGGGTACATATTATGTAGCATTCTCATAGATCCCGATCTCATGAATAGAGAATGGTTACATATCACCCTTGATTTCAAATTCAATGCCATCTCAATGGTACTTGATGCATTGATGTAAGGTAGAAGGAATAATCTTATATTCGTAGATCCAAAGCCTACCTAAGAGCGCATTAAAGGATGTCACCAAATCAATTATATAAAATTTTAATTCACTTTTCAACTCTCCTATCTCTAGAAGAAGGGTAATTGAACCTAAAGCCTTCTCTCCCTTTTCGTTGAATCTATGAGGCACCAACTTGTTAGTTGAGAGCTTGCTAGTATCAACCCTAAGGTATGCAAGAGTGTTTATATTCATCACATTGAACGATGCAACCGGATCAATGAGAACTCTTGATAACTTGAAATTACCCACATTTATGGTGATGTAAAGTGGACGATTGTGTTTGGCAGTTCTGAGGAGTAAATCTTCATCGGAGAGGGTAACTCCTGGGATTTCCTTAAAGTACAAAGCTTGTTCTTCGAAAGTCAAAGCTACCTGAGCCAAGCAGATCTCTAGGTCAAGAAGTTCTTTGATTAAAGTCTCCCTCAAATCATTTTGAAAGGACGAGGGCATCGTAGATGCTCAACTTAGCAGGCAACTTCCTAAGATGAGCTAAGATGTTATAATCAACACTTGAAACATTCATATCAAGACCCAGTGGATTTAAAGGAGAATTTAATTGTTGAGTGGAGACTTGAATTGGATCATTGGAAATAACTTTTTTTTATTTTTCCTAGTGAGGAAGCCTAGGGGTAAAACCTTACCACCACATAGTTGTACTTGCCCAATTTCATCAGAAGGACAGGCAACAAGGGGGTCTACACTCTCCTTAGGTGATTAATTGTCATTTCCTGAGTGGGAGTCTGAATTCAAAAAGCCTATCATGACAGGACTTCCTTGAAATTTAAATTCAGAGGCATCACCATCTAATAAGATATCAGATTTGTTTCTCTCTTGAAGGGGCAAATCTTAAGGGCTGAGTATTTGAACTTCTTAGTTGATCTCAGCCGGTTCTTAATTATTTTCAATAGAAGAATAATTTGAAATTACATTCTTAACTTTAATTATTAAAATTTGAGCAGAAGGATCATTATTTTTATTTAATTTTTGACCCTTTGCCTTTGGTGGGGAAAAGTAAAAGTCAAATAACTTCAGTGGAGATAGTGGTTTTGAGCACCATCCACCACTTATACAGATCTTTCATCAACAAATTTCCTCTATATAGAAAGTTCACTCTTTTCATTTTTATTTATTACAATAGTTCCTACAACTACTGGAGAGGAAACTATCCCAACATCCTCCTGTGAGGTCTCTAGGTCAACCTTCCAAATTGGGCCTCGGGCTCTCATCGGTAACTGTTGAGAAAGATGAAAGGATTTGTTAATCGACTTTTTAAATACACAGGATATTGCTATATCCCAACCATCTTTAATAGATAGAGAAGGATTATAATTTTTACCTAAAATGGATTTGACAGACCCCTAATCCAGATCGACTAAGTACTCCTTTGGAATTATAATGCACCATGATAGAAGTTTTTCTTGAGCCAGTCCTTGAAAATGATAGAGTCCTCGATTGTATGGCCCAACATGCAGTGGTAGGGGCTAAAAGTTAGATTATCTTTTCTGACTTCTTGGCCTTTGACAATCAGAAGTCTGGTTTCTTCTAGAGACTTTTGAAGATCTTTCGCGCTGACTCCCTTTTAAATGGATACGGGCAAGCCAACCTCTCTTTAAAAGTAATCGAGTGAGACTCCCTGGTGGGTTGAGAAGTTACTTGAAAAGGTTGAGATTTCTTAGTTTGTTGAACTGGAGGTTTGCTTGACTGAATATTGACTGGTTTCTTCCCTTTATCAATAGCTAAAACCATTATTGTTCTCTTTTAAAAGGACTTCAACAGTTTGCTAGATTTCTTTTCTTCAGCAGAATCCTTTAAGAATAACATTATAAAAGCCTCTTCCTGTAGATTACTAGCTTTATTGAGATGCTTTTCAAAGGTTTTGATTATAAACCCCTTCAATAGAAAATCAATATGCCCATAGATGTTCTTTAGAAGAATCTCCACTGCATGTTGCTCCTGCAACTGGGGTTCATATTTCATCGAGAGATTTCACCATCTCAAGATATACTCAACCAAAGACTTGCCTGGTTTTTATTTTTTAATGATGAGATCACCAACTGTTACACACTGCTGAGCTCCTGAGAATCTCCTTAAGAATAGACCCTCGAGCTCTGTGAAAGTATTCATTGAACCATTCAGTAAATTCTTATACCACTTAAAAGTAATACCAGACAGACTACTCATAAATTAATGAAAGAGTAGAGCATCCGACCCTCCTATATTGCAACAACTAGCTCAAAAATGGCCAGGTGCTGTCTCAAGTTTTTTAAACTGTTGAAAACTTTAAAAGAATGTAGCATGAAGCCTTTTAGTTAAGGAAACAAATTATACTCTTCAGGATATGGTCTACCCTTTCGAACAGATACAGTCCCCGAGAGTGGGCTAGGGCCTCCCTTACCTGGGTCTTAATCATTTGATGGATGTCCTTATCTGCTAGAGAGACTGGGGAAGTAACCTCTGGAATCTTGGGGTTCAAATCTGCCATCCTTCTATGCTCACCCACTGTCTGAACTATAGGTTACAACTGCTCAGATTAAGGTTGTTGGACTTTGACGAGCTGACTCTGTATTTGTTCCATTCTTAACATCATCTCCTCAATCTGCTTCTCCAGACTCTTGATGTATGTATCTTGATCATGTAACTTAACTGAGCCATCTGAATTTGAATCTATAGCTATAGACTATTCTTCCTTAGTAGATTGATGTCTTGAAGGCTCAGCTTCCTTAGCTGACACTCGAGTCTCAACCATGCAAATCTTTTCGACTGAATCTTTTTCCATCATCAAATCATCTGTATCCAGGTTGAAGGCCTTGATCGCCTTCTTCTTGAGTATATCTCGAATCTCCTGGATAACCTCATTGTCTGTTCTACCATCACTTGACTTGATATTGATGGATAAGTACCCTTTGTAATCTAATATTTCCTTAAACTCTTCCTCATCAAACTTAGCAAGAACAGCCTGAATTTTTAGATCATCTGTAGAAGGTTTTGCTACTAACTGATCCAACATCTCCTGATCAACATCTGGAACTATCCCCTCCCCTTTGACTATTCCAGGGTCGGTTGTCGTAAGGGTGACATCCTCCATAAGGTGAGGGATATCCAACTTAACAGGGGATGAAGGAGTTTGACAGGTGGGAACTCCTACATCAATAAGAGTAGAATCCTCACATCCCTGGATGGGAAGTCAGGGGATATCAACCGGTAATTGAACTGGATTATATTTGATCTAAATTTCAACAAATCTACTCAAATTCTTTAGCACATATGGTTCATCTGGTAACATGGGCCTCTTGCCCTTAGCATCAACTGGTCTCAAATCTTCAACTATCTCCTTAGACCTGGCTATCACAAGGGCCAGTTTTGATAGTCTTTCAAGGGGAACTGGTGGTCTACCGCTTAGAGGGAGACCCTTACCAGATCTAATTAGCACAATCTCCTACTTTTTTACATACGAGAGGTGAGGCACCTAGTGATATCCATCTACCAAAATAGAAGTGGCAGGTTGCTTGATGAACTTTTTATTCCTCCTCACTGGCTGAGGAGTCAAGTTTCTGGCTTCAGACTTTTCTTCTATAAAAACTTCTTTTTCAATCTTATGAGAGATCACCACTTTCAAGTGTCTCATGTACTGTTCCTTAGTCTGGCCTACTTAGGCAATGCAAGTGTAGATGTTATTCCTTAATATCCAGGTTCTCAGAGTCTGCTTTCCTTAGGAGTTCTCTTAGCAGAATAGTCAACCTGGCATGGCGAAGTGCTAGCTATCCTGGTGGCTCTCTCCTCCCCTATAATAGCTACACGGGGGTGGAAATAACTCCCTTTCAGGAGTGGAGAAGAGGCAGGGATTGGCAGCTCCTCTGTAGCCTCAGACTCAACTAAACTTAAGGCCCTCTTCTCAGCCATCTTCTTTATCTTGGTTATCTTCTTCCTCACCCTCCTCAGGTATTTCTTCTCGGCATTCTTATTGCCAAAGAGGGTCTCAGAACAGAAAGATCCCTTCTCAAAAATAGGCTTAAGTTCAGACTCAACTGCAGGTTTTTGTTCCTTATCCTCCTGAGCAGAGGGTATAGTTGGTACAGAGGCGATAACCTCCTCAGTTTTGAGAATGGGAGGGGTATCAATTTCAGACCCTACTGCTAGCTCAACTATAGGAGCATCCTTATAGCCTTGAGTGGGGAGGTTGATTATTGTCCCACCATTCACTGATAGCCTTAGGGACTTAATCCCATCCCAAACTGAATTGTATTTTTATGAATCAACTTTTCGATGTAAAGGTCTTGGTCAATCGAGAAAAGTAGTTTTCTAGCCATTTCAAAGGATTTGATTGTCTGAAATTTGAAAATAGAAGATTTGAATTAGAATTTTGAATTTAAATTTAAAAAGAAGTTTATATTTTATCATGTATATCAAATTATAAGGACTATAATTCGATATGTTATGATAAAATATAGAAATTAACTTTGATTTAATGAAAATTTGAATTTTTGTTGCATATGTTTGACTACAAGAGAATTTTGTAGAAAATATATAACTAGGGTAGTCTGGACATGATTTGAGCAGATTTTGAAATGGATTTTGAATTTAGGAAGATTTTCTTCAAATCTTGAAACATAATACGTTGAATTTGAGTTTAACTTGATGGTTTACAAATTTAAAGAAAAATTAGGAGATTTTAACTCGACTCTCTCACCCCACTGATTGACTAAGGGGTAAGATGTTGAAAACCAAATTTGGTTTGAAAGAAATTTGGGTTTGCATTGCATATGTTCAACTATAATAGGATGTTATAGAAGACATATGACAATGGTGGTTGAAGTTGATTTGAGAAGATTTTGAAAAGGTTTGGAATTTTTTAAACTTGGAAAATCTTTCCCAAACTTTGAAGCTCAACATGTTGAACATGCATTTAACACAAAGGTTTACAAATTCAGGAAAGAAAATTAAGGAAGTTTAGCTCGACTCTTTTTCCTGAGTGATCTACTCATGGTAAAATGTCATAGTCTGAACTTGACATGGGAATTGAAATTTGATATTGATCTTTAGGGAATATTGAATTTATGTTTCCTATGTTAAACCACAAAAGGTGTTGTTAGAAAACATAGGACAATGACAATTATAGTTGAATTATTTGAGAAGAGATTGAAAAATTTAAAAATCCGGTAGCATATCCCCTTATTTTGGAAACTCAAGATGTTGATTCGCATTCAACACAAAGGTTTATAAATTTTGAGGGATATTTTAAGAAATAGACTCGACCCAACGAATATTTTTGGAATGAAATGTCGAAGACCGACTTTGCCCAAAGAATCAAATTTTTTACTCGAGTCTAAAAAGGATATTTATACCATATCACATATACTAGATTATAAGAATTATAATCTCATTAATAATGATAAGATATAGATATTGGTTAAGATTTAAGAAAGATTGAAACTTGAATTTCAATTTTAAAGAGCTTGAATTTGCTTTGCATATGTTATGCTACAAAAGAGTGTTGTAGAAAAATATATGACAATGATAGCTAGATTTTGAAAGATATTAGATAGATTTGAAAATTCAAAAATATATAAAACCTCCCCTTATTTTAAAACTCAATATGTGTAATTCACATTAACATAAAGGTTTACAAACTTAAAGGGTTGATTCTATGAAATTGGTTTAACTCTTTCATTCTGACAAGTGATTCAGGAACAAAATATTGAAGATCGAATTTGCCAAAAGGATCCATCTTTTTGAATTGGATTTGGAAAAGCACATCTATATTCAATCACATACATCGAATTATAAGGATTATAATACAATGTGTAGTGATAAGATATAGATTGATTAGAATTTGAAAGAGATTGAACTTCATTAAGGAATTTGAAAGTTTGATTTTAAAATTAAAGGACATTCTATTAGTCATGAAACTTACCACGCTATTGATTAATTTGAGCATGTGGGTTTCTAACATTTATAGGAGGATTTTGAGGGATTTGGCTTGACTCTTTCGCTCTACCAATGAACTTGGAGGTAAAATGCCAAAGCCGAACATGGAAGGAGGTTTCCTACACTCACCTCTCTTTTAACATATCTTAATTGATGTTGGCCACACTCACCCAAGGAAGAAATGGGTAGAGGGACCAATGGAAGGAAAGGTAGTCAAAACTACTGATGCAATAAAATTTGTATCACTATTAAAGAGGGAGAGAGATTTTTCCCTAGTGGAGTCGCCATTTTTTTTTATTGTTTAATTAAAAAGTATAGTTTTAAAAAAGTTAATTGTCTTTGGAAAATTATAATTCTTACAATTTTTAGTTTTGAAATTGAATGCTTTGTTATGAATGATATATCACCTTGGGAGGTGAACATATCGTTCCCTAATGGGTTAAAATCACAAAACTTTGAATTTATCCTAATTATCATAGTCAACTCAAGAATGGACAACATATGATCCCAAAGGATCAAAGTGATGTTTAATCGAGTGTTTGACTATAATAATCGGGATAGGAGATCATTAATTTCATAATCAAAATCTTGACAATATACCGATATATCTTCCTCAAGAAAAGAGGATATCGTCTAATATTAATCTTCTGAAAATGACAATAATGATCATCGAATTTGAATTTCCTAAAGATAATTAATTGAGAGTTTTAAAAACTTAATTCTTGAAAATTAATATGGGTTTCTAAATCTCCTATAAGCCCAATACCTCTTAGTTAATTACATCATAGGGAAACCAGAGCTTTCCTATGAATACTCTCCATTAAAATAGTGATAGAAATTTTATTTAATGATTTCAAAGCTTGATGTCAAAGGAGGTAGGGATTCAGAATTTTTAAATGGGATTGGTTCAAAATTGAACACTTATTATTGGAGGTTAAAGGAGGAAGAGTGGGAGGTGTTTGGGATTCTAAATCACTTCAGAAACACCATAGCCTATCCTAAGTGTTGGGTTTGAATTTAAATTGGAAGATATTTAAGTTTGAGTTGTTGATTTTTTTAGAAAATTAGGATTCAATTCCCAGAGATTGAGGTCTTATAGCATGAGCTTACCTGAGAACCTAAGTCTAAAATGGGTACTAAAAATCAGTGAACTGAACCTTGCTAATATAATACAGGATCAGGACCTACCCCAGCCTTGATTGGGGAGCCATCTAAATCACATAGGAGTTTTAAAACCATATATCTGGTCTTTTATGCAAGAGTGGTAAGGACATTAATTAGATAGAGTTTAAGGTGTTGGGGCCAACATCTAGAGCAGATCCTAATTGGTCCCTTGACTTATGTTAGGTGAAATGAAACTTAAATAAATAAAAAAATGCATTAAGTTTTAGACTCCATTTTATTTGTAACTAATGCAATAAATGCAAATCGACTTAAATGCATAAAATTTGAAATGAAGTAGTTTTAAAAAGGCTTAAAACTAGTTTTTATCCTAAAATACACAAATTTCCTTTAACAGATCTGCACCCTCATAGGCAAGGTGGTCTGCCAGAACCCACAGGTGGGGAGGTGCCTAACAAAGGAAAAGAAGATGCAACAAATATGCATATAATAACTCCCAGTGGTCCTGTTCTTACTTGTAAAAATGTTAGATTTCTATGCTATCTTAAATATTTTAAATTTTGATTAAAGTAAAAATAGTTTGTTTGTACCCTCATGAGCCTCCGATCGTTCCAGGCTAAAATAAATATGACATGCAATAAAAAAAGCTAGAAATGGCAGGTATTTCTAATGCACAATCAATTAAGTAAATTTTATTAAAAAAATGCTCAAATTGAAAGTCCATGTGGACAGTGCCACGTAATATTACAACCCAGGATTTATAAGAAAAGTAAAGTGGACAGGTACCACTGACTATAACCCAAACTCTACTCTTAAGACTCGAGTGACTTTGAGAGTGGGATTATTCTTGTTCTTCATTTCTTTATCCTTCTATGGGCTCCTTGGATCCATCTGCTCTGGATATCTAAGTGAAAAGAAACTCCCCCTCGAAAGGGGTGTTATCTTTTCTCCTTAGATACTCAAAGTATCTTAACTTAGGCTTCCAAATGGAGGAGGACTCTCCCCTGAGGGATGTTCTCTCCTCTTTGGAATCTAAGTAGGATATGTGTAAATCCCATTTCAAATCACTTTTACAACTCAAAAATATCTCAAATTTAATTTAATAAAAGAGAAAATTCTACTCTCAAAACACCTATAGGGTTTTCCTAAGCAGTTGTAATTAAAACATCCCAAGAAGTTATAATTAATCTCAAGCCGTTAAGAGTTAAAAAAATACTCAAATTCATAACCAATGCTCTTTAAATTTTAAAGGGGGACTTAAGCGTTCTGAAGCACCTATAGTAAACATTATTAATTAAAAGCTTAATTATTTACCCCCTTTATTGTAATTACCCTGTATAAGCATGGCTACCTACATATAATAATATCAACATTATAAATTATCCCTAATCTAAGGGTTGATCTAACACACAATCAATCACAACACAAATTATAGAAATTAAATAAACATTCAATCAATTACTTAATTTTAATAACAAGCATACAGTAAAAATCATGAAAAACTCGACACACAATAGCAATGAAGTAAACACTGACCTAGCCTGAAACTAGAGTTAATTGTCTTAGCAAACCATCTGAAGTGTGTAGGGTAGGCTGTGTGGCTTGGAGATTTCCTATATAGGATATTTGATTGAAGTTGTTTGATGTTCTGGTTGGTTAAAAGGCTTAAAGAGAATATTTAATTAAAGTTTAAATATTAATGATTTGATATTGATTTTATATTATATTTTTTTTAATATTAAGTGGCTACCACCTTTATTTCTCACTAAGGCTGTGAAGTTTATTTCACCTCTCCTTGGGGCTAAGTTAATAGCCTCGTAGGCCTGAGTTATCTAGTGGTACCCGGTATAATTAAGTAAATTTAATTGATTAAGACTTCAGTGTTATTAAATTTTAATTTAACTTGATTAGTTGTTAATTTTAAAATTTAAATTAATTTAAATTTTCTATCAATTAGTTCGTGGCATTATGCCACCAGGCTCAAGGAGCCAGGCCTTCTTAGGACACTTAGCCCCATGCCCGGAGTAGTCCATCAAAAAAACCTGACTCATATAATCAAATTAAAGATTTCCATTTGATCAAATAATTAAGAATGATTTGATTTAATGTTTTATACTCCATTGAATTTATTCGTGGCATTATTCCATCAGGCTCGAGGAACTAGATCTCTTTAGGACACTTAGTCCCGTTGCCTGGAGTAGTCCATCCTAAAAACTTCATCTTTAGAGTGTTTATTATGTATTGAAGGGTTAGTTGAATGATTTAAATATTAAATTAACATTTTTTCAATTTAAAATTATTTTTTTAAATTTTAGAATTTTTTGGATTATTTTAATGTATTAATTAAGGGGCCAAAATTAGACTTCTAGATTTAATTAGATTTTTGGAATGTTAGCATTTTAAAAAAAATATTAAACCTTAAGATGATTAGTTAGACTATAAGTTTATTGGATTTGAATTTTTCTATATTTAGTTATGAAGGTTTGAAGTTTTAAATTGATTTTGACTTAAGTTTGACCAAATTGTTAACTTTTTTACTCGTGGAGCTGCTTGACAGAGATGTGCAAGAGGAGGATATTTGGAAGGTGGTACAATCCTTGGGAGGCAACCGTGCGCCTGGTAGGGATGGAGTTGTTGCTTCCTTTTTCAACACCTTTTGGCAGACTGTGATGCAGGTTATGGTAGCTTGCTCGGAATTCTTCTCGACTGGGTCTATGCTAGAGGAGTGGAAGGAGACGGTCCTCTTTGAATGATTTTTGAAGGTTTGAAATTTTTGATAAATATTAGATTTTATTTTGATTTGAATTCCTTTGAGTTTGCTCAATTTAGAATTTTTTGAAATTAGTTATGATTTTTAGAAGTTTGAGTAGTTATTTAATTTTTTTTAATATTGTTTAATTAGAGGGGTTTTAATGGTTTGAATCCAAATGAACTCCAAACTCCTTGTAATCACCTCCAAAGGTCAAAAATGACCTAAGGAGAGATTCCCAAGTTTTTAGGAATTCTTTTGGAATTTTTAATTTTTTTAGTTAATTTAATTAATTAAATATTAATTTTCCATTAAAATTAAATTAAGGATGAAATTAAATTCCAATCAAGGGGGATTTTATTTTCCTTGAGTTAAGGTTTGAATTTTAGTTAGTTAAAGGTATTATTTATATTTTTTTAATTTAATTTTGATTTTTTAGAATTTTTACAAGTTTAAATGCTTAATTAAGAGTTTAAGCTTAACTTAATTAATTAAGGGGCTTAATGATTTAAAAAATAAATAAGAAAATTTCTTAAGGTTGTAGATGCCACTAGGTTCAAATGGTTTAAATTTCAAGTTAATAGGATGTATATCCTAATTATTAAATTTAAACTGAGTTCTTTAAACATGTCTTTAATTATTGTCCTTAAGGTGGCACTAAGTTAAATGTGTTTAAATCAAAGTCACTAACCCTTGACCATATATATGATAAACACACACAAGCACAAAAAAATCCTAGATCTCAGAGAGCCTAAGATATATGCTTGTGTGTGGATCCTAAGCATATAAGGGTTAAAAGTAATTAACATGAGTAATAACTTGATTAGTGAATAGTTGGAACATAACTATCCACTAATCCTCCACCATGATTTACATTCACATAAACTCAACCAATGTCTAAAACTTCAAAGGACTACTCAACATTCAAAATTTAAATATATATATAATTTTAAAATCAGTTTTAAAATATATTTGACAAATATAGACCTATATAAAAAATAGTTTTAAAATAAAATAATTAAAAATTGTTGGAATCGGGGCCTAAGCACTGTGATTTTGATGATAACAAATAATATTGTTTTACCTACCTTACTAATTCCTATTTTTTGTAGTTATTGCATACTTATTTTTCTTTGTTACGGGCTAACATTTTAGGATCACAAGCTCACTTGCAAGACAACTCAAGATTGGGTAGATTAGGACTAAGTTAGTATGTAATTTTATGTCCAATACATTCTTTTATCTTTTTTTGAGTCAAATGTAATGTGGTGGATCCTAAAGCTAAGTAACCTTGCACACACACACTCAAGGGAGTCAGTAAGTAGTTAGGGAAATTTACATTTTTTTGAAAAAATTATACAGGATGATTATGCATCATCCTGAACGATCTGTTTAACCCAAAACCCTAATTAGGGCTTATATGTCAAATAAGCTTGATTAAACCAATCATCCCAGGCGATCCTATCATCGTACAGGATAATATCATTACTCAAAAAATTCAGCTGCTAGACATGATTTTGGTAATATTTGATAATTAAAATTTTGTTCTAATCGTACAGGACAATTCTGATTGTCCTGGAAGATGTGTAGCAATCATGCCTAAATTGATGCTGGGATTAGAGATCTAACTATGGCTAGATTGAATGATTATATCATATAGGACGATCATCTATGATCGTACAGAATGATCCATAATTTTTCTTCTAAATGTATTGGACGTCCTGAATAATTTTTTAGGATAATATTTTTGATTTGAACTAATCATACATGACAATCACAAGATCATCCGGGACAATCAGCACATTTTTCTTCTAATCATCCTGGACTTCTCGAATGATTTGCTAGATGATAAATCATATTTTAAACTAATCTTACTAGATGATCAGTATAAATTTATTTCTCTGATCGTACAGACAATTTAGATTGTCATACCTGGATGGGTTAATTTACACTGATCATACAGGATGATCTACAGATTATCCGGGATGTTCTTTGACTGTATGTTGAAGATTAGGGCACTTTTGAGTCCTCCTATTTAAGCTTTCTTAATTGTTGATGATTAAATCTTTTGCTGATGTTCTAACTTGAGAGAGCTTAGATATGGAGAAGGAGAGTTTGGGGGAGAGAGAGAGAGAGAGGATCTTGTTAGGGGGAGTTTGTGAGGAGATTCACAAAGGTTGCTCCAAGCAAGGATTCAATCATGTTCTTCCTTCTTCATCCCTGGTTCCTCAGCATCAGATCCAGGTTCTATGCCTACTCCAGGTGGGAGTAAAAGGATTATCAGGTTCTATGCCTACTCCAGGAGGGAGTAAAAGGATTCTATTATTCTCTTCCAATTCCAGGTGCGAGTAAAAGGATTTCAGGTTCTCTTCCTTCACCAGGAGGATGAAAAAGGATTCAAGGTTCTCTGCTTCACCTGGTCGGTGGAAAGATTTTGTAAGGGCTTCTCCCCCTTGCTGTGGGGGAAAAAGGAGAGACACTAAAATGTTTTAGTACAATACATGGAGGGTGCCTCCGGGGAGTGGACGTAGGTCAGGTTAGACTGAATCACTATAAATCTAGTTCTTTCTTATTTTATTTTTTTGGACTTTATTCTCCATATTTATTTTTGGATATAACTTCCCGGTTGAAAATCTATGATTGATATTACATTGTATTGATTATTTGTTTTCATTTGTTGAAAAAGTTTTATGAAGGGGATTTTTTTTATTGAAAAAAGGTTTTTTAAATATCCAATTTAACCCTCTCTTGGTTAGTCTCGGGACAAGTTATTTTGGGTTTAACACCGCTCATGAACTTACAAGTGGTATCAGAGCGGGATTCATATAACCAAGTTTTAGAAAAATTTTAAATTTTGATCAATTGCTAACTTTGGTAATCACAACATCGCGGAAAGATATTCAATTACTAGACCACCTCTATTTGATAATATTTCTTTTAATTTTTGGAAAAGTCACATATCCACCGTTTTACAATCAATTGTTTATCGCATGTGGGTGTTAGTTAAGGAAGGATATTCTACACCTTTTCATCTTATTAATGGCGTTAAAATTGAAATTCATTATACTGAATGGACAACTGATGATAGAGATCTAGCACAACTAAATGCTAAATGTTTGAACTATTTTTTTGTGCCTTAAAATCTAAAGATTACATGTGTATCTCTACTTATTCTACTGGAGAAGAAATTTGGGATAGATTATGCATTACTTATAAAGGAACAAGCAAAGTGAAATAATTTAGGTTAAATTTTTTACTGCATGAATATTAACTCTTTCGCATGAAACCTAATGAATCCATATCTGGCATGCTTATTGGGTTTACAAAAATCATCACATCCTTGTATGCTTTAGGTAAGGAATTATTGAATTTTGAAAAAGTAAATAAGATTCTATGTTGTCTACCTTCTTCCTACGATGCAAAAATTATTGCTATTTCAGAATCCAAGGATTTAAATGTTTATTCTATTGATAATTTGCTTGGATCACTCATTACCTATGAGTAAGGAGGGTACCAAAGACAACTTGATGTAGGAGAAATAAAGAAGAAGAAAAATGTAGCTTTTAAGGCTGGTGATCCAGACAGTTCCTCTGATGGATGAGATGAAGAAATTGCACTGATGACTCGACAGTTCAGAAGCTTTCTAAGAAAAAAGAAAAAGCAGCATCAGTAGAAGAACAAAGGTATGAATTAAAGAAATTCTAAAGCTTCTAATGATATTGTTTGTTATGAATGCAGGAAGGGGCATGTCAAAACTGATTGCCCAACTCTTAAAAGCCACCAAAGCAAGGAGAATGCTGAAGATAAAGCCAAGTCCCACAAGGACACACAAAATTCTTAAAAAAAACCCTTTTGTAGACTCTGCTTCAGATTCATCTGGAATAGAAGCAAAAGAGGAAGTGAAAAATCTATGCTTAATGGCAAACAGCTATCTTGAGCAGTCTGATCAAGATGAGGTATGTCAACTTTCATATGATGAATTTCTTACTATTTCAGAAGAAATTCATGATTCTTACAGGAAATTGAAAAAGAAGAACGCTGTCTTGAAAAATGAATGCTCAATTCTGCAAAAAGAAAATGAAATTCTTAGAAAAGATAGTTTTGATGTTTATAAAGATCATATGGATTTGCTGGATGAGTTTGATGAATTGAATAAGAAATATTATGCTTTATCTGAAATACATGAGTCTTTAAAAGCACTACATCTTAATTTAGAAAAATCATTTAAAGAGTTAGAAGCATGTGTTAACATTTTAGAACTCAGTGAGCACTCATTAAAAATTTAAATTTCTGCTCTTAAAAGTGCTAATGAAATGTTGTTAAAAAAATTAAAGACTTTTCAAAAAAAAAATGTTTTTAAAAACTAATCATGTCATGCATCTTATAAACCTAGGAATAGGAATGATAACTATAATATGATAGTTAACCCTTTTCTTAATGTTAGATGTTATTCTTGTGGCATGTTAGGACACATTAGTCACACTTGCACTGTTCATCAAAGAACACATTGGGTATGGAGACCAAAGCTGTAATAAACACAGCATGACATGCATTCTGATGATTTATCCAAAATTAAAAAGGGACCCAAACTCACTTGGGCTCCCAAAATTGTTCTTTCATGATCTTTTGGTGTGTGGGCTGTCACAAAAGACTCTGTGGGTGCTTGTGGTTTTTGGGATCGATATTTTCTCCCTATCACTTGAAATTAGCCGTTCATGAGCTTCTCAATGTATCTATTTTTTTTCTTGTGATTTTTCATTATTTTATTTTTTATTTCATGTTCTTGTTCTTTTAGTTTTATTATTATAGTCTTTATGATTGTGTCATGATCATCACACAACCCCTGGCTTTCTGAAATTTTTAGCATGTTAAGAGCCAGGTTAGGTGTAATGGATATTAATGTTTGAAATTGTTGGCCTTCTATCTTTTCTCATGTTTTATTTTTTGTTTTTATTTTTTTTACAATTCTATTTATGTTTATGCATTTCTATTTTGTGTTTCTTTTCCTTTGATTTTTTAAAAGTATCAGACCAATGCACTGTTCGTATTTTAAATAACATTTTTGCCTTATTTTTGGTTTTAGAGATTAGTAAGCAGTGATTGACTTCCCTAAATCAATAAAAGGAAGAAACATCTAGGATTATTTCTCTTCCTCTAACTCCTTTTGCAGTTATTTTTCTTTTTGAAACAAAATCCATTTCAAATTAAAAGTTAAACTTTGAAATTAAGATCTAGTTTATCTTCTTACAGTAATCTATCTCATATGAATAATACACAGAGTCATTAAGTCACTTTCAAGTTTTCTTTATCTAGTTGTTGTATTTATCATATGGAGATGAGTCTGTATTGTGGTTTATTCTTCCTTATATGAGAGAGTGAGTTTTTCTTCTCCTATATATGGAAGATATTCTCACAACTAAGGGTCTTAAAAGGTTTTAAAAGGAAGCCAGCTTGCAAAAATAATAAGAGGCACAAAATGAGCCAAAAAGAAAACTAAAAGGGATGCACAATGATTGGCAAATAATTGAAAGATAAATAAAGCGTATCAAAAACCAAAAGATGCACAAAGTGTGCCAAATAATTAAAAAGAGGCACAAAATGAGCTCACAAAAATAAGCTTCCTTCTCTTTCAAATCTGTAAATCTTAGAAGAATTCATGTGCCACTTTATATATTCAAACACTTGATTTTTGAAAATTTTGATTTTGATTAATTATTTTGCAAAATTATTCTATCTAGTATTTTCCTAGAATGAACTGTCAAATGATCTCCTTTCTTATCCACTTTCTTTTTTGAATTAGATTTAGGTTTAAAAAGAATTTTGACTTGTAAGGAGTTTGAGCTAAGATTTTTGTAACATGTTTAATTTTCTACTTTCTCTGGATTTCAGCTTTGTTAGTTCATTTCTTATTAATTTTTAATCCACTTACTAGGGAGATTTATCATTTTCTTGAGATTGATCGATTAAAAAAAACTGCTTTATGGCTATTTTCATTTGATTTCATTGTCCTTTTTTTGTGTGGTGTTTGTATTGATGTTCTTTTATGTACTATGTTCTATTTTGTATCTTTCCTTTTCCTCCTTTTTGTGATATCAAAAGGGGAAGTAGGGTGTTGTTTGTAAAGCTTGTCTTCTATTCAGTAACTAGTTTATGAATATATTTTAGTTTATTTCCTACTTAGTGTTTACTACTATTTTTCTGTTTAGTGTTTTCTGTTGTTCTATTTTTCTATTCTTTGTTTCACCTCCATCAGTTTTTTAAAAAGAATTAACCTAGTAAGGGGAGAATAGGGAATATCAATACATTCTTGAAAACTTTTAACAATAATATTTGTCATCATCAAAAAGGTGGAGATTGCTAAAAATTAGGGCCTAAGCATTGTGATTTTGATGATAATAAATAGTATTATTTTCCTTACCTTACTAATTCCTATTATTTGAGTTTATTGCATACTTATTTTTCTTTACTACGAGCTAACATTTTAGGATTATAGCTCACTTGCAAGCCAACTTAAGATTGCGTAGATTAATACTAAGTCAGTATGTAATTTTAATTCCAATACATTTTTTAGCTTTTCTTGAGTTAAATATAATGTGGTGGATCCTAATGGTAAGTAACCTTGCACACACACACTCGAGGGAGTAAGTAAGGGAATTTTTATTTTTTTGAACAAATTGTATAGGATGATTATGTATAATCCCAGACGATCTATTTTGCTTAAAACCCTAATTAGGGATTATGTGTCAAATAAGCTTGATTAAACCAATCATCCTAGATGATCTTATCATTGTATAGGATGATATGCATTAATCAAAAAATCCAACTACCATACATGATTTAGGCAAGATTTGATAATTGAAATTTTATTCTAATCATACAGGATGATTCTGATCGTCCTTGATGATGTGTAGCAATCCTGCCTAAATTGATCCTATGATTAGGGATCTATGTATGGTTAGATTAAACGATCATATCATATAGGACGATTATCTATAATCATACAGGATGATCCATGATTTTTGTTCTAAAACTACTAGACGTCTCTAATAATTTTTTAGGATGATATTTTTGATTTAAACTAATTGTATAGGATGATCGCAAGATCTTCTGAGATGATCAAGTTATTTTTCTTCTAATTATCCTGGATGTCCCGAATGATTTGTTGGACGATAAGTCATATTTTGAACTAATTATACAGGATGATATACTAATCATCCTAGATGATTAGTATAAATTTATTACTCTAATCATATAGGCAACTCAGATAATCCTACTTGGATGGACTTATTTACACTGATCATATAGGACGATCTACAGATCATCTTAGATGATCTTTGATAAGAAGTTAAAAATTAGGGAAATTTTTTAGGCTTCCTATTTAAGTTCTCTTAATTGTTGATGATTATATCTTTTGTTGTTGTTCTAACCTAAGAGTGCTTAGAGAAGGAGAAGGAAAGTTAGGGAGAGAGAGAGAGAAGATCTTATGAGGGGGAGTTTTTGAGTGGATTCATAAAGGTTTCTCCAAGCAAAGATTCGATCATCTTCTTCCTTCTTTGTCTTTGGTTCCTTGGTGGCTCTAGGGAGACGATCATCAGCATCAGATCCAGGTTCTCTGCCTTCTTTAGGTGGGAGTAAAAGGATTGTCATGTTCTCTACCTACTCTAGGAGGGAGTAAAAGGATTCCATGGTTCTCTGCCAACTCTAGGTGGGAGTAAAAAGATTTAGAGTTCTCTGCCTTCACCAAGAGGGTGAAAAGGATTCAAGGTTCTCTGCCTCATTGGGTCGGTGGAAATATTTTGTAAGGGCTTCTCCACCTTGCTGTGGGGGTAAAAGGCGATACACTAAAAGGTTTTATTGCAATACCTAGAGGGTGCCTCTTGGGAGTGACGTAGGTCAGGTTGGACTGAACCACTATAAATCTGGTTTGTTCTTTCTGATTTTATTTTTCTGCACTTTATTCTCAGTATTTATTTTTGCATATAACTGCCTGGTTGAAAATCTATGATTGATATTACGTTGAATTGATTATCTATTTTCATATGTTGAAAAAGTTTTAAGAAGGAGATTTTTCTTTTTGTTGAAAAAAGGTTTTTTAAATATCCAATTCACCCCATCCCCCCCCTCTTGGGTAGCCACGGGATTAGTTCTTTAAGGTTAAACACCCCTCATAAACTTTCAAAAATATCATCAAAATAGTTTAACATATTTAGAGAGATCCTCTAATTAATTAAGGAAATATTTTAAAATAAATTTTGTATTTTGAAAAATATTTTAACGTAACATTGAATTAATTATTAATTTAATATTAAAAAAACTTAAGTAATTAAAATTATTTAAAATAAATCAATATTTATTTTAAAATTTATTTTAAATTAAAAAATTGAATTTTCTAAAAATTTTAAGGTATAAATGAATTTTTCCAATTTAAATTAAAATTGTTTTGAATTTTTGAAAATTGATTAAAGTATTTAAATTAATTTTAAAATTATATAATATTTTAAAATAATCCTTAAATTAAATCAACTTAAATTTTAAATATTTTCTAAAATTTTAAAATTATTTAAAATAATTTTATTTAGATTTTCAAAAACTTCTTGAATTTAATGTTAATTAAATATTAATTGAACAATTAAAAATTTAATTAATTTAAAATTTATTTATAATATAAAATATATTTTAAATTAGTTTAATTTCAAGTTAAGATAATTTGGAATAGTTCTTTGATTATTATTAAAATATTTTTATTTATTGAATATTTTTAATTATTAAGTATATATTTAATTATATAACTAATATTGAAAATAATTCATTTTTTAAATTATATGAATATAGGCTTTAAAATATTTTCTACAATAACAACACCAACAACATCAAGCCTTTGTCCCACCTTAAAATATTTTCTGAAAAAAAAATCAAAGAACATATTTAAAGTGTATTAATTAAATTTTTAAATATCTTAAGTCTTTTTGATTAAATATTAATTAAAAATTTTAATTACTTAATTTTTAAATTACTTTAAAATATATATTATCTTAAACTAATATTAATTTTAAATTAAAGGTTTTAATTTTATAAAAATAATGGTATATTATATTGATTTTTAGGATTAGTATTTAATTTATTATAATTATTTGAAGTAATCTAGGTCTAGAATATAATTAAAATTAATTTAAGTTAAAACCTGGGGTCTGGCGATGCCGGCGGTTTATGTGGCGGCATCTAATTCGCCAAAGCAAGCCGCGAACGCGTATTGCCAATCATTAGCAGTGATTACGCGGCAGTGCAATCATTACCTGATGATTGGTCTGGTGGCGGTCCCACGTGCTAATGACTTATCTATGCCAGCACAACATAGCAGCCATTGTATCAAGCACTGCTTTGAATCAAATGCGGAGATCTCGCCTAAAAAAGGGACTAATAGTGGGATTGAATGCTCGATTAATCAGAATCATGGGATGGCTCGATCAGGATCGTTGATCGAGCAATCAACGATCAAGAAAATGTGAAGTTCATGCACGTTATAAATGAGCCCTAGGAACGATTATTCACAACATTCTCTCAATCCATATAATAGAATTTAATGAAATTTTAAACATTGATTACCTAATGAACAGACTCAATGTGGATTTTTTTGATGGTTTGAAAAGATCTTTTCAAAAAGTTATTTAAATTAAAGTGTTCTAACCTAGGCTTTGGGTTTTTGAGAAATCTAACTATTTGATTTTGGAAATTTTGAATACTCTGAGCTTGTAGACTATCCACGCTTAGATTTGTAGAAGGAACGTTAGCTCGAGAATGCCTGGATTGACGACAAATCTCCTTAGAAATAGATGGGTCTTAGTTTGCCAAAATCTTGGTTTCGACAAGGTTTGACTGGCTGGCTTTCACTTAGGAATTGAGGAGGAGGATATTGGGAGCTCAAATGAAGAAGGATTGGGATTTGAGAGAGTTGGAATAGAGACAAAAGGTTCAAGAGAGAATGAGACTCATTTTGAGTCTTTTGCCCTATTCAATCCACTCCAAATTGAATGGAGGATCAGGATTCTTTTTGAAGCTTCCCCTGAAAAGGCCATCTATCCATGGGGTAGGTGGGAGCAGAAGGAATCAAGGACAATGTTACATCCTATGTGGAAAGTGTATTTTGTCCTTTTGAAGCACATGGGAGGATTGAGGGCCATTGGATCTTGATCAAAGGGCTAGGGAGAGTTCTAGGAAAGTTCTAGAATGTCTCCTAATAGCTGGACCTGAGTTGGCATGGAGGAGAAGGTAATTTGAGCTAGTTTGACTAACTTTGACTCATCTAAGGCATTAAATTGACTATTTGACCAGTCTACTTGCCATGTGAACTAGTGATGTGGCATAGGAAGATGCCTTGAGTGCTGGAATGATTAGTTAGAGGGGGTTTAATGCTTGAGGATTGAGGTTTATATGAGTTAGAGGGGGTTTCAAAGGGGTTTGACCATGTTTTCTTGAGTTGACCAAGCCAACTTGACTTCGGTTTGATTAATTAATGATTAAAACATATTTAAGATATGATTGGAAATTAATTTGGGGCTTGGTATGAGTTGAAGGGAGTTTAAATATTTATGGATTGGAACTTCAATATATTATAGGGAATTTTAGGTGGTTTGACCAAGTATATTGAATTGACTTAGTTAACATGTCCATGACTTAATTCATGGTGAGTTTGGTAATATCTCATTGCATCAAAAAGAATGGATTAAAAGCTTAATGGGATTTTCTTAGATGCATATGGTAGTTTAATCCAAACACATAGGTTTGACCACAGTTCAAAATGTTGACTTAGTCAACCTATAGTGATATGACTCATGATAGGTTTGGACATGTTTGATCCATAGGTTGGAGATGGTTTGAGGGGTTGAAAGGCCTAAATTGATTAAAAGTGTTTGATTAAGCCATTTGAAACCTTAATGAGCTAATGGGACAACCTATGCTGACTTCATCAACCAGGTTGACCCAGGACTTGGGTTGGAGTCATACATGTTTGGTTTAACATTTGAAAATTATTTGAACTGATTCCAAACAATTTGGAAGTCATTTGGTTTGAAATATATATTTAGACCCCTAAGGGGGTATTTTGGTAAAGAGGGTCAACCTGGTCAACCAGGCTTGACCAGGGTTTGGGTCTGGGTCCTATGCACACCTGATGGTGATTAGGATGCATTGGGAGAGGGTCTGGGGTTTCATTTGAAAAGGCTGAGTTAAAGTTTAGAGAAAACTCCAAAATTGCCCTTAAGGGGCATTTTGGTCTTTTTGACGCCTGGATAACTTCGAATAAAAATGGGTCAATCAAAATGTCTTTTAATGCTTAACCAATCATGATCAAGGGTCTGGATGGGATTAGTGAGTTTGGAAAAGGTTCTAAGGTCAGGATTCAGTTTGTGGCAGGTCTAGTGGCATATGCCGTAAATATTTGAAGGCTTTACAACCTTTGGATTTCAATCCAATTTTTAGGGTTAAAAGGCTCAGAATGAGCTCAAATTTGGAGGGTTACCTCTAGAGATATGTTTTATCAATATATAATTGATAAACTCTGAATCAGAAATCATTTTACCAAGGTTTAAAGAGTTTAAAAAATCACTAAAAAGGCTTTTAGGACCTAAACCTTTAGCCTTGGGTCAATGGTCTGGAAATCTCAATTTGATATGGATTTTGGCTATGATTGCTTGAATTTGAATTATCCACACCACCCATAATCAATTGGATGATTTTAAATGGATGGATAGGATTAAAGTTTGATAGAATGCTAAATTAACTATATATGGGTTGATTGGAGATCAAGATTGATTTGAAGCTTGAATAGGTTTGAAACCTTGATAGATTTGAGATCTGGATTGAATTAAAATCTGGATAGGTTTGAAGTCTGGGTTTGATTTAAACCTAGATTGATCTAAGCTCTGGGTTGATTCTAGGGTTTGGGTAGATCTAGGGTCAGGATAGATCTTAGGGTCTGAATTGATCTAGGGTCAGGATAGATCCTAGGGTTTGGATTGATCTAGGGTCCGGGTAGATTTAAGGTCTAGATTGGTTTGGAAGAATCCTAGGGTTTAGATTCTAGAAAGATCCTAGGGTCTGGATTGGTTTGGAGACTAGACTGATCTGAGGTTAGGATTAATCTGGAGTCTGAGGAAAGTCATAATGACCTCATACAAAAAATGAGGTCAACAAAGCATTATTTGAATTTTGCTAATGAGGCTAGTGCTCAAGGGATTGAGAATATGAATTTGATTTGAAGACAAAATAATCCCTATTCCAATAACCCATGTAAGAGGAACCACTCTAATTTTGATTGGAATAAAATAATGGTGGAAATCAGGTGAATGCAAGTTAATCAAACCTTGGAGGAAATTGGAGTAATCCTCAACAACCTCTAGTGAACCCTAGACCTTCCTATCCCCCATACTTTAATCAAAATAATATATGTTTATTACTTGAAGGATTTAGTGATTCAGATGTGAAATCATTACAGAGTCAAGTTACTTCAATTAAGAAGTTACAAAATTAATTAGGATAGATCATAGCTTGGAGTAATTGAGGATTAGTAATGATGTGTCTCATCCAAAATAAAATGATTGGCATAGTCTGGCTGAGGACTAAAAACATAGCGATGATGGGAGGCAACCCTAATTTATTAGGTGTTGTTGTGTATTTGATTAGTTTCTTTTGTAATACTTTAGTTTTTATCATTTTTATTATTTTTGCACTTTACATTATTTGTTGTTTATATTATTTAGTTAAATTTTTATTAACTAGATTTCCTTTTTGCTTAACTATATTTGTATTTGTTGTTTATATTTCCTTTAGCCAACAGTGTGGTGAGTCAGCCCAACATCATAACAGAGACCATTATTCGCATGAGGTGATAGTTCGTGTTATAACACCGCAATGCCATCTTATCGAGCGCTGCAGTACCTGAGCTATTTCTATATAAGTATAAATAGTTTTTCTATTTTTTGTGTATGTTAGAGTTTTGAATAATTTTCTTAGAAGATATGCAAGAGGAGAGTAAGGTACATACTTTAGAGTGGCTGGCTAATATTATAGTGAGCAAGTAAGTCTTTGTAGAGGAAGGGAGTGTGCAGAGCAAAGTTGCAAGGAGAGATTCACTTTGGGAAGGGTTCATCTGTAGAATTTAGGATCCTTCTTTCCAGGTGATATCTTTTTCCTATTTTGTACTAGTACTTTCTTGTTTGAGCAATTAATAAAAATTATGTTGTTTTATTTTTATTTTATGGCCGATTAAGCTCATAGTTTTAGACTTATGCTGTGAAAACCTAAGTAATTACTAATGCAGACTCTTCTGCTTAAAATTTTGAATGGCAGTTTTCAATATCTCTCACTCTTTATTTAATGTATGTAGTGACCATGTTTAGAAGTGAAACCTAGTGTGATATATTACCTCGATGGAGGAATATTGAAACAATTAGGAGAATTAGAATGGAATACTTGCATGCTTAGATATAAGATGCTTAGTATTCTGGGATCTATGAAGATATAACAACTATAGGAAGACCTTAAACCATTTTTTAATTCTTTATAAGCTCAGTAGAGACCTGAGGATGCATATGCTTTGATTCATAACTAATTTAGGAGAGTCTACTTAGGAATGTTTTGGAAATTTCATTGTCATTAGTCCAAAACACTTCATATATTTGTATCTTCACTTTTTTTTGCATTACTCATTTTAGATAGAATACAATGCTAATTTTATTACATAGGATAATTTTTGTAACTTAAAGTAAATGATATTAGAATAATTGTGTGAAGCCGAGCACTTTCTCATGGGATTGACATTCTGTCATAACACTTTTATTACTTGATTGACATGTGCACTTGCATATTTAGTCGAAATTTATATTCGAATATGCATAAATAGTCTAATGTAAATTACCACTGGTATATCATCTATATAACTAGGAATAACAGACTCAAGCTCGTCACTTAGGTATAGGTAAATGTGTTGGGGTGTAAAAGTATAAATACAGTGGAACCCTAAGAGCCTACCATATATATATAAGTGAATGAAGTAATATAAAAGAATGTGACAAATGTTACTATAAAGTATAAACTAGGGTCTATAACAAAAGTAAAGGTGGCCAAACTTCTCCAACTACAAGCTTGGATTTCTATACCTCTATCATGACATATATCATTTTAATAGTAATTGCTTATTTTAGTATTCAGACTGCAAGCATCATGCTCCAGGTATTCTATAGAATTCAAAAAGGTCATGACCTTCAATGGAAGAAGGATTATTTCTTTTGGACTTGTATATTCCATAATAAACCAATTACATTTAAGATTTTCACATCTCTAATCATTTTTACAACTCTATTTATAATTACATTCACATTTACAAAATAAAAATAACTCTGTTATTGCATTGTTAACTTGCTAAAGAAATAACATGCAATGCAAATAAAGAATGTGTAATGTGAATGTATAAATCATTTCTTTTAGACTTCTATATTCCATAACAAACCAAGTTCATTGCATGTTAGTTTATATTTTTAACTTTTTTGGTCAATTAATTATGAATGTTAAAACTTTTCAAGCTAAATTTAGGGTTGATTTTAGGGTTGGTTAATTTTTTGGCTTAATGAAACCTAAATGCAACCAAACTAAATCCCAGGGTTTGCAATTCCATTGAGTTCACTTGCTTTGAGTTTCATGACAATTGGATGTGAAATATATTTTTCACAAATTTTCTAAATTCTCTAACCCTTGATCTAATTTGAATTACTTAGTTCTTTCTAGTACTCAACATGGAACCCTTATAACATCATCACATACAAACCACAACTAGCACAATCCCTAATTCTCTATAAATTACTTGTAATAAATTTTTGAATATTTGGGTCAAAATATGTACTTTGATTTTGGAAATTCAACCTAAGTTAGAGGTGATTTCAAACTTGTCTGTGAAAATTTTGAGGTGCGTGTAACAACTCAATGAGTTTCTTAGCCAAATTTGAAGCCATGATTACAGGTATTTAGGGTTTAATTCAAGAAAATAGGAAAGCATAAATAAATAATTACTTTCAGAATACTTATCATGAAGACTTTGGGTTAATTTTATTTCACATAGCTTTTTGTTTTAATCCATAGAGCCCTAAATTGTACAATTTGGTCAAGTGGATTATTTTTTACAAACTTAATAAGCTTTCTTGATTTCAATGCATTAAAACACCTAAATTAAGCTAAATACACGATGGCGTGCTGACGGGCGGTGCTTTCCAGCTTGCAGGCATGCATTGGCTAGGTGGAATGATGGTGGTCTCGCTTAAACATGTCGACACAGATCATAGCCATTCATCCTGATTGAATAGTTATGATCAATACATCTCAAAACTGCAGGAGGGAGTAGCATTATGGCTTTCTCGGATGAAATCTTAGCCGTTTAATTAAATATATGGGAAAAAGGTGAGAGAGAGCATTGGGCTTTATAGCCCTCCTGTTAGAGATAGGTGACTTATAAGCTAAATCCTATTTCATATTATAGATTTGAAGGCCTCTTTTAATGCTCTTTTGGGTAGAGTCGTGCTTCACAAATATGGAATGCACCTTACTCTCTCCATCAGTTTATTAAATACTCTTGTGAGGGTGTTGAATTCGACATTAAGGGATTTGCATCTTCACAAGTTTTGTATTGAATGAGGATGAGAAAGTGACATGGTTAAATTGCTTTAGAGTTTAAGATTATTTTTCCTAGAGTTTTGATAAAATGCCCTGATTATCTCCAGTTATAGTTGTGCATAAACTAAAAATTCTACCTAACATGATTCCATAAAACAAGCACCTTAACACATGCAGTTAAAATAGAATAAGTTATAATTGAAGTCAAGAAATTAATTAAAGTTGGTTTTATCCTAGAAGAAAAAAATATCCAACTTGATTAGACAATATTAATCCAATTAAGAAGAAGAGTTGTCAAATTTAAGTCTTTATTATTTCAAAGATCTAAATAAAGTTTATCTTAAAGATGAGTGCCAATTGCCCATACTAGAACCCATGGTAAAACTTGCATCCTTACATGCAATATTCTCTTTCATAGATGATCATCTGGCTACAATCAGATTAAAATGGATCCTAAACATGAAAAGTATACAACATTCAAAACATCGATAGGAGTCTATTGATATAAGGTTATGTCCTTCTCACTAAAGATTGCTGGAGAAACATACCGGCAGGCTATGACTAGGCTCTTTGATGGAATTATTCACCAATAAGTGGAATGCTATATCAATGATCTAGACATTAAAATTATGAAAGGGAAGACCATTTCCATGACTTGAGAATTATTTTTGAAAGATTGCGCATTTATAATTAAAAAAATGAACCCTCTAAAGTGTGCCTTTGGATTACTTATGGAAAGTTTCTAGCGTTTGTGGTAAAATAATATGGAATTGAAATTGATCCTTCTAAAATAACAGTAATCCTTGATATGCAGCCTCCTAGAAGTATCACTCAATTGAGCTCTTTTCATGATCGGTTAACATATCTATGAAGATTTATATCCAATTTATTTAGAAGATGTCAACCATTTACATCCTTGTGCAAAGGCAATAAAGATGTTCATTTCTAATGGCATGACAAATGTTAGAAGGCTTTCAAAAGTATAATGCCGTACTAGATGATAGCTTCAATTTTGGCTGCTCTTATATCAAGAAAACCATTAATTTTGTATACTTCAGCCTTAAGCAAATCTCTTGGCATCTAGTTAGCTCTTATTAAGGAAGTAAAAGAAAACACACTATATTGCCTGAGCCAATGGTTGCTTCCAACCGAGCCGAATTATCCACTAATTGAGAAACATTGTTTAGCCTTGATCTTTTTTTTCTAAAATTAAGGCATTTTATTTTATCTCATAAAATCAGTCTAATATCCCTATTTAATCCATTGTGGTATCTTATGAGTTGTCCAACATTGTCTAGAAGATTAGCCTTATGTAATTGACTCAACTATAACTTGATATAATGTTTACTCCTCTATGAGTTGTGAATGGTTAAGTCCTAGTAAATTTTCTAGCAATACATCTAGTTCTTGGTGACTACCAATTAAATAAAGAATTACCTGACGTGCAAATTATGAATTTTTATATAAAGAAACGTTCTACTTGGGAGTTATATTTTGATGGTGTTTCATCTTGTCAAAGGATAATGGAACACTAGATTTTTTCCAAGGAAAAGTTTGAATTAAAATTGAAATTAAAATTGAAGATAAAAGGCTTCTATATTTCTCTTATCCCTTAACAGAACCCTGTATGAACAACTAAGTTGAGTACGATGCACTGATAATTAGCTTAGAGTTGATAACCCTAAATGAAATCAAAGAAGTTAAAATCTTTGAGGATTTATAATGTCATCAATCAACTTATTGGAATCTATAAAGTGTTAAAGAAAAATCTTATCCCATACCACAAGTATACAACGAAGCTCTTTAAGCAATTTTTGAATGTGACTTTGCATCAGATGCCCTATGGGAGAAATTCTATAGTGGATGCCTTAGCAAATCTCATAGTGAAATTAGTCTATATAAAAGAAGATTCCATTTTTACAGAGGTATAGGGTCATAATATTTTATCACCCATAGACTTGGAATATATAAATAAGAAATCCCCCATCGAGGGTAAGATTACACTTATTGAGGCCGATGAAGTGAAAGATTGGAGACATCCCTTTGACTACTTCTGAGAAAGTAAACTCCCTTAGGATAAAATACTTGGTGATTAAATTAAAATATGATCTCTATCTTATACTCTAGTCAATAGCACCTTATATCAAAGATCTTTCAACCATATAAGGTTATTTGTTTTAGTAAGCTTGAAGCCCAAAAAATTATTAAAGATGTGCATGTTGGATTGCGTGGTGCCCACCAGTCTGGCACTAAAATGAAGTTAAAAATTAAATGAATGGAATACTATTAGTTGTTAATTATAGATTATTGCATTAATGTTGCACATCACTTCCATCATGGTCAGGCATGGTGTAGTCCTCCATCAATCACAAAACATTCTACATCATATAATATTATTGTGGCCTTTTAAATGCTAGGATATGAATATCATTATGAGAAAATAAAACCATATAGATTCAGTGTGCCCTCATATTCGTGTGATTAAATATTATGTTGAGCATAACGTACCATCTCAAGAGATAAACATGATATTCTATAAAAGATTTATTAACAAAAATATAGTTTTAAAAAATATTATTTCCATAATTAAACATAATCATGGGAATAAATTATGATCTTGATGAAGAACATGATGTCCTATGATAGTTTTTGAAAAGAGAAATGAAGTTTTAAAAATTTTTTCCATTCTCTCAGTCAAATACATTGACGAGAATATTATATCATCTCAAAAAATGAACTTAATACTTTACAAAGGATTTGAAAGCAAGATTGAGGCAGTAAAGAATATTATCTTTTCCTTAACTTTTGAGCAGTTAAGATCAAGGCCAAATAATGCTTATGAATTGGAGGATAATTCTATTCAGTTTTAGGCAACAATTTATTCAGGTCGTAAAGAATATTCTGTCTTCCTTCCTCATTAAACTTAGCTAATAAGGCAAGAGATTCACTTAAAGCCACTATATATAGGATTAAGAGCTTCCCCAGGATAGGAGAAGCTAAAAGCTTCTGACATTTTTTATGCCACTCAAAATGAACATCTTTGTGCATCCCACTCAAAATGAACATCTTTCTTGCATAAAGATGTAATAGGATGACTATGAATCTTCTTAGGTATGCTATCCAACCTTAAAAAGATCTTAATTGAGGTAGGCTTCTAGGTGGTGGCATTTCTTATATTGTTTTAATGTTACTTAGATGTATATTAATTCTGCATTTTCTTCCTACAAAACCTAGAAATTTGTTGAAGTGCTACCAAAAGTACACCTCAGAGAGTTTATTTTAAGATTATATTATCAAAGTCTTTGGAGAACATTTCTCAAGTCATGCAAATGCTCTTATCTTTTGAGACTTTTATTTATTAGATCATCAATATAACATTCCACTTGTTCATAGATATGTTCAAAAGAAATCCTCATCATTGCTCATTGTGATGTTGCTCTAGTATTCTTCAATCCGGAGGGTATAACGTTATAATAGAATACTCTTATCAAAGTTCTGAATGCTATATAGTTTTCATCTTTAGGGGCCACTCTTCTTTGATTATAATTGAATGAATGATCCGTAAAAGAGACTATTAAAGAAGCAATGCCTACCATGAGTTTGATATAGGAAGAAAAAATTCATCTTTAGGTTATGCTTTATTTAATTCTATATAGTCTATACAAACATGGATCTAACCACTCTTCTTATTTACTAGAATAATACATGCTAACTAGGTTAGATATTTCACTTTTATGATGAAACTAGCTTAAATTAACATCTTGACTTCAACTATTACTTATTACTGGATTTTGAGTCACATTTGTTAGGGTTCTTATTTTATAGAAACCATATCAAGTTGAATCTCTAACTTATGGACTACTATCTCTAGAGATAATCCAAACATTTCTTCATAAATCCAAGTAAAATAGTCTAAAAAATCTTTAAGTAACTCAAACATTTTACTTGCCTCATCCTCATTCAATAAAGAACTCATGAAATTTGAAATGAGGGTCCTCATCATTAACCAAGTTTATTTCTTTTAGATAATGAACTTTAAATTTAATGTCCTCTTCAAGTTTGGGGGGTTCATCCATATATTCACGAATCCAGGGTTTACTTAGGATAGAATTAAAAGAAGTCTTTGAATATATGGAACTTAGCTTTAGTTCTAAGGCTATCTATTTCTAACAATGAGGTTATTGAACCCAAAGCTCTCTCACCTTTTCATTTAAGCCTCTCAACATCATTTTATTGGAGCTGAGTTTGTGAGTATCCACATTTAGATAGGCAAGAGTTCAAAGAGTCATAAACTTATCGGATGCACCAAGGCTAATAAGGACATGAGACAACTTGAGTTTATCCATATTTATAGAAATATATGATGGGTGATTATGGTCATCAGTTTCTAATTGCTTCATCCAAAAAATTCACTACTAGAATTTCTTTGAAATATAGTGCTTTTTAGACTGTGTTGATGCTAGCTAAGTAATGCAAATTTTTAGATCAAATAAATCTTTGATTAAAGCCTCCCTCATTTCTTTGGAAAGAGTTACGGCATCATAAATACTTAGTTTTGTAGGTAGCTTTTTGAGATGACCTAAAATATTATAGTCTACTTTATGGATCTCTTAATTTGTTGCATCTCTATCTTAAACTGGCTAAGGTTGATTTGAAGCTTCAAGATTATCAAGGGTAGGATAAAATAAAAGTCATATTGAGTGATGAGCAGAAGGGATTTAGGTCCCAAGATTAATGTTTTATCTCTTACAACATAACTTTTACTTTTATTTTCTTCCTTCTTTAAGAATATAGAACCTTGACTGACTCGCACTTCCTTTGACTCTTTAAGTAGAGTTTTATCTTAAAATTCTTAGGAGCTACCAACTCAAGCTGGATGAGACTATGTGCTCCTCATGATTCCAATCACAGATTAAGTAGATCCCCAACTCAAATTTGTTAAATATTCCTTATGTATGACAAGAGCCCTAGATTTTATATTCTTCTCAAAGCATTCTTAGTAAGTTATGTTATCTTCCAATTCATGACCGAGCATCTAGTGATATGGAAATAATTGGGTTGTCCAAATTTACCCACTTCTTTCGACCTCTTAAAGTCAGGAAGTTTAAACTTTGACATCTTTAAGAGATTTTTAAAGATACTTTCAAAAAGGTTCCATTTTAAATGATTAAGTTTTATTTATAAGTTATTTAAACTTCTGTGTGCTCTCTTCTGGAGTGATATTAGATCGAGGTCCAAACTATTGAACATTTTGAGGTTTACTTTACTACTAGTACTGGGAAGCACAACTAAGGTTTTCTACTTAAACCTTTATTGACTGCTTGCCTTTGTTAACTATAGAAACTAACTCAAATTCTTTTCTAAGACTTTTTGGGGTTTTAGTTTCTTTACTTCTTCTAAAAATTCATATTTTAAGAATGTTAATTGAGAATCATCCTCCTGGATATTAGAGGCTTTGTTTAATAACTTTACAAAAGTTTTAATTGAAAAACTTTTCAACAAAGAAGTTACTATACCATGAATGTTCTTCAGGAGAATTTTTTTTTTCTGCTCTTGCAACTATGGATCACACCTCATGCTTAGATTTCTCCAAAGTAGGATATAATCTTCAAGATTTTCAACCAATTTTTATTTCTCTACAGCTAGATCCTCGATAAAGAGAGGGTGTTTTGCTCAGCAAATCTTTTTATAAAAAGACTTTCAAACTTTATGAATATACATATCGACCTATTAGGCAGTTCAGTGTACTAATCAAATGTGACACCTGATAGACTACTAGCAAAATATTGAAATAGTAATGCATAAATTCCTCTAGCACTATAATAATTAGCTATGAAGTGTGTGAGGCATTTCTTTTGATTACCTGTGCTAGTAAAATTCTTAAATGAAGGTCTTAAAACTCCTTTATAATATAAGAATAAGACATATTCTTCTAGGTATGTTCTACACCTTTAAATAATCAAAGTTCGCTGAGACTGTGCTTATTCCTCCTTTACTTGTTGTTATACCAATCTCTTTCTATTGATAGATTGAATTCACTCCCTTTCTAGCTTTACTATTTTATGCTTTGTTTTTTCTTTATGGACTTTTTTTCTTACTATTTGTCAGTATAAACTCATTTGGAGGTGACTATATCTGTGTGTTCAATGAAGGAGATTCTTTGTTTTGCATGGCAGTTATGGTGGCCATCATCTCTTCCATCTTCTTTTCCATCCAAGAGATCTGTTCATCTTTTTGACTTAGTGGGTCTGATAGATGCTGGGTTAAGTCTTGTGTATCACCTTCCTGAACTTCAATGTTCATATGATAAGCATTAGCTTTACCCTTTTCTTTATGAGTAGACATACCTGATAAGTATAAATTATGTGGTACTTTATAAATTTTATTTTCAGTAAAAATGTGTTATTTTAGTTGTGTTTGTATAGGAAAAACTCAAAAATGATAGAAAATTTTAAGGAGCTTATAATGCTATGGCGTCTAATGATATAATGCCATAGTGCTCCCTTCAATGCCATTGAGGCACCACAAATTAGACATTGCAATGATAAGTTCTCTATTTTCCAGTGTTATATCATTATTAGAGCCAGTGCCGCAATATTACTAGCATCGTGGTGTCAAGAAGTCAGCTTGGCAGCATCAGATTCTCAAATTTTAAATTCCATGGGGCAATAATCTCTCACGCCTTGGCTACATTTTTTTGTGCTCGAGCATCGCAGCTCTCGAATGTTAATAGCACCGTAGTGTTACAGTTATAACTTCTAAGGGCCACACACTATCAGAGAAAGTTATAACTATTCATTAAGTAACCAATCTAAATCATCAAGCGCCATGATAGAGCAAAAGTTTCTACACCGAGGCATTATTTCACTTTAAGGGCACAACAGCGTCACTTTTTAAAGCGCCACAGTGCCAGATGCCTTTTGCGTTATCCTATAAATAGTTATGATGTTAAGAGAGTTTAGTCACTTGTGTAAAGCTTAGTATTTCTTAGAGTACTTCTCTAATTCACTTTTAGAGTAAAATCTAAGGGAGGCTTGGAAAGTACAAGGTACAATCATTTGCATTATTTTGCCTATATTTCTTTAAGCAATTCTATAAGTTAAGGGAGAAGGAGTGTAGAGGAGATACCTTGATTCTTTCTGGTGAGATTAATCTCTTATATTTTCATTCTTCCATGAGTTTAATAATGAAAATGAGTTTGCTTATTATTTATTTTTATGACTGGCTAATTCTCTTATTTTGGATTAATGATGTAAAGTGCATGTTAAGTACTATTGAAAACTCTTATTTTATAAATTTTAAAAGATATTTTCAATATTATCTTGTTCTTAATTTATGAATATAGTGTCTATATGTGTAGTAAAAATGTAGTATGACGTATAGCCTCGATGGAGGAATACGAGAATAACAAGGAACATTGAGATATGATATTTGCATGCTTAGAGATAAGATGTAAAATGTTATAGGTTCTTAAGGAGATATTATAATTGTAGGAGGTCAGTAGATATCCTTTTCACTCCTATATTCTCAATAGAGATTTAAGGTTGCATATGCTCTGAAACACATCAATAATTAAGATTTTTATTAGAATAGATATGAAATTTATACACATCTATCCAAAATACTTTAATTAAATATTATATCCAATACTTTTACTATTTCATTTAGTCATAGAATCTCCATAATTATCATCTTCATTTTAGTAGGATAATTATTGTAGTTGGAGTAAATGATAGTAGTTTGTTGCAAGTTAGCATACTTCCTCATGGGTTAAAAAAAACTCCACTCTATCACTTTATTACTTGATTCAATACGTTGTATATAATAATAAGTAGGGTTTTGTTAATTTTATATTAAAGAATACCTATGAATTATCTAAAGTTGATAGAGCCCTAGACTTTTATGTAATTTAAAAGTTCACTCCATAGCCCCATCATATCTTTGGCACCATCATCGGGGAAGTACTTTACTTTGTGTAGTTTAACTATATTGTAGAATTAATTGTCTAGTTAGACCTACTTATATCATTTATTTTCTTTATTTTATTTATTTATTGCATATTCATGGTGTATGTTATATAGACATAGCAAGGAATCTTTATTGTATGAAAAAATTTGAAAAACTAAAAAAAATTGTATATTGTCAAAAAAAATTCCTAAACCCTTATAAAATTAACCATTAATATACCCTTCTCTGAAGCTTTAGAATAGATGCCCACTCATGCAAAATTTATGAAGGATATTTTGAATAAGAAAGAAAGCTAGGATAATTTAAAATTGTAGCATTAATTAAAAAGTGTAGTGCTATAATTCAAAAGAAACTTTCTAAAATACTTAAAGATCATGGGAGTTTTATCATTCTTTTAACTATTGGTGACAAATCCTATAGGAGAGCCTTATGTGATTTAGGATCTAGTGTCAATATTATGGCACTTTCTATCTTAAAAAGATTAGATATAGGAGAGGTTCAACCTACTTCTTTTACTCTTCAATTGGAAGATAGATCTTTCACATAACAAAGAGGTGTAATAAAAGATGTTCTTATTAAGTTGATAAATTCATTTTCCCTGTCAATTTTATTATTCTAGATATGGAAGAAGATAGGGAAATACCTCTCATTTTAGAAAGACTATTCTTAGCTATTAGAAAATCCATGATCAATATGCAAAAGGGTAAATTGATTATGTAGGTTCAAGATTAGGAGGTTATAATTAATGTGATTAAATCTATAAAATTCCTCCAAGAAAAGAACAAAGATTGCTTTAGGGTGGATTCAGAAGATGTTGTAGTAGAAAGTCTAAAGGAAGAATTTTTGGAAGGAGAATTATTGAAAAGGAAGAAGATGAAAAAATTAAGAGGTGATAGGGAAATCTGTTGTAACAAATGAAGGGAATGAAAATTTGATCAATGGAAATTTTGAATTGTATGCCATTTAAAGTATGCTTTTTGGGTAATAATTCAACTCTTTCTCTAATTAAGGGGATTAGTCCATCAATTTTCATGCAAAGAATTTTAATGGAAGCTAATTCAATATCAAAACTAACCCTCAAAGAAGACTTAATCCATCCATTAAAGATGTTATTAAGAAATAGATTCTTAAATGTTAACTAGAAAATATTATTTTCCTTTGCCTTTTCTTGATCAGATGCTGGATAGGTTGGAACGACATCTATTTTATTATTTTCTAGATTGATATTTCGGATATCATCAAATCTATACTACACCTGAGGACCAATATAAGACTTCATTCATTAGTCCTTATGGAACTTTTGCTTTTAGGAGACTGCCTATTGGTCTTTGTAATGCTATTGCTACTTTTCAAAGATGTATGATGGCAATCTTTCAAACTTAATTGAACAGGGTATTGAAATTTCCATGGAAGACTTCTTCGTATTTGATACTACATTTATTTCTTATCTTAAGCATTTAACCTTTTTTTTTTTTTGAAAAGATGTGTAGGAACTAATTTAGTGTTGAATTAGAAGAAGTGTCAATTTATAATAACTGAAGGAATTATCTTAGAGCATAAGATTTCTAAGAATGGATCGGAGGTAGACATTGCAAAAATTCAGGTGATAGAAAAACTACCTCCTCCCAATTCTGTTAAAGGCATGAGATGTTTCTTAGGTCATGCAGGATTTTATAGGAGATTCATTAAGGACTTCCCAAAAATTGTAAGCCATTATAACAATTATTGAGAAGGATGTTTCTTTTATATTAATTCTACATGTCTTGAAGCTTTTGATACTTTAAAATAACATTTGAATACTGCTCCAGTTATTATTACTAATGATTGGTCTTTACCTTTTATAGTGATCTGTAATGCTAGCGATGTTGCTATGGGTACGATTTCGGGACAAATAAGAGATAAAAAATTCTATGTTATTTTTTATGCTAATAAAACATTAAATTCTACACAATGTAATTATACAACTACTAAAAAGAATTGCTAGCCATTATTTTTTCTTTTGATAAATTTAGTTCATACTTGATTGACACCAAAGTAATTTATTTATGCTAATTATTCTACTATCAAATATCTTATGACAAAGAAAGATAGTAAGCCTTGATTGGTTAGGTGGATTCTTCTGTTACAAGAATTTAATGTAGAAATTTTTGATAGAAAGTGTACTAAAAATTAAATTGTTGAACATCTTTCTAGACTTTCTATTGAAAGCATGCATCTTATATGAGTGAAATTAATGAAAATTTTCTTGATAAATAGTTATTTGCTATTCATTTGAACAAATCACCTTAGTATACTGACATTATTAATTATGTTATTAGTGGTATACGTCCTTATGATTTATCACCGATTCGAAAAGGAAGTTTCTGGATGATACTAAGTTTTATTTTTGGGATGAATCTTATTTATTTAAATCATACAATAATTAAATTATGAGAAAATGTGTCCCTGAAGAAGAAATAGTGCCAAACATGGTGGAGTGTCATGATTCTCATTTTAAGGGACATTTTAAAGGTTTTAGATTTGCTTCTAAATCCTACAATCTAGATTTTATAGCCCACTCTATTTAAGGATGTAAATGAATACATTAAGAAATGCAATCAATGTCAAATAGTAGGAAATATTTCAAAATAAAATCAAATTCCTTTAAACTATGTTTTAGAAATATATTTGATGTTTGGGGATTAAATTTTATGGGACCTTTGTGCCATCCCATGAAATCAATATATTCTTATTGCTATGGATTATATTTCAAAGTAGATTGAAGGTGTGGCAACCTCTAAAATTGATGCTCAAATTATGATTCATTTTTTAAAGCAAAATATATTCTCAAGATTTGGAATGCCAAGAGTTTTAATCAATGATGTGGGAAGTCATTTCTGTAATAGAAGAATATAAATACTATTCAAAAAATATGGGATTTATCATAGGGTAGCAATTACTTATCATCCCCAAACTAGTGGTCAAGCTAAAAATAGTAATAGGGAGATTAAGCAAATCTTTGAAAAAATGGCCAGCTCAAATAGGAAGGATTGGGCAATTAAGTTAGATGATGCAATATGGGCATATATAACTACTTTTTAGACTCCTATTTGTATGAGTCCTTATAAATTAATTTTTGGGAATGCTTGTCACCTTCCTGTAGAATTAGAGCATAAAGCATGTTGGGCAATTAAAGAGCTAAATTGTAATTTTTAAGGTATAAAAGAGAAAAGATTAATGCAGTTGAGTAAATTAAAAGAAATCATAAATGAAGTTTTTTTTTAATCAGAAATGAAGCTTCTATATACTTGCGTATATTTAGTAGGGTTTTGTATATTTTTTATCAAAGAAAACCTAAGAATTTTTTAAAGGTAATAGAGCCCTAAAATTTTATACAATTCAGAAGTTCACTACACAACCCCCATGAATACCCGAGTATTTATCATGCAAATACATTCTAACATTTCCTCATCATATAATTTATAATATCTTTTTTCAGCATCCTTATATTCATTTATTTTTCTGATACTTCCTTTTAAATGATTCATCATATCCTCTGTAGATTTTTTTGACACATTTTTTAGGTCACTTTTAAATGAGGTTAACAAAATCAAATTCAAATTCAATTTAAACCCAAATAAAGCCATAGTCAAATTTAACTGAAACCAAATTCAAATTATCTCAAGTACTAGCCACCTAGTGGCTACCATCTCATGTATCCTACTCTATCATTAACAATTACCTAAATGATTGCCAATGATATGATTAAATCAAATGAAATCAACCTAATTCAAAACCAAAAACTAAATCCAAATTTTTAAACAAAAAAAAAAATCAAGGCCAAAACCTTTAGTCCCATTACAAATTTTAAGTGATTTTTCAATCATATCAAATCCATGTCAAATGACCTTATACTCATGATTTTTCAATTGCATATTGATTAGACATGTCCCTATGGTCAACCTTCTAAATTTTGAAAGCAAACTACGCTCTCTAACCCCCAAAACTCTATTGAATTCCAAAGGTTGTAAAACCTCTAAATATTTATAGTCTATGTCAGTGCACCATGCATCTTGTAGAATTTAACCTTGGGAACCTCCCCAAAACCCTTGATCTTTTTCATTATCATCAACATGATGTATTAAACAAGCACAAAGTCCTTGGTGAGCCATGGTCGACTTTGCTTGAAAATAAAGTCACCTAAACCAAAGAAAGCCCAAATCCCCTAAAATTAATCTATCTCCTAAACTTTAACATGGATTCTTCAAAAGAACAATCGAAATAACATTGCAATACATTTCAAATATCATTCGGGATGAGTTAACCCAAACTTAAGTCTTGGTCATACATTGGTTGACCAAGTCAACCATGATTGATCAAAGGGATCCTTTATACCAAAAACATGTATTTCATGTATCTAAGCAATATCAATACTTGAAACCCACTCCAACATGTCCAAAATATTATTTGAAATATTTAGGGCCAAAACCCAAACCCTAGTCAACCTTGGATGACTAAGTTAACCTAGGTTGACTAAATGAACCATAAGGCATTCAAACATGTATTTTGAACTTGGAGGCTTCCCCCATTACATGAGATCATTTCCATTGGGCCTAAAATATCATTTAAATTGAATAAGCCTAACCCCAACCATTGGTCAAACATGGTTGACCAAGTCAACCTAGTTTAACTAAGTTAGGCTAGCTCTAGCCCATCTACACCTACCATGGTCAGCCCAACTTTTGTGTTGAGGTGGGTCAAGCATGAGGCTAGGCTAAAGTGTCCAAAATGCCTCTTTTGAGCCACATTTCTCCAATGGTCTTCACTAGAACAAATTAACTCATGCATTAGGCTTAGGGTGCTTCCAGACACCTTTCTACACAAGCTCCCCCTCAGATGGTACCCGGAGGTGTCCAAAAAAAGGTGAAAGTAACCCAAAGTGGTGCCCCCTTTACATGAGCCATTGCTTTACCTCTCTCATTCTGAGCTCATAACCATCTAGGTCAAAGGATATTCTCTGGTTGTCTGCTCTAGCTGGCAGCCAGCCAAGGGTCTGCTTGAGTGATCCTGCTAGTTGAAACCCATTAGAGAGGGTTTAATAGGGCACACACACTCATACCCTCTCATTACCTCCTCTTATTTTAAAAATTCTCTCCATAGCTTGATAAGCATCCTCAAAGCTTTCTAGTATCTATGGTGTTCAGTTGGGCGAGTTTGAGCAAGTTCCAATAAAAACTCTCTGTCCAAACACCAACTTTAACTCCTGTTGTCCCCCAACTGAGCTTTCTTAAGGAGAAACATTTGTAAAGGTCAAACAAACTTGCACAAAATAAGTTTGAGACATTTGGAGCATAAACTGCGATAAACACATATTCCTAAGCTCCCTAACTAGGTAGTGTGGTCAAGTGTAAAGTGAACCTTTAAACAAGAAGATTCTAACTATTAGATTGAAGATTCATGTCATGGTAATGCTCTCTATAAAATTTCATTCAAGTCTGTCAGCAAGATCTTTTAAATCATGCCAAACTACGCTCAAGATAGAGAAGCTAAGTGGGAGGTGGAAGATAAAGTCAGAAATGGTTGTTTTGATCAATAACTTCGATTAGATTCTGAGGTCTCAGAGTGGATTGAAACCTGGTTACACGATCTTAGATCAGATGGTTGGGGTTAATCCCATATTTTAATGATATCCATCAATTATTGGCCAACCAATCATACGGCATCGTGTGTTAAAGCACGGCTAACTGTGTTATTTGTTCTTAAAAAATTTAGATAATCACCAAAAATTTAAAAAGTCATAACTCCTCATAACCTTGGCCAAATATGATATTCTTTGGCTCATTGGAAAGGTTTTGAGGAGACCTATAAAAGCCCTATAATTTCAAGCTCTGATTTTCTATGAATTTAAAATTATATTAGAATTATGCCTAAGGATGTTTTTTATAAATATCCACTCAAATTAATTCAATAGAACTTTAGACTTTGAGAGATTGATTTTGGGTAAGTTATTAATATGTCCAAAATAAATCACCTCTATTTGAAGTGATTAAGGGCTTCATTTGGCTAATTTAATTCAATGGGTTAGTGATTAACCCTTAAATTCAAATTAGTATAATCCCATTTCATTAAGAATTAGGTTTTCAAATTTTGTGAATTGAATGTGCTTGTTCTAAGGGTTAGAAGACCTCTAATTACCCCTTAATCCCATATTAAGTTTGACATAAATGATCCCTAAGTACATAGATGAACTTGCCTTAGGTGATTAAGTTATCAATCATAAGGAGTCCACCATGAAGCCAATTTCAATGGGATTGAGGAATAGGTCTTAGTGGTCCTACGTTTTAAGTTTCATTACAATAGGATATCATTTGGTCTATTATTTAGTGATCCCAAATTTCACTTACGTAATTGGCCTAGTTTATTAATTAATTAATAATTAATTCAAAAAGACTGCTATAATACAAACTAAGGTGTAAATTGCTCAAAATTAAGTTCATAATAAAAGAAAATAGCGGCCCCTTCACCAACCTTCACAATTAATAGTAATTCAAAATTAAAAAAAATAAATAATTAATTAAATTAAAAAATTAAAAATAATTAAAAATACTAAAGTGGCTCCAAACACTTAAAATCATCTCCAAGAGTCATTAGTGACATTTTGGGGAGATTTTAAGATGTTTGGAATTGATTTGAAACCAAAATGAAAATCACTTATTATCTTAATTACATAATTCATTAAAAAGGTCCGAATTTTGAAAAATCATAATAAATTCAAGAAAAAATCCAATTCATACGAACTCAGTTGCATTGAATCAGGAATAAAATCTAGTATTTTTAAAAAATATAAACTTCCAAAGTTACAACAAACCAAAAAATCAACTTAAATTTAAATAGAGCTAAAGATAGTAATTAAAAGAACTCAATAAATTCAACCAAATATCAAACATGCAGAATGAATAAATCAACTTAATAAATTAAAATCAACTAATCAATAATTAAGATATATTGAAGTTCATCCCAAATTTCACGTAAATGCTAGGTAACCCAGGCCTACAAGGCTATTAAGTTAGCCCCACAAAGGGTGAAATAAACCTCACGGCCCTCAAGTAAACAAAGGCAATTACCATTTAACTTAAATAACTAATTCAAAAATTATTTAATAAATCAAATATATTAACGGAAGGGAACCTGGACTCCTTTTGCTTCCTCCTGAAGCAGGCAGAGAACCTGAATCTTCTTGCAAATAATCCTCCCACAGAGTCACTGACAAGATAAGAGACAATGAACAGAGAAGATGACTCAGATCCTTACTTGGACCAACCTTTATGAATCCCTCACAAACTCCCCCTCACTAGATCCTCTCTCTCTCTCTCCCAAGCTCTCTCTCTCACTCTCTCTCTCTCAAGGTTTTCTCTGAAAAGTAAAGTAGCAAAAGATCTTTCTTGTTGGAAGAAAAAGATCTTTTAAAAGAGTGCTAAAAAATTGCCTTAAATCTTAACTGGTCAACAAATATCATCCAGGATGATCGATAGATCATCCTGTATGATCAGTATAAAAACTCATATTTCAGCCTGGACGATCTAGTTTCTCTGGACGATTAGAAGAAAAGTTTGTTCAGATCGTCCCGTACGATTCTGTAATTATCCGAGATAATTAGCATAAATCAAGAATTTCATCCAGAGAATAGTTCTGTTCATTCAGGGCAACTTATGCTAGACGATCTCATAATGACTTGATCATCCAGGATGATATTTTTATCATCCTTTATGATTAGTACAAAATAGTCAAAATTGTCCTGAGCATCGTGTTGATCACACTGCACAAAATGTGCTGTACGATTTAAAATGACTTGATTATCCAGGATGATATTTCTATTGTTCCGTATGATTAGTTCAAAATAAAGCATATTACATAGAGAATAGTTCTGTTCGCCCAGCTGATTACTCGGACGGTCTGGATTTTAGATGTACAATCTCGTACTATATTGTGATCATCCAAGATGATATGATTGTATCAATCAGACATTAATTATTTTACTTAATTATCATACTAATTTAGGTTTGATTGTAAAGGATTGTCTAGGATGATACACATATCATCCAGGACGATCAGACCAAATCTCTAAAAATAAAAATTTACCTAACTTAATCTGGCAGCTAAGAATTTTTGATTTGAGCCTATCATACTGTACGATCAAAGGATCATCCAAAATGATCTGCGTAATCAAACCAACTTAACTTACCGCATTAATTAGGGTTTCTATTTTCACTGGATCATCTAGGATGATGTGAAGATCATCTAGGACAATCAGAACAAAAAATGAACAAAAATTCTAATTCACTAAAACTCTCCCCCTGAGCGTGTGTGTGTGTGCAAGGTTACTTAGCTAGGGGATCAATTACATTACATTTAACTTAAGAAAGGGAAAACATATATTTAAACACACTTTGACTCGATCTTGAGTTTGCTTGAGTTGCATTTGATCGTTTGCACTTGTAATGTTAGCTAATTAAAAATAGAACACTAAATATTTGTTATCATCAAAATTATAATCCTGAAACCCAGATTTGCAATAATCTCCCCCTTTTTTATGGTGAAAAATATTTATTCAGTAGTTTGAAATCAATAAGATTATAATAATTAAAGTACAGGCGAAAGAATATAAATTTTATTAATCATAGATAATCATTGATAACATTCAATATAATAAATGAAACTACTATAATACAAAAACAACTCCCCCTTTTTACATCACAAAAAGGTGGAACAGAAAAGACAAAAATAATAGTGAAAATAAAGATTTTTTTTGAATCAGCTCCAGTAGAATAGAGTTTTCCCTGATTTTTAATTCAAAAGCCAACAAGAAGAAAATCGACAATGTTGAAATCCAGAAAAGTTAGAAAATTGACTGTCGTAACTCCTACCTCGGACACCTTATAAGTTCAAATTCCTTTCAAACAAAAGCCTAAATCAGAAGAAAAGAAATTAGATTCGAAGAGAGATCATTTCCATCCTTGTTCCATAAAAATATCTGATATAATAGTATTACAAAGTAAGGAATCAGAAATCATGATTTTTCGTCTTAAGCTTTTGAAAGTATTAAGTGACGCATAGATTTTTCTAAGACATTTAAAGATCTGAAAGGGAAGAAAGCTTATTTCTTTGTGGGCTCATTTTGTGCCTCTTTTTTAATTTGTTTGGCGCTTTGCACATCTTTTGATTTTTGATATACTTTATGTATCTTTTAGTTTGGCGACATTTCATACTTTTTAGCTTTGGGTTCATTTTGTGCCTCTTTTTAATTTATTTGGTATACTACGCGTCTTTTGTAAGCTTGCTTCCTTTCATAATCATTAAAGAATCTCAGCTATGAAATTACCTTCCAGATATAAGAAATGACAAAACTCACTATCTAAAGTAAGGAAGAGTAATTTACAAAATAAAAATCATACATCATATGATAAGTGCAATCACTTGATTAAGAAAAATATAATAATGATTCAAAGCTTTGAAAACACTATTCATATGAGGTTGATTACTGTAGGAAGATAAAATAGATTTCTATTTCAAAAACTAACTATTTAATTTTGAAGAAAATTTTTATCCAAAAGAAATAATACATCATTAAAGGAGTTAGAGGAAGAGAAATAATCATCAACATTTCTTCCCTTTAACAGATCCAGAGCATTCAATCACTGCTTACAAGCTTTTAAATAAAAATAAGGCAAAACTTTCAGTCAAAAATCAAATTTATCAGCAGTAGTGAGCAGTGATTTAATTTTGAAGTGAGTAATCAGTAAACAAAATAAGAAGGAAGAAAAACAGACATATAAAAATCAGTAAATGAAAACCAACAAATAAAAATTAGTAGAAAATAATTAAATATGATAAGCAAATTAAACAACTAAAATCAGCAGGAAAAGAAAATTTCTAATGTAAAATGGATAATCAAAACAAATAAAAAATAAAAACAAAAATGAAGAAAATAGAAAAATATCAAAAGTCAGTAATTATCAGATTCATGCATTTATGTCAATCACACCCAATCTGGTCCTCAAAATGCTGAATGAGTCAAAGGCCAGTGGTTTAGTAAATATGTTAGCCAGCTGATTTTTAGTTGCTACATGATGTGGCTCAATATCCCCTTTTATAATATGGTCCCTAATGATGTGATGCCTTATATCAATGTGTTTGGTTCTAGAATATTGGATGGGATTCTTAGAAATGCAGATGGCACTCGTGTTATCACATAGATCTGAAATTATTCCAACAGGTAATCCTAAATCCAAAACTTGTTGCTTCAACTAAAGGACTTAGGCCGCACAACTTTCTAAGGTACTGTACTAAGCTTCAGTAGTGGAAAGAGCAATTGAGTTCTATTTTCTACTAGACCAAGTGACTAAAGATTATCTTATGAATTGGCAAGTTTCTGAAGTGCTCTTTCTATCCATCCTACACCCTATAAAATCAGAATTAGAATATCCAATAATCTCAAAAGAAGTGTTGTGCCTAGGATACTAGATTCTTAGGTTTGGGGTCCCTAAGAGATATCTAAGGATTCTCTTAACAGCAGTCAGGTGGGACTCTTTATGATCAGCTTGAAACTTAATACAAAGAAAAACACTAAATATAATATCAGGTCAGCTAGCAGTCAGGTAAAACAGTGATCCACTTATTTCCCTAAATTTCCTCTGATCAATAGATTTTCCATTTGAATCCTTATCTAACTGAACAGTAGAACTCATGGGAGTATTGATTGGCTTAGCTTTGTCCATTTCATATTTCTATAAGATGTCCTTAGTATATTTTGATTGACTTAGAAAATTCCATCATCCATTTGCCTTATGCTAAACCCTAAAAAGTAGGACAATTCTCCCATCATACTCATCTCAAACTCATTACTCATTGCTTAGAAAAAATATCACATAAATTTTTATAGAAGATCCAAAAAGTATATCATTAACATAGATCTAGACAATGAGTAGATCATCTCCTACTTTCCTAAGGAAAAGGTTGGTGTCTACGCTCCCCTTAACAAACTCTCTTTCTAGTAGGAATGTGCTAAGCCTCTTATACCAAGCTCTGGGAGCCTGTTTCAATCCATATAAGGCCTTTTTTAATTTTTAAACATGATTTGGATATTGGGAACTCTCAAACCTGGGGGTTGCTCTATAAGGACATCCTCTTTTATTACCCCATTTAAGAATGCACTCTTGACATCCATTTGAAATAGCTTAAATCCCTTATAACATGCAAAGGCTAGTAGTACCCTAATAGCTTCCAATCTAGCTATAGGGGCAAATGTCTTCTCAAAATCAATCCCTTCAATTTGATTGTACCCCTTAGCCAGCTATCTTGCCTTATTCCAACCACCACACCAAAATCATTCATCTTATTCTTAAAGACCCACTTAGTTCCCACTACACTTTGATTCCAAGGTCTTTCTACTAACTCCCAAACATCATTCCTTACAAATTGATTCAATTCCTCTTGCATAGCTAATATCCAAAACTCATCAGAAAGGGCTTGATTGATGTTGGTGGGTTCAGTCATTTAGATAAAGGCAGAATGGTTTACTTCCTTCCTATGTCCATGCCTAGTTCTAACACCTTCAGAACGGTCTCCTAAGATCAGTTCTTTAGGATGACTCGAAGCATATCTCGAATCTCTAGGCAAAGTGTTTCATGTCCTATCCTTTCCTCCAAATTTACATTTTCAACTCCTTGGGTAATCTCTCCTACATCTTCTTCTTCCTCAACTCTAGTCTCCTTAGGATCAGATTCATCAAACACCACATGAGTTGTCTCCTACACCACCAAAGTCCTCTTATTAAACACCCTAAAGGATTTCCCCACACTAGAATATCCTAAGAATACTCCTTCATCAGATTTGGGGTCAAATTTTCCTAAGGATGACTTCCCATTATTCAGAATGAAAACCTTACAGTCAAAGACATGGAGGTGGGACAAGTTTGGAGTTATACCCTTAATGATCTCATAAGGTGTCCTATTCAGATTTGATCTAACATTCACCCTATTTAGCACATAACAAGTAGAGTTCATCGCTTCAGGCCAAAAGTATTTTAGAAGTGAATACACAGTAAGCATGGCTCTAGCAACTTTCACTAAGGTCCTGTTCTTTCTTTCAGCTACCCCATTCTACTGAGGGGTCCTAGGAGCTAAAAAGTTATGGCTAATCCCTTGCTCCTCACAGAATATTCTAACTCTCACATTTTCAAACTCTACACCAAGATCACTATGAATAGTCAAGATCTCATAACCTAACTTCCTCTGAATCTAAGTGGTGAAAGACTTAAATTCATCAAATGACTCAGATTTATGTGATAGAAATCTAATCCAAGTGAACCTCGAGTAATCATCAACAATCACAAAACCATAGACTCTCCCCCGTAAGCTGGCATTGCTAATGGGTCCAAATAAATTTATGTGAAGGACTTTTAAAGGTCTAGAGGTGTTGATGTCCATAATTGGGTGGAAAGAGGAGTGGACTTGCTTCCCTAATTGACAGGCATCACAACCAAGACTCATTAGCAACAATTTTTAAGTAAATTGAAATATTAATTTTAAAGTAACTTACATCCAGCATGTAGACATTATTGATTCTTTGTCCCTGCAAAATAATTTTATCATTTAAGCTTATAATGCAGTAAGTGGGCAGGAACTTGATGTTGTATCCTATATCACAAAGTTGACTGATGCTCAGCAAGTTGTATTTCAATCCATCTATAAGCAAAACATTGTCAATAATAAAAATTTTTGAATCACCAATCTTACTTGCTCCTACCACCCTCCTGGTGGTGTTGCCTCCAAGTGTAACCTTGCCTCCAGCTCTGGTCTCCAGCGAAATGAACTAATTTGGATCTCCCGTCATATGTTTTGAATATCCAATGTCCATGTACCACATGTTCTCAAGAGGCCTTTTGTGAGAACACACCTATAAAATCATCAAACGTCAGATTTAGGAACCCAAACAAGTTTGGGTTCCTTCTTATGAAAAGAAGAATATAATGCATGTGTGCTGTGTTGTGAAGCATATAATTTGGGTCTCCACACCCAATGTATACTATGGTGAACCGAGCAGGTGTGTGAGATATGTCCTAGCATGCCACAAGAAAAATATCTAACGCCAAGAAAAGGATTAACTAATCTACGTGGGTGATAGTACCTCTTCCTAGGTGTGTATGAAACATGCTTTGATGATTTTGAAACATATTCTTTAAAAGGTGGAGGTACATAAAATATTGTAAAAGTAGGAGGTGTTTCATTTTTCTCAAAAGCATAAATTTTCAATCTTAAAAATTTAGTTTCCTTCGTGAGACTTATAATTTCAAAGTTCAAATAATGCTCATCACTAGCTAAGTTACATGCCATTATGTCCAATTCTTTATAAGCTTTTTCTAAATTAACATACAATATTTTCAATGACTCATGCTCAATAATTAGTTTAGAATATTTTTTATTCAATTCATCAAATTCATCAAGTACGGGCATGTGATTGTTATCAAGTGTAGAATGATCCTTAATCATAACATCATGCTCTTTTTGCAAATTCAGGAAATCCAATTTCAGGCTGGCATGTGTTTTCTTAAGTTTCCTATTCGATGAATAAATATTCTCAGAAACATCTAGCAATTGATCATAGGTTAGCTCGTATACCTCTTCTTGATTGGACTGACCAGGATGATCATCAGCCATCAGACATAAATTTATAGTCTCCTCCTCAGCTTCAGTCTTAGAGGAGTCAGATAAAGAATCTGCCCAGAATGCCTTCTGAATCCGCTTCTTGTCCTTCCTAAACTTGGGTTTCTCCTCACCCATCTCCTTGCTTGGGTAAGCCTTAAGTGTAGGACAATCAGCCTTTATATGTCCAGGCTTCCTATATTTAAAGTAAATAGTATCAGATGAACCTTTAAAATTTTTGCTACTCTTACCTTTATTTCATTTCTAAAAGTTCTTATGTTTCTTCCTTAGAAAGCTTTTGAATTGCCTAGTGATTAAGGAAACATCATCACTATCAGACCCGGAAGAGTTAGTGTAAGTATCGTTGGCCTTCAGTGCCACAGTTTTCTCCCTCTTCTTCTCACCTGCATCAATTGTCTTTGGTTCACCCCTAGCTCGTAAGCAATGAGTGACCCAAGTAAGTTATCAATAAAATATGTGTTCAAATTTTTAGATTCAGTAATTGCAGTTATCTTGGCATCATAGAAGAATGCAAACATCTCAGAATTTTGTTCACTTTTTCATAGTTCGTAAGGTTTCTTCCTATAGCATGTAAAGAATTGATAATTTGAGTGAACCTAGTATACATTTTAGAAATCGATTCACTAGGTTTCATGTGAAAGAGTTCATAGTCGTGAAGTAAGATATTCAATCTAGATTGCTTAACCTCAGATGTACCTTCATAAGTAATGCATAATCTATCCTAGATTTCTTTACTAGTCGTACAAGTAGAAACACGCATGAAATCTATAGATTTTAAAGCACAAAAAATAGTTCAAATATTTTGCATTCAGTTGTGCTAAATCACGATCATCAAATGTCCAATCAGTGAAAGGCAGTTTAGTTTTAACATTATTAACCATTCTAAAAGGTGCTTCTTAGCCATCCTTAACAAGCATCCACATGTAATAATCAATTGATTGTAAAAAGATGGACATGCGAGTTTTCCAAAAATCAAAAGGTATGTTATCAAATAATGATGGTCGTGTAATTGAATAACCTTCAGCAGTATTATGATTACCAAAATTAGCCATGGATCAAAATTTAAAAGTTTTTAAACTTAATTTTTGAATCCCTCTCTGATACCACTTGAAAGTTTGATAGGGATGTTAAGCCCTTATGAACTAGTTCTGAGGCTAACCAAGAGGGAGGGTGAATTGGTAGTTTTAAAAATTCAAGAGCAAAAATAATGATTTAAAAAATCTTTTTGAATGTTTTAAAAGTTTTACAATTACACAATGATGTGCAGATATTCAATGATAATAAAATAATAATCACAATCACACAATCATCAGCAGAAAAAAAAATATAGAAAATAATCAGAAAGAACATACTAGATTTTATAGTGGTTCGGTCAACTTGACTTACGTCCACTCCCCGAAGCCGCCCCTTCAGGTATTAAACTAACACTAAGTGACTCTCATTCTGCTCCCACAGCAAGGTAGAGAACCCTGTATAAAAACTCCTTTGCACCAACCCAGTGTGACAGAGAACCTGAACTTCTTTTACTTTCTCCTGAAGCAGATAGAGAACCTAGACTCCTTTTGCTTCCTCCTGAAGCAGCCAGAGAACCTGGACTCCTTTTGCTTCCTCTTGAAGCAGGCAGAGAACCTGGACTCCTTTTGCTTCCTCCTGAAGCAGGCAAAGAACCCAAATCTTCTTGCGAACGATCATCCCACAGAGACATCGATAAGATAATAGATGACGAATAGAGAAGAAGACTCAGATCCTTATTTAGAGCAACCTTTTTGAATCCCTCACAAACTCCCCCTCACAAGATCCTCTCTCTCTCCTAAGCTCTCTCTCTCTCTCTCTCAAGGTTTTCAGTGGAAAGGAAAGTGGAAAAAGATCTTTCTTATTAGAAGAAAAAGATCTTTTAAAAGAGGGCTCAAAAATTACCCTAAATCTCAACTGGTCATCAAATATTGTCCAGGACGATCGACGGATCATCTTGTATGATCATTATAAAAACTCATATTTTAGCCTGGGCGATCTAGTTTCTCTAGACGATTAGAAGAAAAGTTTGTTCAGATCATCCCGTATGATTCTGTGATCATCCGGGATGATTAATGTAAATCAAAAATTTCATCCAAAGAATAGTTCTATTCATCCAGGGTAACTTATGCTAGAGGATCTCATAATGACTTGATCGTCTATGATGATATTTCTATCATCCTGTACGATTAGTTCAAAACAGCCAAAATCATCTTTAGCATCATGCTAATCAGACTGCACAAAATGTGCTGTATGATTTAAAATGACTTGATCATCCAGGATGATATTTCTATTATTTCATATGATTAGTTCAAATCTAAGTATATCGTACCGAGGATAGTTCTGTTCGGCCAGCTGAATTGCTCTGGATGGTCAGGATTTTGCATGTATCAACCCGTATGATATTACCAGACTAATTTAGGCAAAATTGTAAAGGACCGTCCAGGATGATACATGTATCGTCCAGGATAATCAGACCAAATCTCTAAAAAAAACTTGCCTAACTTAATTTGGCAGCTGAGAATTTTTGATTTGAGCCTATCGTCCTGTACGATCAGAGGATCGTCCAGGATGATCTGCTTAATCAAACCGATTTAACTTGTCGCCCTAATTAGGGTTTCTATTTTCACTGGATCGTTTAGGACGATCAGAACAAAAAATGAACAGAAACTCTAATTCACTAAAACTCACCCCTTGAGTGTGTGTGTGCAAGGTTACTTAGTTAGGGGATCAATTACATTACATTTGACTCAAGAAAGGGAAAAAATATATTTAAACCCATACTGACCCGATCTTGAATTTGCTTGAGTTATATTTGACCATTTGCATCTGAAATGTTAGCCAATTAAAAATAGAACATAGAAATGTTTGTTATCATAAAAATTATAATCCTGAAACCCAGATTTGCAACATCCCTAAGTTAGGAATGATTAGGATGTTAGTATATTTTCTACATGTGGTCATGCTTATATAGGGCTATAAAAGAGGTCTAATTTAAATGTGAATTAACCAAATGTTTTGTAGTTTCTTTCATAGCTTAGCCACCAAAATATTAAAAGCCTGACTAAGTGAATGTGTTAGCTCAAAAGTGAGTGATGAAATATATATAAATGCTTGGGCTAATTTTTATGATTTTATATAAACTACTTATGATATCTTGTAGGTTCTGTAATATCCCGTATTTTAACTTTGCCAAATTTTTTTGGAATCATTAAAACTCCAAATCGACAACTATTTTCACCATAGTGTTTTGATTGTAATAATTTACTTGCATGAACTTTTTCGTAATTTTTGGTCACCAGTGAAAATTCTTAAGGAATTTGTACCTGTCTGTATAAGTGAGGATTTTGCAACCGTCAGGTGTCCATTTTGTAAACTAATTTCACTAATATTTTTTAAATACTATGATTTATTTTATAAATATTTTTCAATATTTTTTTAATCCTAAAATGATTTATTTGAATTTTATACTAAGAACTAATTAAATTATATTATTATATTTATATTTATATTATTATATTTATATTATATTATTATATAATTAAAAATATCTCAAATATTTATAATAACTTTTTAAATATCCTTTTTTCTGAACACTTCGGCTAACAGAGAGAGGTTTAAAGGAAATTGAGAAGAAAATATAGGAGAGAGAAAAGAAAACTTGAGATTTATAGGCCGCGGTGTGATTTTTGTCCGTCGAGCCTATTGAAATATTTGCTCATCTCATTATAAGGAACCTTTACCCTATTTTTTATTTCAAAGATTTTATATTTTTAATATTTTTCTGATCAAATTTGTGTTTTCATTACCAAAAAATATGAATAACTTTATATTAACAAAACTTTCACCACGTAACTTTTTGTATGTTATAGAGATCATGATTATGAACATTTTGAGTATTTATTTGAGATTTTTCAACTGGTAATTTTGAAAATATAGCAATTTGTGTCTACCAAAAAATTTATTTTGACGTCTAAAAATAGTTGTGTAGTATATTAAAAGTCTTAAAACCTCATTTTACATAATCCCTGATAATTTGGTAATTTTCTAAAAAAGTATATTTTTGACTAAAGATTCTTTGATGTCTACCGTTATAATATTTTGGCATCTTCTTAATTAAGCTCAATTATGCATTATTAGTTGTAATGCATTAAAAATGGATGTGAATATGTGCTTGAGTAATAATTGGTGGTTATTACTGTTATAGTATTGTAATAATAATGTATGTGTGTGAAATAAATAAGTAAAGACTAGTTGACCTATTGGTTGGAGACTGATTGACCTGTATAGGATGGTGGGCCTACGAGCTTTTCTTTAAATAAAGTGGTTTGGTATTATGCTCTACTAATTCACGTGATACACTGGTTGGGAGTTATAAGGAGTTTACTACTATGCCGACAGGCAAAGAGTGATGACTATATTTACTGAGCCAATAGTTTACTAACACTAAAAAATACTATGATAGCTAGGACTTCTAACTTGTTTAGAGTGACTATTGAATTGCATGTTTTGAGGCATTATTCTTATTATTGTATGGATTTATTAGAACTACATGGATTTATTATTATTGTATTATTCTACTACTTTTGCCACTAGATTGTTACTGTTACTGATATAGATATTGATACTATTTGATACTAATGATTCACTATAGGCATGTGATATACCGAGCACGTGATATAGAATACTTGAATAATATATGTACAGTCTCATATAAGTTCACTACATTGATTTGATTTTAACAGTCTTTATTGATATTTTGGTTTGAAGCTTTATCCAATTTCTGTACTGATTGGTATGATGGATATAATAATTACTTTGCAAATTTGACACTCATACTAGTTTATCTATTTTACTGACTTATGTATCTTAGTATTTTACTATTTATAGATTGTACTACTACTGCGTGTGAATTTTCCTTTTTCTGCACTGATTCAATGATCATATGAATGCTACTGTTATGATTTGATTGTTGACATGCATATTTCTCTTTTACCATGCTTTGAATTTAGTTATAGGTTTTGGAGACCTGCTGGGCTTTTAATCTCATTATATATGGTTAAATAATTTTAGGTTAGGGTAGGGGATCAAGAGTGTGAGGCTAGTTAGGATTCCATTAGGTTCAAGTTCTTTTTATTTTAACAATTCTTTTATACTCAAAATATGATATATATGTGATTATATAGATCCTGAGTAGTGTATATAATTTTTAGAATTGAATACAAATGTGTATATTAATGTCTCAAATTATTGAGTCAACTTTATTATTTATTAATGATATATGATATTAGATAGCTCTGGCTGTTGTTCATTAAAAGATTAAAAGAATAATTCTTCCAAATTAGATTCTTGGCGTCACAATTGGCATCAGAGCATAGTTGTTAGAAGAATTGATTATTATGAGAGCTGTATGATTTCATTAAGAGTTAGGTAGGATGGGTAATTTAAGGTGCATTAGTTTGCATACATAGTTGAATGATATGTGATAGAATGAACTGTATGACTGTATCATTTTTGATGAGTTTTGTTTTGATTTGAGTTTTAATTAGACAGATTCAGTTTATATTGATTTTGTACCCGAATCCTTAAGGGAAATGTCAGGGACAACATTTTCTTAAAGTGGGTAGATTGTAATAGTCTGTATTCTGAATTTGTCAAAATTTTCAGGAGTTATTATAACTCCAAATCACAAACCATTTTCACTATAATATTTTGATTGTAATATTTTACTTGCATGAATTTTTTCAGAATTTTTGGGCACTGGTGAAAATCCTTAAGGATTTTTATACCTGCCGATACAAGTGAGGATTAGGACCATCAGGTGTCCGTTTTGAAAACTGATTTCACCAATATTTTTAAATATTATGATTTATTTTATGAATATTTATCTATAATTGTTAAGTCCTAAAATGATTTATTTGAATATTATACTAAGAGCTAATTAAATTATATTATTATATTAATATTATATTATTATTTTAATTAAAATATCTCAAAGCATTACAATAACTTTTTAAATATCATTCTTCCTTAACACTTCAGCCAGAGAGAGGTTTAGAGGAAATTGAGAAGAAAATATAAGAGAGAGAAAAGAAAACTCAAGATTTGGATGTCGCGGTGTGATTTTTATCCATCGAGCCTATTGAGAGATTTGCTCGTCTCGTTGTAAGGAACCTTTACCTTATTTCTAATTTCAAAGATTTGTATTTTTCGTATTTTCTGATCAAATTTGTGTTTCCATTACTAAAAAATGTGAATAACTTTGTATTGACAAAACTTTTACTGCGTAACTTTTTGTATGTTATAGAGATCATGATTATGAGCATTTTGAGTATTTATATGAGATTTTTCACCAGGCAATTTTAAAAATATAGTGATTTTTTCTACCTAAAAATTTATTTTGACATCTAGAAATAGTAGTCTAGTACAATAATAGTCTTAAAATATAGTTTTATATAATCCCTGATAATTTAATAATTTTTTTAAAATATATATTTTTGTCTAATAGGATTCTATGTTGTCTACCGTTATGACATTTTGGCTTCTTCTAAATTAAGCTTAACTATGTATTATTTTTTGCAATGCATTGAAAATGGATGTGAATATGTGCTTGAGTAATAGCTGGTCACTATTACTGTTATAGTATTGTCATAATAATATACGTGTGTGAAACAAACAAGTAAATACTAGTTGACCCATTGGTTGGAGATTGATTGACCTGTACAGGATGGTGGGACGACGGGCTTTCCTTTAAATAAAGTAATTTGGTGTTATCCTCTACTAATTCACGTAATACACTAGTTAAAAGTTATAAGGAAATTATTACTGTGCCGACGGCCAAAAAGTGACGACTCTATTTACTGAGCAAATGATTTACTAACACTGATACTAATACAGAAAATACCATGATAGCTAGGACTTCTTACTTGTTTAGAGTGACTACTAAAATGCATATTTTGAGGCATTATTCTTATAATTATATGGATTTATTAGTACTATATGAATTTACTATTATTGTATTATTCTACTACTTCTGCCACTGGATTGTTACTATTACTGATATAGATATTGATACTATTTGATACTACTGATTCACTATACTGATATTAAGCTTGTGATATACCAAGCATGTGATATATAATACCTGAATAGTATGTGTACAGTCTCATATAATTTCTTTGCATTAGATTGATTTTAATAGTCTTTATTCATATTTTGGTTTGATGCTTTATCCAATTTCTGTACTGATTGGTATTACAGATATAGCGATTGCTTTATAGATTTGACACTCGTACTAGATTACCTGCTTTACTAGCTTATGTACCTTAGTGTTTTACTATTTATAAATTATACTACTGTTGTATGTGAATTTTACTATTTCTTCACTAATTTAATGGTCATATGAATGCTACTGTTGTGATTTGATTATTAACATGCATATTGCTCCATTACCAAGCTTTGAATTTAGTTATAGGTTTTGGTGACCTGTTGGGCTTTTAAACTCATTATATGTGGTTAAATGATTTCAATTTAGGGTAGAGGATCAAGATTGTGAGGCTAGTCAGGATTCCTCCGAGTTCAAGTTCTTTTTGTTTGAACAATTCTTTTGTACCCAAAATATGATATATATGTGATTGTGTAGATCCTGAGTATTGTATATAATTTTTAGGATTGAATACAAATGTATACATTGATTTCTTGAATTATAGAATTAATTTTATTATTTATTACTGATATATGATATTAGATAGCTCTAGTTGTTATTTATTAAAAGATTAAAAGAATAATTCTTCCAAATTAGATTTTGGGTCATTACAAGTTACATGGAGTCTTTTATTCTTTTGTAAATGTAAACTTAAAAAGAATTATGAAAGTCCCTTAAAGAATTGCATTATATTAAAAATATAAAATTCAAAGAAGAAAGAATTATCCTTAGTAAAGAGTTCTTTCCTTTTGAATGTTCAAATTTAGACAAGCATAGAGAGCCCAAAGAAAGAAAAGGAAAGCCAAGAACATATGAAGACTAAGAGAAATGCCTTCCTTTAAGATTTACTTGTGTCATTCTATAGGATTAGAATCTGGAGTGTTGTTAGTGGAGCTCAAAAACTTTTAATTTCAGCAAGCCCTGGTTTATATATTAAGTGGCACTTGCCACATAGCCTTTCTTTTATTACTAGATTTGATTAAGCTTTATTAGTTATTTTTACATTCCTCATGTATTAGAAAGTACTGCTTTTATATGTTTGTTTCTAGCATGCTTTATTTTAGCATAGATTTTATCAGGCTCTTAAGGATCAAAACAATTCTTCCACTAATAACTAAATAAACAAATCAAGTTCATATAGAAAGATAAGCATTCCTAAGAAGTAAGCCAGAGAATGCTTATAGTCCTAATGCGTACATATCTATCTTCTCTACTTATTAGGCACCTCCCCGCCAGTGCATCATGGAAGACCACCTGACTTATTAGAGAATTGTCTAGGGGATGTTGTGTTATCTAGGGCAAAATCTATTTTTTATGCTTTCTTTTTTAAGTTTAGAAAATATCATTTTTTTGCATAAAAGATTATTTTGCATGCATTGAATTATAAATAAATAAAAATTAATTAAATTTAATTACATCAAACATAGCCATACCATTCATAAGTAAATGGGACATTTAGGCAATTCTCTAATTGTCAACCCCAAATTCTCAAAAATTTAAATAACAGCCTACCCATCTTTTATAAGATTAGTATTATGTCTTTAAAGTGCCTAGGTGGTTTAAATGGCTTTCACATCTAGATCGCTGTAAGTCTAAAGTGCATTAGTCAGGTTTAGGGTTTTACTACATGATGGCCCAACTTAGATTTAGGTTTTGGGGTAAACCCAAAATTTGAACTCCCTAATATCAAGAATTTAATCCCAAATTTCTAAAAAAGTACCAACTAAAATTAAATTCTCTCTCTTCCAAAATTTAAAGCCAACATAGGATAGGTCAAGGCATTCTAAATAGAATCCCAAAGTGTTCTCTACCTTTCGTTCCTTGGCTTCCAAAAATAAGTGTTCCAAATTTGATATGATCTTGATTGAAATTCTAAAAGAGTCTTTCCTTTCATATCACTCCTTAAAAAAAAAATAAAAAAAATTCAACCATTATTCTAATTAAGAGTATTCATAGGAAGCCTATTTTTCCTACGATGAAATTCACTACAAAGGCTTACCTTTGTAGGAGATTTAAGACCCCAGATAACTAAACCACATTATATTTAGCTCCTAAATAGAATGAGAGAAAAATTCTTCTTTTGGGAAAGATTAAAATTAGAGACAACCATGATCATCATATTCAAATGACTAATAACAGATGATATTTTCTTTTTTTGAAAAAAATTATCATTTATCGTTATAACTTTGATTTTGAAATTAATGATAATACTTTTACATTAACATCATTTAAATTATTCTAGGTCATATATAGTTCCTTCTTGAATTTGACTATGATAGTTTGAATGGAATTTATAATTTTATAATATGAACCCATTAGAGAATGATAATCTCACCTCCTGAGATGATATATCATTCATAATGATGCGTTCAATTTCAAAATAAAAAATATGAAAGTCTACATTGAAAATTTCCCAAAATTACAATCAAATTGATTGCACATTCCCAAAGTTATAAACAATTTTTTGATGACTCCACTGGAGACATTGTCTCTCTCTATATATATCTTCAACAATGGTAAAAACTTTATTACATCGGTAGAATACTTACCTTAGTTGAAAGTTGAGACTACCTTTCTTCCGTTAGTCCCTCTACCCATTTCCTCCTTGGGTGAGTAAGGCCAACATAAAAATTAAATAATAAGTAATAGAGGTGAGTGAGAAAATTTTTAATAAAATGAGGCTTTAACTTCTCATGCCAAGTTAATTGTTAAAATGAGAGAGTTAAGTAAATTCTTTCAAATTTTTATCATATCAAATTTATGAATCTCATGTTGGGTGAAAGCCCAATATGTTGAGCTCTAAATTTGAAGAAAAATCAATTAGATTCAAAATCAAAATTCTCTTCAAAAAAAAGAATGAAATGAAAATAACCTCTGGTTCTCATTGCTATACATTATGCCACATTTTTTTGTAGCTTAACATATATAATAAGATCCTAAGTTCATAAAATCACAAATGATTTTTATGTCTTATCACTATATGTTATGCTACTTTCCCTGTAACTAAACAACTATGATAAGAGTCAAAATCATTGATAATTTTAAACTTCCATTTTAAAATTAACTGATTCAAATCATTTTTCCTTTTAATTACAAAAAAATCAAATGGTTGGAAAACTCATCTTCTGGTTCAATAAAGATCAACTGTGAAAGAAATTAAGTATGGAAATACTATCTAGTTTTGAATGGGCTTCTTGACCTTAGAACTATTAGTGGACGGGAAGAAGGTGGTAGACTTATCTACTAAAACCCAAATGGTTATTCTCTTAGTGGAGGTTGTCTTGGGGTTGGGGACTAATTACCCCATCCTAAAAATGGATGCTACTGTTGCCCGCTTTCCTATTGCATCCTCCAATAACAAGGATAAGAAATTGAAGTCGGTGGTAGTAATTGAGAGACCATCAATATCTTAGATAAGATCAAGATTTATGATTCCCTTTACATGAAAAAATCAAAAGAAGAACTATATGAGAAGGGCGAGGAAGAAAATCACTAAACCTAGGAAATTATTGAGCTAAAATCCTTAGAAGAAGTAGAACCTCAGGTTGCTGAATAGTTTCTTATCTCTGCTTCCTCCTTTCTCTTAAAGGGAAGTCTCTTCTATGCTCTACCTACTGCATCAGGAGAGGAAAAGGCAAGTAGGATAGTCCACTCCACACCATGTCCAATAGATTATTTCATGAAGTAGACTCCAAGGGAGAAATTAGCTTAGAGAAAGAGGATGTTAAGAAATATCTTTCACACCTGTGCTGCCCAGGCAGGTGAAATGAAAGAAGAATATTTGAAGCAAATGAAGATGGTATCCCACAAAAAAGAAAAGAAAATTCTAAAGGAAGAAAGAACTAAGGTGTGGGTCTTAACTCCTCAATCAACCAAGAGAAGCAATAAATTTGGGAGGCACCCTACTACATCTGTATTGGTAGATGGTTACCTGTGAGTATCCTGACATCCATCAACTAAGACTGAGGAGGTAGTCCTCGTTGGATTGGTAGGAGCCACTATCATAGTGTTAGGCCACCAATCTATCCTGTGAAGTCTCTTAAGCTGGACTCTATTTTGGTTGGATTGGTAGAGTAAGAGAAGATAATAGAGTCAAGAGCAAGTGGCCTAAATCTCCTCAAAAGCAATATGTCCCGATAAGAACTAAAAGTAAAAATGACCATCCACATGTGATAGTCTTTAGGATCCCCATCCAGAGATGTGAAGTTTTTATCTCGCTAGATGGAGCAGAGTTACGTCCTCATAACCCTCCACCATCTCCAAAGGAGGTAATCCTACAACCTATTAAGGATGCCACTCTTATGATTATTAACCCTGAGATAAATAAAGGGGAAGAGCAAGTGGATAAACAAAATGATAAAATTGTTGATGAGGTGATGAAAGAATGCACCAATGCTGCCCAAAAACTCATAATATAAGAAATCATAAAAAAATTGGAACATAAAGAGTTCGAGATCATGATGAATTATAATGGATATTTTCCCTCTAATTATCTTTCTAGGTTTCTTAGATGGCTCTAGCAAAAAGTTCTACAACTCAAGGATGTGGTTCTCTACCATCATCAGGAGTGTGAGAAAGGAGTTCGTGGTTCTCTGCCATCACTTGTGTTGCGAATTTGGATATAAGGATTATGATTTTGATGATAACAAATATTTCTATTTCTATTTGGTTGTCAAACCTTTCAGATTCACAGGATCAATTACAAATTTAAGCCAGCTAAAGATCGAGTCAATCTGTTTTGTAGTTCAGGTTCAATGTACTTTTTTTGTGTTTATTGAGTCAAGTGTAATGTAATAGATCCCCGAGCTAAGTAACCTTGCACACACATACACTCAAGGGGAGATTTTTTTGAGTTAGAGTTTTTAATCTATTGTTGTTCATATCATCTAGGATGATAGTAATATCATCTTGGATGATCCAATGAAAATAGAAACTCTAATTAGGGTGACCATGTTAAGTTGGTCTGATTAAGAAAATCATCCTGGATGATACACACATCCTACAGGATGATATGCTCAAATCAGAAATAATCAGCCGCTAGACTAAGGTAGGTAAGTTTTTATTTTTAGTTTTTTGATCTAATCATCGATGATACGTGTATCATCCTGGATGAATCCTTACAGTCATGCCTAAATTAGTCTGATGATTAAGAAAAGTAATTTATGTTTGATTGATTTGACCATTTCATCCTAGACGATCATAAGATTATCTTGGATGATCAATTAAAAATTCTGACCATCTAGGGCTTTTCACCTGGATGAGCAGAATAACGTGCTGGATGATATTCCCGTTTTTGAACTAATCATATAGGATGATATTGATATCATCCCGAATGATCAAGTCATTTTTTATCATCCAGTATAAGTTGTCCTGGATGACCCGAGCTATGTGCAGGATGATATTAGCATTTTTGAACTAATCATCTAGGATGATAGAGATATCATCCTAGATGATCAAGTCATTTTGAGATCATCCAGCATAAGTTGCCTTGGACAACCCGAGCTATCTTCTGGATGAAATTCTTGATTTACACTAATCATCCGAGACGATCACAAAATTATATCGGAAGATCTGAATAAAATTTGTGTTTTAATCATCTAGAGAAACCAGATCATCCAGGCTGATATATGTAATTTTGTACTGATTTCATAGCATGATCGATCAATCATCTTGGACGATCTTTATAAACCAATTAAAATTTAGGACAATTTTTGAGCCCTACTATTTAAGATCTCTTATCTTCTATCATTGAGATCATTTGCCACCTTCCTTGCCAAAGAGAACCTTAAGAGAGGAGAGAGAGAGAGGATCTTATGAGGGGGAGTTTGTAAGGTCTTCTCAAAGATTTCTCCAAGTAAGGATCTGAGCCCTACTATTTAAGATCTTGTCTTATTGGTGTCTCTGTGGTTGGATCCTCCGCAAGAAGATCCAGGTTCTCAGCCTGCTTTAGGAGAAAGCAAAAGGAGTCCAGGTTCTCTGCTTGCTTCAGGAGGAAGTGAAAGGAGTCTAAGTTCTCTCCCCGCTTCAAGAGAAAGCGAAAGGAGTCCAGGTTTTCTGCCTCACTAGATTGGTGGAAAGGAGTTTTGTATAGGCTTCTCCGCCTTACTATGGGAGCAGAAGGAGAGTTACTTAGTGTTACTACAATACCTGGAGGGGAGGCTCTAGGGAGTGGATGAAGGTCAAGTTGATCGAACCACTATAAAATCTGGTGTGTTCTTTCTGATTATTTTTTGCACTTATTTTTCGGTTGATGATTATGTGATTGTGATTATTATTTTTTTATTATTAAACATCTATACATCATCGTGAAACTGTAAACATTTTAAAACATTCAAAAAGATTCTCTAAATTATTTTTGCTTATGAATTTTTAAAATTACCAATTCACCCCCCCTCTTGGTTATCCTCGGGCTAGTTCATAAGGGCTTAACATCCCTAATGAACTTTTAAGTGGTATCAGAGTGGGATTCATAAAATTTAGTTTTGAAAAACTTTTGAATTTGATCCATGGCTAACTTTGGTAATAGAAATACTGTTGAAGGTTATTCCATTACTCGTCCACCTTTATTTGATAGCATACCTTTTGATTTTTGGAAAACTCGAATGTCCATTTTTTTGCACTCTATTGATTATCGCATATAGATGCTTGTTAAAGATGGTTATGAAGCATCTTTTAGACTTATAATGGCATTAAAACTGAACTCCTTTTTACCTAATAGACTTTTGATGATCGTGATTTAGCATATCTGAATGCAAAATATTTGAATTATTTTTTTGTGCTTTAAAATCTGAGGATTACATGCATGTTTCCACTTGCACTACTGGCAAAGAAATTTGGGATAGATTATGTATTACATATGAAGGTATATCTAAAGTTAAGCAATCTAGATTGAACATCTTACTTAACAACTATGAACTCTTTCACATGAAACCTAGTAAATCAATTTTTGAAATGTATACTAGGTTCACTCAATTATCTCCTCTCTACATACTTTAGGAAGAGAACTCACTAACTATAAAAAAGTGAACAAAATTCTGAGATGTTTTCCTTCTTCTTATGCTTCCAAGATAACTGTAATTATTAAATCCAAAGATTTAAATACTTATTCTATTGATAACTTACTTGGGTCACTAATTGCTTACAAGCAAGAAGTGAACCAAAGATAAATTGATGCAGGTGAGAAGAATAAGGAGAAAATTGTGGCGCTAAAGGCCAACGATACGGATACTAATACTTTCAGGTCAGATAGAGATGATGTTGCCTTAATCACTAGGAAATTCAAAAGCTTTCTAAGGAAGAAACACAAAAACTTTCAAAAGTGGAACAAAGGTAAGAGTAGTAAAAATTTTAAAGGTTCTTCTGATACAGTTTATTTTGAATGTAGGAAGCCTGAATATATAAAGGCTGATTGTCCTACACTTAAGTCTCACCCAAGCAAGGAGAAGGGTGAGGAGCAACCCAAGTTCAAGAATAACAAGAAGAAGATCCAAAAGCCTTTCTAGGCGGATTCTACATTTGACTCCTCTATGACTAAAGCTGAGGAGGAGACTACAAATTTTTGTTTGATGGCGGGCGAACATCATGGTCAGTCTGATTAAGAAGAGGTATGTGAATTGACATATGATCAATTACTTGATGCTTTTGAGAAAATTCATTCATCATATAAGAAACTTAAGAAAATGCATGCTAGCCTGAAATTGAAATTCTTAAACTTGGAAAAAGAGCATGAATTTTTGATAAAGGATTATTCTACACTTGATAGCAATCACATATCATTACTTGATAAATTTGATGAGTTAAATAAAAAGAATTCTGAATTGATTGTTGAGCATGATTCATTGAAAGCATCGTATGTTGATTTAGAAAGAGCTTTTAAACAACTAAACACCATGGCATGTAACTTAAATTGTAGTGAGCACTATTTGAAATTTGAAATTGCAATTTTCAGAAAAGAAAATAAATTTCTAAGTATAAAAATAAGTGTATTTGAGAAAAATAAAACACCTCCTACTTTTGCACAATTTTATAAACATCCATCACTTGAAGAATCTAATTCAAAATCATCAAAGCATGTTTCATTCAAACCTAGGAAGAGGCACTATCACCCACTGATTAGTTAACCCTTTTTCTGGCATTAGATGTTTTTCTTATGACATGCTAGGATATATCTCTCACACCTACATTATTCATCGTAGTACACATTGGGTATGGAGGCCCAAATTGCATGTTTCACAGCATAGCACACATGCATTACATTCTTTTTTTTATAAGAAGCGTAAATCTGACATTTGATGAATTTGTAGCCTTGCTGTCATATAAGACCTCATGTGAGTATGTGGTACCTGAACAACGGATGTTCAAAAAATATGACTAGAGATGCAAATCTATTTATTTCGTTTGAGGCTAGGGCTAGAGGAAAGGTCACTCTTAAAGACAACACCACCCTGCAAGTCATAGGTGCAGGTATAATCAAAAACTCCAAGAACCTTTTGATTGAAAATGTTTTTCTTGTAGATGGATTGAAGCACAACTTGCTCAGCATCAGTCAACTCTGTGTCAAAGGATTCAACATCAAGTTTATGGCAAACACTTGCATTATAAGCTTAAATAACAACACTATTTTACAAGGCAAAAGGATCAATAATGTCTATATGCTTGACTTAAATAATATTGAATGTGCGGCTTTATTTTACTTAAAAACTACTGCTAATTAGTCTTGGTTGTGGAATAGGAGATTATATCATGCCAGTATAAAAACCCTTAGAAGAGTCACCCAAAAGGACTTAGTTAGAGGTGTCCCTAAGCTTAAGTTCACTAAGGGCCACCTGTGAGATGCCTATCAATTCTCTTTCCACTTTATTAGGACATCAGCACCTCTAGACCTTTAGAAGTCCTTCACATGGATCTCTTTGAACCTATTAGCACTGCCAGCTTAGGGGGGAAGTCTATGGATTTGTGATTGTTGATGATTACTCAAGGTTCACTTGGATTAGATTTCTATCACATAAATCTGAGTTGTTTGATGAATTTAAAACTTTCTCCACTTGGATTTAGAAGAAGTTAGGTTGTGAGATCTTGACCATCCATAGTGATCATGGTGAGGAGTTTGAAAATATGAAATTTGGAATATTCTGTGAGGAGCAAGGGATTAGCCACAACGTTTCAGCTCCTAGGACCCCTCAGCAGAACGGGGTAGCTGAAAGAAAGAATAAAATCTTGGTGGAAGCCGCTAGAGCCATACTTTCTGAGTATTCACTTCCAAAAAACTTTTGGGTAGAAGCGGTGAACACAGCCTGTTATATGTTAAATAGGGGGATATTTGATAGATCCAATCTAAATAAGACACCCTATAAAATCATTAAGGGTAGAACTCCAAACCTATCCCACCTCCATTTCTTTGGCTATAAGGTTTTCATTATTAAAAATGGGAAATCATCCTTAGGAAAATTTGACCCAAAATCTGATGAAGGAGTGTTCTTAGGATATTCAAGTGTGGGAAAATCCTTTAGGGTATTTAATAAGAGGACTTTGGTGGTGGAGGAGACAACTCATGTGGTGTTTAATGAATCTGATCCTAAGGAGTCTAGAGTTAAGGAAGAAGAAGAGGTAGGAGAGATTACCCAAGGAGTTGAAAATATAAATCTAGAGGAAAGGGTAGAACCTCAAAACATTTTGACTAGAGATTGGAGATATTCTTCAAGTCATCCTAAAGAACTGATCTTATGAGACCCTTTTGAAGGTGTTAGAATACATGAACTTAGGAAAGAAGTAAACCATTCTACCTTTATCTCAATGACTGAACCCACCAACATCAATCAAGCCCTTTTTGATGAATTTTGAATCTTAGCTATGCAAGAGGAATTGAACCAATTTTTAAGGAAGGATGTTTGGGAGTTAGTAGAAAGACCTAAGAATCAAAGTGTAGTGGAACCAAATGGGTCTTTAAGAATAAGATGAATGATTCTGGTGTGGTGGTTAGGAATAAGGCAAGATTGGTGGCTAATGGGTACAATCAGATAGAAGGGATTGATTTTGAGGAGACATTTGCCCCTGTAGCTAGATTAGAAGCTATTAGAGAACTATTAGCCTTTACCTGTTATAAGGGATTTAAGCTTTTTCAAATAGATGTCAGGATTGCCTTTTTGAATGGGGTAATAAAGGAAGATGTCATTGTAGAGCAACCCCTAGGTTTTGAGAGTTCCTAATATCCTAATCATGTTTTTAAATTAAAAAAAGGTCTTATATGAATTGATATAGGCACCCAGAGCTTGATATGAGAGGCTTAGCACATTCCTATTAGAAAGAGAGTTAAAGGGGAGCGTAGACACCACCCTTTTTTTGAGGAAAGTAGGAGATGAGTTACTCATTATCCATATCTATGTTGATGATATACTTTTTGGATCTTCTAATAAAAACTTATGTGATGATTTTTCTAAAATAATGAGTAAGGAGTTTGAGATGAGTATAATGGGAGAATAATCCTACTTTTTTGGATTTAACATAAGGTAAATGGATGATGGAACATTTATCAATCAATCAAAGTATATTAAGGACATCTTGAAGAAATATGAAATAGATAAAGTCAAGCTAATAAACACTCCCATGAATTCTAGTGTCTCGTTAGACAAGGATTCAAATGGAAAATTTATTGATCAGAAGAAGTTTAGAGGAATAATTAGATCATTGCTTTACCTAACTACTAGCCAACCTAATATCATATTTAGTATTTATCTTTGTGCTAGGTTTCAAGCTGATCCTAAGGAATCCCACCTAGCTGCACCTAAGAGAATCCTCAGATATCTCTTAGGGACCCCAACCTTAGGAATCTGGTATCCTAAGTACAACACTTCTTTTAAGATTATTGGATATTTTGATTTTGATTTTGTAGGATAGAGGGTGGATAGAAAGAGCACTTCAGGAATATGCCAATTCATAGGATAATCTTTAGTCTCCTGGTCCAGTAGAAAATAAAATTTTATAGCACTTTCTACTGCTGAAGCTGAGTATATTGCCTTAAGAAGTTATGTGGCCCAAGTCCTTTGGTTGAGACAATAAGTTTTGGATCTAGGATTACCTGTTGGTACAATTTCAGTTCTATGTGATAACACTAGTGCCATCTAATCTCTAAGAATCCTATCCAACATTCAAGAACCAAATATATTGACATAAGGTATCACTTCATTAGAGACCTTATTACAAAAGGGGACATTGAGCTACACCATGTAGCAACTGATAATCAACTAGCTGACATCTTTACTAAACCACTGGCCTTTGACTCATTCAATATTTTGAGGACTAGATTGGTGTGATTGACATAAATGCATGAATATAATGACTGCTAATTTCTGAATTTCTTATTTTTCATTTTAATTCTGTTAGTTTTTATTTAATTTGATTATCTATTTCCTATTTGTTATTCTCTGCTGATTTTCTTTTTATTGTTGTTATTTTCGTGATTTGAGTATTTATTTTGATGCAATTTCCTACTTATTCTTGATTTTTTACTTTTCTTCTAAATCAGATCGATGCTCACTACTGCTGATAAACTGGATTTCTAACTTAGAGTTTTGCCTTATTTTTCTTTGGAAGCTTATAAGCAGTGATTGACTCCTCTGAATCTATTAAAGGGAAGAAATATTGATGATTGTTTCTTGCTCTAACTCCTTTAATGGTGTATTATTCTTTTGGATAAAAATCTTCTTCAAAATTAAAAAGTTCATTTTTGAAATAGAGATCTATTTTATCTTCCTATAGTAATCTATCTCATATGAATAGTATTTAGAAGCTTTGAATTATTATTATATTTTGATTGCACTTATCATATGATGTATGTTTTTGTTCTGTGAATTACTCCTCCTTATTGTTCAGGGTAAGTTTTGTCTTCTCTTATGTTTGAAAGATAATTTCACAACTGAAATTCTTTAACGATTATGAAAGGAAGCAAGCTTATAAAAGATGCGCATAAAGTGCCAAAATGAAAAGAGGCACAAAATGAGCCCAATGCTGAAAAGATGTGCAATATCGCCAAATTGGAAAGATACACAAAGTGTATCAAAAACTCAAAAGATGCACAAAGTGTGCCAAATAAATTGAAAAAGATGCACAAAATGAGCCCATAAAGAAACAAGCTTTCTTCCCTTTCAGATTATTAGATGTCTTAGAAAAATATATGCACCACTTAATATTTTTAAAAGCTTGAGATTGAAAATCATGATTTTTGATTCCTTACTTTGTAATACTATTTTTTTAGATATTTTTCTGGAATGAGGTTTGAAAGGATCTCTTTTCAAATCTAATTTCTTTTCTTCTGAACCAAACTTTTGTTTGAAAGGAATTTGAACCTGTATGGTATCCGAGGTAGAAGTTACAACAATTACTTTTCCATCTTTTTTAGATGTCAACGTCATCGATTTTCTTCTTATTAGCTTTTGAATTAAAACTCAAGGGAAAATTTTGATTTACTGGAGTTGATCGATTTTAAAAAAACTATGTTTTTTCTATTGTTTTCCTGTATTATTATTTTTGTCTTTATTTTGCTTTTGATATTTTTTCATTTATTGGTTTTGTACTATTTACTTTTGTGTCTTTGTGGTATTTTTCCCTTTATACAGTGTCAAAAGGGGGAGTAATTATTTATGTTAGTTATTTGTATTTTTGGTCATTATACGTTCTTGAAATTCAATTTTTTGAATTTTATTTACTAAATTTGGAATTGCTAACAAGTATTCTAATAAATATTTGCCATCATAAAAAAGTGGGAGATTGTTACAAATCTGGTTTCAAGGATTATGATTTTGATGATAACAAACATTTTTGTTTCTGTTTGATTGTCTTACCTTTCAGGTTCACAGGATCAATTACAAATTTAAGCCAGCTCAAGATCGAGTCGGTCTATTTTGTAATTCATGTTCAATGTACTTTTTTCATATTTATTAAGTCAAGTGTAATATAACAGAACCTTGAGCTAAGTATCCTTGAACACACACACTCGAGGGGAGATTTTTGTGAGTTAGGGTTTCTATTCTATTTTTGTTCTTATCATCCTAGACAATAGTAATATCATCCTGGACGATCCAATGAAAATAGAAACTCTAATTAGGGTGACCATGTTAAGTTGGTCTGATTAAGAAAATCATCCTAGATTATACAAACATCGTACAGGATGATAGGCTCAAATTAGAAATAATCAGTCACCAGACTAAGGTAGGCAAGTTTTTATTTTTAGCTTTTTGATCTGATTGTCCTTGATGATATATGTATCATCCTGGATGATTCCTTATAATCATGCTTAAATTAATCTAGTGATTAAGGAAAGTAATTTATGTTTGATTGATTCGATCATATCATCTTGGACGATCGCAAGATTGTCCTAGACGATCAATTAAAAATCTTACCGTCCAAGGCTTTTTACCTGGACGAGCAGAATAATGAGCTAGATGATATTCTCATTTTTGAACTAATAATACAGGATGATATAGACATCATCCTGGATGATCAAGTCATTTTTGATTGTCCAGCATAAGTTGCCCTAGACGACCCGAGCTGTGTAAAGGATAATATTGGCATTTTTGAACTAATCATCTAGGATGATAGAGATATCATCCTGGACGATCAAGTCATTTTTAGATCATCCAGCATAAGTTACCCTGGATGACCCGAGCTATCTTCTGGAAGAAATTCTTGATTTACACTAATCATCCCAAACGATCGCAGAATCGTATGGCACGATATGAATAAATTTTATCTTCTATTCATCCAGAGAAACCAGATCGTCCAGGTTGATATGTGCAATTTTGTACTGATTGTATAAGATGATCTACCACCAGTTATAATTTAGGAGAATTTTTGAGCCCTACTATTTAAGATCTCTTATCTTCTATCATTGAGATATTTTGCCTGTTTTAAATCTAAATTGAAGGATTATAGTTTTGATGATAACAAACATTCATGTGTTCTATTTTTGATTGGCTAATATTTTAGGTACAAAAGATGAAATGCAATTCAAGCCAACTCAAGATCAGGTCCGCGTGTGCTTAAATGTAATTTTCCCCTTTCTTGAGTCAAATGTAATGCAATTAATCTCCTAGCTAAGTAACCATGCACACAACACACACACACTCAGTGGAGATTTTTTGTGAGTTAGAGTTTCTGTTTAATTTTTTGTTCACATCGATCCAGTTAAAATAGAAACCCTAATTAGGGAGACCATGTTTAATCAGTTTGATTAAGCAGATCATCCTAGATAATAGGCCTATCGTACAGGATGATATTCTCAAATCAGAAATTCTCAGTCACCAGATTAAGTTAGATAAGTTTTTATTTTTAGAGATTTGAATTGATCGTCCCGGACGATACGTGTATCATCCTGGATGATTCTTTACAATCATGTCTAAATTAGTCTGCTTATTAAAGAAAAGAAATTAATATTTGATTGATACGATCATATTATCCTAAACGATCGTAATATTGTCCGGGATGATACATGCAAAATCCTGACCGTCCTGAGCATTTCACTTGGACGAACCGAACTATCCTCAGGATGATATGCCCGAGTTTGAACTAATCATATGGGACAATATAAATATCATTCCGGACAATCAAGTCATTTTTAATCGTATAACATGTTTTATGTAGGATCACCGAACTCTATGCAGGATGATTTTGGGTGTTATGAACTAATCATACTGGATGATAGAGATATCATCCTGGACGATCAAGTCATTTTGAGATCATCCAGCATAAGTTTCCCTAGACGACCCGTGCTGTCTTCTGGACAAAATTCCTGATTTACACTAATCATCCCAGATAATCGAAGAATCATACGGGACGATCTGAACAAATTTTGTTTTCTAATCATCCAGAGAAATCAGATCATTCAGGCTAATATATGAGATTTTACACTGATCATACAAGATGATCCTTCGATCATCCTGGATGATATTTGACGACTAGTTGAGATTTAGAGCAGTTTTTGAGCCCTCCTATTTAAGATCTTTTTCTTCCAATAAGAAAAATCTTTTACCACTTTTCTTACCAGAGAAAATCTTGAGAGAAAGAGAGAGAGCTTGGGAGAGAGAGAGAGGATCTTGCGAGGGGGAGTTTGTGAGGTGTTCACAAAGGTTGCTCCAAACAAGAATCTGAGTCATCTTCTCCAGTCATTGTCTCTTGTCTTGTTGGTGTCTCTGTGGTAGGATCGTCTGTAAGAAGATCTGGGTTCTCTTCCTGCTTCAGGAGGAAGCGAAAGGAGTCAAGGTTCTCTATCTGCTTTAGGTGGAAGCGAAAGGAGTCTAGGTTCTATGCCTGCTTCAGGAGGAAGAGAAAGGAGTTCAGGTTCTCTACCTCACCGGGTTGGTGGAAAGGAGTTTTGTACAGGCTTCTCTGCCTTACTATGGGAGCATAAGGAGAGTCACTTAGTGTTAATGCAATACCCAGAGGCGAGGCTCTAGGGAGTGGATGTAGGTCAAGTTGACTGAACCACTATAAAATCTAGTGTAATCTTTTTAGATTATTTTTCACACTTATTTTTATGTTGATGATTGTATGATTGTGATTATTATTTTGTTATCGTTGAACATCTGCACATCATCATGTAATTGTAAATATTTTAAAACATTCAAAAACATTTTCTAAATCATTGTTTGTTCATAAATTTTTAAAACTACCAATTCACCCCCCCTCTTAGTTAGCCTCGAGACTAGTTCATAAGGGCTTAACATTCCTAACAAACTTTCAAGTGGTATCAGAGCGGTATTCATAAAATCAAGTTTTGAAAAACTTTTGAATTCGATCCATGGCTAACTTTAAAAATAGAAATACTGTTGAAGGTTATTCTATTACTCGTCTACCTTTGTTTGATAATATACATTTTGATTTTTGAAAAACTCGCATGTCCACCTTTTTACAATCTATTGATTATTGCATGTGGATGCTTGTTAAAGATGGTTATGAAGCACCATTTAGACTTGTAAAAGGCATTAAAATTGAACTTTCTTTTACTGAATGGATATTTGATGATCGTGATTTAGCACAACTGAATGCTAAATGTTTAAACTATTTTTTCAGTGCTTTAAAATCTGAGGATTACATGCATGTTTCCACTTGCACTACTGGAAAAGAAATCTGGGATATATTTGTATTACATATGAAGCTAAATCTGAAGTTAAGCGATCTAGATTGAACATCTTGCTTCATGACTACGAACTCTTTCGCATGAAATCTAGTGAATCAATTTCTGAAATGTATACTAGGTTCACTCAAATTGTCACTTCTCTACATGCTTTAGGAAGAGAACTCACTAACTATGAAAAGTGAACAAAATTCTGAGATGTTTATCTTCTTCTTATGATGCCAAGATAACTATTATTACTGAATCAAAAGATTTGAACAATTATTCTATTGATAACTTACTTGGTTCATTCATTATTTACGAGCAAGGGGTGAACCAAAGACAGCTTGATGCAGGTGAGAAGAAGGAGAAAACTGTGGCACTAAAGGCCAACAATCAGATACTGATACTTTCAGGTCTGATAGCGATGATGTTGCCTTAATCACTAGGCAATTTAGAAGCTTTCTAAGGTAGAAACACAAGAACTTTCAGAAGTGGAACAAATGTAAGAGTAGGAAAAATTTTAAAAGTTCTTCTGATACAGTTTTTTTTGAATATAGGAAGCTTGGACATATAAAGGTTGATTGTCCTACACTTAAGGATCACCCAAGCAAGGAGATGGGTAAGGAGAAACCCAAGTTTAGGAAGGACAAGAAGCGGATTCAAAAGGCATTCTGGGCAGATTCTACATCTGACTCTTCTGAGACTAAAGCTGAAGAAGAGACTACAAACTTGTGTCTGATGGCTGATGATCATCTTGGCCAGTCTGATCAAGAAGAGGTATGTGAGCTAACCTATGATTAATTGCTTGATGTTTCTAAGAAAATTCATTCATCATATAGGAAACTTAAGAAAACCTATGCCAGCTTGAAATTGGATTTCTTAAATTTGCAAAAGGACATGATATTATGGTTAAAGATTATTCTACACTTGATAGCAATCACATGTCATTACTTGTTGAATTTGATGAATTAAAGAAAAAGTATTATGAACTAATTATTGAGCATGATTCATTAAAAATATTGCATACTATTTAGAAAGAGCTTATAAAGAACTAGACACCATGGCATGTAACTTAACTAGTGGTGAGCATTATTTGAAATTTGAAATTGTAAGTCCCAAGAAGAAAAATGAATTTCTAAGAGTGAAAATTAGTGCTTTTGAGAAAAATGAAACACCTCCTACTTTTGCACAATTTTTTGCACCTCTACCATTTGAAGAATCTAATTCAAAATCATCAAAGCATGTTTCATTAAAACCTAGGAAGAGGCACTATCACCCACGTAGATTAGTTAACCCTTTTCTTGGCATTAGATATTTTTCTTCTGGCATGCTAGGACATATCTCTCACACCTGCACTATCCACCTTAGTACACATTGGGAGTGGAGACCCATATTACATATTTCACAGTATAGCACATATATATTGCATTCTTCTTTTTATAAGAAGGAACCCAAACCTATTTAGGTTCCAAAATCTGATGTTTGATTATTTTGTAGGTGTGCTCTCACACAAGACCTAGTGAGAGCATGTGGTACCTGAATAGTGGATGTTTAAGATATATGACGAGAAATGCAAATCAGTTCATTCCGCTGGAGATCAGACCTGGAGGCAAGGTTATACTTGGAGGCAACACCACCAGGAGGGTGCTAGGAGCAAGTATAATTGGTGATTCACAAAATTTTATTATTGATAATATTTTGCTTATAGATGGACTGAAACAAAATCTGCTCAGTATTAACCAGTTATGTGATAAAGACTTCAGCATAAAGTTCCTACCTACTTGCTGCATTATAAGCTTAAAATACAAAATTGTTTTGCAGGGAAAAAGGGTCAACAATGTCTACACGCTGGATTTAAATTGCTTTAAAGCTGATGTTGCTATTTTCTTAAAAACTACTGCTGATGAGTCTTTGCTGTGGCATAGGAGGTTATGTTATGCCAGTATGAAAACCCTTAGAACAGTCACCCAAAAAGACTTAGTTAGAGGTGTCCCTAAGCTTAAGTTAACTAAGGACCACCTGTGTGATGCCTGTCAATTAGGGAAGCAAGTCCACTCCTCTTTCCACTCAATTAAGGACATCAATACTTTTAGACCTTTAGAAGTCCTTCACATTGATTTATTTGGACCCATTAGCAATGCCAGCTTAGGGGGGAGAGCCTATGGATTTGTGATTTTTGATGATTACTTGAGGTTCACTTGGATTAGATTTCTGTCATATAAATCTAGGTCATTTGATGAATTTAAATCTTTCTCCACTTGGATTCAGAAGAAGTTAGGTTGTGAGATTGTGACCATCCATAGTGATCATGCTGGGGAGTTTGAAAATGAGAAATTTAAAAACTTCTATCAGGATCAAGGGATTAGCCATAAAGTTTCAGCACTTAGGACCCCTCAGCAGAATGGGGTAGCTGAAAGAAAGAACAGAACCTTGGTGGAAGCCGCTAGAGCCATACTTTCTAATTATTCACTTTCAAAATACTTTTAGGCAAAAATGGTGAACACTACTTGTTATGTGTTGAATAGGGTGAATGTTAGATCCAATCTGAATAAGACAGCTTATGAGATCATTAAGGGTAGAACTCCAAACTTGTCCCACATCCATATATTTGGCTGTAAGGTTTTCATTCTTAATAATGGGAAATCATCTTTAGGAAAATTTAACCCCAAATCTGATGAAGGAGTATTCTTAGGCTATTCTAGTGTGGGAAAATCCTTTAGGGTGTTTAATAAGTGGACTTTGGTGGTGGAGGAGACAACTCATATAATGTTTGATGAATTTGATCCTAAGGAGCCTAAAGTTGAGGAAGAAGAAGAGGTAGGAGAGATTACCCAAGGAGTTAAAAATATAAATCTGGAGGAAAGAGTAGAACCTGAAAACACTTTGCCTAGAGATTGGAGATATTCTTCAAGTTATCCTAAAGAACTAATCTTATGAGACCCTTCTGAAGGAGTTAGAACTAGGCATGGACTTAGGAAGGAAGTAAATCATTCTGCCTTTCTCTCAATGATTGAACCCACCAATACCAATCAAGACCTTTCTGATGAATTTTGGTTTTTAGAAATGCAAAAGGGATTGAACCAATTTGTAAGAAATAATGTTTGGTAGTTAGTAGAAAGACCTAAGAATCAAAGTGTAGTGGGGACCAAATGGGTCTTTAAGAATAAGATGAATAATTCTTGTGTGGTGGTTACGAATAAGGTAAGATTTGTGGCTAAGGGGTACAATCAAATAGAAGGGATTGATTTTGAGAAAACCTTTGCCCCTGTAGCTAGATTGGAAGTCATTAGAGTGCTACTAACCGTTACCTATTATAAAGGATTTAACCATTTTCAAATGGATGTCAAGAGTTCCTTTTTGAATGGGGTAATAAAGGAAGATGTCTTTGTAGAGAAACCTCTAGGTTTTGAGAGTTCTTAATATCTAAATCATATTTTTAAATTAAAAAAGGCCTTATATGGATTGAACCAGGCACCTAGAGCTTGGTATGAGAGGCTTAGCACATTCCTTTTAGAAAGAGAGTTTGTTAAGGGGAGCGTAGACACTATGCTTTTTCTTAGGAAAGTACGTGATGATTTACTCATTATCCAGATCTATGTTGATGATATATCTTTTGGATCTTCTAATAAAAATTTGTGTGATGATTTCTCTAAGATAATGAGTAAGGAGTTACATATGAGTATGATGGGAGAATTGTCCTACTTTTTGGGGTTTAACATAAGGCAAATGGATGATGGAACCTATCTGAATCAATTAAAATATACTAAGGATATCTTGAAGAAATTTGAAATGGACAAAGCTAAGCTAATCAATACTCCCATGAGTTTAACTGTTCAGTTTGATAAAGATTCAAATGAAAAATCTATTGATCAGAAGAAGTTTAGAGGAATAATTGGATCACTACTTTACCTGACTGCTAGCTGACCTGATATTATATTTAGTGTTTATCTTTGTGCTAGATTTTAAGCTGATCCTAAGGAATCCCACCTGACTATAGTTAAGAGAATCATTAGATATCTCTTAGGGACCCCAAACCTAGGAATCTGGTATCCTAGTCACAGCACTTCTGTTGAGATTATTGGATATTTTGATTCTGATTTTGTAGGATGTATGGTGGATAGAAAGAGCACTTTTAGAACTTATCAATTCATAGGATAGTCTTTAGTCTCCTAGTCCAGTAGAAAATAGAACTCGGTTGCACTTTCCACTGCTGAAGCTGAGTGCATTGCCTTAGAAAGTTGTGTGGCCCAAGTCCTTTAGTTGAAGCAACAAGTTTTTGATTTAGGACTTGTTGGCACAATTTTAGTTCTATGAATTATATCCATCATTCAAGAACCAATTATATTGATATAAGGCATCACTTCATTAGGGACCGTGTTATAAAAGGGGACATTGAGCTACATCATGTAGCAATTGAAAATTAATTGGCTGACATCTTTACTAAACTACTGGCATTTGACTCATTCAGCATTTTGAGGACCAGATCAGGTGTGATTGATATAAATGCATCAATCTGATGACTACTAATTTCTGAATTTCCTATTTTTCATTTTGTTTCTGTTAGTTTTTTTATTTGATTTGATTATCTATTTTTAATTTATTTTTATTCTCTGCTGATTTTCTTTTTATTGATTGTTATTCTTCTGATTTGAGTATTTATTTTGATGCGATTTCCTACTTGTTCCTGATTTACTGCTTTTCTTCTGATTCAGAACACCGCTCACTACTGTTGATAAACTGGAATTTTGACTAAGTGTTTTGCCTTAATATTTTTGTTTGAAAGCTTATAAGCAGTGATTTGAAAGTATGAACAGGTTGTTAGACCTATTGCTCATTGTCCCTAGGCTAACCAAGAGGGGGGGTGAATTGGTTCTTTTAAAAAATTACTCTTGATATTTTGGAAAATTTAAAAGCTAATTGTACAGTACGATATAACTTCGTACAGTACGAATAGAGATAATTTTTGCTCTTTTGTATAACACAGAAATTCAACCACAAAGAGAATAAATTGTGGAAAATAGAAATGCAGAAAATAAATAGTGGACAGAAAATACCAGAATTTATAGTGGTTCGGTCAAACATGACCTACATCCACTCCCTAGAGACTCCTTCTCTAGGTATTGCACTAAACTCAAGTGACTCTCCTTTTGCCTCCACAGCAAGGCGGAGAAGCCTTTACAAACTCTCTTCCACCAACCCCGGTGTGGCAGAGAACCATCATCCTTTTCACCCTCCAACTGTGGCAGGGAACCGTCATCCTTTTCACTCTTCAAGTACGGCAGAGAACCTTCATCCTTTTCACTCTCCAAGTGTGGCAAAGAACCGAAATCCTCTCGAATAATCCTCTTGCAAAAGTCTCCAAGGAAACTAGAAAGATGCTTGAAGAACAAGTAAAAGAAATCCTCTCAATTGGATAACCTTGTGAATCTCCTCACAATTTTCTCTTAAAAGATCTCTCAAAACTCAATCCCAAACACTCTCCTAATCACTCTCCTCTCACTCCCCAAAAGAATTTTCCCAGAAGGATCTCTTCTTCAAACAGTTTTGAGTCATTTTTATACTTGGGACAGAAAAAATCATCCAAAAACTAAAATTTCAAGTTAACTTCGTGCCGATCGTCCCGTACGATATAAGATCGTACTGTATGAATAGTTCATTGCATCAAACTATCCGTCTCGTACGACTCATCAAACAAACAAGTCAGAGCCATTCGTACGAACATTTCGTCCCTTACGAACGCTTGGACGATCGAGTCAGTGAGCTTCGTATGAGCATTCATCCAGTACGAAACACTTGGATGATAGAGTCAGTGAGCATCGTATGAACCATTCATCCCGTATGAACGCTTGGACGAATCGAATAGAGCGCTTCGTTCGAGCTGTTCGTCCCGTACGAACGCTTGGACGAATCGAACAGAGCGCTTCGTCTGAGCTATTTATCCCGTACGAACCCTTGGACGAACCCTATTTTAAGCAGTTCGTACAGCAAAAACTCATGTACGAATGGTATTCGTACTGTACGAATATGACTTAGAAAAATTTTCTTGGCATGCGGGTTCTTTTTGGAGGACAAATTCTACAGATTATCCCGTACGATATCAAATCGTACTATACGATCAGTTTAAAAAAATAAAACTTTTACTCCCCTGTTGTGTGTGTGCGCGCATAGTTATCCAACTTACAATCACACTCTCTCAGACTCAAGAAAAAGAAAAATTTACAGACTTCATTTACAGTGGACAGGTGAACTTGAAGTCTTCAACAATCTAGAGTGTGAATTTCCTGAAAGATACTTTAGTACACACCACAAAAACTCAAATATATGTTAGAAGATGAATTAGACAAACAATAAGCTTTTGTAATAATAAAAAATCTAAATAATATAAACTTGGATTAGAATTCACTTGAACAACTGATTCACCCAAATCACAATAATCTCTCCCTTTTTTATGATGGCAAAACAACTATTATTTGAAATGAAATACATAAAATTAGATCTTCTAACATCCACTAAATGTACTCCCTTAAATAAAAGAACTACACTCCCCCTAAATAAAAGATCCCTAAAGTTCCCCTAAAGCATTGACTTATCCAATCCCTAAGCTCCCCCTAAAGACTAATCAAGATATATGAGGATAGAGAATCAATATATATGAGGATAGAGAATTTTACATGGAATAAACAAGGGAAGGGAAGGAAAGAGTGCAGAAATGATAACACAAGCACATGCAAAAAAAATAGCACAAACAAACAAATAAATAGTCAAACAAATAAATAGCACATAACATGTACATAACATACAAAATAATACATACAAAACACCACATAATATACATAAGTCAAACAATAAAACTCTCCCCCTTTTGCCAACAGCAAAAAGGTCACTTAAAAATAGTTGAGAAAAGGAATAATATTAAATGAAGTTTAACTACAATATTCAATTGAGATGCAAAAACTAAATACTCAAAAATATTAGATTGCATAAAATGTTAAGGAGAAGAGAAGTTGATCTAAAGTAGTAATGTATTAGACATATTAGTAGTCTCAATTTTGTACAGAAGATGAGATAACATTACCAAAATTCTAAGTCTACAGTGACAATTATTGATTAGTGAAAAAAGAGAAAAAATGTTAAAGGAAAGAAAATTTGGCGACTTTGCGCATCTTTTGAAAATGTAGGCTAACTTTGTGCCTTATTAAAATTTGGCGACATTGCGCATCTTTTTTTGGATGACACACTTTGTGTGTCTTTTCACATTTGGCGACATTGCGCATCTTTTCTTGTGTGGCATATTTTGTGCATCTTTTCAAGCTTTGCTTTAAATGTAAGATTCTTTCCAAGAACATTATCTCTTAGTCACAAATACAATAATAAACACAAAGATTTAGAGAGTGAGAATAATGTTAAAACATCAAAAAGACATAAATTTAGACTAATTAATACATGTCTAAATAAGATTAAGTAAGGTCTTCTAATCCACACCAAAACAAAATGAAATCTAAAAATTTTGAAAGTTTAAATTTATGCAAAGTATTTTCTATTATAATATGAACTAAATTAACATTCTAAATTATTAATCAACTATAGTCAAGTGATTTTTTTTTAAATAACCTATCCAGTCACTAACACAAAAAGGATAAGCACAGAAACACTAGAACATTTCATTACTAATCATCTAAAACATACAACATAGCAAGTTTTACATTCAGGTATGATCTCATAAAAAACTTGCTTACATTTCTAAACATAAACATGACAACACATAAAAACATCATAAAAACTGATAAAGAGAACCACAATCACATTCAAACTGAACCATAACAAATCAAGCTAGAACTAAGAAGGGCCCTGATCCGGAGGAGGTGGTGGAGCACCAATCAACGCAAAATAGCTGTTAAGAGTAGCAATATTAGTGTTTACAGCATCAAATTGATCATCCTGTCTCTTTAAATGAGCCTCCATGTCATCAAACCTTTGGTCCATTCTATCAAAACGTTGGACCATGTTTTGATAGAAATCCTGTGATGGTCTAGATGCAGTTGAGGGTGTACCTGAAGGAGCAGAAGCTGAAGGAGGCTCATCATCTGAGCTGTCAGTTGTACCCTCTTTCCCAAATAACGCTCTAAAGGAAGCGTCAGTGAAGTACAGTGGGAGTTCGGAAGGACCAGAAGGATGAACTAGGTTGTATTTTCTCTCTAGGATGTAACACATAATATATCCTAAAGTAATATTTTTCTTCCTCTTCACACTAGCCAGACCAATATCAGACAGATAGTAGAGGTAGTCTAAGATCAATTGGGCTTCATCTATAGGTTGGCCAGTCATAATAAGAAAAGTGGTTAAGGAAAGAAGTGGAGTCATGTTAACTCGATCTCCTGCTTTAGGTATGATTGATGTCCTAAGCATATGTTGGATTATACTTGCATTTTGATTCAATATATCTACTCGGGAGATATGTGTGGGTGTGCTTACACCTCTAAGAACTCGGTTAATTTTCGACCAATCGGTTTCAGGTCTAGTGGAGAAGGTATGAGCTCTAATCCCTTGAGTTCTAAGATGAACATATTCCCCTAGGTCCTCCTTGGTTATCACTACTTTTTGCTTGAGTACAAAAGACAAAATGACTGAGTGATCCTGGTTAAAGGTCATGTTGGCCAGGAACACATGAAATAGATCCTTATTAAAAGCATAAATTAAGGTCAAGAGAAAAGAAAAATGGGTCGAGTCAAAGTGGGGCATAACTGCAAAATGGATATTTTCCTGCAATAATATGTGGAAGGAGTAACCTTAGATGCGGCATACCTAAGGTATGCTTCCTCATTCTCCTCACTAAGAAAGTTTTCATCACAGTTCCTTCTAGACGCAGGACCCCTAGCCACCCGTGCTCTTTTTCCACTGCCAGACATCTTCTCTCAAGGCTCTAAAAAGGTTCTAGATAGGAAGTGAAATGAAAGAAAATGACCCGCCTTTATATAGAAAAAAGCTTTGATCGTATTGTACGAATCAAGTTCGTACAAGATGAACCTTGATTCGTCTGGGATGAATAAAAGTTCATCCGAGACGAACGAAAGCAGTCAAAATGAAACAGTTTTTCGTAAGCTGCTCATCCTGAGGTGTCCTTTTGTACAGGCTTTTTGACTTCCTAATCGTACAGATGATGACGTGTTCATCCGGGATGATAAAAAAATTTAAGTTCGTTTAGGAGACGGTTAGGTTCATCCCTCACATGAAATGACATGTGGATCGTACAGACGAATGACGTATTCGTACATACGATCACCAATAATAACTGCTCCTAACCGTGTTTCCTCCCTGTTCGTACAGACGAAGTGTTGGTACGATGGTGTAATCGTACAGTACGATGACATATCGTACAGTACGAATATACACTATAAACTCCCATCACTTCAAAACTTGCATGCCTTCCAACATTCAAACAAGGAACAAAAATACAACAGTAAATTTTGATTTTTCTCTCCCCTTTTTTTTTTAAAAAAAAATCCAACGAACAAACTAACAAACACAAACAAATAAAATACATTGCAGAAATTTTAATCAAGCATTTAGATCTATCACACCTAGCCTTGTCCTCAACATACTAAATGTGTCAAAGGCTAAGGGTTTTGTGAAAATATCTGCAAGCTGATCTTTAGTAGCGACATGATGTAGTTCAATTTCTCTTTTCGCTACATGATCTCTTATAAAATAATGCCTTATGTCAATATGCTTGGTTCTAGAATGTTGAATAGGATTCTTTGAAATACAAATGGCACTAGTGTTGTCACAAAATATTGGAATGGTGCCAACTACAAATCCTAAGTCACTCAATTGTTGTTTCAATCAAAGCACCTGTGCTACACAACTCCCTAAGGCAATATATTCTGCTTCAGCTGTAGAAAGTGCTACTGAATTTTGTTTCTACTGGACTAAGATACTAATGAATTTCTAATAAATTGACATGTTCCAGAAGTACTTTTCCTATCCACCCTACTGCCTGCAAAATCTGAATCTGAGTATCCAATAATATCAAAAGACGAACTGTTCTTAGGATACCAAATTCCTAAATTTTGAGTTCCCAAAAGATATCTTAAGATCCTTTTACTGCTGTCAAATGTGGCTCTTTTGGATCAGCTTGAAATCTAGCACATAAGCAAACACTAAACATAATGTCAGGTCTGCTAGCAGTCAAATAAAGCAAAGATCCAATTATTCATCTAAACTTCTTTTGATCAACAGATTTTCCCTTATGATCCTTATCTAATAAAACTGAGGAACTCATAGGTGTAGTGACTGGTTTAGCATTATCCATTTCATACTTTTTAAGAATTTCCTTCACATATTTAGATTGACAAAGAAAAGTTCCTTCCTCATTTTTCTTAATGCTAAAGCCAAGAAAATAAGTCAAATCACTCATCAAACTCATCTCAAATTCACTACTCATTATTTTTGAAAATTCATCACATAGAGCTTTATCAGTTGATCCAAAGATGATATCATCTACATATATTTGTACAATGAGTATCTCATTTTCAAATCTTTTCAAAAATAGAGTGGTGTCCACACTTCCTTTAACAAATAATCCGTTTAATAAGAAAGTGCTTAACCTCTCATACCATGCTCTAGGTGCCTGTTTTAATCCATATAATGCCTTTTTTAATTTGAAAATATAATTAGGGTATTTAGAATTTTCAAAACCAGGGGGTTGCTCAACATAAACATCCTCTTCTATCACCCCATTTAGAAAGGCACTCTTGACATCCATTTGATATAATTTAAAATTTTTAAAACAGGCAAAGGCTAACAAAACTCTTATTGCTTCTAGTCTTGCTACAGGGGCAAATGTCTCCTCAAAATCAATTCCTTCAATTTGATTATACCCCTTAGCTACTAATCTAGCCTTATTTCTCACAATTACTCCTGAATCATTCATCTTGTTTTGAACACCCACTTAGTCCCAACTACACTTTGATCTTTTGGCCTTTCCATTAATTCCCAAACATCATTTCTCTTGAATTGATTCAACTCCTCTTGCATGGCCAAAATCCAAAATTCATCCAAAAGTGCATGTTCTATGTTCGTGGGTTCTATCATTGAAATAAATGCTAAATGATTCACTTCTTTTCTCAAACCATGCCTAGTCCTTACTCCTTCACTTGGTTCAGCTAAAATCAATTCTTTTGGATGACTCCTTACAAATTTCCATTCTCTAGGCAATTGATTTTCCTGTTCTTTTTCAACACTTTCTTTAACTTTTTGATTTTTAAGTTTTTGGATTTGCACCTCAACCTCATCTTCGTCCAACTTAGACCCTTTACTACCATAGGATTCATCAAAAACAACATGTGTGGTCTCTTCAACTACCAATATTCTCTTATTAAAAACTCTATAGGATTTTCCAACACTTGAATATCCTAGAAAGATTCCTTCATCTGATTTCGGATCAAATTTTCTTAAAAGAGTTTTATCATTATTATGTATGAACACTTTACATCCAAAAATATGTAGATGCGAGAGGTTGGGACTTCTACCTTTAAGAAGTTCATAGGGTGTCTTATTCAATTTATACCTTATGTATACCCTATTCAATACATAAGATGTTGTACTAACTGCTTCAGCCCAAAAGTATTTAGGAAGTGAATATTCTGCCAACATGGCCCTAGCAGTTTCAACTAATGTCCTGTTCTTTCTTTCTACAACTCCATTCTGTTGAGGTGTCCTAGGAGCTGAGAAGTTGTGTTCAATTCCAAGAGATTTGCAAAAATCATTGAACATTTTATTTTCAAATTCTCCCCCATGATCACTTTGGATACTAACTATTTCAAAACCAAGTTTCCTCTGAATCCAAGTGGGAAAATCTCTGAACTCTTCAAATGATTCACTCTTATGATTCAAAAATCTAATCCAGGTGAATCTAGTATAGTCGTCCACAATAACATACCCAAATCTTTTTCCTCCTACACTTAATGTACTAACAGGTCCAAATAAATCCATGTGAAGAATTTCTAAGGGCTTGTTAGTTCTAATTTCCTTGATAGAATTGAAAGAGGATCTCACTTATTTTCCTAGTTGACATGCATCACACAAGTGATCTTTAGTAAAATTCAATTTGGGTACACCTCTAACTAGTTGCTTTTGAGTGATTTTTCTAAGATTTTTCATGCTAGCACGACAAAGCCTGCTATGCCACAACCATGATTCATCAGATACAGTTTTCAAACACAAGGCAGTAGATTGTTTAACAGAATTAAAATCTAGCATGTAGACATTGTTCACCCTATCACCATTCAAAACAACAGTTCCATTTAGACTAATAACACAACTTGTAGGTAAAAACTTTATATGATAGCCCCTGTCACATAATTGACTAATACTCAACAGATTGTGTTTCAAGCCTTCAACCAACAGTACATTCTCAATAACAAAATTTTCTAATTTTACAATTATACCTGTACCTACCACTCTCTTGGTGGTATTATCTCCAAGTGTCACCTTGCCTCCATTCCTGGCTTCCAGCGATATAAATTGATTCGTATCTCCGGTCATATGTGAAAGTTTGATAGGGATGTTAAGCCCTAGTGAACTAGTCCCGAGGCTAACCAAGAGGGGGGGTGAATTGGTTATTTAAAAATTTCACAATAACAATGAAAATCTTTTTGATACTTAGCAGCGGAAATAAGTAAACAAGAACAAAAAGATCAATCACAGATATTCACCCAAGCAGTTAATATCGGAAAAGTAAAGTGCAAAACTGAATCGAAAAAGCAAACCAGATTTTATAGTGGTTCGGTCAACTTGACCTACGTCCACTCCCCGGAGCCTCCCCTCCGGGTATTGCACTAAACAAAAAGTGTCTCTCCTTTTGCTCCCACAGCAAGGCGGAGAAGCCTGTACAAACACCTCCTTTTCACCACACGGTGAGGCAGAGAACCCGACCTTCTTTTGCTTCCTTCTGAAGCAGGCAGAGAACCTTCAAACTCCTTTTGCTTCCACCTGAAGTGGGCAGAGAACCCCAGATCTTCTTGGGAACGATCCTCCCACGATGAACACCGACTAGACGAAAGACTACGAGCGGAGAAGACGACTCTGATCCGTGCTTGGAGCAACCTTAGTGAATCCCTCACTAACTCCCCCTCACAAGATCTTCTATCTCTCTCCCAACTCTCTCTCTCTCTAGGGTTTCTCAGGGAAGGAAGGTGGCAAAAGATTTTTCTTGTTTCAAGAAAAAGTTCTTTTATAGGAGGGCTTAAATTTGCCCTAAATCTCAACTGGTCGGCCAAGATCGTCTAGGACGATCGATAGATCGTCCTGTACGATCAGTTCAAATTCAGCTGTTTCAGCCTGGATGATCTGGCTCTTCTAGACGATCAGTAGAAAAAATTGTTCATATCATCCCGTACGATCCTGTAATCGTCCGGGACAATTAGTGCAAATCGAGGAATATCGTCCAGAAGACAGTTCGGGTCGTCCAGAGAAATCTTTGCTGGACGACCAAAAAAATGACTTGATCGTCTAGGACGATAGCGATATCATCCTGTACGATTAGTTCAAAAAGTGCCCAAATCGTCCTGAACACAGTTCGGGTCGTACAGCTAAAATGCACTAGACGATCATGATCGTCCGGGATGATCTTGCGATCGTCCAGGATGATATGATCGTATCAATCAAAAATAAATTGCTTTCCTTAATTACCAGATTAAATTAGGCATGATTGTACTGAATCGTCCAGGATGATACACGTATCATCCCGGACGATCAGACTAAATAACTTAAAATAAAAACTTGCCTAACTTGATCTGGCGGCTGAGAATTTCTGATTTGAGCATATCGTCCCGTACGATCCAAAGATCGTCCAGGACGATCTGCTTAATCAGACCCTCTTAACTTAGTCGCCCTAATTAGGGTTTCGGTTTTTACCTGATCGTCTAGAACGATGTGAATATCGTCCAGGACGATCTGAATAAAAACTGAATAGAAACTCTAATTCACTCAAGCTCTCCCCCTGAGTGTGTGTGTGCAAGGTTACTTAGCTAGGGGATCAGTTACATTACACTTGACTCAATAAAGTGAAAAATAATACATTGGACACACTTGGACCCGATCTTGACTTGGCTTGAGTGGCTCGTGATCTTTTGTGCCTGAAACAGATTAGCCAAGAAAAACACACTGGAAACATATTTGTCATCATCAAAACCAAATTTGCAACAATATGCTTTGAGCATCCGCTGTCCAGGTATCAAATACTCTCACGAGGTTTCTGTGAGAGTGTTCCTACAAAATGATCAAATGTTAGTCTTGGGAATCCAAACAAGTTTGGGTTCACCTTTTGGCAACTTTAAACCAGATGCATGTGTGATATGCTGTGGTTTATGCACCTTAGGTCTCCATGGAAAATGTGTTCTATACTTTAAAGTACAGGTATGGGAAATATGTCCTAAACTACCACAAGAAAAATACTTTATCCCTGGAAAGGGATTCACTAATCTATTCTTCCTAAAAATTTTCTTTTTAGATCTTGAGTCAATGTTCTTGTGGTAAGATTCATGAAACTCTTCAAGTTTAGGTGGTATTTTATTTTCCTTAAGTGCTTTAATCTGAACTTCAAGATAAGCATTGGCACTTTTTAAAATCGAATTATCAATTTTCAACTCATGCTCTCTAGAATTCGATTCATCCATAAAGGTCTTGAAATCTTTTTCAAGTTCAGCATTTGATGTTTTTAAAAGATTATGCTGTTTGTTTAAATCATCATACTCATCCAACAAAGTCATGTGGTTACTGTCAATTAATGCATGATCTTTTCTAAGGATCTCATAATCTTTCTGCAGCTCTATATAATCCAAATTTAACTTAGCGTGCAATTTCTTAAGTTTCCTATATGCAGAGTGTATGCGTTCAGAAACTTCAAATAATTCTTCATAGCTTAAATCACATACCTCATCCTCATCTGAATGGTCGAGATTATCAGCCATTAAGCATAAATTGGTAACTTCCTCTTCTGGTGTTGTTTCTGACAAATCAGAAGCTGAGACCGCCCAGAAAGCTCATTGTACTCTCTTTTACCCCTTCTATCCTTTGGTTTCTCCTCGGTCTTCTCCTTGTTAGGATTTCCTTTGAGATTGGGGCATTCTGTCTTGATGTGTCATGGCTTCCTGCACTCATAGCAAATGACTTCATTTGAAGCCTTAACATTCTTCTGGAACTTACCTTTGTTCCAAAACTGGCATCTTCTCTGCTTCCTTTTTAGGAAACTTCTAAATTGCCTCGTCATCAGGGCAATATCCTCTTCATCCTCAGGTAGTGACTAATCACTTTCAGAGTCATCCACCATTAAAGTAATGTTCTTCTCCTTTCGCTTCTCACCTGCATCAATCTATCTTTGAGTCACCGATTGCTCGTAAGCAATTAATGATCCAAGAAGATTGTCAACGGAATAAACATTCAAATCTTTAGATTCAGTTATTGCAGTTATCTTTGCATCATATGCAGGAGGTAAACAACGTAATATCTTGTTAACTTTCTCTGCATTCGTCAACTCCCTACCTAAAGCATACAATGAAGTGGCTATATGTATAAAATGAGTGTACATGTCAGTAATTGATTCATTCTGTTTCATGCAAAAAAGTTCATAGTCGTGCAAGAGAATGTGTAATCTAGTTTGTTTCACTTCATTAGTACCTTCATATGTGATGCAAAGTCTATCCCAAATTTCTTTTCCAGATTTATAGGGAGACACACGCATGTAATCTTCAGACTTTAAAGCACAAAAGAAATTATTCAAATACTTAGCATTCAGTTGTGCTAATTCACGTTCTTCTACAGTCCAGTTTGCAAAAGGTGTTTGAACTCTTATTCCTTCTACAATCCTAGTAGGTTCAGTATAACCATCCTAAACTAACATCCACATACGATAGTCAAGTGATTGCATAAAAGTAGACATTCGAGTTTTCAAAAAATCAAAAGGGATATTATCAAATAACGGTGGTCTAGTGATCGAGTATCCTTCCATAGTATTTCTATTTCCAAAATTAGCCATGATCAAAATTTCAAAAAGTATTTAAACAGTTATTTTTGAAATTGGCTCTGATACCACTTGAAAGTGCGACCAGGTTGTTAGACCTATTGCTCAATGTCTCTAGGCTAACCAAGATGGGGGGTGAATTGGTTCTTTTAAAAAATTACTCTTGATATTTTGGAAAATTTAAAAGCTAATCGTACAGTACGATATAACTTCGTACAGTACGAACAGAGATAATTTTTGCTCTTTCGTTCAACACAGAAATTCAACCACAAAGAGAATATACTGCGGAAAATAGAAATGCAGAAAATAAATAGTGGACAGAAAACAGCATAATTTATAGTGGTTCGGTCAAACACGACCTACATCCACTCCCTAGAGACTCCTTCTCTAGGTATTGCACTAAACTCAAGTGACTCTCCTTTTTCCCCCACAGTAAGGCGGAGAAGCCTTTACAAACTCTCTTCCACCAACCCCGGTGCGGCAGAGAACTGTCATCCTTTTCACCCTCCAAGTGTGGTAGAGAACCATCATCCTTTTCACTCTTCAAGTGTGGCAGAGAACCTTCATCCTTTTCACTCTCCAAGTGCGGTAGAGAACCGGAATCCTCTCGAACAATCCTCTTGCAAAAGTCTCCAAGGAAACTTGGAAGATGATTGAAGAACAAGTAAAAGTAATCCTCTCAATTGGATAGCCTTGTGAGTCTCCTCACAATTTTCTCTTGAAATATCTCTCAAAACTCACTTCCAAACCCTCTCCCAATCACTCTCCTCTCACTCCCCAAAAGAATTTTCACAGAAGGATCTCTTCTTCAAACAATTTTGAGTTATTTTTATACTTGGGACAGAAAAAACCATCCAAAAACTGAAATTTCAAGTTAAGTCTGTGCCGATCATCCCGTACGATATAAGATCGTACTGTACGAATAGTTCATTACATCAAACTATCCGTCTCGTACGACTCATCAGACGAACAAGTTAGAGCCGTTCATACGAACATTTCATCCTGTATGAACGCTTGGACGATCGAGTCAGTGAGCTTCATACGAGCATTCATCCAGTACAAAACACTTGGATGATCAAGTCAGTGAGCATCGTACAAACCATTCGTCCCGTACGAACGCTTGGATGAATCGAACAGAGCGCATCGTCTGAGCTGTTCATCCCGTACGAACGCCTGGACGAATCGAACAAAGCGCTTCATCCGAGCTATTCGTCCCGTATGAACCCTTGGACGAACCCTATTTCAAGCAGTTCGTATAGTAAAAACTCATGTACGAATGGTATTCGTACTTACGAACATGACTTAGAAAACTTTTCTTCGCATGCGGGTTCTTTTTGGAGGATAAATTCTACAGATCGTCCCGTAGGATATCAAATCGTACTGTACGATCAGTTTAAAAAAATAAAACTTTTACTCCCCTGTTGTGTGTGTGTGTGTGTATAGTTATCCAACTTACAATCACACTCTCTCAGACTCAAAAAGAAAAATTTATAGACTTCATTTACAGTGGACAGGTGAACTTGAAGTCTTCAACAATCTAGAGTCTGAATTTCCTGAAAGATACTTTAGTACACACCACAAAAACTCAAATATATGTTTGAAGATGAATTAGACAAACAATAAGCTTTTGTAATCATCAAAAATCTAAATAATATAAAGTTGGATTAGAATTCACATGAATAAACTAATTCACCCAAATCACAACATGATTGACTCATCTAAATTTGTTAAAGGGAAGAAACATTGATGATTATTTCTCTTCCTCTAACTCATTTAGTGGTGTATTATTTCTTTTGGATAAAAATCTTCTTCAAAATTGAAAAGTTGGTTTTTAAAATAGAGATCTATTTTATCTTCCTTCAGTAATCTACCTCATATGAATAATATTTTCAAAGCTTTGAATCAGTATTATATTTTCTTAATCAGGTGATTACACTTATCATATGATGTATGGTTTTTATTTTATGAATTTATCCTCCTTACTGTAGAGAGTGAGTTTTTGTCTTCTCTTATGTATGGAAGGTAATTTCACAACTGAGATTCTTTAATGATTATGAAAGGAAGCAAGCTTATAAAAGATGCGCAAAGGGCGCCAAAATGAAAAGAGGCACAAAATGAGCCCAAAGCTGAAAAGATGGGCAATATCGCCAAATTGAAAAATACACAAAGTGTACCAAAAAATCAAAAGATGTGCAGTCCGCCAAATAAATTAAAAAAGAGGTACAAAATGAGCCCATAAAGAAACAAGCTTTCTTCCCTTTCAGATCCTTAAATGTCTTAAAAAAATCAATGCGCCACTTAATATTTTCAAAAGCTTGAAATTGAAAATCATGATTTTTGATTCCTTACTTCGTAATACTATTTTACAGATATTTTTCTGGAATGAGGCTTGAAAGGATCTCTTTTCAAATCTAATTTATTCTCTTCAGAATTAGACTTTTGTTTGAAAAGAATTTGAACCTGTAAGGTGTCCGAGGTAGGAGTTACGAAAATTGATTTTCTAATTTTTCTGGATTTCAACATCGTCGATTTTCTTCTTATTTGTTTTTGAATTGAAACTCAAGGGAAAATTCTAATTTACTGAAGCTGATCGATTAAAAAATAATCTGATTATTTTTACTGTTGTTTTCTCATTTCTATTTTTCTTTATTTTGAATTTTTTTTATTTTTTCTTTTCTTTGTGTGTTTTTTTTTTTATCCTTGATCTTCTGATCAGGATCCGCCTCTCTATTAGTTTTCTGTGTTGTGATGTTTCTAGTTTGTGTTGCTTTGTCTATTTTTCCTCCTTTTTGTGATGTTAAAAGGGGGAGTTATTTTTTAAGTTATTAGTAGTTTCTTTTGTTATTTTTATATTGTAGTTATTTCTTTTGTTGTATTTAGTGTCATTATTTGTCAATGATTAGTAAAATTTGCAATGATAAATCTTCTCACATATGTACGTTGATTACTCTTATCTTTTTTATTTGAAACTACTGAATAAATGTTTGCCATCATCAAAAAGGGGGAGATTATTACAAATCTGGATTTAAAAATTATAGTTTTGATGATAACAAATATTCTTATGTTCTATTTTTCATTGGCTAACATTTCAAGTACAAAAGATCAAATGCAATTCAAGCCAACTCAAGATCTGGTCTGTGTGTGTTTAAATGTAATTTTTCTTTTTGAGTCAAATGTAATATAATTAATCCCCTAGCTAAGTAACCTTGCACACACACACTCGGGGGGAGATTTTTTATGAGTTAGAGTTTCTATTTTATTTTTTATTCACATCATCCTAGACGATGTTCATATAACCATGGACGATCCAGTGAAAATAAAAACCCTAATTAGGGTGACCATGTTAAGTCGATTTGATTAAGTAGATTATCGTAGATGATAGACCCATCGAATAGGATAATATGCTCAAATCAAAAATTCTCAGCAGCCAAATTAGTTAGGCAAGTTTTTATTTTTAGAGATTTGATCAGATCGTCCCGGATGATATGTGTATCATCCTAAATGATCCTTTATAATCATGCATAAATTAGTCTGATAATTAAGGAAAGTAATTAATATTTGATTGATACGATCATATCATCCTGGACGATCGTAATATCATCCAGAATGATATATACAAAATCCTGACCGTCCAGAGCATTTCACCCGGATGAACCGAACTATCCTCTGGACGATATGCCCAAGTTTGAACTAATCATACAGGACAATATAATTATCATCCCAGATGATCAAGTCATTTTCAATCGTACAGCATGTTTTATGCAGGATGATTTGAACTATGTGCATGATGATTTTGGGTGTTTTGAACTAATCATACAAGATGATGGAGATATCATCCTAGACGATCAAGTCATTTTGAGATCGTCCAGTATAAGTTTCCCTGGATGATCTGTGCTATCTTCTAGACAAAATTCCTGATTTACACTAATCATCTCGGATGGTCAAAGGATTATACGGGATGATCTGAACAAATTTTGTCTTCTAATCGTCTAGAGAAACCAGATTGTCCAGGCTGATATATGAGATTTTACACTGATCATACAGGATGATCCTTTGATCATCCTGGATGATATTTGATGACAAATTGAGATTTAGGACTATTTTTGAGCCCTCCTATTTATGATCTTTTTCTTCCAACAAGAAAAATCTTTTGCTACTTGAGAGAAAGAGAGAGCATGGGAGAGAGAGAGAGAGGATCTTGTGATGGGGAGTTTGTGAGGTGTTCACAAAGGTTGCTCCAAGCAAGGATCTCAATCGCCTTCTCCGGTCATCATTTCTTGTCTTATTGGTGTCTCTGTGGTAGGATCATTTGTAAGAAGATTTAGGTTCTCTTCCTGCTTCAGGAGGAAGTGAAAGGAGTCCAAGTTCTCCACCTACTTCAGGAGCAAGCAGAAGGAGCCTACTTCAGGAGGAGAGCATGGGAGAGAGAGAGAGCATGGGAGAGAGAGAGAGAGGATCTTGTGATGGGGAGTTTGTGAGGTGTTCACAAAGGTTGCTCCAAGCAAGGATCTCAATCGCCTTCTCCGGTCATCATTTCTTGTCTTATTGGTGTCTCTGTGGTAGGATCATTTGTAAGAAGATTTAGGTTCTCTTCCTGCTTCAGGAGGAAGTGAAAGGAGTCCAAGTTCTCCACCTACTTCAGGAGCAAGCAGAAGGAGCCTACTTCAGGAGGAAGCAGAAGGAGCCTACTTCAGGAGGAAGCGAAAGGAGTCTAGGTTCTCTGCCTGCTTCAGGAGGAAGCGAAAGGAGTTCAGGTTCTCTTCCTCACTGGGTTGGTGGAAAGGAGTTTTATATAGGCTTCTCCGCTTTGCTCTGAGAGCACAAGGAGAGTCACTTAGTGTTAGTGCAATACCCGGTGGGGAGGCTCTAGGGAGTTGACGTAGGTCAAGTTGACCGAACAACTATAAAATCTGGTGTGTTCTTTCTGATTATTTTTCACACTTATTTTTTTGTTGATGATTGTGTGATTGTGATTATTATTCTGTTATCATTAAACATCTGCACATCATCACATAACTGAAAATATTTTGAAACATTCAAAAATATTTTCTAAATCATTATTTTCTTACAAATTTTTAAAACTACCAATTCACCCCCCCCCCCCTTGGTTAGCCTTGGGACTAGTTCATAAGGGCTTAACATCCCTAACGAACTTTCATTGCCACCTTCCTTTCTAGAGAGAACCTTAAGAGAGAGAGAGAGCTTAGGAGAGAGAGAGGATCTTATGGGGAGGAGTTTGTGAGGTGTTCATAAAGGTTGCTCCAAGCAAGGATCTTAGTCATCTTCTCCGATCATCATCTCTTGTCTTGTTGGTGTCGCTGTGGTAGGATTGTCCGTAAGAAGGACCAGGTTCTCTGCCTGCTTTAGGAGGAAGCAAAAGGAGTGTAGGTTCTCTTCATGCTTCAGGTGGAAAGGAGTTTTATACAGGCTTCTCTGCTTTGCTGTGGGAGTAGAAGGAGAGTCACTTAGTGTTAGTGCAATACCCGGAGGGGAGGCTCCGGGGAGTGGACGTAGGTCAAGTTGATTGAACCGCTATAAAATCTGGTGTGTTCTTTCTGATTATTTTTTGCACTTATTTTTTTATTGATGATTGTGTGATTGTGATTATTATTTTGTTATTGTTGAACATCTGCACATCATCGTGAAACTGTAAATATTTTAAAACATTCAAAAAGATTCTCTAAATTGTTTATGCTCACAAATTTTTAAAATTACCAATTCACCAACCTCCTAGTTAGCCTCGGGCTAGTTCACAAGGGCTTAACATCCCTAACGAACTTTTAACTAGGAGTGTGAGAAAGGAGTTCGTGGTTCTCAGCCATCACTAGGAGGGTGAGAAAGGAGATTGAGATTTCTTTCCTTATCTAGGAGGGAGAAAAAGATTGAAGGTCCATCGTTGTCATTAGGAGGGTGACGAAGCTTCTAGTTCTCCACCGCACCAGGTTTGGTGGAAGTGAGTTTAGAAAGGGATTCTCCACATTTCTGTCAGAGTAAAGAGAGAGACGCTATAATGATAGTGCAATACTCATAGAGGAGGACTCTAGGGAGTGGACGTAGGTCATGGTTTGATCGAACCACTACAAAATTCTGGTGTGTTTTCTTTTGTTTCTTACTTTTTATATTTTTCTTTCCTACACTTTTTGATTTGCTAAGATTGCATGATAGATTTATTTTTATAATAATTTCTTGTAAAAAACCTAAAGTTGATAGTATGTTGTGCTGACTAAATTGTCATCACCGTTATTATAACTCTTGTAAAGTTTATTGGATTTCGTATTGAGAGATAGTATTGCTTCCGCATTAGTTTGCCTAGGGACAGTTCACTTAAGCTTAACATCGTTATTGAACTTTCAAAATTGATAAGTTATAAATTTATACTTTGACTTTTGAATTGAAGATGAATAGTTAGGGTTAAAGAATAAATATGAGTACATTAAAATTAAAAATCTTAAGCAACCTGAATTTATAATTAGAAATCTTATTAAATCCTTATATTAAACTAATTAAGATTGTAAGAAGATTTTAAACAAATTTGATATTTGAGATCATTAACTATATACTATATAAAAATAAAAGTAAAAAAATTTTAAAAAGTAAAAGTAAAGAAAAGAACAAAAAGAAAGTGTGTAAAATTAAAAAATTGGTATTGGATACAAGCTAGAGTCTGACTACAATCTTATACTAAAATTCACAAAAGATAAGATAGGAGAAATAGTATAAATTTTGCTGAACTTATGAAATTTTAATTTTAACTAGAAACACTTCTAATCTTTAAACTATATTATTTAATTCATAATTCAAAAGTCAACGATTATATTTATAATATACGAATTAAAATTTACAAGAATAAGAATGACTGGTAAGGATAATTGTTGGTATTTTCAAGCTAAAATTATAACTTTGTTCACTTTTGCTACTTGTAACCATGATATATTATCATATATTTTAATAATTTTAAATTATCAATTTTTATTTTGGTTATTTGATTAATCAGAATTTTAGATTTTTTTTTATTTACTTGAGGTCAATTAAGAGTTTCAATTGGGGAGAATTTGATAAGTGAAATTATAAATTATTTTTTGTGTTTTGTTTTCGATGAAAATGTGTTGTTTTAGTTATTTTTGTGCAGGAAAAATGAAAGAAATGGTAAAAAATTCTAAGTAGTCAATAGTTACATGGTGTATGACAAAATAATGCTGCAAGGCTTACTTCAATATCACTGAGGTGCTAAAATTCTAATATGGTGACACTGAGTTCTCTATTTATAAGCGATACTATGAGAACACAAAAAGTACCATAGCATCATCAGTACTCCGGCGTTAGAAAGTTAGCTTGGAAGGACCAACTTCTCTTTTTTCAAATACCGTAGTGCCATAATTTCTCACGTCTCGACGCTATTTTTTTTTTCTTGAGCGCCAGAGCGCTCAAATGTCCATAGCACCATTGCGATGCAGTTCTAACTTCTAAGAGCCATATTTTATCATTGAAGAGGCATGATTGTTCACCAAGTAACTGATCCACAACAGCAAGCGCTGTGATAGTGCAAAAGTTTCAGCGCTGAGGTGTTAGTTCACTTCAGGGGCACCATGATGCCATTATTTCAAGTGTTATAGAACCAATTTCCTTTTGTATGTTTTTCTATAAATATTTTTGATGTTATATTAATAAGAGAGTTTTGTCACTTGTCTAAATTCAGTATTTTTTATAGTACTTCTCTAGTTCCCAATTAGAGTAAAATCTAAGAGAGGCTAGGAAAGTATAAGATACAATCATTTAGAGTGTTTAACTTGTATTTCTTAAAGAAACTCTGTAAGTTAAAGGGAGAAAGAGTGTAGAGGAGATACTTGATCCTTCCTAGTGATACCACTCTCTTGTATTTTTTATTCCTCCATACATTTAATGAAAATGAGTTTGCTAGTTATTCATTCTATGACTAGCTAATTGTCTTATTTAAGATTGATGATATAAAATATATGTTAAGTAATAATGAAGACTATTATGCTATCATTGTTAAAAGATGTTTTCAATATTTTCCTAATCTTTATTTAATGCACATAATAGCTATATATGTAGTTAAAATTTAGTATGATGTATAGCCTTGACGGAGGAATGCAAAAACTACCAGGAGTATTAAGATATAATGTTTGCATGCCTAGACATAAGATGTAAACTATTCTAGATTCTTAAGGAGATATTATAACTATTGGAAGTCAGTATATATCATTTTTACCCCTATAACCTCAATGCTCCAAATCACAATACCTTAAAGAGTATCATTAGGAATGATATGTAATATATACTCATCAATCCAAAATATTTTAATTTAATATTATATTAAATATTTTACTATTTTATTAAGTGATAAAATCTCCAACATATCATTTTTATTTTAGTAAGATAATTATTATAATTAGAGTAAATAGTAGTAATTTGTTGCAAGTAAGTATACTTCCTTATGGGTTTGATACACTACTCTATCACTTGATTTCTTTATTTGCCACGTATACTTGCATATATTAAGTGCAATTTGTTATTATTTATGTTGCAAATCTGGATTCAAAAAGTATAGTTCTGATAATGACAAACATGTTTGTATTCAATTTTGCTTCGCTAACCTATTTCAGGTACAAAATATCAAATGCAATTCAAGCCAACTCAAGATCGGGTCCAAGTGTGTCTAAATATAATTTTTTTCCTTTCTTGAGTCAAATGCCATTTAACTGAACCCCCATCTAAGTAACCTTGCACACATATAATCAGGGGGAGAGTTTTAGTAAAATAGAGTTTCTGTTCAATTTTTGTTCTGAAAGTCCTGGATAATATTCATATCGTCCTAGACGATCCAGTCAAAATAGAAACCCTAATTAGAAGATCATATTAAGTCGGCTTAATTAAGCTGATCATCCTAGACGATCCTAATATCGTACAAGATGATAGGCTAAAATTAGAAATTCTCATCCGCCAGATCAAGTTATGCAAGTTTTATTTTAAGATATTTGATCTGATCGTCCCGAACGATATGTGTATTATCCTGGATGATCCATTACAATAATGCCTAAATTAGTCTTATGATTAAGGAAAGTAATTAAGGTCTGACTGATTCGATCATATTGTCCTGGATGATCGCATGATCGTACGGGACGATGTGTTAAAAATCCTGGCCATCCAGTGTCTATCATCTATATGTCCAGAGCTGTGTGCAGGATAATATTCTTGATTTTAAACTAATCATACGGGACGATACCCATATCATCCTAGATGATCAAGTCATTTTAAAATCATCCAGCATGTTTCACTTTTACATCCAGAGCGGAGCTCAGGATGGTTTTAGCACTTTTTGAACTAATCGTACTGGATGATAGACATATCGTCCTGGACGATCAAGTCATTTTGAGATTGACCAGCACAAGTTTCTCTGGATGACCAGAGTGGTCTTCTGGACAAAATTCCTGATTTACACTAATCATCTCGGACGATTGCAGAATCGTACGGGACGATCTGAATAACTTTTTCCTACTAATCGTCCAAAAGAACGAGATTATCTAGTCCAAAACAGGTGATTTTGAACTGATGATACAGGATGATCTTGCGATCATCCTAGACGATGTTGGCCGACCAATTGAGATTTAGGGTAATTTTTGAGCCCTCCTTTAAAATATCTTTTCTTCCAACAAGAAAAATCTTTTTGCCACTTTCCTTTACAGAGAAACCCTAGAGAGAGAGAGTTTGGGAGAGAGAGAGAGGATCTTATGAGGGGGAGTTTGTGTGGGATTCACAAAGGTTTCTCCAAGCAAGGATCAGAGTCGTTTACTCCGTTCATCGTCTCTCATCTGGTTGGTATTTTTTTTGGGAGGATCGTTTGCAAGAAGATCCGGGTTCTCTGCTCACTTCAGGAGGAAGTAAAAGGAGTTCAGGTTCTCTGCATGCTTTAGGAGGAGGTAAAGGAGTCTGGATTCTCTGCCTACTTCAGGAGGAAGTGAAAGGAGTTCAGGTTCTCTGCCTCACTGGGCTGGTGGAAAGGAGTTTTGTACAGACTTCTCCGCCTTAGTATGGGAGCAGAAGGAGAGTCACTTTTGTGTTAGTGTAATACCTGGAGGGGAGGGTTCAGGGAGTGGATGTAGGTCAAGTTAACCGAACCACTATAAAATCTGGTGTTTTCTTTCTGATTATTTTCTGCACTTTACTTTTCTGTTATTATCTGTTTGGGTGAAATCTGTGGTTGATCTTTTCACTTCTGTGTTTACTTGTTTTTGCTGCAAATTATTAAAAAGATCTTTCCTATTGCTCATAAATTTTTAAAATAACCAATTCACCACCCCTTTTGGTTAGCCTCGGGACTAGTTCTTCAGGGCTTAACATCCCTATCGAACTTTTAAGTGGTATCAGAGAGGGATTCAAAAATTAAGTTTAAAAACTTTTGAATTTGATCCATGGCTAACTTTGGTAAACGTAATACTGCTAAAGGTTATTCAATTACATGACCGCCATTATTTAATAACATACCTTTAGAATTTTGGAAAACTCGCATGTCCACTTTTTTTCAATCAATTGATTATCGCATGTGGATGCTTGTTAAGGATGGCTATGAACCACCTTTTAGAATGATTAATAATGTTAAAACTGAACTGCCTTTCACTGATTGGACTTTTGATGATCGTGACTTAGCCTAATTAAATGCCAAATATTTAAACTATTTTTTCTATGCTTTAAAATCAGAGGATTACATGCATGTTTCTACTTGTACAACTGGTAAAGAAATTTTGAATAGATTGTCTATTACTTATGAAGGTACAACTAAAGTCAAACAGTCTAGGTTAAACATATTGCTTCATAACAACGAACTTTTTTGCATGAAACCTACTAAATCTATTTCTGAAATGTATACGAGGTTCACTCAAATTGTCACTTCTTTGTATGCTTTAGGAAGAGAACTTACAAACTATGAAAAAGTGAACAAGATTTTGAGATGGTTACCCTCTTTGTTTGATGCTAAGATAACTGAAATTACTGAATCGAAAGATTTGAACAATTATTCTATTAATAACTTACTTGGGTCACTCATTGCTTATGAGCAAGGGGTGAACCAAAGACAACTTGATACAGGTGAGAAGAAGAAGGAGAAAACTGTGGCGTTGAAGGCCAACGATACTGATACTAATTCTTCTGGGTCTGATAGCGATGATGTTGCCTTAATCACTAGGTAATTCAAAACCTTTCTAAGGAAGAAACATAAGAACTTTTAGAAGTGGTACAAGGGTAAGTCCAGTAAAAACTTTAAAGGTTCATCTGATACTGTTTGTTTTAAATACAGGAAGCCTGGATACATTAAGGTCGATTGTCCTACACTTAAAGCTCACCCAAGTAAGGAAAAGGGTGATGAGAAACCCAAATTCAGGAAGGATAAGAATCAGATTCAAAAGGTATTCTGGGCAAATTTTGCATCCGAATCCTTTGAGACTGAAGCTGAAGTGGAGGAAACTAACTTGTGTTTGATGGCAGATGATCATCCTGGTCAGTCTGACCTGAAAGAGGTATGTGAGCTTACTTATGATTAATTATTTGAAGTGTCTGAAAGAATTCACGCATCGTATAGGAAACTTAAGAAATTGCATGCTAGCCTGAAATTGGATTTCTTAACCTTGCAAAAAGAGCATGATTCTGTAATTAAAGATCATTCCACACTTGATAGTAATCACATGTCTTTACTTGGTAAATTTGATAAACTGAACAAAAAGTATTCTGATCTGATTATTGAGCATAATTTATTGAAAACCTAGCATGTTGATTTAGAAAGAGCTTTTAAAGAATTAAACAACATAGCATGTGAATTGGAGAGTAGTAATGGAGCATTGAAATTTGAAATTGCAAGTCTTAACAAGGAGAATAAATTTTTAAGAGAAAAAATTAATGCTTTTGATAAAAATGAAACACCTCCTACTTTTGCACAGTTTTATACACCTCCACCTTTTGAAGAATCTATTTCAAAATCATCAAAGCATGTTTCATACAAACCTAGGAATAGGCACTATCACCCACATAGATTAGTTAACCCTTTTCCTAGTGTTAGATGTTTTTCTTGTGGCATGTTAGGACACATCTTTCACACCTGTACTATTCACCATATATTAGGTGTGGAGGCCCAAATTACCTGTTTCACAGTACAGCACACATGCATTGCTTTCTTCTTTTCATAAGAAGGAATCAAAACTTATTTGGGTTCCTAAATCTGATATTTGATAATTTTATAGGTGTGCTCTTACACAAGGCCTCGTGAGAGCATGTGGTACCTGGACAGTGGATGTTCAAGACACATAATTAGAGATGCAAATAATTTTATTTCATTGGAGGGCAGGGCTGGAGGCAAGGTTACACTAGGAGACAACACCACCAGGAGGGTTGTAGGAGCAGGTATAATTGGTGATTCAAAGAATTTCATGATTGATAATGTTTTGCTTATATATGGATTAAAACATAACCTACTGAGCATAGTAAACTCTGAGATAAAGGATACAACATCAAATTCCTGCCCACTTACTACATTTTAAGCTTAAATGATAATATTATTTTGCAGGGACAAAGGATCAATAATGTCTACGTGCTGGATGTAAGTTGCTTTAAAGCTGATAATTCAATTTACTTAAGAACTACTACTGATGAGTCTTGGTTGTAGCATAAGAGATTACGTCATGCAGTATGAAAACCCTTAGAAGAGTCACCAAAAAGGACTTAGTTAGAGGTGTCCCTAAGCTTAAGTGCACTAAGGACCACCTATGTGATGCCTGTCAATTAGGGAAGCAAGTCCAGTCCTCCTTTCACTCCATTAAGGACATTAGCACCTCTAGACCTTTAGAAGTCCTTCACATGGATCTCTTTGGACCCATTAGCACTGCCAACTTAGGGGGAGAAGTCTATGGTTTTGTAATTGTTGATGATTACTCAAGGTTCATTTGGATTAAATTTCTATCACATAAATTTGAGTCACTGGAGGAATTTAAGTCTTTCTCCACTTGGATTCATAGGAAGTTAGGTTGTGAGATCTTGACTATTCATAGTGATCATGGTGGAGAGTTTGAAAATGTGAAGTTTGGAACATTCTGTGAGGAGCAAGGCATTAGTCACAATTTTTCATCTCCTAGGGCCCCTCAGCAAAACGGGGAAGCTAAAAGAAAGAACAGAACCTTGGTGGAAGCCGCTAGAGCCAAGCTTGCTAAGTATTCACTTCCAAAATACTTTTGGGCTGAAGCGGTGAACACTGCCTGTTATGTATTGAATAGGGTGAATGTTAGATCCAATCTGAACAAGATACCTTATGAGATCATTAAGTTTAGAACTCCAAACCTATCCCACCTCAATGTCTTTGGCTGTAAGATTTTTATTCTAAATAATGGGAAGTCATCCTTAGGAGAATCTGACCCCAAATTTGATAAATGAGTGTTCTTAGGCTATTCTAGTGTGGGGAAATCCTTTAGGGTGTTTAATAAGAGAACTTTGGTGGTGGAAGAGACAACTCATGTGGTGTTTGATGAATCTGATCCTAAGGAGACTAGAGTTGAGGAAAAAGAAGAGGTAGGAGAGATTACCCAAGGGGTTGAAAATATAAATCTGGAGGAAAGAGTAGAACCTCAAAATGCATTGCCTAGATATTAGAGATATTCTTTGAGTCATCCTAAAGAACTTATCTTATGAGACCCTTCTAAACGTGTTAGGACAAGGCATGGTCTTAAGAAGGAAGTAAACCACTCTGCCTTTATCTTAGTGACTGAACCCACCAACATTAATCAAGCCCTTTCTGATGAATTTTGGATCTTAGCTATGCAAGAGGAACTGAATCAATTTGTAAGGAATGATGTTTGGGAGTTAGTAGAAAGACCTAGAAATCAAAGTATAGTAGGAACCAAGTGGGTCTTTAAGAATAAGATGAATGATTCTGATGTGGTGGTTAGGAATAAGGCAAGATTGGTGGCTAAGGGATACAATTAGATTGAAGGGATTGATTTTAAGGAGACCTTTGCCCCTGTAGTTAGATTGGAAGCCATTAGGGTGCTACTAGCCTTTGCCTATTATAAGGGATTTAAGCTGTTTCAAATGGATGTCAAGAGTGCCTTTTAAATGGGGTAATAAAAGAGGATATTTTTGTAGAACAACCCCCAGGTTTTGAGAGTTCCCAATATCCAAATCATGTTTACAAATTAAGAAAGGCCTTATGTGGATTGAAACAGGCACCCATAGCTTAGTATGAGAGGCATAACACATTTCTATTAGAAAGAGAGTTTGTTAAGGTGAGCGTAGACACCACCCTTTTTCTGAGGAGAGTATGGGATGATTTACTCATTGTCCAGATCTATGTTGATGATATAATTTTTGGATCTTCTGATAAATATTTATGTGATAATTTTTTTAAAATAATGAGTAAGGAGTTTGAGATTAGTATGATGCGAGAATTATCCTACTTTTTGGGGTTTAGCATAAGGTAACTGGATGATGGAACCTTTCTCAAACAATCTAAATACAATAAGGATATTTTGAAGAAATATGAAATGGATAAAGCTAAGCCAGTCAACACTCCCATGAGCTCCTCTGTTCAGTTAGATAAGGATTCAAGTGGAAAATCTGTTGATCATAAGAAGTATAGAGGAATAATTGATCACTGCTTTACATGACTGCTAGTCGACCTGATATTATGTTTAGTGTTTATCTTTGTGCTAGGTTTCAGGCTGATCCTAAAGGGTCCCATCTGACTGCTGTTAAGAGAATTCTTAGATAACTTTTAGGGGCCCCAAACCTAGGAATCTGGTACCCTAGGTACAACACCTCTTTTGAGATTATTGGATATTCTAATTCTGACTTTACAGGGTGTAGGGTGGATAGAAAAAGTACTTCTAGAACTTATCACTTTATAGGACAGTCTTTAGTCACCTGGTCTAGTAGAAAATAGAACTTTGTTACACTTTTCACTGCTGAAGCTGAGTACATTATCTTAGAAAGTTGTGTGGCCCAAGTCCTTTGGTTAAAGCAATAAGTTTTGGATTTAGGATTACTGGTTGGCACAATTTCTATTTTGTGTGATAATAATAGTGTCATCTGCATTTTTAAGAATCCAATCCAATATTCTAGAACCAAACACATTAATATAAGGCATCACTTCATTAGGGATCATGTTACAAAAGGGGATATTGAGCTACATCATGTAGCAACTGAAAATCAGCTGGCTAACATATTTACTAAACCACTGGCTTTTGACTCATTTAGCATTTTGAGGACCAGATTGGGTGTGATTGATATAAATGCATGATTCTGATGACTATTGATTTCTGATTTGTCTATTTTTTATTCTATTTTTATTAGTTAGTTGTTTGATTTGATTATCTGGTCATGTTGGTTTTTGTTTTTTTACTGATTTTCATTTTAGTCTTGTTATTAGTTTGATTCAAGTATTTAATTTAATGAGATTACCTACTTGTTTTTTACTTACTATTTTATTCCTTCCAAAATCCGATCACTGCTCACTACTATTGATAAACTGGATTTTTGACTGAAAATTTTGCCTTATTTTTTGATTTGGAGGCTTGTAAGCAGTGATTGATTCCACTGGATCTATTAAAGGGAAGAAACATTGATGATTATTTCTCTTCCTCTAACTCCTTTAGTGGTGTATTATTATTTTTGGATAAAAATCTTTTTCAAAATTAAAATGTTAGTTTTTGAAATAGAGTTCTATTTTATCTTCCTACAGTAATCTACCTCATATGAATAGTATTTTCAAAGTTTTAAGTCATTATTATGATTTTTTGAACCAAGTGATTGCACTTATCATATGATGTATGGTTTTTATTTTGTGAATTACTCTTCCTTGTTGTAGAGAGTGAGCTTTATCATCTCTAATATCTAGAAGATAATTTCACAGCTGAGATTCTTTAACGATTTTGAGAGGGAGAAAGCTTACAAAAGATGCGCAAAGAGCACCAAAATGAAAAGAGGCACAAAGTTAGCCCAAACTGAAAAGATGCTCAATGTTGCCAAAAATTGAAAGAATACACAAAGTGTATCAAAAATCAAAAGATGCGCAAAGCGTCAAAAAAATTGAAAAAGATGCACAAAATGAGCCAGCGAAGAAATAGGCTTGCTTCCCTTTCAAATCTTTAAATGTCTTAAAAAAATCCATGCACCCTTAATTTTTTAAAAAGTTTGAGACAAAAAATCATGATTTTTGATTTCTTACTTTGTAATACTATTATATTAGATATTTTTCTGTAACAAGACTTGAAAGGATCTCTTTCCAAATCTAATTTCTTTTCTTTTGAATTGGATTTTTGTTTTGTTAGGAATTTACATCTATAAGGTGTCCGAGGTGGGAGTTATCAAAGTTGATTTTCAAACTTTTTTAGATTTCAGTGCTATCGATCATCTTCTTATTGGTTTTTGAATTCGGAATCAAGGGAAAATTCTGATTTACTGGAGCAGATCGATTAAAAAAAATTGTTGTTTTTTGTGTTTTTGTCTTTCTCATTTTTGATCCAATTACACCTCCTCCTCCTTCTAATCAAGATCCGCCTCCTTTTTAGCTTTTTTTTTTGTTGTTGTGATATTTTCTGTTTATTTTGTGTTGTCTGTTCTTCCTCCTTTTTGTGATGTCAAAAGGGGGAGTTAGTGTTTTAAGTGACTAGTAGTTTCTTGTACTGTTCTAGTTATTTTTTGTATTGCTTTTGTTTGTAGTTATTTTTCTTATTATATTTTGTGTTTAGTGAAATTTGAAATGATATTTGTCTATCATGTGTACGTTGAGTGCTCCTGTTTATTTTATTTAAAACTACTGTATCTATATTTGCCATCATCAAAAAGGGGGAAATTGTTACAAATCTGGATTCAAAAGTATAGTTTTGATGATGACAAACATGTTTGTATTTTGTTTGGCTTGGCTATCCCATTTCAGGTATAAAAGATCAAATGCAATTCAAGCCAACTCAAGATCGGGTCCAAGTGTGTCTAAATGTAAATTTTTTCCTTTCTTGAGTCAAATGCCATAAACTTATCCCCTAGCTAAGTAACCTTGCACACACACACTCAGGGTAAGAGTTTTAGTGAATTATAGTTTCTGTTTAATTTTATTCTAATCATCCCGAATGATATTCACATCATCCTGGACGATCCAGTCAAAATAGAAACCCTAATTAGGAGATCATATTAAGTCGGTTTGATTAAGCTGATCATCCTGGACGATCCTAATATCGTACAAGATGATAGGCTAAAATTAGAAATTCTCAGCCGCCAGATCAAGTTAGGCAAGTTTTATTTTAAGATATTTGATCTGATCATCCCAGACGATACGTGTATCATCTTGGATGATCGATTACAATCATGCCTAAATTAGTCTGGTGATTAAGGAAAGTAATTAAGGTCTGACTGATTCGATCATATCATCCTAGACGATCGCATGATCGTAAGGGATGATGTGTTAAAAATTATAACTATCTAGTGTCTATCACCTGTACGTCTAGAGCTGTGTGTAGGATGATATTCCCAATTTTAAACTAATCATATGGGACGATACCCTTATCATCCCGGATGATTAAGTTATTTTGAAATCATCCAGTATGTTTCACCTGTACGTCCAGAGCGGTGCTCAGGATAATTTTGGCACTTTTTGAACTAATCGTACAGGATGATAGACATATCATCCTAAATGATCAAGTCATTTTGAGATCGACCAGCACAAGTTCCTCTGTACGACCAGAGAGGTCTTTTGGACAAAATTCCTAATTTATACTAATCATCCTAGACGATCGCAGAATCGTACGGGTTGATATGAACAACTTTTTCCTACTAATCATCTAGAAGAACCAGATCGTCCAGGCTGAAATAGGTTATTTTGAACTGATCGTACAGGATGATCTATCATCTTGGATGATATTCGCCGACCAGTTGAGATTTAAGGCAATTTTTAAGCCCTCTTTTAAAAGATATTTTTCTTACAACAAGAAAAATCTTTTTTCCACTTTCCTTTATAGAGAAACCCTAGAGAGAGAGAGCTTGGGAGTGAGAGAGAGAGATGATCTTGTGAGGGGAGTTTGTGAGGGATGCACAAAGGTTGCTCCAACTAAGGATCCGAGTCGTCTACTCCGTTCGTCATCTCTCATGTTGTCAGTGTTTTCTATGGGAGGATCATTCGCAAGAAGATCCAGGTTCTCTGCCCGCTTCAGGGGGAAGCGAAAGGAGTTCAGGTTCTCTACCTGCTTTAGGAGGAAGTGAAAGGAGTCCGGGTTCTCTTCCCTCTTTAGGAGGAAGCAAAAGGAGTTTAGGTTTTCTGCCTCATCGGGTTGGTGGAAAGGAGTTTTATACAGGCTTCTCCGCCTTGCTTTGGGAGCAGAAGGAGAGTCACTTTTGTGTTAATGCAATACCCGAAGGGGAGGCTCCGGGGAGTGGATGTAGGTCAAGTTGACCGAACAACTATAAAATCTGGTGTGTTCTTTCTGATTATTTTTTGCACTTTACTTTTCTATTATTATTTTTTTGGGTGAAATCTGTAGATGTTCTTTTCACTTCTGTGTTTACTTGTTTCCGCTGCAAATTATTGAAAAGATCTTTCCTATTGCTCACGAATTTTTAAAATAACCAATTCACCCCCCCCCCCTCTTGCTTAGCCTCGGGACTAGTTCATCAGAGCTTAACATCCCTATCAAACTTTTAATTTATATCAAAAAAATCTAAGCATTACCTAGGGGTGATAGAGCCCTAGATTTTTATTCAATTTAAAAGTTTACTACAAGCCCCCATCATGTAGTGTCAATTGCTCTAGAATTTAAAGAAAATTAATGCCTTATTAGAGCTAAGGTCAGTTCATAGTGCTCCATTGCACCATAGTATCAAAAGTCCAAGCCACAGTACCTGAGTCTCAGATATTTAAATGTCAAAGCGCTGATCATCATAATGTTGCAGTGCTAGATTTAATATTTAAATACCATAGTTCTCAACTTTTCCTAAGCCATGGCAGAGCAGTTGATAAAAGATGGTGCCATGCCAATTCAGCCAACATACACGCCAATTCAGCCAACAGATGCATCGAGTCAGCACAGTGCCGTAGCAGGACGAGCCTGACAATGGTGAGGCACTAGTTCAATCGACAATGCCGCAACGCCACCATTTCAAGAATTGTTGCACCTGAGACAATTTTTACACTTATTATAAATCATTTTTTAGTTCTTTTATTAGTGAGTTTTGTCACCTTCAGTAGATTTCTATAATATTCAATGTGCTTCTTTTGTTCCCCCTTAGAGTAAAGTCTAAGAGAGGCTAAGAAAGTGCAACATACTTTCATTAGAAATATTATACTATCTTATGTAAGTAATCCTATCATGGGAGGAGAAAGGAGTGTGGAGAAGTCAATTGTACTATCCTAGTGAAGTTTTTTTCTTATTGATACCCCTGTATCTTTTCATCTATGAGTGAAATAAAAATGAGTTTATTTTCAAATTTACCTATGTCTAGCTAATTTCTAAGTTTTGGGCCAATGATGTAAACATAATACAAATACTAATGTAGACTTTTATTCTTTGAATGAAATTAAAGATGATTTCAATATCTCTCATTCTTTATTTAATGCATGCAATGGCTATATAATATTTAGTGTGATATATTACCTTGATAGAGGAATTTAGAATAAATACGAATATTGGAATGAAATGTTGGCATACCTATACATAGGTTATTTAACCTTCAAGGTTCTATAGAGATATTAAAATTTTAGGAGGGTCTTGAATCTTCTTTTTCACTAGCACAAGCTTGATAGAGATCTAGGGATGCATAAGCTATGATCTATATCAATAGTTAAGAATCCCTTTAGGAAACATTGTCATTTACAAGCATTAGTCCAAAATATATTGTATATACTTTTATCACTTCATATATTTACATTCTTTATAAGTGATAGAAACTCAAAATACTTCATTCTTATTTAGTAGGATAAATATTGCATCTATAGTAAATAGTACTAATTGATTGCAATTTAGAGAACACTTTCTCATAGGATTGACACTCACTTGATTACTTTATTACTTAATCAACACGTATACTTATATATATAGTGGGAAATTTTAATATTAAAGAAAACTTAATCATATTCATATTCATATATACACTATTCACCAGTGTAATAATAGCATAACACATCATACACCAAGCCCATATTTATCCAATCATTTACTATATTCAAAACATATTATGTTGTATTCACTACCTCTACCCAAAAATGTTTGAGTGGACTATACTCACTAAGCATTTTTGTAGTAGCTTCTACTAGTGTCCCATTTTTTCCTTTTAGATATACCATTTTTTGTGGGGTTCTAGGGGCTAAGAAATTATGTTCTATCCCAGATTCTTGATGAAATAATTCAAATATCTCAATCTAAAATTCTCCTTCATGATCGCTATGGATTGTAGAAATTAAATAATCTATTTTGTGCTGAATCTTGACTTAAATATTTTAAGGTCCTAAAATGAATCACTTTTATTTGCAAAGAACTTAACCCAAGTTAACATAGAATAATCATCAACAATTATAAATCCAAAATATTTTCCCTCCTAGACTCATTATCCTAATAGGTCTAGACAAATCTATATGAAGTACTTCTAATGGACTAGTGGTGACTACATCCTTAATAGATTTGAAAGATGACTTAACATGCTTCCCTATATAGCATGCATTAAAAAGGTGTTCTTTTAAAAATCTACTTAAGAATTCCTTTAATCAATTTTAAATTGGTAATTTTTTGAATCTTCATGCTTGCATGGCATAGTCTCCTATGCCACAACCATGATTCATCAACAGTAGACTTTAAATAAAAAAAATCATTAAACTTGAATGCAATTTAAAAAATTCATGTACACATTATTATTTCTTAAGCCTTCTAATACTAGTTTACCATTCAGCATTAATGAGTATTTTGTAGAAAGAAATTTTATGTCAGAACTTTTATCACAACTGACTTATGTTTAATAGATTTTAATTTTAATCCATGTACATACAAAATATTTTCAATTAAAAACTCATTAGTTTTGTATATTGTACCTACTCCTACTACCTTTATGGTAGTGTTTTCTTCAAGTGTTTACCTTTTTCTCCACTCTTGGCTTCCAACAAGATAAATTTCTTCATGTCTCCAATCATATGTCATGAACATACACTATCAAGGTACCACATGCTATCATTTGACTACTTTTGAGAGCACATCTATAAAATTAATCAAGGAATAATTTTGGGAACCCAATTAGGATTGGGTCCTACCATATATTGTTATGACTATATATTATCTGTGTAGATGATGTCTTGGGCCTCCATACCAAACGTGAACTACGGTGGATTCTATGTGTTCAAATGCAAGCAATATGACTAATATGGTAGAATAAAAATACTTTACTCCCAAAAATGGATGCACTAACATATATGAAGAATGATGTCTCCTTCTAAAGGATGGTGGTGCATGTTGTGTTCTAGTGTGTGGCTTACCAATATGTGTAGGCACTGATGTAATTTCTTTAAGTGTTTTGACTTCTGTTCTTAAGATTTTATTAGCACTTTTATACATGCCTACCACTACTTGTAATGTATGTTCATCATATTTTACATACAATGCTTTGCTTTCTAGATACTTAAATGCATCTTCTAGTTCAATGTACTTTTTATTTAAAATTTCATGCTTCTCTTCTAATGCAATATAATTAGCTTTTAAATTTAAAAATTATTGATGATATTATTATGATCATCTAGTGTATAGTGTTCCTTTTAAGATATGAATGCTTCTATTAGGAAAGTAATTCATCAAAAGTAAGATTACATACTTGATCAATGTCTGAATCACCAGTGATATTCTTCGGCATGACACACAAATTTGTTACATCCTCTTCATCTTCTGTCTCTGATGAATTTGAATCTAAATCTTCCCAAAAAGCCTTCTTATTTCTTCACTTTCCCTTTTTTGCATTACCTTTTTCTTCACCCTTTTCTTTTGCTAAGCGGCTCTTTTGGTTCAGTCAATTAGATCAGATATGTCCTATCTTTTTTACATTCATAATAGAAAGCATTAGTAGAAAGCTTATTTAACATTTATTTTTACCTAGATGTTTATCACTATGGAAATTTTGCTTGTTCTTTAAAAATATCTTGAACAACTAGGTCATTAGTGTAATATCCTCATTTTTATTAGTGCAAGAATCACAGCTTTCTATATCATTAGCCTTTAGTGTGATTATTTTCTCCTTCTTCCTTTCACATATATTTGCTTTTCATCTAACATTTTTCTTATGGAAAATAAAAAATCCCAGTCAGTTATCAATAGAATATAAATTAAAATCTTTATATGCAAAAAATAGTAATATTAGCATCCTAAGATTCAGGTAAATAATGCAAAATTTTATTAACTTTTTTAGTATTGGAGATGTCTCTACCTAGAGTATGCAGTAATGTTATAACTTTTATAAATTTAGTATACATGTCAAAAATATTTTTGGTAGGTTGCATGCAAAATAATTCATATTCCTACAAAAGTAAATTCATATAAGATTGCATGACCTCGCTAGTTCCATAATATGTAATGCATAGCCTCTCTCAAATTTCTTTCCCACTTATATAAGTAAACAGCTCTATGTAATTCAAAATTAAAATCTTAAAACAAATAGTAAGACATTTTACATTCCACTAAGCTCCATTTAGAAAATAATATTTCCACTTTAGCACATTTAACAATTCTAAATGGCAAAGAGTAACTAGTTTTTATCATATGCCGCATACAAAAATCAATAGATTATGAAAAACTGCTCATTCAAATCTTTCAAAATTTAAGTGGAATGTTATCAAAAAGTGGAAAATGTATAATAAAATATCCTTCCAAGGTGTTTTACTATTACTAAAATGTGCCATGTGGATCTACTCATAAGTTAAAACCAATAAAATTGACAACCTTGCTCTCATACCATTTGAAAATTCTATAGCACACCAAAAGGTGTGGTGAATTCATTAGTATTTAAATTTTTTTCTCAAAATTAGAGTAATGTGCAGAAGCTTTAAGAAAATAAAATTTACAAACCATAAAAAAAAAGAAAAATTTTTTATTTATAATCTTTTAAAAACCTTTTTTATTTTTGAATTTTAAGAAAGAGTTCAACAAGAAATTTTTCAACCACAGCTTTCACAAAGTTAAGCAATGTAAAAAAAATACAAGAAAGTAAATACAAGAAAGTAAAAGAAATGCAAACAAGATTTTTGTATTAGTTAGGTCAAAATTGACCTAGTCCACTCTCCAAAGGTCCTCCTCTTTCTATAGCATGCTCCTTTAGCACTCAGCTATATAGAAGCCCTTCTCCCTTATCTGTGGAGAATGACCTTTATAAATTATTGTATCTATAAAAAGTCTCCCTTCTTCAGCCTCCCAGCATGGTGGATATGTCACTCCCTCCTTCTGCTCCTCGCATGATGGAAAATCTGATCAATCCCTCCTCTACACCTCATATAGTGGAGATACCACTCCATCTTTATTCTCCTCCCATGATGGAGATGCCACCCCTAGCCTCTCTAGCTAGTAGAATCTTTTACCCAAAGAGTTTTTTCTAGAGCTCTTTTCCAAGACCTCCATAACCATAACAAGGAAGGCCCAAGGAGTAGGCTGACAAAAAATAACCATGTGACTCCTTCAAGAGAAACTCTCATTGAACTTCACCTCCTCTCCCTCCCAAGTGTTATGGACTTCTCTTATAATCAAGGAAACACCTCTCTCTCTCTCTCTCTCTCTCTCTCTCTCTCTCTCTCTCTCTCTCTCTCTCTCTCTCTCTAAATCTCTATCACCCTAAAAAAATACCTCTGACAACTCAAAGTAAACCCTTAAGCCTTGTGTTTATTAAATAAAGTGGGATGTTAAAATAAAATAGAAGTTTTCAATTTAATGTTTCTAATTGTACAGTATGATTATAGGATTATGTTATCTGATTAGTTCAATTTCCATTACACATCATCCTATATGATTTGTAGTCATATAGTATGATTAGTTATATCAAATCAAGCATCATCTTGGATGAACCAAGGTTGGCTGATAAGCTTTCTATTTAATTGGCCTGCATGATATAGATTATACAGTATAATTATTAATTAGGATTTGATCAAGATTTAAATACTTGATCTATAGGAGAAATTAGGCAACATTCAAAAATATTTGTAAGATAAAATTAGTTTAAATTTAAATTCCAAATTTGTCTAATTTTGGTAACATAAATTCGATGATGGTGTTTATCAAAATAGCTGATATCCTTGTAAGATTAAAGCTCACATATTATAATTAATGCCAATATAGTATAATTAAAGATCATATTATATGATTAATAATAACTTAATTTAATTTAATTAAATATTAGAATTAATATTTTTTTATTAATAGATCATACGGTACGAATTAGTTCATATAGTATAGTTAAACAAAAAGTTTAAGTATTTAATTTTTATCTCTACTTATGAATGTGTGCTAAGTTATTTTGCCAACATACACCTAATTACCTAAATGACTGAAGAAAAAAAAAAAGTAAAACTCTTTTTATTACAAATGGACTAGACCAAAATGCTACATTATCTTCAGCCTACTTTTTCAATCTAGCATGTTATTTGTTAAACATGAAATTATTAATAACACATAAAAGAAACATGTAATATATATAAAGTAAGAACTAATATATAGTCACACTAATAAAATTTAATAATCATAAAAATAATAGGTTAGGCTCTCTAATTTCAACACCATGATGTCAGAAAATTAAGATTAAGTAGATTCCAATAGTTTAGGTGCAGTAGAAACACATTATAGAAAGAGAATCTACTTAGGAGAAAGAATTTGAGAAGAGAAAGTTTTTCCTGATCTATTTTTTCTATTTAAATCTTTGAATATTGATGATGATATTTTTTTAGGAAGGGGAGGATTGTAAAACCCACTAAAATAGTATATGGTTGGACCTATTATGACTCGATCTGGTAAGAATAAAGAAATTTCTACACCTCTACCTCTTACATGTGAATATCTTAATCTATTAGAAGTGGGTTGTATAGGTCTATGTGCATGAATTGGAAATTTGAAATTTTTTTATTTGGAGTGCCACAACATTGGGGTAGTGGCACTGTGATATTGAGCTATCTATCCTTTTATAAAATAAGGGAGCACTACAGAATTATGCTAGGCCCTACGATGCCATGCTCTCTATTTTGAACAGTGTGGTGCTACATGGTTGAGACTAGGGTATTAGGTCAAAATTTTATAAAACTATTATTTTCACTTAGATTCCCATTGGCCAAAATCATTTATCCCCTTTAACTAAGGGCCTAAAGTATAATACCCAGTGAAATTGTGTGTGTGTGTGTGTGTGTGTGTGTGTGTGTGTGTCTATATATTATATATAAATATATATATATATATAATATATATATATATGATGCAAATATCAAATATGGGTTCACGCAATGTAGTTTTGATGATATCAAATATTCCTGCTTCTCTACTATTACTACTACACATCTATTTTAATTACCCATGGATACTAACTTTTCAAGTTCACAAGTTAATTGCAATTCAAGCCAGCTCAACATTGGGTAGACTAGGACTGAGTCAGTCTGTAAATTTAAATTTCAATGGTTTTTACTTTTGCTTGAGTCAAATGTAATTTGATGAATCCTGTTGCTAAGTAACCTTGCACACACACACTGAGAGAAGAAATTTGGTGAGTTTTAGAGTTTTTTGAATTTTGAGCATATCGTACAGGATGATCTAAACTCCTCCTGAACAATTAGTTCAAAACAGAAACCCTAATTAGGACATCTCTATTTATTAGGTTTCATTAACTTATCATCCTAGATGATATTTTATCATACAGGATGATCAGTATAAATCCAGAAATTAGCCGCCAATCACATTTTAGGAAATATTTTATTTTTAGAATTCTATTCTGATCATACAGGATGATTCTATATCATCTTAGATAATTCATTACAATTTTGCCAAAAATGATCCCTTGATTAGGAGACTAATTATGGTTTAATTGATCAATCACATCGTATAGGATGAATGTCCCGACCGTCCCAGACGATCCTTTATATTTTGTGGGATGATCTCCAATCGTCCCGGATGAAAACTATAATTTTCTTCTGATCGTCCAGGATATCATCCTGGACGTCCTGAATATTGTTCGGGATAATTTGTCGATTGCCACTCAAAATGAATTGATCGTCCCAGATGATTGTGTAATCATCCAGGATGAAAACCCATATTTTCTTTTGTTCATCCAAGATATTATCTTGGACATCCCGAACATTTATCTGGATGATTTGTCATTTTCACTCAAATTGAACTAATCATCCCGGACAATCGTAAAATCATCCTAGATAATATGCACAAAGTATTTCTTCTGATCATCCAGATCATGGCAATCATCCTGGCAAAATGGTTGATTTTGTACTGATCATACATGAGTTAAATTTTAGTGGACATTTTGAGGCCTTCTACTTAAGCTCTTTAACCATCTCTTTAGTTATCTTTTGCTGATTTTTCCACTCCAAGAGAGCTTAGAGGAGAAGCCAAGTTTGGGAGAGAGGGATCTTATGAGGGGATTCATAAAGGTTGCTCCAAGTAAGAATTCTATCATCATCTTCCTTCTTCATCCTTGGTTTTGTGGTGGCTCTAAGGAGATGATTATCAATATCAGATCAAGGTTTTTGCCTGCTTCAAGAGGAAGCAAATTCTGGGTTCTCTGCCTGCTTCAGGAGGAGCAAAAGGAGTTGGGGTTCTTTGCTTTCTTAGTAGGAAACAAAAGAAGTCAAAGTTCTCTGCCTCATCGGTGTCGATGGAAAGATTTTGTAAGGGCTTCCTCTACCTTATTATGAGAGCAAAAGAAGAGTCACTTTAGTGTTTAGTGCAATGCCTAGAGGGAAGATTATGGGAAGTGGACGTAGGTCAAGTTGATCGAACCACTATAAATCTAGTGTGCACTTTTCATTTATTTTTCATTTTTATTTTCACATATTTATGTAATCTGATCTGTGTTGAAAATCTTATTTTTGCTATCTACTTCCACTTATATTGTTTGTGTTTTAAATATTTAAAAAGATAAAAATAATTTTCATTTTTGTGTAAGTATTTTTAAAATACCAATTCACCCCCCCCCCCCTCTTAGTTAGCATTGGAACTAGTTCATAAGGGCTTAACAACCCTAACAACACTTTCTAGTGGTATTAGAGAGTGATTCATAAAATAAGGTTTTAGAAAACTTTTAAATTTTGATCTATGACTAACTTTGAAAATCGTAACATCGCAGAAGGATATTCAATCACACGACCACCTTTATTTGATAATATTCTTTTTGATTTTAGAAAACTCACATATCCACCTTTTTGTAATCGATCGATTATCGCATGTGGATGCTTGTTAAAGAATGTTATATTTCACCTTATAGGCTTGTTAATGGTGTCAAAACTAAAATTCCTTTTGCTGAATGGACAACTAATGATAGAGATCTTGCCCAATTGCTAAATGTTTAAATTGCTTTTTCTGTGCATTAAAATCTAAAGATTATATGTGTGTTTCAACTTGTGCAACTAGTAAAGAAATCTGGATAGATTATGTATTACTTATGAAGGAACGAACAAAGTTAAACAATCTCGACTGAACATTCTCTTGCATGATTATGAACTCTTTTGCATGAAACTAAATGAATCAATATCTGACATGTATACTAGATTTATATAGATTGTTACATCCCTACATGCCTTAGGGTGAGAGCTTACGAACTAAGAAAAAGTGAACAAGATTTTACAATATTTTCCTTCTTCTTTTGATGCTAAAATCACTGCTATTTCTGAATCGAAGGACCTAAATAATTATTCAATTTAAAACATACTTGGATCACTCATTGCTTATGAGCAAGGAGTGAACCAAAGGCAGCTCGATGTAGGTGAGAATAAGAAGTAGAAATGCATAGCCTTGAAGGCTGATGATTCCGACTTTGGCTCTTTAGGTTATGATGATGATGATGGCATGGCCTTGATCACAAGGCAATAAAGAGCTTCTTGAGGAAGAAATAAAAGCTTCATCAGAAGTGTAATAAAGGTAAGAATAGTAAGCATTCTAAAGTTTCTTTTGATGTTATCTATTTATAAAATGCAGGAAGCCAGGGCATGTGAAGTCTGAATGCCCAACATTGAAGGCTCACCCAAGCAAGGAGAAGGGTAAGGAAAAGCCTAAGTTTCAAGAAGGATAAGAAAAAGATCTAAAAGGAATTCTAGGCTGACTCAACATCTGACTCCTCTAAAATTGAAGCTGAAGAGGAGGTAACTAACTTATGTTTGATGATAGATCACCTTGATCACTCTGATTAATAAGAGGTATATAAGCTTACTTATGATCAATTATTTGAAGTGTCTGAATGAATTTATTCTTCATATAGGAAGCTCAAGAAAGCATATCTAGTCTCAAAACTAAAATTTTAAATCTACAGAAAGAGCATGAATATTTATTAAAAGATCACTCCACTTTAGATAGCAATTATATGGCCTTACTTGATGAATTTGATGAGTTAAATAAAATGAATTCTTATTTAATAACTGAGCATGATTCATTAAAAGCATTGCATACTGAATTGGAAAATGAATACAAGTACTTAGATATTATTGCATCTGAACTAGATAGTAATAAGCATGCTTTGAAACTAGAAGATGTAAGTCATAAAAAGGAAAATGAATTTCTAAAAGAAAAAATTAGTGTATTTGAGAATAACAAAACACCTCCTACATTTGCATAGTTTTATAAACCATCACAGCATACATCCAAACCTAAGAAGAGGCACTATCACCCACGTAGATTAGTTAACTCTTTTCCTAGAGTTAGATGTTATTCTTATGGCATGCTCGGACATATCTCCCACACTTTACCGTTCACCGTAGAACACATTTGGTGTGGAGACCAAAATTGTAAAATTCACAGCATAGCATGCATGCATCGCATTCTTCTTTTCATCACTAGGGACCCAAACTTGTTTGGGTTCCTAAATCTGATAATTAATGATTTTGTAGGAGTGATCTCACAAAAGATCTTGTGAGAGCATGTGGTACCTAGACAGTGGATGTTCAAGGCGTATGACTAGAGATGCAAATCAATTCATTTTGCTGGAGGCCAGGGCTAGAGGCAAGGTAACACTTAGAGACAACACCACTATGAGAGTGGTGCGATCAGGTATAAATGGTGATTCAAAAAATTTTATCATTAATAATGTTTTACTTGTAGATGGACTGAAACACAATCTGCTTAGCATCAGCCAACTCTGTAATAAAGGCTTCAGTATAAAATTTCTGCCAACTTACTGTATTATAAGCTTAAATGATAAATTTATTTTGTAGGGAAAAGGATCAACAACATCTACATATTGGATCTAAATTGCTTTAAAGTTGATATTGCTATTTGCTTAAAATTAATTATTGATGAATCATAGCTATGACATAGGAAATTATGTCATGCAAGCATGAAAAGCCTTAGGAAGATCACCCAAAAAGACTTAGTAAGAGGTGTCCCCAAACTAGAGTTCACTAAGGACCACCTATGTGATGCCTGTCAGTTAGGAAAGTAAGTCAAATCCTCCTTCCACTCAATCAAAGACATAAACAATAGCAAATTCTTAGAAGTCCTTGACATGGATCTCTTTGGACATGTCAGCACTTCAAGCTTAGGAGGGAAAGTTTTTGGAATGTGTTGATGATTTTTTTTAGGTTCACCTGGGTTAAATTTCTGTCTCACAAGAGTGAATCATTTGAGAAATTTAGATATTTTCTCCACTTGGATTCAGAGTAAATTAAGTTGTGAAATTCTAACTATTCATAGTGATTATGTGGGGAGTTTGAAAATGATTAATTTGATTTGAAACCTACTGTAAGAGCAAGGAATATAATCATAATTTTTTTAGCTTCTTAGACCCCTCAGCAGAAAGCAGGATAGCTGAAAGGAAGAATAAGACCCTGGTAGAAGCCGCTAG